>CP136058.1:475296646-476496646 GCA_032464435.1 Aegilops umbellulata
TTGTATAACGGCGTATAAATACACTGAAAATAAAAAAAATGAAAAAAAGAATACTAGTAGCGATGGATAGTAAACACGCTGCTACTAGCTAGATTAGCAGCAGCGCGGGAGAGAACAAGCGCTGTCGCTATGTGTCTTAGCAGTAGCGCGTGTCGCACGCGCTACTGCTAAGTAATAGCTGTAGCGCCTTATTAGTAGCGTGGCAGCCCACGCTACTAGTGGGCATTAAACCCGCGCTACTACTAGGGTTTTCCCTAGTAGCGGGCTGCCACGTTCCGGGCCTAATAAAGGCCCATATGTGATCTGGCCCGTTAAAAGCCTACCACGTTGTGGGCCAAATTACGGCCCAGATCAGGTCCGGCCCTTTGAGAGGCTTTGGGCTAAATTATGGCCCATATCAGATTCGGCCCGTCAACTGGACGCTATCCTTTTGGGCCCACTTGATAAAGGCCCATCTAGTAATTCAACATGATATTAGTTTCGGCCTGTTAAAGGCCCGTTTAACATTTCAACCCTATATATATTTCGGCCTGTTAAAAGCCCGTCATATAGTTGCGCCTAACTACGGCCCCGTTTGCATGCGACATGCACATAGACAATAATCTGATTGGGCCAAACAAGGACCGAGACAATTTTGGCCTGTTATAAGCCCATGATTTGATTGGCACAATCATGGGCCGGGGTCTATTTCAGCCTGCCGCCGGCCCGTGAGCTGTTCGGCACATTTCAGGCCCAACCTACTTTTCAGCCTCCTAAAAGCCCATTGAGTTTTCTTGGGAAAATAGGGCCGGCGGTTTACTCGGCCTATTAAAGGCCTGAATCTACTAGTGGGCTAGTTTACATTTAGGCCTGTTAACGGACCAAGATGACGGGGCCCATGATGCGGATCATACATGGTGATTTGCATGACGACCCGATTATGTACCGTAATTTTACGGTTTGGCCGGTTTACTGCGAAGACAGGATATATATACAGTAAAATAACTACAGCATCGTGAATAAGAAAAAAACCTAGACTATACAATAAAGAAATTACGGCATATTACATCCACTAGGCATCAAAGTTCGCCACTATGATAATAAAGCACAAGCAGACAACAGATTACATACACTAGGCATCAAAGATCGCCACCAGTGCAATTAAACACACCGACAAAATAATATACAAAACCGACAACACTTCAATAAAGTTCAAGAAAGGTTAGCCCTGTTCGGGAGTTGCAGCGTAAGCAGCTGAGCAAGCTGGCGAGACTGCACTTGTTTGACACTTATATCCTCCTCACTTTGAAAGATAAACAAGCAGACAGATGACATGTTTTGCACATTTAAGTATCAGTGCTGACAATTCATCACATTTTTACTAACGAATAAAGTGACACAGTTTAAAATAGCATTAACGAAATATGGTATTGTTCAGGTCAAGACATGGCAGGAAATGACATTGTGAAGGAGTTGACAGCTTCACGACACCACTGGATTACACATCAAGAACTCATAAGTATCAATGGTTAGTGTGCTGTCAATTTATCCCATTTCAGATTGGCAGAATAAGATCACTTGCTCTGTATAGTTTAATTTACATGGTATGAAGAAGGAACTTGGTTGTACAACTGAAAACTTAAATTGAGAAGGACAAACTTTTGTTTATGAACTACTCCCTCCGTCCCATAATATAAGAACGTTTTTTTACACTACACTAATGTCAAAAACGTTCTTATATTATAGGACGGAGGGAGGACATAATAAACTTTAAACATGCAATTTCATGCAAACACAAAAAATAAACAGCTGTTGCAGTCATGCCTAACCAAATATACACAACAAAGTTTGAAGGCTTGAGAAGGACAAACTTACATTATTGGTGAAGACGGGCTCTATAAAGCCCTTGTCCATGCTGATGGGGGGGGGGCAATTCAAGAAGTTTACCACAGAATCTTCTTCATAAGCATTGCCTTTATTCCACATTTTGTTAAGAGTAAATATAGATGTGACAATATAAGAAAAAATAAGAAAAAATGGAGAAAAAATGAAGAGTGATGCTACATAACCAAGTAGCTATAAATGTAAGTACAACGATACAGGCAAAAGGTACAACCAAGAGCAATGCAGAGCTAAACTTCTTCAGTACCATCGGTGTTATCCAACCTTATGGTAAGAGTAAATATAGATCTTATGTGTAGAAAATGGAGGGCAAAGGAAAATAAGCTGCAGAGTGATGGTACATGAACAACTACCTGTCAATATAAGTACACTGATAAAGGACAGCAGGTACTTACAAGAACAATGCAGAGCTAAAAAAATTCATTGGCATTGGATATATTCTACACTAATGTAACCATTCATACAAATCAGATAATTTGGAGCGAACAATTGACAAGCAAGCTATCATGCATACTGCTGTCACATAATGAACCAGGTATGCAAGTACAGTGATACAAGTGTTGGGGAACGTAGTAATTTCAAAAAATTTCCTACGCACACGCAAGATCATGGTGATGCATAGCAACGAGAGGGGAGAGTGTTGTCTACGTACCCTCGTAGACCGAAGCGGAAGCGTTGACGCAACGTAGAGGAAGTAGTCGTACGTCTTCCCGATCCGACCGATCCAAGCACCGTTACTCCGGCACCTCCGAGTTCTTGGCACACGTTCAGCTCGATGACGCACCCCTAGCTCCGATCCAGCAAATCTTCGAGGAGGAGTTTCGTCAGCACGATGGCGTGGTGACAATCTTGATGTTCTACCGGCGCAGGGCTTCGCCTAAGCACTGCAACGATATATTCGAGGTGGAATATGGTGGAGGGGGGCACCGCACACGGCTAAGGAACGATCACGAAGATCAACTTGTGTGTCCATGAGGTGCCCCTGCCCCCGTATATAAAGGAGCAAGGGAGGGAGGAGGCCGGCCCTAGGTTTGGGCGCGCCAGGGGAGTCCTACTCCCACCGGGAGTAGGATTCCACCTTTCCTAGTCCAACTAGGTCAAGGGGGGAAAGAGGGGAAGAGGGGAAGGAAGGGAGAGAGGGGCCGCGCCCCAAACCCCTTGTCCAATTCGGACTGGGCTTGGGAGGGGCGCGCGCCACCTCCTGGTCCTTCCCACTAAGGCCCATCAAGGCCCATTGCTTCTTCCTCGTATTCCCGTAACTCCCCGGTACCTCCGAAAATACCCGAACCACTCAGAACCCTTCCGATGTCCGAATATAGTCGTCCAATATATCGATCTTTACGTCTCGACCATTTCGAGACTCCTCGTCATGTCCTCGATCTCATCCGGGACTCCGAACTCCTTCGGTACATCAAAACTCATAAACTCATTATATAACTGTCATCGAAACCTTAAGCGTGCGGACCCTACGGTTCGAGAACAATGTAGACATGACCGAGACACGTCTCCGGTCAATAACCAATAGCGGGACCTGGATGCCCATATTGGCTCCTACATATTCTACGAAGATCTTTATCGGTCAGACCGCATAACAACATACGTTGTTCCCTTTGTCATCGGTATGTTACTTACCCGAGATTCGATCGTCGGTATCCAATACCTAGTTCAATCTCGTTGCTGGCAAGTCTCTTTACTCGTTCCGTAATACATCATCCCGCAACTAACTCATTAGTTGCAATGCTTGCAAGGCTTGAGTGATGTGCATTACCGAGAGGGCCCAGAGATACCTCTCCGACGATCGGAGTGACAAATCCTAATCTCGAAATACGCCAACCCAACATCTACCTTTGGAGACGCCTGTAGTACTCCTTTATAATCACCCAGTTACGTTGTGACGTTTGGTAGTACCCAAAGTGTTCCTCCGGTAAACGGGAGTTGCATAATCTCATAGTCAAAGGAACATGTATAAGTCATGAAGAAAGCAATAGCAACATACTAAACGATCAGGTGCTAAGCTAATAGAATGGGTCATGTCAATCAGATCATTCAACTAATGATGTGATCCCGTTAATCAAATAACAACTCTTTGTTCATGGTTAGGAAACATAACCATCTTTGATTAACGAGCTAGTCAAGTAGAGGCATACTAGTGACACTCTGTTTGTTTATGTATTCACACATGTATCATGTTTCCGGTTAATACAATTCTAGCATGAATAATAAACATTTATCATGAAATAAGGAAATAAATAATAACTTTATTATTGCCTCTAGGGCATATTTCCTTCAGTCTCCCATTTGCACTAGAGTCAATAATCTAGTTCACATCGCCATGTGATTTAACAGCAATAGTTCATATCATCATGTGATTAACACCCATAGTTCACATCAATATGTGATCAACACCCAAAGGGTTTACTAGATTCAGTAATCTAGTTCACATCGCTATGTGATTAACACCCAAAGAGTACTAAGGTGTGATCATGTTTTGCTTGTGAGAGAATCTTAGTCAACGGGTCTGTCACATTCAGATCCGTATGTATTTTGCAAATTTCTATGTCAACAATACTTTGCTCGGAGCTACTCTTGCTAATTGCTCCCACTTTCAATATGTATCTAGATTGAGACTTAGAGTCGTCTAGATTGGTGTCAAAACTTGTATCGACATAACCCTTTACGACGAACCTTTTTGTCACCTCCATAATTGAGAAAGATATCCTTATTTCACTAAGGATAATATTGACCGCTGTCCAGTGATCTACTCCTAGATCACTAGTGTACTCCCTTGCCAAAATCAGTGTAGGGTATACAATAGTACTGGTACACAGCATAACATACTTTATAGAACCTATGACTGAGGCATAGGGAATGACTTTCATTCTCTTTCTATCTTCTGCCGTGGTCGGGCTTTGAGTCTTTACTCAACTTCACACCTTGTAACACAGGTAAGAACTCTTTCTTTGACTGTTCCATTTTGAACTACTTCAAAATCTTGTCAAGGTATGTACTCATTGAAAACTTATCAAGCGTCTTGATCTATCTCTATAGACCTTGATGCTTAATATGTAAGCAACTTTACCGAGGTCCTTCTTCGAAAAACTCCTTTCAAATACTCCTTTATGCTTCGCAGAATAATTCTACATTATTTCCGATCAACAATATGTCATTCACATATACTTATCAGAAATGCTGTAGTGCTCCCACTCACTTTCTTGTAAATACAGGCTTCACCGCAAGTCTGTATAAAACTATATGCTTTGATCAACTTATCAAAGCGTGTATTCCAACTCCGAGATGCTTGCACCAGTCCAAAGATGGATCGCTGGAGTTTGCATATTTTGTTAACACCTTTAGGATCGACAAAACCTTCTAGTTGCATCGTATACAACTCTTTTTTAATAAATCCATTAAGGATTGTAGTTTTGTTATCCATTTGCCAGATTTCATAAAACGCGACAATTGCTAACATGATTCGGACAGACTTAAGCATAGATACGAGTGAGAAACTCTCATCGTAGTCAACACCTTGAACTTGTCGAAAACCTTTTGCGACAATTCTAACTTTGTAGATAGTAACACTACTATCAGCGTCCGTCTTCCTCTTGAAGATCCATTTATTTTCTATGTCTTGCCGGTCATCGGGCAAGTCAACCAAAGTCCACACTTTGTTCTCATACATGGATCCCATCTCAGATTTTATGGCCTCAAACCATTTCGCAGAATCTGGGCTCACCATCGCTTCTTCATAGTTCGTAGGTTCGTCATGGTCAAGTAACATGACCTCCAGAACAGGATTACCGTACCACTCTGGTGCGGATCTCACTCTGGTTTACCTACGAGATTCGGTAGTAACTTGATCTGAAGTTACATGATCATCATCATTAGCTTCCTCACTAATTGGTGTAGTAGTCACAAGAACAGATTTCTGTGATGAACTATTTTCCAATAAGGGAGATGGTACAATTACCTTATCAAGTTTTCTACTTTCCTCCCACTCACTTCTTTTGAGAGAAACTCCTTCTCTAGAAAGGATCCATTCTCAGCAACGAATGTCTTGCCTTTGGATCTGTGATAGAAGGTGTACCCAACTGTCTCCTTTGGGTATCCTATGAAGACACATTTCTCCGATTTGGGTTTGAGCTTATCATGTTGAAACTTTTTCACATAAGCATCGCAACCCCAAACTTTAAGAAACGACAACTTTGGTTTCTTGCCAAACCATAGTTCTGATTGTGTCGTCTTAACGGACTTAGATGGTGCCCTTTTAACGTGAATGCAGCTGTCTTTAATGCATAACCCCAAAAACGATAGTGGTAGATCGGTAAGAGACATCATAGATTGTACTATATCCAATAAAGTACGGTTATGACGTTCGGACGCACCATTATGCTGTGGTGTTCCAGGTGGCGTGAGTAGTGAAACTATTTCACATTGTTTTAACTGAAGACCAAACTCGTAACTCAAATATTCGTCTCCGCGATCAGATCGTAGAAACTTTATTTTCTTGTCACGATGATTTTCCACTTCACTCTGAAATTCTTTGAACTTTTCAAACATTTCAGACTTATGTTTCATCAAGTAGATATACCCATATCTGCTCAAAACATCTGTGAAGGTCAGAAAATAATGATACTTGTCGCGAGCCTTAATTTTCATCGGACCACATACATCGGTATGTATGATTTCCAACAAGTTAGTTGCTCGCTCCATTGTTCCGGAGAACGGAGTCATCTTGCCCATGAGGCATGGTTCGCAAGCATCAAGTGATTCATAATCAAGTGATTCCAAAATTCCATCTGCATGGAGTTTCTTCATGCGCTTTACACCAATATGACTTAAACAGTAGTGCCACAAACAAGTTGCACTATCATTATTAACTTTGCATCCTTTTGGCTTCAATATTATGAATATGTGTATCACTACGATCGAGATTCAACGAACCACTTCGTTGGTGTGTATAACCATAGAAGGTTTTATTCATGTAAACAGAACAACAATTGTTCTCTAACTTAAATGAATAACTGTATTGCAATAAACATGATCAAATCATATTCATGCTCAACGCAAACACCAAATAACACTTATTTAGGTTCAACACTAATCCCGAAAGTATAGGGAGTGTGCGATGATGATCATATCAATCATGGAACTACTTCCAACACACATCGTCACTTTACCCTTAACTAGTCTCTGTTTATTCTGCAACTCCTGTTTCAATTTACTACTCTTAGCAACTAAACCAGTATCAAATACTGAGGGGTTGCTATAAACACTAGTAAAGTACACATCAATAACATGTATATCAAATATACTTTTGTTCACTTTGCCATCCTTCTTATCCACCAAACACTTGGGGTAGTTTCGCTTCCAGTGACCAGTCCCTTTGCAGAGAAGCACTTAGTCTCAGGCTTAGGACTAGACTTGAGCTTCTTCACTTGAGCAGCAACTCGCTTGCCGTTCTTCTTGAAGTTCCTCTTCTTCCCTTTGCCCTTTTCTTGAAACTAGTGGTCTCGTCAACCATCAACACTTGATGTTTTTCTTGATTTCTACCTTCGTCGATTTCAGCATCACGAAGAGCTTGGGAATTGTTTTCGTCATCCCTTGCATACTATAGTTCATCACGAAGTTCTACTAACTTGATGATGGTGACTAGAGAATTCTGTCAATCACTATCTTATCTGGAAGATTAACTCCCACTTGATTCAAGCGATTGTAGTACCCAGACAATCTGAGCACATGCTCACTAGTTGAGCGATTCTCCTCCATCTTTTAGCTATAGAACTTGTTGGAGACTTCATATCTCTCAACTCGGGTATTTGCTTGAAATATTAACTTCAACTCCTGGAACATCTCGTATGGTCCATGACGTTCAAAACGTCTTTGAAGTCCCGATTCTAAGCCATTAATCATGGTGCACTAAACTATTAAGTAGTCATCATATTGAGCTAGCAAAACGTTCATAACGTCTGCATCTGCTCCTGCAATAGGTCCGTCACCTAGCGGTGCATCAAGGACATAATTCTTCTGTGCAACAATGAGGATAAACCTCAGATTACGCATCCAATCCGCATCATTGCTACTAACATCTTTCAACACAATTTTCTCTAGGAACATATCAAAATAAACATATGAAAGCAACAACGCGAGCTATTGATCTACAACATAGATATGCTAATACTACCAGGACTAAGTTCATGATAAATTAAAGTTCAATTAATCATATTACTTAAGAACTCCCACTTAGATAGACATCCCTCTAATCCTCTAAGTGATCACGTGATCCAAATCAACTAAACCATGTCCGATCATCACGTGAGATGGAGTAGTTTCAATGGTGAACATCACTATGTTGATCATATCTACTATATGATTCACGCTCGACCTTTCGGTCTCCGTGTTCCGAGGTCATATCTTATATGCATAGCTCGTCAAGTATAACCTGAGTATTCCGCGTGTGCAACTGTTTTGCACCCGTTGTATTTGAACGTAGAGCCTATCACACCCGATCATCACGTGGTGTCTCAGCACGAAGAACTTTCGCAACGGTGCATACTCAGGGAGAACACTTCTTGATAATTAGTGAGAGATCATCTTATAATGCTACCGTCAATCAAAGCAAGATAAGATGCATAAAAGATAAACATCACATGCAATCAATATAAGTGATATGATATGGCCATCATCATCTTGTGCTTGTGATCTCCATCTTTGAAGCACCGTCATGATCACCATCGTCACCAGCGCGACACCTTGATCTCCATCGTAGCATCGTTGTCGTCTTGCCAATCTTATGCTTCCACGACTATCACTACCGCTTAGTAATAAAGTAAAGCATTACATCGCGATTGCATTGCATACAATAAAGCGACAACCATATGGCTCCTGCCAGTTGCCGATAACTCGGTTACAAAACATGATCATCTCATACAATAAAATTTAGCATCATGTCTTGACCATATCACATCACAACATGCCCTGCAAAAACAAGTTAGACGTCCTCTACTTTGTTGTTGCAAGTTTTACGTGGCTGCTACGGGCTTAAGCAAGAACTCATCTTACCTACGCATCAAAACCACAACGATAGTTTGTCAAATAGACTCCGTTTTAACCTTCTCAAGGACCGGGCGTAGCCACACTCGGTTCAACTAAAGTTGGAGAGACAGTCTTCCGCAAGCCATCTATGTGCAAAGCACGTCGAGGGAACCGGTCTCGCGTAAGAGTACGCGTAAGGTTGGTCCGGATCGTCTCGTCCAACAATACCGCCGAACCAAAGTATGACATGCTGGTAGGCAGTATGACTTATATCGCCCACAACTCACTTGTGTTCTACTCGTACAAATAACATCAAACCATAAAAAACCTAGGCTCGGATGCCACTGTTGGGGAATGTAGTAATTTCAAAAAATTTCCTACGCACACGCAAGATCATGGTGATGCATAGCAACGAGAGGGGAGAGTGTTGTCTACGTACCCTCGTAGACCAAAGCGGAAGCGTTGACGCAACGTAGAGGAAGTAGTCGTACGTCTTCCCGATCCGACCGATCCAAGCACCGTTACTCCGGCACCTCCGAGTTCTTGGCACACGTTCAGCTCGATGACGCACCCCTAGCTCCGATCCAGCAAAGCTTCGGGGAGGAGTTCCGTCAGCACGACGGCGTGGTGACAATCTTGATGTTCTACCGGCGCAGGGCTTCGCCTAAGCACTGCAACGATATATTCGAGGTGGAATATGGTGGAGGGGGGCACCGCACACGGCTAAGGAACGATCACGAAGATCAACTTGTGTGTCCATGGGGTGCCCCCTGCCCCCGTATATAAAGGAGCAAGGGAGGGAGGAGGCCGGCCCTAGGTTTGGGCGCGCCAGGGGAGTCCTACTCCCACCGGGAGTAGGATTCCACCTTTCCTAGTCCAACTAGGTCAAGGGGGGAAAGAGGGGAAGAGGGGAAGGAAGGGAGAGAGGGGCCGCGCCCCAAACCCCTTGTCCAATTCGGACTGGGCTTGGGAGGGGCGCGCGCCACCTCCTGGTCCTTCCCACTAAGGCCCATCAAGGCCCATTGCTTCTTCCTCGTATTCCCGTAACTCCCCGGTACCTCCGAAAATACCCGAACTACTCAGAACCCTTCTGATGTCCGAATATAGTCGTCCAATATATCGATCTTTACGTCTCGACCATTTCGAGACTCCTCGTCATGTCCCCGATCTCATCCGGGACTCCGAACTCCTTCGGTACATCAAAACTCATAAACTCATTATATAACTGTCATCGAAACCTTAAGTGTGCGGACCCTATGGTTCGAGAACAATGTAGACATGACCGAGACACGTCTCCGGTCAATAACCAATAGCGGGACCTGGATGCCCATATTGGCTCCTACATATTCTACGAAGATCTTTATCGGTCAGACCGCATAACAACATACGTTGTTCCCTTTGTCATCGGTATGTTACTTACCCGAGATTCGATCGTCGGTATCCAATACCTAGTTCAATCTCGTTGCCGGCAAGTCTCTTTACTCGTTCCGTAATACATCATCCCGCAACTAACTCATTAGTTGCAATGCTTGCAAGGCTTGAGTGATGTGCATTACCGAGAGGGCCCAGAGATACCTCTCCGACGATCGGAGTGACAAATCCTAATCTCGAAATACGCCAACCCAACATCTACCTTTGGAGACGCCTGTAGTACTCCTTTATAATCACCCAGTTACGTTGCGACGTTTGGTAGTACCCAAAGTGTTCCTCCGGTAAACGGGAGTTGCATAATCTCATAGTCAAAGGAACATGTATAAGTCATGAAGAAAGCAATAGCAACATACTAAACGATCAGGTGCTAAGCTAATAGAATGGGTCATGTCAATCAGATCATTCAACTAATGATGTGATCCCGTTAATCAAATAACAACTCTTTGTTCATGGTTAGGAAGCATAACCATCTTTGATTAACGAGCTAGTCAAGTAGAGGCATACTAGTGACACTCTGTTTGTTTATGTATTCACACATGTATCATGTTTCCGGTTAATACAATTCTAGCATGAATAATAAACATTTATCATGAAATAAGGAAATAAATAATAACTTTATTATTGCCTCTAGGGCATATTTCCTTCAACAAGACAACAGGTACTAACAAGAGCAAAGCAGCGGGCAGGATATTTGCGATATCCTGTCGTTCTTTTCAAACTGGAATTATTTTTCGAGCAGATTTCCTGCAAAAAAGAACCGTAAGGCATACACGGAAAAGTAAAAGTTCAAATTGTCATGCGATATCATAGACAGTACCTCATCCTTGGAACGAGACCAGTGCATAACAAGGTTTTTCCATTCAATGTCTTCTAAATTTAGCACAGGAGACTTCACCAGAAATTTGTTTATATACTTGCCATCAAAGTGTGATTTCCTTAGGTAACACCAATACTGCTGCAATGCTTCCTTGAAAAGCGCAAGCAAGCTTTGCTCGTCATGACTATCTAGATTGACCCTCGCCTACTTACAACAATGTAATGTAAATCATTGATGTGTTCAATCAGCAGAAAACAGGAAAATAATCACCATGAATAATAGCACTTACACGTAAGTGGGACAGGAAGATGTGAAAATGGTGTTTGTCTTCACTATAATCTTCCCATGATGGGAATATATGCACGTAGTCCCTAACAACATTGAAAGCATTGTCTTTTAAATTGGGAATAACTGGAATGGGGTTCCAATCTGTAGGAATTGGCTATCTCTGCAGTTGGGATAGGTCTTCGGCCGGTGGACTTGTTGTACTTTTAGCTGGAGTGTGATTTTTCTGTGGTACGGCTGGTGCTATGGCAACTGAAATCAGCATACCTTTTGCTGGAGTGCAGGTCCTGTGTGGTGCGGCTAGTGGTGTGGCCAGTGAAGTATGGGTATAGTCTGCTGGAGTCGGTCCTACGTTTTGTGTCACTGGTTGTACAACCAATATAAGTTGGGTGCTTTCTGATTTCTCCGGCACAACCACGTTTTTCAAGGACTTTGTTGGCGCTCCTTCAGGTTCGGCAATCACCCTCTTCCTTTTTGATGTCTGATGCACAATAACGGCATTTGAGTGAAAAAACATGGTATGATGACAGATGGAATATGTATTGATAATGGATGGGCATGGCATCTCGACATATATGATTAAACTAAGCAGACGGTGGTGCAACAAAGTAGAAGAAATGCAAGACAACATATGCAAGATACACGCAATCAATAAAACCTTGCCAAATTAGAAGAGGCACCTTGATGGGTGAACAGGACAGGCCATCTGCCTTTGACTCCTTGAGGTTAGAATAGTCATTAGGATCATATTCTGAACAAGAATCAATAGGTGGGGAGCGTATGAGTTTCATTGCATCCAGAATGGCACTCAATGCCTTGGTGCCAATTTTGTAAGTCATTGCGGTGTTTAGCTTCAAGAGTGGACTGCTGCTAGTGCGACACAAAGCAGCTACACAGATCATAGTGTAGATATAACGGGAAAACCGTAAGCATCAGAGTAAAATCAGCAAAGTGGAACTTGCTGGAATATATGTGCTAGTATTGCCGGTACGGCTAGAAAGGCTTCGGATACCAGCTCTCTTCAACTCAAGGTGCGGTACTGTTAATATCAGTGTAACTCTCAAAGGCGACACAGCTCCCCGCATTTCCTTGCTATTCTTATAGGATTCAAGTGGGCATGCCACTACAAATCCTATTCTCATGTTTACAAAATCCTACGAATCAAAGAGGCCCGAAGAGTTCAAAGTGTCCATACCAACCGACCGTATAGACCTCTACACTGCAAATGTCCCTGCTCATCTTCACTACAAGGAACATATTGTACTACTATCATACTCCCTCCGTTCCAAAATATAAGTCTTGGTAGAGATTTCCACTATGGATCACATACAGATGTATCCAGATACATTTTAGAGTGTAGATTCACTCATTTTGCTCCATATGTAGTCCATGGTGGAATCTATACGAAGACTTGTATTTAGGAACGCAGAGAGTACTTATTAAAGAAGAACGGAAGAGGAACATGCTAAAGAAGAGCAAGCAGATTTTGCATAATAAAATGTTCATTGCGCAGTGCCCACACATGATGAACCAGAGCGCATTAAGAAAGTAACTCCCTACTGTCTCTCTATATGTGGTGCACGTGCTTTTTCGAAAGTAAAGTAGGAACATTAGCTAACCAATTAAAAGTTATCTGTTTTAGTAATATCAGCATCATATCAGATTCGTACTTGAGGCAACAAGTTTGGAATTATGAGTGGCACGTTGTTTAGCTTGATGGATTCAGGAGCAGTGCTAAGCAGGTACGATGATGGTACTGAATATAAAGGCATGTCCGCATGCAAGTCGCGTGACTTTTCTCATTTGGGTCAGTCAACCATTTTAGGCGGTTGGATGAAGATCCTACATCTCCTAACCCTTCTCCTTCCTCGTCTCTGATTCTTCCCATACAGAACACCGCACGGGCCACCGGCCGGACCACCGCCCCCACCGCCTGTGTTCCTCCGCCACCCCCACCCCCACCCCCGCCCCCACCCGCGCCAAGTTTTCTTTGTTGGGCGAGGCCCCACCACCGCCCCCACAACCAAAGTCCCCACCTGAGCCCCTTCGTTCGCACCGGCGAACTCCGGCGAGCTCTGAAAAATTGACTTACCCAATTTTGAAATTTAGTCTAGTGTGATTTAACTAGTGTGGAATATAAAATGGGAAAACCATAAGCATTAGGAGTATAGTGTTGAGCGTGCCATGGCGGATCTGAAGGTGCAAACCGGACAAAGGCAACTTCGCAACCAATATTTTCTTTCAACTAGCAAGTAAGTGATGGACAAGAAATCAGAGTAAAGCAGTGGCGATCTATTTTCTTGCTGCGATAAATAAGTTGAGCAGATACGAAAGAGTACCGCCTCTGATGCGGCGCCGTGTATGCATCTGCTGAGAATTTGACGGTGCTGCGGTAGCGATGGCTGTCGGCAGCATGGAAGCAGATCTAGGAGGGTAGACGGTGGCGGCGGGGCGCGGTGGACGAGACGGTCGTAGGAGCGGCGCCGGCAAGGTGGACGACGGCGGGGATGAAGCGAGAGGATGGTATGCAAGGAACCCAGTCCGAAGCCGTGGATGAGAGAGGTCGATCTTTTGTAATGGACGGGGGCGTCGGGGTATCAGCTCCGGCATGGTGGAGGAGGACGGCGGACGGAGGAGGCTGGGGTGGAGAGGGTGTTTTGGCGCCCACGGAGTACGAATGGGGAAATGGAGGTGGAGAGGATGGGGGGAACCATGTCTTCAGGGCGCGCTTGTCTCAAATGCGAGGAAATTTACAAACTTAGCCCCCGTTTCAAATTTCCTACATCACAACAATATTAGTCGGTTGGGGATAGGACGATAATCTCGCATACACTGAATATTTTCCAACGAGAGTTTGTTTTTGGCGCCCACCATGTATGAATCGGGGAGGGAGTCGATTTCGGCTGAGGACACACTGTGTTTTGGCGCCCACCGTGTATGAATCCGAGTGAGAGGCGGTTATGTCACATTTGAGTGAAATTACAAACCTACCCCTACCGAAACTCGATGAGATAGGCTTTGCGTGGCAGGGATATGCAGTAGTAATTTCCATCTCGCAGATTTTGGTTTCGGGCGATTACTGCAAATTTCCCTACTTCGTTCAAATTTTGCAGAGTGCACGTTTACCATGCCAACTCAATTCGAATCCCATTTGTATTCTATTTTTTTGGGCGAGATCCATTTTCGATTGGAATAAAATTCTATATACATCATTTTTTATATACTTTCAAAAGCACAACACCCTTTATACATAAATATCGTTTACAAATGGCATGATCTCATATTCATAAGGTTGTATCCATCAATTTGGATTTTCAAATATTTGAAACCACTTTATGTTGAAATCCAATGTATGCATTCCTCTCTAACTGTCTCCAATTAATGTGTGTTTTAGGCGGGTTTTTTTACTTCTCAAACATGTATAATATGTTACACACACGCAACATATAGTGTAATCCCGTTTAGACATTAATTGCGTATAAACCATGCATTGTTTCTAATTAAAGAATCTATGGATCACAAATATTGATAAACTATATAACATTACACGTGTCCCCAAATTCAAATGAATATGCATGTTTGATACACCAATTTGCGTTATGATATTATCGATGTCGTTATCTCCAGTTGAAATATTTGAATCCCATTTAATCCAGATATTCGTCTCATATAACTATCACTCATGCTGATATAGGACTATCTCTCTAGACCTATACGCGTTCATCGTCTCTCGGGTATCTCTCGTGCTACTTGTATGTCGACAATGATCTTTTATCTTCGTAACACACTGACGGTACTCTCTCCCTCGACCTTCATCACTCTATCTCTCTCTAAGTATATCTTGCTCCCTGCTATGTGTCTCTAACTATGATTCTCCATGTGGAATCTCTTTCTCTCACACAAACACAAAACTTTGTCTCCCGGGGTCTCATTTCTCTCTACTATTCCCCTGTGTGCCACTCGCACACCCCTCATACAGAGATGTCTTTCGCTCCTTAGGTATGAGAACCTACGACTCCTCCTCTTAAATATCTCTTTCTCACACACAAACACAAACTCTGTCTCCCAAGGTATCATACTTCTCCACTGTTCTCTTGTATGTCGCTCACACACTCTCTCTCCCCCTAGAGATATCTTGCGTCCCCTCATATGTTTCTCTAGCTATCACTCTCGTTTTGAAATATCTTTCTCTCTCACAGACACAAAACTCCGTCTCTCGGGATCTCATTTCTCTCTGATATTTGTTTGTATGTGAGTCACATGCACCCTTTCTTCATCTCTCTCACACCCACACCCATAACTCAGCCTTCTGATCCACTCGACTCCTATCTCTAACGCACACTAGCTAGCATCTTTATCTTTCTATTTATCTGTTTCTCCATCAACCTTCTTTCATTTATAGGTTGATCTCTTTTGCACAATCGTTGTGCCTCACTCCCTCTGCTCGCCATAGATGCATGCTCCAGCCCACGCCACTATCTCTTAAAGACAAAAACACATGCTCAATTGTCGGGCCTTCTTCCCTGCATTCTCGCATGCATGCATATTGTCATACCGATCTGTCTCTCCCATGTCGTTGATCTTAGCTTATGACTTATGTCTTCTTTCTTTTATCTCGATCATGCGCGCGCGCACACACACACATCCCACGTATACATGTATACCTCTCAGACATGTACGTTGAAGGTCTCTATGTCTCCATACGTAGTTAATTACCCTCAACCCTAACGCCACATCGAATCGTTCTCTTCTTGTGTGCACATAACTTCTGCCTGGATGGGTAAAACACACACTCACACTTAACAATCTCCTTCTAGCTACCCCCTCTCACTCTTCCCCTATATTCCCGAAACCAATAATACCATCCCTTCGTTTAATTCCCGCCTACATGCACCATCGATATATAGTAGCCTTCCTTGGTGTCTCTCGAACAAACACGTTCTCTCGATGTCGACTACTCTCACGCACACACACCTTCTCTTCCCTCTCTACGGGCATTTTCTCTCTCGCACCCCATCGTTGGTGGCCTCTGCCATACACATCACCTCTCTATGATGAAGCCATGCACACTTAAATTACATCCGCCACCGAGGACCCCGCGACACCCACACACACACCCACACACACACACACAAACACACACACACACATACACACGCATGCATGCACGCACGCACACACCCACCCACCCACCCACACACACAAACATACACACACACTAAGACTCCATCACACACACAGACTCCATGTCTCTCTCTCTCTCTCACACACACACACACCGCACACACACACACACTGAGACTCCATACACACATGCTCTAGGCGGGTCATTTGTTCCTACCACCCTTCATCCACCCTTACCCGTATGATAAACAATCACCTTAATTTACTTGTATAACATGGACAAATTCCACTTTACTTTAGTAGTTAGCAAACTTATTATCTGTACCCTTATAAAAAACTGAGTTGGCGATGATGGTGTGCCTGCCATCTTGTAATATAGACCGTCTGATCTATATCTGACGGATAGAAAGCAAACTATGATAATTTTACAAAAGATAGCCGCACCTCTCTCCACATCCTTATCTCCCACAACCTCATTGCTGAGCAATTAAAAAAGAAAGTCTCCAGAACAATCTAGCATGGTGGCCGCTGCCGCCTGCCGGCGCCGTCTATCCCCATGCCTCCGCCCATTCCGACCACCAGTCACCACCACGCTCCACTCCTCCTCACCTTATCTCTCATCTTTATTTTTTCGATGACATTCTCGAGATACCAGTTTTCCGATAAAATTCTCGAAATATCATTAGTTTTTACACATGGGATTACTCCTACATGGTTAAATCACAACAGGTGTTTTGTAAAAAAAATGCATATTGATGTTTCGTGCAATGCACGAGCATCTTGCTTGTAATTAGATAACGCAAATCACGAGCAGGAAGTGACATTTTTTTACACAAGCACGTTAACATGGCCACGTAAATCACTAGCTAAAGTAAATACCATTATACTTATATCCCAATGCAAAAGTTTGAGTACATGTCCGAAGATTAGAGTCGTACACATGCACTCTGTCTCTCAGAATCTCTCTCTCTCACACGCACACCAGTTACGTGATGCCCACTTAAGCAGACACATATGTTACAATTTGTGCACCCGCGGGTACACGTGATGCTGCACATTTATTTAAGCCGGACAGCGAACCCAAACAGTAGCTGCATTCATTCCCCTCCTGCCGCCTCTTCTCTGGTCGCCGTCGCCTGGTAGGATGAGGATCCCCTGACGTGAACAATCCTACCATTCTATCACTGACATGTGGGACCCCCAAGCGTGGGTCCCACCAGTCAGCGAAGGGAAGGCAGGATAAGGCAGTGATAGCCACGTCAGAGGATCCATGTTCCGCCCGGTAGCCATGTCCCAGCCCAAGGTAACAACATACGCCATACTCGCGCCGGAGCGGCTCTTTAATCTGGAAATTTTAGTGGTCATGCATGCATCTTTTTGTGCTACCACTCCTATATAAGGGTTGACCGGTCGCTTCCCGCGGACGTGCGCGGGCGGTGGAAGAGGAAGGAGAAGGGAAGCAGGCTGTGGAGTAACGTTTTTTACCACAATTTCCTAAGAAACTGAGTGCAATAATTGAGTAGTTTTGCAAACTACCAGTACTACACCTGAAACAGTTCAAAACCTATACTCCCTTGCCAGCGCGCACTTCCCGCATGAAACGGTCAGCGTCGCCCTGGATCGTCAGTGTCGCATTAATGCCCGGCCAGAGTGGAGGCGACCTCTCACTGGCGCCGGCTATGAAGCGGTGCGACGGCCGAGAGAGCGCCGCTTCCCGGTGCATCGACTGCTCCGCGTCGAGGCTGGCCATAGGCCCTGTTTGGATCCATGGGTTTGAGTTAGTTTGAGCTAGTTGGGGCTCAAATAGCCCTAAAGTATCCAAGCATGAGGGTTTAAATTGGAGCAAGTTGCACCGAACCCACCAAAAAAAACTATCCCACCCAAGAGGTGCTAACTGGAGATAGTTCTCATTGGGACCACTGAAAAATCACTTTTCTCTCTCCGTCAAGTGCATTTATTGTCAATCTAACCCTGTCACCCAAACATCTCTTTGGCTATAGTTAGTTCATGGTTAGTCATGAGTTAGTCTAACCTCTAGCTAAGTTAGAGTATCCAAACAGGAGGAGTATAGGACATGCAAGTTGCTCAAAGCATACAGTCAAATTCGTACGTGAAAGGATTTTTTTTCTTTTTGAAAATGGAACGTGAAAGGAATTTTTTTTAGAATGCTCTTGGCATGTCGCTAACATGTGATGAGTTAACCGACCTCAATAGACGGCAAAAACACCAGGCCACCGCACTTTGAGAGAGACGAGGAGGGAGAAGCGATACAGGCCACTAGATTACTAGAGATAGGTGTCGCACGGAAGCCAAGAAATATGGTGATAGCGTGGGTTAGCCATGTACTAGTATGATGTAACTACACTCGGCTGCCGTGTTTCGTACTCTTCCAGTCCACTGTGGAGATGATTGGTTGATTTTATATCGCTGAATAATTTAAAATATTATGAGTGAAGGCGCTCCACCCCGAGGTTCCTTGCTCCTTCTCGGTCGTCGGGTATCTATGTTCATCCATTCTATTTTTTTACGTGAGCTTTGTTCATCCTTTTGCCAACACGCGACACATCTAGCATCAAGGTGCACGTGTCATGCAAGGATCGTTCTATCTATATGAAGAACACGTGGGGCTGGAACTACGAGACGGACATGTACCCAGGAGTGGACGTGCGAACCTGTGTAATGTAGCGCAGTAAGTGAAGCAGAAAGGCACAGATAGTATGAACATGCGTGGCATATAGGCATTTGTCTCTTACTACCACTAAATGTTGTATGTGCAATGCCCGGTGATGTTATGGAGTACGTGACTAAGTACTCTACTACTACTATATTAATTACAGGCACATATTAGGTTATATATATTTGTTTACGTGTATGCCCTGAGACCTTCCAACTAGACGTGTCTTTCTCTCCGGGTCGCACTTTGTATCGTTCATACCACTAGTACAGCAGTACTACTACGTGTGGTCTCCGACCCAGAAGTGGAGACGCTCTACCACGCTGTTCATGTCCCACTCCTTTCGCTGACGTGTGGGACATCCAGCACGTGCCGTGTGTTTGGTACTCCTTTGACGTAAGAGTTGAAATGCTAGCATTCATTAGAAATAAAAAATAAATATAAATCACCAGTGATACTATACCACGCGGTTTCCTTGATCCTCGATATCGGAAAGAATACTTCCGCTCGCCGACATGTGGGACATCGACCATCCTGGTCCACTTGCCATGCCCGCAGAACTCGAAGGGAGAGTCACCCCGGTCGTCGTGCTGTAGTAATTACTAATGAGCCATCAAATCACAGGACCAACCTTACCCACTGTGAAGTTGCTCGAATGAAGGAACCATCATGAATTCATTGAATTCCGCTTCTTGAAGAAAACTACTGTACCAGTAGTACTGCTAGCTACAGTAGTTACTTCAGTAGAGGCCTCCTTTGGTTCATAGGATAGGAATTTTATAGGAATATGAAAATCATAGGAAGTGAGATGACATGCATCTCAATTCATATAGAGAAAGAGATGCCATTTGATGCACAGGATAGGAATTTTTCCATTGAGTCTAGGCTAATGTACTGGTAATTTGCTCTAAAAACTACAGTAGTAACTAGTAGTACTGTTACATGCTCATAATTAATTAAACAAACGTACGGGCGACACAGACACACACACTAACTACTAGTACTACTACTTCTCACATGCTGGCCAGACGCCATCGTTCTCCTTCCCGGCTTTGTCGGCGACACCCCACCATGCTTGGATCTCCGCCGACCTCTCCGCAGCAGCGCGTGCGTCCTCTTCTTTCTTGCGGTGGCGGGCCTCTCTTTTCTTGAGTGCTTTCTGACTTTTCCGCTCCCTCTGTGTGGCTTTGGCCGCCTCTTGCTCTACCGTCCATTCGGCCTTGGCAGCTTCAAATTCCGCCCACATAGGTGTGAGGTCGCGAGCGGCGATGAACTCGGCACGGCGGGATGCCACTGCTTGCCTACCATTCTGTGTGCGGTTGTGGGTGGCGAGGAACTCGGCGCGACGGGATGCCATCGCTTCCTTACCGGTTAGTGTGCGGCGCGGTGGCATGGATGACGCTTGGTGACAACTCTGGGGTGGAGTGGCCGGACAACCGTAAAGTGCACTAGTTTGTCAAGAGCTCAAGGATAGAAGACGAAGGAAATTTGGATTCCCCTTCAATCCTGGTCATTATTACCAAGTAAAATGCATTGGCGGTCATTGAACTTGCCTTGATAGCTCACTTTGATCATTTTATACGAGATATGGTGATTATACGGTCACTGGCTCAGCGTATAGCTCCGTATTTGTCTGGGTGACCAGTCAAACAGTCCGCATGCGCCTCATCAGCTCGTGTTCTTTATCTATCTATCTATGCGGGCCTACTTATCAGTGGAGAAAGAAATAAAAACCAAAATTATGCGTATGTGACATTACTGTTTAGACGTTTGCTGGAGGCCTCCATGAACACCGAGCATGCATTCACCTGGCTCAACACCAATGGTCATACTCGTGACTCGGCGCCTTGCTCATGTATATCGTCCATCACAATGACAATCTATAAAACAACCTAGCTAGAGAGGGTACTATGGTGCGGAGTATGTACTATCGTGAGCAACCGATCATAGTGCCACTACACATGAGTGTGTGTCTGATCGATTTGTCCATTATTTGTAAGTTATGTATGGTTGTGTAGTGTCTAATGGTGGTCGTCGAATGCTGGCTGGCGACAAGAGCAGTTGCATGGACGCCTGGTTGTCAATACGTGCCACATACGCTTCAAAGGCTCGTCATCCATGAGTTCACATTTTACCACCATGCCAGCGTCTGACCACCCTGGCCTACCGAAACCCCTACCATCGCTAGCGCGCGCTTCCCGCCTGAAACGATCACTGTCTCTCCAAAACGTCAATGCCGCATTCATCGGCCTTAACTGCAGGTGCAGTTGGTGTGTCACTGACATGCGGGACTGATGCCCGTTGGGCCCACATGTCAGTGAGACAACCCACCTGCGGTTAAGTCACTGAAGCAGCATCCGCATTCACGCCCGATGCAACCTCACACTGGCGCCGGCATTGCAGCAGCGCGACGGCCGAGAGAGCGCCACCCGCGCGACATCCCGGTGCAAGCGACTGCTCTGCGTTAATGACACCACGGCCATCCTTCCGTCCACCGCCAACATTAATGACACACGGCTGCCGACGAACCTACTCCCGTGCCATCCATCCATCCGTCTGCCGCGGCTCATTGCCATTCGCCCGCTATGTTAACTTGAGCCCCAGCTCCCAGCCATAGCCAAAGACCCACACTCATTCTCCTCCGATCACTTCCTTCTGTTGGCACCACTCCAACCATGGCCTCCGGGCACTCCAAAGCTCTCTTGGATGTACTGTCGCAGGACTAGACGAAGGACATCGGTGGCTCCTCTCCTGGCGCGCTCCAAAGCTCTCTTGGACGTACTCTCGCAGGAGCAGACGAAGGAGATCGCCGGCTCCCCCCCGGCCGCCCTCTGCCGCCACAACCACGAAGCTGGCGCACGTGCACGGGCGTAGCCGGTAGCGAGAAAGAGTAGTACACGGTAGGTCGCCATCGCTCTGGTCCCAGGAAGGCCACCGCTCCTCCACTCAATCGACACCAAGCTTGGTGGGATAAAAATCGGCGGCCGATTAGCCGCTTGACGACAATGTGGAGGCGGAAATCTTCATAACCTTATGCTCCGGAGGAGGAGGTTATCGAGGCGGATAAGGAGGAGGCAAAGGCAATGGCCGAATTTCTCGAGTTCATGGCCGGACATGGTGGTTGGGGCCCGACGATCGTTTAGATTAGGTTAAAGTGGGTTTTAGTATGGTTTGTGCAAAATATGTAATGAATTTTGTCCATTTTATAGGAAAAGTTCTTGAAATGTAATGAATTTCATCCGGTCAATTTGAAATTTGCTTTGTTTGCATGAATTTCGTCTTGTTAGTTCATATAGTTGTTGAAAGGTATGCGGGCATCATTGGATGGCATCCATCAGTGTCCTCGGACAGATACCGGTGTAAATTTGAGGGCCAGCGCTGGAGATGCCCTAACTATCATGCTATAATCGCTAACAGTGCTCCATTATTTCGCAGGGAATAGTTATCCCTCGGTCAAAATCAGATCCGCCGTGTTTCACACTCCTCCCACGTAAGAGTGTAGACTCTTGCTTACACAAAAATGGAGCAAGTGGACGACGCTGTAGCACGTCATACCACTCAAACTAGCCTGCCTATCGCGCGGGAAAGCACGTCCCTCGTCATTTTTTTGGATTTCTATCAATCGATCGCACGAAAATGTTACGCTTTGCAAGTTCAAAAGGAAAAGGCGGCACACTTACAACTCGTACGCGTCGCGTTCATGTCGCACCCCCGACAGTCCAGCTCGCATGCCGCTCACCAGAGGGGACACACTTTGTCCTGCATTTTCACTGACATGTGGGTCTGCAATTGAATAGACCGTTGATAGCCGAAATCTAATCACTCGGCGGGCGTCGGCTGAGAGGAGAGAGACGGGGGAGGGAGAAGAGATCGCCCGCTCGCCGAGCACGGACTCCAAGAAATATGTGGTGAAAATGTGAGGTGGGCCATGTGGGAGTCCGCACCGCTTCCAAGCCCGCTTCTTACCGCCCTGGCCCACCAGAACCCCTCCCCCACCCCACCACCTCCCCGCGCGCGCTCCCCCCTCAAAGGCCAGCTGCCCGCATTCATAGCAAGTAGTAGCAGTAAAATTCTGGGCTATAAAGGGCATGTACAATGGTTGATAAGATAGTCTTATCATAAGTCTTACATGTAATTTAGAGATGACAAAAAAACATGTGTGCAATGGATCATCTCTTAGCCTTATCTTCAATAACTAGTTATTCCTAAAAACATGGTGAAACATATTGTGCTAGACGATCATCTCTTGTCTTCTCGACAAGCCCGCTTATGTGGAGGAGAGAGAGGCATTGACAAAGTCAAGGAGTGAGATCTGCAGGAGCCCATCTCTACACGTGCTCCTAGGTATAAAAAACTAATTATAAAAAAGAGGCATAAAAACAATTGTGTCTAAAAAAGAAAGGTAAAAACATTTGAGAGGAAATAGATAGAGAGAAAGTGAGAAAAAGTTGCAACCTTATAGTCAACACTATGGTAGTATTACATGAGGAAGGAGAGAGTGGTGCACATGCCAAGTTCACTAGGCTGCCGTGTTTCACACTCCTCCATCGTAACAGTGGAGACAATAGGTTTCATAAAAAATAAACAATGAACACTCATTGCTCGTCCACTATATCGGAAAGAATACTTTCATTCGCCGACATGTGGGACGTCGACCATCCTGGTCCACCTGCCATGCACAAAATTATCCTGGTCCACCTGCCATGCACAAAGTTAGTCGGACGAAGGAACCATCATGACTTCGTTGAATTCTGCTTCTTCATGAAAAATTACTCTACCCGCAGTACTGCTACCACACGCGAAGACTGGACGACACTGTACCACGTCATATCACTAAAACCCACTAGGCCAAACTAGCCCGCCTAGGATTTGTACTCTCTCCATTTCAAAGTTAGTAGTGCAAAGTTGACTCATCTATTTTGGAACGGAGGGACGTCTCTGTACTACTATTATTTTGTGTTGTACGTCTCTGTACTTTTGCTATGATTTTCCTACCTTATGAACCAAATGAGGCCTGAATGTATCCGTGTCGACTATTGTCTAGTCGATCGCTAAGGCTACAATTTTAGGAGCTTGGGCTATTGGCCGATCGACGATGGATCAGTATAAGCGTACCATGAGCTCATCAGCCCCAACATTTCTCTTCGGTGAGTGTTTTGCAAGTACTATAGCTCGCACAGTAGCTAGCCTACTAACACCAAGAATCGTCAAATAAGCCCTGCTGATATGATAAACAGTTCAAACTTACATCTAAGGATGCCATATATTACATCAAAAGCTGGTGAGGATACATCTGTTTCCATAACTCGGAGAGGGTTCGCATGATTCACTATCAAACAAAAGTAGCAAGTACCTCCCACACAAGACAGTGCACTAGCCCTAAGATGGTTTGATAACACGCATCGTTCTTGTAATTAAACACAGGGCAATGCAAACTACCCTGAAGGATTAGCACGACCAACTATTTCTTGTCATCGATCTCTCGGGCAATGACCATAGCACGGACATCGGCATGGGAATCGATTTCTGGGGTGATGTCCACAGGACTGACCGCGACATTGGAATCGATCTCTGGGGCGATGTCCACAGGATGTACAGCGGCATCGGAATCGATCTCCGGGGCTATGCCAACAGGATGGACCGCGACATCGAAAACGATCTCTGGGGCGTTATCCACAGGACGGGCCGTGAGATCAGAATCATCAAGGACGTCCACCAACACCTTCACAACCCTAACATATTAGCAAGCACATTGCAAATAATCAAAAACCACAACTTTCGGTAATAAGCCATTATTTTTACCTTGTGCAGCTCATTGGGGGATCCCATCCCTCCGGGGACGATCTCCTTGTCCTCGATGGGGGCCATCACCTTGCCAGGGGAATACTGCTTCTCAACGGCGACTATCTCCTCAAACTCGGCCTTGAGCCTCGCATAGGTGGCCATCAGAGTTTCTGGGGTAGGCACGGTGGGGCCGTTGCTGTTCTTCCAACTTTCTTTGAGGAGTTCGTCCGCCAACGTCGTCAACTCTTTGGCTAGTGCTTGTTTCTTGGAGTTCTTCGTCTCCATGGGTTGGCCCGCCAACATGGTCAACTCGTTGGTCGGTGCTCGCTTCCTGGAGATTGCTGTCTCCAGTGGGTTGTCCACCGGCAACTCTTTGCCTAGTGCTCCAGGATCCATCAATGAACTGACAAACAAAAAGCAATCAAAAGGAAACCACAATCGCAATGAAAATGGGAAAAGAATAGGCTGTGAGAATCGGTGGGTGCTTGGCAAAAAGAAGATTCTTGGAATGAAAATATAGCAGCATCACTGATTCGCCCACCTTTCCTTCATCGGTACAGAAGAAAAATGGCAGAAGTGAGTAGCCTGGAGTGAGGTTTTCTTCAAGAAAGGGGAGAAAGGGCTTCAACGAGCGTTCTAGTGAAATGACGGTTCCTTCGTCCAGTCCAACTTCGAGGCCACTTTACCACTGCTGGTAAAGGTGTGGGTTTTGTGATATGACGGGTTATGACGGCCACACCGGGGTGACCGGTGAGTTTCGGCTGTAGCACCTCGCTGTGATTTGGTGGATGGCATGCGGGCCCGGATGCTTTGATGTCCGGCATGTAGATAGAGCGGCTAGTCATATAGGAGTGCTCAATATTGTGCACCGCGACCAAGGCGGAGAGGAAAATGAGAGAACTACGTAATTAATGCATGAGTTTATTTACGGTAGTTTTGTAAAGTACGAGATACATTCCTCCAATCGCAAAATGCCTTGGTTGATGAGATTTGAGATTTGAGCCCTATATACCGGAAGGGAGATTTGAGATTTGAGATACTACACGCGGTGTAGTCTAGTCACTTGTTGGAATCTCTAGAAAGACTTATACCGCATGATTCTTTGCTCCTTCTTACTACTACATACTACTTCGCCGACATGTGGGACAGCCAGCAGCATCCGTGTCGACGTAATACGTGTCATGCACCAGATTAGAGTGCGGAATGGAAGGGGGGCATCACCCCGGTCTTACCGCCTGGCCCTGTTTGGATACTCTAACTCAGTTAAAGGTTAGAGGTAGATTCTATCCCTGAACTAACCCTAAAGTAACTCTAGCGAAAGAGGTGTTTGGATGACAGGGTTAGATGGAGCGCGGATACGGCGAGGTGCCTTCATGGGCGGTGCGAGAGGGAGGGAGGGAGAGGACGAGAAGCTTCGAGGAAGTGGGGAGGGATCTGCTGCGGGGAGAGCGAGAGAAAAATGTGTTTTTTAGTGTCCCGAGAAGAACTAACCCAAATAAGCACCTCTTGGGTGGGTTAGATTTTTTTGGGTTAGTTGAGTTCAAACTAACCCAAACTAACTTTAACACATGGATCCAAACAGTAACCCAGACTAACCCTCCCGTTTGGATAATTTTTGGGTTAGTTGAGTTCAAACTAACCCAAACTAACTCCAACACATGGATCCAAACAGTAACGCGCCGTCAAATCACACAGCCCGAACTTTCCAGCAGTAAGTAAGTTGAATCCGCCACTCCTTCACCCTTCTTGCCTCTCTGTCAAACCGCCTACGCGAAAACTGCCGCGCGTACTGCCCGGGAAAAGTCCCGCCCTCAACTTTTAACTACGCGAAAATAGTTCGAGCTTGTTCGTTCTATATAAATACTAGTACTGTATGTTTATTCACCCGTGGGGTTGTTCAATGAATGGAGGGCCAGGGAGCACAAGTGAACAACAGTACTACTAGTAGTAGTAAGTAGGAGTCGTACAGGTAGTCACCTTAAATAGAGAGTTTCTTTTCTTTAATGCCACGTACACAAATTGAAACGCTTGTTGTGGAGAGAAAAAGATAATCACTCCACTATATATGTACGCAGGGGCCTGAGCGCTTGCTTTACTAGGGTTGCTCTCTTCATTCTCTCATCCTCTCCAGATATAAACCAGACAGCGGTAGCGACATTTTCTCTCTGCTCACCGCTGGTCACAGATCCGGCCGGATCCCTTCGGCTGGTGTGTGTAGAGGACTAGGTGCATCGTTCACGCGGTCATCACCGGCGAGGGAGGAAACCCACAGCTGCCGGAGGGGCCCGATCCTCTGCCCGTGTCGTTCTCTCCGACACAGCGCCGGCTCGGGAGGTCCTCCGACCCTTCTTCCTCCCTGCCGTATTGTTCGCAGATCCGACCTACCGCCACCGACATCCCGACGACCCTTAGGTATAAGTTCTTCGAAAGCGGCCTTGCTCTACTGCCCCAACTCCCCACATGTCTGCATGTGCATCTTCTTCTACTCCCATTAGCTCTTCCAAAGCCACCTAAATTTTTAGTATTATTAGAGGTAAATCTACTTCATGCATTCGAATCTAGGGCTTTGTTCAAACAACGAAGAAAGGGAAAAAAATTGTAGCATGAATCTAGGACTTGATTCAAAGAGGAAATAATATGGTGAAAGTAGTAGAGACCGGATACCCAACCAGTCTCTTGGTTGAAAAGGGAAATAATGGAAAAACGCAGTACAAACTGGATAAGGAACAAATCTATTATTGGTTGAAAAAAGGATAGAAAGTGGCGGCTGGTGGACAAGTCAACAAAGTATGTCCATGATTAGACTTGTTGCCCTCACATAGTAAAAGGTCTCCAGGATTAGAATTGCTGCCCTCACATAGTAAAAGGTCTCAGGATTAGATTTGCTGCCCTCACATAGTAAAAGGTCTTCAGGATTAGATTTGCTTCCCTCACATAGTAAAAGGTCTCCAGGATTAGATTGGCTACCCTAATAAAGTACAAGGTCTCTAGGATTAGGTTTGCTGCCCTCACATAGTAAAAGGTCTCCAGGATTAGATTTGCTGCCCTCACATAGCATGAACAAACTCGGCATCACCACTTTATGCCTCCTTGTAGGTACATTGTGTTGATGCGTCCACTGTCGCATGTCCTTATACCAACCTTGCTATTGTTAATGTAAGGGCGCATGTAAAATGAAGCGATCACACTGTTACCTTAGGGACATGTCTAACCAGTGTTATTGTTAATCTAATGCCTCGAGTGATAAGATGCAATTAAACTGTGTTACAAATGGTACTCCTGCTGTGTTCCCCAGTATGATAAGTAAGTTGCTCCTTTACGCTGTTGAGTGTCCTGGTGTCCCCACGGTCCCGTGCCCTTAAACCAACTCTTTAGCTGTTGTTGATTTACTGTATCTGGTAAACAAGCAATGCCACCATTAAAGTAATCCCATATTTGAGGAATCTCATTGTTGATCGTAATGCTTCTGGTAACATGAAGCATTGCTGACGTTTTAAAATTTCTATTGTCCTTGCGTGATTCCCATGAACATATTGAAGATGCTTCTTTTCATTTCGTATATGTTTCGTATATTATTATTGACCAGCAACTATTTACTTTCTATCTTTTTGTGCAGACAGGGATATCCATTTCACCTTGTTGCTATTGTGACCTTTTGGTGAACTGCACAAAATACTTTTTTTGGAATGAGTGTCTTTTGTAGTTCAACTAAAATGTCACGTGGGCAACATCTCTCAATTTTGGTGGAACTGCACAAAATGGTGATTGGAGTTTCCGAAATCTCCGTCAAGTTCTACTGGTAATCTCGTGCAACATTTTGTTAGCCTTTGCAAGATGAGCCGTCACTGTGACCACAATGGCACTTTAATTAGTGGAACTGCACAAAAGGATAAGAAAATTATAGTTGCACCTTACATGAGCCGGACAACCAACCTTAATGTTCCTCAATTTTAGTGCAACTACTAAAAAAGAACCTGCCAGCTCACGAGAGCAAGTACTTCTTGCTAGCTGAATGATGCAATCTTTGCTTCATTTCAGGTGAACTGCAGAAAAAGGCGCATGAATTGAATCATGGAACTCCAGGCAGGCCTCATCCGAGTGGAGCTGCAAGTTGAGTTCAAGGAGGCCACTATTAAAGTGAAATCATGCTCTTCTTGTTTGTGTTGTGCAAACAGGAATACTCAACTACAGATGTTGTGACGGTCAAGAGCATTCGCCCAGTTCTTCGATTGTATGACATGGCTAGCCAAGATGGATTTAATCCCGATATTCACTTTATCAAAAGGCTCTAATGGGTTGGTTCTGAATCTTGCAAGCTGGGAATCAATGAGATGTGTAGGCATCTTTGTTGTACTTATTATTTGAATCTTATTTGTTGGTTTTGAATCTTACAAGCTGGGAATCAATGAGATGTGTAGGCATCTTTGTTGTACTTATTATTTGGATCTTATTTGTTGGTTGTGAATATTACAAGCTGGGAATCAATGAGATGTGTAGGCATCTTTGTTGTACTTATTATTTGGATCTTATTTGTTGGTTCTGAATCTTGCAAGCTGGGAAACACTGCATGATGATGCAAAGGACAACAACCATAACAAACAGTTCAAAGTTAGTAGTATTATCTTTGTGAAAGTGCGACAAATGTGTTGATCGTGTGTGTCCTGAGAATAATAATTCTAATTGTTGTGCATGTTGATCCTGTGGCACTGATAGAACGAGCCAATGCATTGCTTGTTTTAAGTATAAATTTCTATTAAAGCTAATTAAATTTAAGTAAAGTGACCACTAACTCCTGTCATTACAGTACCAATACAGACCCGCTCGTGAACCGACGTGTGGCCGGAGTAGGTTTCTTAATGGAGGCGTTTGAATGCGCCGAGGGTGCATCTTCTGCCGGGCGTGCAGTGGACTAGGGAGGGGTAGTAACTGTTGTCGCCTGTACACACTCAGTTTACTGTTGAATCCAGTTCCCCAAGAGCTGAAAAACGAACTGCTGCCGCCGCCTACACTCATTCACTTGAAGAGACTCCAATGACGATCCGAGGGGTGAGCCTGCTGGATACGGACTTCAGCAAGGAGTCCCCCTTTGAGTTCGCCATTCAGTCCTATGGCTGCACCAAGTTGAATGTGATGTACACCAATGATCCGGACTCGGTGAAGCTCTGCCTCGCCGAGTTCAAGCAGTACCTACAGGACGAGAAATCACAAGGTTGCAGGACTAGACCTTGTGCCCATCCATTCTTCTCCTAACAGGGACCACCGGATCACCGTCGCCCAGGTATGTGTGCGGGACGAGGTTCTCATCTACCACTTCTGTAGGGCCATCAGAGGTTCTGGAGCATTCACCCGTTTCATCGGCAGCGCCGACTAGACCTTCGCTACGGTGGAGAGAAGGAAGAACGCGATGATTTGGCCATCTGGTGCAACAAGCTTGTCGACATCCAGAAGAAATACAAGATCATCAGCAATGGGTAGGAGAAGGACTCCGTGGTTGACCTCGCCAAGACCATCATCGACCCCTGATACGCCAACATGAAAGAAGACAACGATACCAAGGACCTGAACACGTGGGAGGTACCTCTCAATTTAGCCTACATAACCTACGCGGCCAAGGACGCATACGCATGCTACGACATGTACATGCAGATCTTGGACATGAGGGCGTGTCTGCTTCCCGTAACCGACGAGTACACGGACAACCGCAGCGTCATGATCAAGCGTGCCAGGAAGGTCTAGATGTTGTACTTTATCTGTTTATAAGCACCTTTATCATCTGAGTGTTTCATGCATTAGCCTATGTGTCGTAATTATCTGTTTTGTCCGCAATATTTCTTTTAAGAACCCATTAACCTGTTTGCTTTTTAGTGCTATTTGCTTATGTATGTAACTAGTTCACTTGTCCGTTAAAAAAAACTAGTTCACTCAGCTGTCGTGCTTTGAATCTCCTTCCTCCCAACATATTCCCCTCCTCAGGTGGACCCAGCAGGTCTCGTACACAGACATATGAGACCAACCACCTATCCATTTGTATTTTGTTATTTTGTTCAATGTTTCGTCCTCTTCCTATACATCGGCTGGCCATCATAGCCTATGGCGTTGGCTAGGCCATCCTCTACTACCACACATTGTCCGGCGGCGGCAGCTCCACCGACCTACCCTGCACCCGAACAAGTCAACCCTCGTACTCCCCTCTGCCTACGTCTTCCCCCGCTCCGGTTCGTTCGGTCCGAGGTCTCGACGTCGCTCTCCGCCTTGGTTCTCTAGCCGCGGCGCTGCCGTTTTTCGTTCCCAACATGGTCAGGAAAACAAGAGGAATCGGGAGACAACTGTTTGTCGAGAGGCTGACAGTCCCGAGCCCACCAGGTCCATGGCCTAGGTTTTGTTGTTTAACATGGGCAGCGCACGACATGTTTCAACATTTTTTGGATCCAGCAGGTATCAAGCGGCCTCTGGGCCTCCCAACCTAGCTTGTCTATAACATCAGCAGCCCAAGTTAAGTTTGTTTTTTCAAGACGACGCACAGCTCAGTTCTATTTTTCTATAAGAATGCAAAACTGAACCTATATTAACATAAGTTTCCGTTAAACTGTCGTTCGTCCAACAATTTTATAGACCTTCCCACTTCCTTTAATTTTCGTTTTCATTTATCCTATATCTGAATTTTCTCCCACTTTCTTTTTCGATGTAAACTGAGTTTTCTCCCAGTACTTTTCCCTAGAGCCAACTCAACTGTCCCACGTCTAGCCTAAAAAGTAATAATACCCCACGTACTATTAACTCATCAAATTAAAATGATATTTTATTTTATAAGTTGAAAGTTCTTACAAAACAATCTTATCTTATATTTACTAATTGGAGGCACCATACGAGGCTCCACGTTAATTCTAGAGGATCAACAATAATAACCATAGGATTGTTTAATATACGACTAAGATTAAAAGAAATTTAGATGTTTCACATAAGAGTCCTAGGAGATTAAGGGTCCATACGCTGGTCAAAAGAAAAAAAGGAAACGTGTTGTAGACACGTTACGGCCAGCCACCAAGAAAAAGAAATAAAAAAATGACCCCCGCACCAATACGTTTTCATGGATGGATCGGATTATGATGGTCTAATCCTTCATGCACACGCAAACACATATTTGATGCATGTACATGTTGGTTTTAGCTTGCTAGATCGATTCAATGCTGGAGCTATACATGTACAAGTGCAAGCTAGCCTAAGGAAGCTAGCACACAGGCAATCCATCGATGTATTTTGGATTCGTTCTGTCTAGACAAGTCACCAAGACGTTCCGCCGAGATTGATCCGATCATAGCCGGCTGAAGCGAGATCATGCACGGACCCCTACATAGCTGCAGACATATGTACGTATATACTGCACCTACATAATGTCAATTAAGCATCTTGTCTGCCTGTTTGCTATACTTAGAATGTTAGCAATACGGAACCGTATAACTAATATGATGCATGTGATCTATTTATTAACAAATATTTTATGTGTGTATAGGAGCGGTTTATCCAAAGATGACTTGGGGATCTGCATTCGTATATGAACATGATTCAGTCATAATACATGATGCATGCGTACAATGATACGTATTGTGTTCTCAAAAAATACATAAGAGTTTTTTCCATAAACAATAGAGTTAACTCAAACTACCATGCGAAAAATATTTAATATGGATTGTAAAAAACAGAGAGTTTTAGGATAAACCCGCAAGAAAAGAAAGTTCATTTTTAATCTCCTTAGGATATAATACATTCCATGGTTTTGTCAATTATTTTCTGTTGTCTCCCTTGATCGCCAACTTCTTCTCACCTGGATGCAGTGAGGTTCTGTAAAAGTCTGTGATTGTAGCCAAAAACGAAAAGATAAACATTGAAGTTATGCATAGTCATGTAACCTGCTTCAATGATTCTATTTTTATGGGTATTAGCTTTGTGATATACCCCCCAAAAAAGCTTCACGGTAGACACCAATTCATTAGGTATAAGCTATTAGATTCACGACTTAAGGCAGAAGACAATCTGTGACAAGTGATGCAAAATATGTAAAGTAAATTTATTAAGTATGCGATTTCCAGACTAAAAATCTCTAACTCTAATTGTGACCTATATAATGCAAAAACCATTTTCTATCTTCGATAATGACCTCTAGAAACCCTTTTGTATTCTTTTTTGAAGCAACATATATGAACGACAATGTATTCTTAACCTGTATTGCATTAGAATATTTTAAATTGTTATTTCTCAAGGACCGGGAAAATATTGTTTCTAAGTCTGACCAAGCTGCAGCCTAAAAAAGAAAATAAACGATGTGTGACATCTATTTGCACGCTTAAAGACTAAAATCCACATAATTTTATAGTTTTGTAATGATCTAATTCTTGGTTAATAAAGAATCAACAATTCTCATGAATACAAAAGCTATTAATAGAGAATGTACACTCGCAACCATTTATAATACTTCATGCCCTAGGAGAAGAGTAATGACATAAACTACACTGAAAGGGCATAACTATATTTTATAAATTACCTCTCAACAAAAACAATCCCAATTATCAGGTGCAAAAAATGTATCATTTTACAAAATATTAATCAATTTGTATCTTTCTACTTTTCAATAATGTATCATTTTGCCAATAAGTTTTCGATCATAGATTTTTTTGAATTACTACCATGAATTAGGCATTGATTTCCTAGTTTGTACATGCAATACATCAATTTATACATTACCAGTAATTATGGTTGTACATTGATTGAAAGGCTAAAGAACATGACCATGATTTTGAAAAGTACAATTATAATTAGAAATTATGAATGCTATTCGACGTTTATTGTTTTTTCCAGATTATATTGTACACCAAGTTTTTGGACTCCAGTTGCTAGCTGCATGGGTTGATGACTAGTAATAATAATTGTTTATATATAACTTGGCAAGTTAACTCCTAGGGATTGCGTACATAAGCTTGCAAAGATTTTACTGACCAATGCAGTAATAGACGTGCAATCATGTGTTTATGTTTTTATAACATTTCTCCATCTAGCCCAACATGATATTTTCACCTAGCCCAGCTAGTCCGCGGATTTCGAGAAAAATGCAAATGGCCTTTAAATTCTACCATATATATAGACGGGCTGCATATATGCTACATCATTGTTTCACCTAGCCCATCAAATGGACTAAAAAACAAATGGACTGGCTGACATGTGGGCCACTAGGTCGAAGCTTAAGAAGGCATTGGATTTACATCTAGCGACCGACATTCTTCTTCAATCTCTCGTCTTCTTCCCCTAGCGCTGCCGGGACCGCCTGCTTCAGCCTCCGGCGTCTAGCGGCGTTGTTTTGCGCTCCTCAGCAAAATGCTACCCCGCTGACGGCCAGGCCATCCCTCCACTCCGCACCTCCTGTTATTCTCTGCCGAGTGTAGGCCCACCCCGCACCCGAACCAGTGAAGTTTCCCACTCCTCTCCGTCTGCGACTCCACTGCCGCGTCTTCCCCATCTTCGGGCCGTTCCAGTCTGGGGCCTCGCTGTCGTCCACCGCCTCGGTGCGCTCGACGCGGCGTGGTCAACATACGAGAGTAATCAGAAGAGGACTGTACGTGGAGAGCCTGACGGCTGGGACCCACGAGGTCCATGGTCGCACGCAAGGAAAGTTCCTCCTTATTACGCACTGTACATGGACTGTACATGGGAAGGGCTTTTGTATTTCGCGAAAAAAAGTCCCCCCCGCTGACAGGTCGGACCCACCAGCTATATCTTCGCACGCAAGGAAGTGCCTTCTTATTACGCACAAAAAATGAATACCCCCTGCTAGCTGGGACCCTCCATAGTGGGTGGCTGACTTGTGGGCCTACTAAGTTGACAGGGACGGAGGGCTTTGTAAACTTAGTCAATATGAACGATTCTAGCTCCAGTGACCGTACGATGTCCATCCAACGGCCATAGTGCTTCTTCAATCTCTGGTCTTCTTGCTCCAGCCGCCCAAAGCAGCGCCGGTTGTGCCGCCTGCTCCTGCCTCCCGTGGCCGGCTGTGCTGCCACGGAGGCCTCATCGCCCCCCATACTACTCCCACCGCTGGCCAGGCCATCCCTCCACTCACCCACACCCCCTGTTATTCTGCGGCGACGGCAGCCTCACACCTCAACCGAACCAGTGAACCCTCGTACTCCTCTCTGTGTGGGCATCCACTGTCGTGTCTTCGCCGGCTCCGCGTCTTCCCCTTCCTAGGCCTCGCCGTCGTCCACCGCCTTGGTGCTCTCGGCGCGGCGTGGTCAATGTGGCCAACGACCAACTTCCATCGGAAGAGTACTGTACGTGGAGAGGCTGACAGCTGGGTCCACGGCCACAGCCCAGTTTTTTTGTGATTTGCCAAGTAAGTCGCTTTGTTAGGCCTGTTGGGCTTCAACTCTTTCAAGAAAGGAGAGCTTCATTCGGCTGGCCGAGAAAATGGCCTATCAGTAATGAGAAATGGGCTGTACATTTTTAAAACACGTTAAACCGGCAATTAGTTTCAAATTTCTTTTTTTTTCATTTCGAGATTTTAAATTGCATTGATTTTTATGCGTGGACAATTTGCTGGATTTTATATTGATATAAATTTATTTTTAAAATCAGTTTGAATGTGACTCAAAATTTTGGGATTAAAAACAGTTCGGACCGCACCGAAATATGCAAAATTTCGTACAATTTTTTAACCGTGGCCACAATATGGGCTGTAATGCTAACAAAAAGAATATGGGCTCCAAAAAACCCTTAAGAATTAGCAAATGTGCTGCAAATTATTAGAAATAATGGCAGATGGGATGTATGCTATTTTCCACAGATTTGAGGCTTTCCTAAAAAACAAGGTTGACGCACAAGCAGTGACTGTTGGATGTCCATCCAACGGCCGTCGTGCTTCTTCAATCTCTGCTCTTCCTGCTCCAGCCGCTCAAACAAGCGCCGGCAGGACTACCTACTCCCTTCTCCCCGCGGCCGACTGTGCTGCCGCACATGCCTCATCGCCCCATCGTACTCCCATCGCTGGCCTAGCCATCCCTCTACTCACCCACACCTGCTGCTATTCTCTGGTGACGGCAGACGAACCAGTAAACCCTTGTACAGTCATACTCCCCTTCGCGTGGGAAACAACTGCCGAGTCTTCCCTGGCTCCATGTCGTTCCCTTCCTAGGCCTCGCCGTCGTCCACCGCCCTGGTGCTCTCGGCACGTCCTGGTCAACGTGGTCAATGACCGACATGCATCTGAAGTGGACTGCACGCAAGGAAATGCCTCCTTATTACGCGCAAAATAATGATTCCTCCACCTGACATCTGGGACCCATCGAAATGGCCTCTGTATTTCGTGAAAAAATATTACCGCTGCTGACAGCTCGGACCCACCATCTGTATCTTCGCACGCAAGGAAGTGCCTCCCTATTACGCACAAAAAAAATGAATACTCCCCCTGTTAGCTGGGACCGTACGATGTCCATCCAATGACCTAGTGCTTCTTCAACCTCTGGTCTTCTTGCTCCAGCCATCCAAACCAACGCAGGTCGTGCCTCGTGCTCCTGCCTCCCGTGGCCGGCTGTGCTGCCGCGGAGGCCTCATCGCCCCCTACTACTCCCACCACTGGCCAGGCCATTCCTCCACTCACCCACACCCCCTGTTATTCTACAGTGACGTCAGCCTCACACCGCATGTGACGCCCCAAGACCAACACTCCAAACGCCTTCCATGTTCTTTGATACGTCTCCAACGTATCTATAATTTTTGATTGCTCCATGCTATATTATCTACTGTTTTGGACCATATTGGGCTTTATTTTCCACTTTTATATTACTTTTGGGACTAACCTATTAACCGGAGGCCCAGCCCAGAATTGATGTTTTTTGCCTATTTCAGTGTTTCGAAGAAACGGAATATCAAATGGAGTCCAAACGGAATGAAACCTTCGGGAACTTGATTTTCTCACCGAACATGATCCAGGAGACTTGGACCCCACGTCAAGAAAGAAAGGAGGTGGCCATGAGGGTGGGGGGCGCGCCCCCTACCTCGTGGGCCCCCCGTTGCTCCACCGACGTACTCCTTCCTCCTATATATACCTACGTACCCCCAAACGATCAGATACGGAGCCAAAAACCTAATTCCACCGCCGCAACCTTCTGTACCCACGAGATCCCATCTTGGGGCCTGTTCCGGAGCTTCGTCCACTAGTAGAAAACGGAGCTTTAAAACCAGTTTGTAAGGGCCTTTAGTGCCGGTTATGGAACCGGCACTAAAGTGTGGGCACTAAAGGCCCCCCCCTTTACTACCGGTTCGGCACGAATCAGTGCTAAAGTGCCACCACGTGGCGTGAGCTCGCGCCCTGGTATGGGGGACCTTTAGTACCGGTTGGTGTTACCAACCGGTACTAAAGGTTTTTTTTGATTTTTTTTTTGAAAATTTTGGAATTTTTTTTGATTTTTTTTCGATTTTTAATTTTTCTGAATTATTTGATGATTTAGTCTCTAATCACCTCTCTTAACTGCTCAAGTGTGGATCACTCATTCCAAATCATCTAACTTCCCGACCGGTCACCCATCCCTCTCACTACTCCAGCCCGAGCACACTTAACTTCCAGGTTCTATTCTCCTTCGTTTCTGAGTCTGCACTTGTTGTTTTCCTGACAATAGTAAGATGTCAATCCTATTAACCCTCAGGAGTTTAGCTTGAGCATGAAGTCACACATTTCACCGTTTGAGTTTGAAACTATTATTCTAAAAAAATAGTAATCATTTAGTAACACTAATATTTCTTGAATAAGTTTGACCATAGTTTGACCACAGTTTGACCAGATTTGACCACAATTCAAAAAATTGAAATAATTATTTAGTAACACTAATATTCTTGAATAATTATGTAGTAACACTAATATTTCTTGAATAAGTAGTTTGACCATAGTTTGACCATAGTTTGACCAGATTTGACCAAAATTCAAAAAAACTTGGATACTTATTTAGTAACACTAATATTATTGCGTAATTATTTAGTAACACTCTATGTTTCTTGAATCAGTTGTTTGACCGGTTTGACAAGATTTAACCAAAATTAAAAAAAACATAAGTTAGAGCATATCTTTTTTTCCTTTTACAATTTTGTCATTTCAAAAATTGTCCTAAACCCTAAAACCCGGGACTTAAAACGTCGGAATCTCTATGCTAAACAGTAAAAACTAAGGGTTTAAACCTTAAAACCTAACCCTAAACTCTGAAATCTAAACCCTAGCACTAAACGCTAAAAACGTCTAAAAAACGTCTAAAACGCCCAACAACTCTATTTTCCCTTTGGAATTTTGTGATTTTAAAAATTGTCAAAACGGAAAACTAGTTGTTTCAGCGGATCAATACCTTTGTTCTGCAAATTTTGATATATTATATGTATTTTTCTGAATTAGGATGATTTAGTTATGATTTTTTCAAGTTTGAAAATTGCCCTATAGTCCCGGTTGGAGTCACAAATCGGCATTGTATTCAGACCCCTTTATTCAAACCGGCATTGTATTCAGACCCCTCCCGGTACTAAAGGACTATAGGTTAGACCCCTTTAGTGCCGGTTCGTGGCACGAACCGGTACTAAAGGTTGGCCCTTTAGTACCGGTTTGTGCCACAAACCGGGACTAAAGAGGCTCATGGGGCCTCGGCCTGACGCCATCCTGCCACCACCCCTTTAGTACCGGTTCGTGCCATGAACCGGTACTAAAGGTTCAACACGAACCGGCATTAATGCAAATCCGTTCGAACCGGCACTAATGGTACCATTAGTACCGGGCCAAAATCAAACCGACACTAATGTGCTTCACGTTTGACCCTTTTTCTACTAGTGGTCGGAGAGGGCATCCACCATGGAGGGCTTCTACATCATCATAGCCCCTCCGATGAAGTGTGAGTAGTTTACCTCAGACCTTCGGGTCCATAGTTAGTAGCTAGATGGCTTCTTCTCTCTTTTTGGATCTCAATACAATGTTCTCTCGCTCTCTCGTGGATATCTATTCGATGTAATCTTCTTTTTGCGGCGTGTTTGTTGAGACCGATGAATTGTGGGTTTATGATCAAGTCTATCTATGAACAATATTTGAATCTTCTCTGAATTCTTTTATGTATGATTGGTTAACTTTGCAAGTCTCTTAGAATTATCAGTTTGGTTTGGCCTACTAGATTGGTTCTTCTTGCAATGGGAGAAGTGCTTAGCTTTGGGTTCAATCTTGCGGTGTCCTTTCCCAGTGATAGTAGGGGCAACAAGGCACGTATTGTATTGTTGCCATCGAGGATAACAAGATGGGGTTTTTATCATATTGCATGAAACTATCCCTCTACATCATGTCATCTTGCTTAAGGCGTTACTCTGTTTTTAACTTAATACTCTAGATGCATGCTGGATAGCGGTCGATGAGTGGAGTAATAGTAGTAGATGCAGGCAGGAGTCGGTCTACTTGTCTCGAACGTGATGCCTATATACATGATCATACCTAGATATTCTCATAACTATGCACAATTCTGTCAATTGCTCAACAGTAATTTGTTCACCCACCGTAGAATACTTATGCTCTTGAGAGAAGCCACTAGTGAAATCTATGTCCCCCAGGTCTATCTTTATCATATTAATCTTCCATCACTTTATTATTGCTTTGCTTTTTTACTTTACCTTTTATTTTACTTTGCATCTCTATACCAAAAATACCAAAAATATTATCTATCATATCTATCAGATCTCACTCTCGTAAGTGACCGTGAAGGGATTGACAACCCCTATTTGCGTTGGTTGCGAGGAGTTATTTGCTTTGTGTAGGTACGAGGGACTGGCGCGTAGCCTCCTACTGGATTGATACCTTGGTTCTCAAAAACCGAGGGAAATACTTATGCTACTTTGCTGCATCATCCTTTCCTCTTCGGGGAAATCCAACGCAGTGCTCAAGAGGTAGCAAGAAGAATTTCTGGCGCCGTTGCCAGGGTGTCTACGCAAAAGTCAACATTATTTGCCATTATTTGCCATTTGCCTCTCATTTTTCTCTCCCCCACTTCACCCTTGCCGTTTTATTCACCCTCTCTTTTCCGTTTGCCTCTTTCTCGCTTGCTTTTTGTTTGCTCGTGTGTTGGATTGCTTGTTTGTCACGATGGCTCAAGATAATACCAAATTGTGTGACTTTACCAATACCAACAATAATGACTTCCTTAGCACTCCGATTGCTCCTCTTACGAACACTGAATCTTGTGAAATCAATACTGCTTTGTTGAATCTTGTTATGAAAGAGCAATTCGCCGGCCTTCCTAGTGAAGATGCCGCTACTCATCTAAATAGCTTCGTTGATTTATGTGATATGCAAAAGAAGAAAGATGTTGATAATGATATTGTTAAATTGAAGCTATTTCCTTTTTCGCTTAGAGATCATGCTAAATCTTGGTTTTCGTCTTTGCCTAAAAATAGTATTGATTCTTGGAACAAGTGCAAAGATGCTTTTATCTCTAAGTATTTTCCTCCCGCTAAGATCATCTCTTTTAGAAACGATATTATGAATTTTAAGCAGCTTGATCATGAACAAGTTGCACAAGCTTGGGAGAGAATGAAATTAATGATACGTAATTGCCCCACTCATGGTTTAAATTTGTGGATGATTATACAAAAATTTTATGCCGGATTGAATTTTGCTTCTAGAAATCTTTTAGATTCGGCCGCGGGAGGCACTTTTATGGAAATCACTTTAGGAGATGCTACTAAACTCCTAGATAATATTATGGTTAATTATTCTCAATGGCACACTGAAAGATCTACTAATAAAAAAGTGCATGCGATAGAAGAAATTAATGTTTTGAGTGAAAAGATGGATGAACTTATGAAATTGTTTGCTACTAAGAGTGTTTCATCTGATCCTAATGATATGCCTTTGTCTACTTTGATTGATAATAATAATGAATCTATGGATGTGAATTTTGTTGGTAGGAATAATTTTGATAACAACGCGTATAGAGGGAATTTTAATCCTAGGCCTTATCCTAGTAATCCTTCTAATAATTATGGAAATTCCTACAACAACTCTTATGGAAATTTTAATAATATGCCCTCTGAATTTGAGACTAGTTTTAAAGAGTTTATGAATTCGCAGAATTTTAATGCTTTGCTTGAAGAAAAATTGCTTAAAGTTGATGATTTGGCTAGGAACGTTGATAGAATTTCTCTTGAGGTTGATTCCTTAAAGCTTAGATCTATTCCTCCTAAGCATGATATCAATGAGTATCTCAAAGCCATGAGAATTTCCATTGATGAGTGCAAGGAAAGAACCGCTAGGATGCGTGCTACGAAAGATGCCTTTATTAAAGCGTGTTCTTACAATCCCTACGAAAATAAAGATGAAGATCTAAAAGTTATTGAGGTGTCCCCTATTAAATCCTTGTTTTGCAATATGAATCTTGATAATGATAGGATTGAATATGATCCACCCTTACCTAGAAGGTGTTCCAAAAGTTCGGAGTTTTTAGATCTTGATGCTAAAAGTGATAAAAGTGGGATTGAAAAAAGTAAAACCCTAGATATTGCTAAACCCACTATTTTGGATTTCAAGGAATTTAATTATGAAAATTGCTCTTTAATTGATTGTATTTCCTTGTTGCAATCCGTGCTAAATTGTCCTCATGCTTATAGTCAAAATAAAGCCTTTACCGAACATATCGTTGATGCCTTGATGCAATCTTATGAAGAAAAACTTGAGTTGAAAGTTTCTATCCCTAGAAAACTCTATGATGAGTGGGAACCTAATATTAAAATTAAAATTAAAGATCATGAGTTTTATGCTTTGTGTGATTTGGGTGCTAGTGTTTCCACTATTCCCAAAACCTTGTGTGATTTGCTAGATTTCCTTGATTTTGATGATTGCTCTCTAAACTTGCATCTTGCGGATTCCACTATTAAGAAACCTATGGGAAGAATTAATGATGTTCTTATTGTTTCAAATAGGAATTATGTGCCCGTAGATTTTATCGTTCTTGATATAGATTGCAATCCTTCATGCCCTATTATTCTTGGTAGACCTTTCCTTAGAACGGTTGGTGCAATTATTGATATGAAGGTACGGAATATTAGATTCCAATTTACATTAAAGAAAGGCATGGAACACTTCCCTAGGAAGAAAATAAAATTACCATATGAATCTATCATGAGAGCCACTTATGGATTGCCTTCCAAAGATGGCAATACCTAGTTCTATCCTTGCTTTTATGCCTAGCTAGGGGCGTTAAACGATAGCGCTTGTGGGGAGGCAACCCAATTTTATTTTTTGTTTTTTTCTTTTGCTTCTGTTTAGGAATAACTCTTTTATCTAGCCTCTGGTTAGATGTGTTTTTATGTTTTAATTAGTGTTTGTGCCAAGTTAGATCTATAGGATCTTCTTGGATGATAGTTATTTGATCTTGCTGTAATTTCCAGAAACTTTCTGTTCACGAAAACAATTGTTAAAAATCACCAGAACGTGATAAAATAGTGATTCCAATTTCTGCTGATCAATAAACAAATTTTCTAGGTCTTCCTTTTTTGGTAGAGTTTTTGGAGTTCCATAAGTTCGCGTTAGTTACAGATTACTATAGACTGTTCTGTTTTTAACAAATTTTGTTTTTGTGTGTTGTTTGCTTATTTGGATGAATCTATGGCTAGTAAAATAGTTTATAAACCATAGAGAAGTTGGAATACAGTAGGTTTAACACCAATATAAATAAAGAATGATTTCATTATAGTACCTTGAAGTGGTCTTTCATTTTGATGGATTATGGAACAAGGAGTGGAAAGAGCCTAAGCTTAGGCATGCCCATGGCACCCCCAAGATAATCTAAGGACACCAAAAATTCAAAGCTTGGGGATGCCCCAGAAGGCATCCCCTCTTTCGTCTACTTCCATCGGTAACTTTACTTGGAGCTATATTTTTATTCACCACATGATATGTGTTTTGCTTGGAGCGTCTTGTATTATTTGAGTCTTTGTTTGTTAGTTTAACACAATCATCCTTGCTATACACACCTTTTGAGAGAGCCATACATGATTTGGAATTTGATAGAATACTCTATGTGCTTCACTTATATCTTTTGAGCTATATAGTTTTGCTCTAGTGCTTCACTTATATCTTTTAGAGAACGGTGGTGGATTTGTTTTAAAGAAACTATTGATCTCTCATGCTTCACTTAGATTATTTTGAGAGTCTTAAATAGCATGGCAATTTGCTTAATAATCCTAATATGCTTGGTATGCAAGATTTGTAAAGCTTTCTTTTGAGTGCGTTGAATACTAAGAAAATTTTGATGCTTGATAATTGTTTTGAGATATGAAGATGGTGATATTAGAGTCATGCTAGTTGAGTAGTTGTGAATTTCATAAACACTTGTGTTAAAGTTTGTGATTCCCGTAGCATGCACGTATGGTGAACCGTTATGTGATGAAGTCGGAGCATGATTTATTTATTGATTGTCTTCCTTATGAGTGGCGGTCGGGGACGAGCGATGGTTTTTTCCTACCAATCTACCCCCTAGGAGTATGCGCGTAATACTTTGCTTTGATAACTTGTAGATTTTTGCAATAAGTATATGAGTTCTTCATGACTAATGTTGAGTCCATGGATTATACGCACATTTCTTCCTTCCACCATTGCTAGCCTCTCTAATACTGCGCACCTTTCGCCGGTATCATACACCCACCATATACCTTCCTCAAAACAGCCACCATACCTACCTATCATGGCATTTCCATAGCCATTCCGAGCTATATTGCCATGCAACTTTCCACCGTTCCGTTTATTACGACAAGCTCCATCATTGTCATATTGCTAGCATGATCATGTAGTTGACATCGTATTTGTGGCAAAGCCACCATTCATATTTATTTCATACATGTCACTCTTGATTCATTGCATATCCCGGTACACCGCCGGAGGCATTCATATAGAGTCATATTTTGTTCTAAGTATCGAGTTGTAATTGTTGAGTTGTAAGAAAAATAAAAGTGTGATGATTATAATTTTTAGAGCATTGTCCCAAGTGAGGAAAGGATGATGGAGACTATGATTTCCCCACAAGTCGAGATGAGACTCCGGACGAAAAATAAAAAAAGGGAAAAAGAGGCCATAGAAAAGAGAAAAGGCCCAAATAAAAAAATGAGAGAAAAAGAGAGAAGGGACAATGTTACTATCCTTTTACCACACTTGTGCTTCAAGGTAGCTCCATGATCTTCAATATAGAGAGTCTCTCATTTTGTCACTTTCATATACGAGTGGGAATTTTTCATTATAGAACTTGGCTTGTATATTCCAATGATGGGCTTTCTCAAAATGCCCTAGGTCTTCGTGAGCAAGCAAGTTGGATGCACACCCACTTAGTTTCTTTTGTTGAGCTTTCATATACTTATAGCTCTAGTGCATCAGTTGCATGGCAATCACTACTCACTCACATTGATATCTATTGATGTGCATCTCCATAGCCCGTTGATACGCCTAGTTGATGTGATCTTCCCCTCTTTTTGTCTTCTCCACAATCACCCTTCTATTCCACATATAGTGCTATATCCATGGCTCACGCTCATGTATTGCGTGAAGATCGAAAAAGTTTTGAGAATGTCAAAAGTATGAAACAATTGCTTGGCTTGTCATTGGGGTTGTGCATGATTTAAATACTTTGTGTGGTGAAGATAGAGCATAGCCAAACTATATGATTTTGTAGGGATAACTTTCTTTGGCCATGTTATTTTGAGAAGACATGATTGCTTTGTTAGTATGCTTGAAGTATTATTATTATTATGTCAATATGAACTTTTGTCTTGAATCTTTCGGATCTGAATATTCATACCACAATTAACAAGATTTACATTGAAATTATGCCAAGTAGCACTCCGCATCAAAAATTCTTTTTTTGTCATTTACCTACTCGAGGACGAGTAGGAATTAAGCTTGGGGATGCCTGATACGTCTCCAACGTATCTATAATTTTTGATTGCTCCATGCTATATTATCTACTATTTTGGACCATATTGGGCTTTATTTTCCACTTTTATATTACTTTTGGGACTAACCTATTAACCGGAGGCCCAACCCAGAATTGCTGTTTTTTTTGCCTATTTTAGTGTTTCGAAGAAACGGAATATCAAACGGAGTCCAAACGGAATGAAACCTTCAGGAACGTGATTTTCTCACCGAACACAATCCAGGAGACTTGGACCCCACGTCAAGAAAGAAAGGAGGTGGCCACGAGGGTGGGGGGCGTGCCCACCCCCCTATGGCGCGCCCCTTGCCTCGTGGGCCCCCCGTTGCTCCAGCGACGTACTCCATCCTCCTATATATACCTACGTACCCCCAAACGATCATATAGGGAGCCAAAAACCTAATTCCACCGCCGCAACCTTCTGTACCCATGAGATCCCATCTTGGGGCCTGTTCCGGAGCTCCGCCGGAGAGGGCATCCACCATGGAGGGCTTCTACATCATCATAGCCCCTCCGATGAAGTGTGAGTAGTTTACCTCAGACCTTCGGGTCCATAGTTAGTAGCTAGATGGCTTCTTCTCTCTTTCTGGATCTCACTACAATGTTCTCCCCCTCTCTCATGGAGATCTATTCGATGTAATCTTCTTTTTGCGGTGTGTTTGTTGAGATCGATGAATTGTGGGTTTATGATCAAGTCTATCTATGAACAATATTTGAATCTTCTCTGAATTCTTTTATGTATGATTGGTTATCTTTGCAAGTCTCTTCGAATTATCAGTTTGGTTTGGCCTACTAGATTGGTTCTTCTTGCAATGGGAGAAGTGCTTAGCTTTGGGTTCAATCTTGGTGTCCTTTCCCAGTGACAGTAGGGGCAGCAAGGCACGTATTGTATTGTTGCCATCGAGGATAACAATATGGGGTTTTTATCATATTGCATGAAACTATCCCTCTACATCATGTCATCTTGCTTAAGGCGTTACTCTATTTTTAACTTAATACTCTAGATGCATGCTGGATAGCGGTCGATGAGTGGAGTAATAGTAGTAGATGCAGGCAGGAGTGTGTAAGTGCATCTAGTGCCCCTTAGTAATTTTGGTGTATTGAAGACTTATAGGTTAAGGGACTAATGCATTTGTGAGTGTACACAGGTCTATAAGTCTATGAGGAGTTCGATATTTACAGAGAAAGTCGACCCCTAAAAATTAAGTTCTTCGACTGAAGACTTTGGTATTCTGAAGACTTTCTGAAGACTTTGAAAGTGAAGAAATTGGTGTGACCTTGAAGACTTGGTATTCATTCGAGGAACATGAAGCATGAAGACTTCTGTTTTCGTAGTTTCTTTTTCTCTTTCTTGAGTCATAGGAAACACCGTACTGTTAAATGGGGCCGAGGAAATACTAAGGAAAAATTTCCATGTGATGCTCAACTCAAAATCCTACACCTACCTATCCCTTCGAGTGAAGCCATTGGAAATCTCATACAGCTCAGTCAATTTCTTCAGTGACAGAGACGTAGTTCTTTTGGTCACTGAGGAATTTGTTCTGACTGAGGAGTTAGGAATTCGCTAGTGCGGATTGCCTACACAATGAGGAACATGATAGCCCTGAGGAATTTGAACCTCAAATTTCCGACCATTGCTGTGCTGCACGCCAGCTGTCCCAAAATATCTTATCCACCTAATGGTCATATCATTGAAGGGCATTTATGTCTTATCATGTTGGGCTGCTCCCTAGGCTATAAATAGCCCCCCTACAACCACTAGCTGGTTGGCTGCTCTGAGAGAAACTGACACTTGTCATTTGAGAGCATCCCATCCCCCGAGGACTTTGAGCAAAAATCATGAAGTGAGGAAAACCCAAACCCAAACACCTACAAACCCAAAGTGATTGAGCATCACTGAAGAGATTGATCCTGCGTGGATCCGACGCTTGTTACCTTTGAAGACTGTGCTTATTCCAGACGGTTAGGCGTCATGGTCTAGAGCATCCAAGAGGAATTGTGGATCGCCGAGTGACCGAGTTTGTGAAGGTTCGGAAGTCACCTAAAGACTTACCACTAGTGATTGGACGAGGTCTGTGTGACCTTAGTTCAAGGAGAATACGGTGAGGACTAAGTGTCCTGGACCGCGTGTTCAGGACTGGGTGTCCGGGACTATGTGTCCTCGAGTTTAAATACTCAGCCGCACCAACCAGATGTACAACTGAAGACAACAGTTGGAACTGGTCTACCAAATCATTGTCTTCACCAAGCCAACTGGTTCTATTTCCTCAACTCTTTCATTTCCTCAGTATTGTGTTGTGTGCTTTTCATACCTGTGTTTGAAGACTTTGACTGAAGACTTTCTCAATTTCCTCAGTTCAATTTCTTCAGTGTGTTTGTCTTCATCCCGTGTTATCCTGTGATTACGCTGTCCGTACTCTGTGCTTGTCTTCATTTCATCATGATGACTATGCTTGTCTTCTGTTATGTTTACTTCTGAGTACTTATTCCGCTGCAAGAAGTTCTTCACTAAGGAATTTCCTCACTAGCAAATTCCTCAGTGAAGAATTCATAAAAATCGCCTATTCACCCCCCTCTAGTTGATATAACGCACTTTCAATTGGTATCAGAGCGAGGTACTTCCTTGTTCTGTGTGATTTTGGTTTAACCGCCTAGAATTTTAGTTATGTCGACTGCAGGTATGATCAAGGTCTCTGCTGGGTGTCCTACCTTCGACGGGACAGACTACCCCTACTGGAAGAATAAGATGCGAATGCATCTTGAGGCAATTGATAACGATCTCTGGTATATTGTGGAAAATGGTGTTCCTTCTGTCTCACCCTCATTGAACACTACCGACGTGAAGAGATTCAAGCAACTCGACTCTCAAGCGAAGAATATCATATGTGGCCATCTGAGCAAAGGACAATATGGAAGAGTGAGTGCTTTGGAGACTGCTAAGCTTATCTCGGATAGGCTGTCCAAACTCAATGAAGGAGTTTCAACTCAGCGTGACTCTCGAGTTGATGTTCTTCGCAATCTCTTCAACCGCTTCAAAAGACTCGACAATGAAAATGTTCAGCAAACCTTCGATCGCCTCACTGACATCTCAAATGAGCTTCAAGCACTTGGTGCCACTGACATCACCGACCATGAAGTGGTGAAGAAATTGCTGAGATCACTTGATTCCTCATTTGATACTCTGGCATTGATGATACAAGAGTGTGTTGATTACAAGTCACTTGATCCCGCTGATATCCTCGAGAGGCTAAATACTCATGAGTTCCAGCTTGCTGAAAAGAGAGATCTCTATGGTTCGAGCTATGTTAGATCACGTGCATTGAAGGCCAAGGCAGTATCCGAGTCCGAAGATGAAGACTCTGGTAGCAGCCTTGGTGACCCTGAAGAACTGATTCATGAGCTAGCACTGCTCGTGAAGAAATTCCAGAAGTTCTCAAGACGTGGTCGCTTTGGAAGACCCTCAAGGAGCAATGTTTCCTCGTCCAGTGACTACAAGAAGAGGCTTTGTCACAAGTGCAAGAAACCTGGACACTACATTCAAGATTGTCCTCAGTGGGAAAAGGAATCAAAGAAGAAGAAACACAAGGATTACAGTTCTGATGATGCGAAGAAAAAGAATAAATCCTCAAAATCTTCATCATCAAAATCCTCAAAGTCTTCATCTCACAAGAAGAGCAGCTCCAAGAAGGCTCGGGCATTCACTGGCAAGGAAATGGACTCTGAAGCTGAATCTAAGGAACCAGAGGAAGAGGAGGCATCTGAGGACTCCGAGTCTGGTGTGGCGAGCCTAGCCCTCGCTACTGCATTCGTCAGCAAGTTATTCTTCAACTCTGAAGAAAATGACCTCACCAACAAGGCCGATGAAGGCAATGATGACTACGCTCCCACCTATTGCTTCATGGCAAAGGGCGACAAGGATGATCAACCAAAAGCCACTGAGTGGGTCCTCGATAGTGGATGTACAAATCACATGACTGGTGACAAGAATCTATTGATGGATGCTCCCTTATCACCATCGCATCTGAAGCATATCATCTTCGCTGACAAAGGCAAAAGTCAGGTATTGGGTCTAGGTAAGGTTGTGATCACAAAGGATCAACACATGGACAAAGTCATGCTTGTTGAGTCCTTAGGATATAACCTTATGTCTGTCTCAATGCTTTGTGATCTTGATATGGTTGTTGTCTTTGGCAAGTATCGTTGTGTTGTGGTTATGGAAGCTGACAATTCCAAAGTCTTCGAAGGCTTTAGGAGAGGAGACTTGTATATTGTTGATTTCTCTACAGGACCGCAACCAGCCGTGTGCCTACTTGCAAAAGCTTCAGAAGGCTGGTTATGGCATCGACGACTTGGTCACGCAGGCATGAGGAATTTGCACACGCTTGCGAAGAAGAAGCATGTCATTGGCATTGAAAATGTCAAATTCCTCAAGGATCACCTATGCGGAGCCTATGAAGCTGGAAAGATGACCAAGGCCAAGCATCCAGCGAAGACTATCATGACCACTACTCGTCCATTTGAATTGCTTCACATGGATCTCTTCGGTCCTAATAATTATTCTGCTGTTTCAAATGAAGCATCTCAATATGGCTTTGTTATTCTTGATGATTATTCTCGTTACACATGGGTACACCTTGTTACTTACAAACATGAAGTGCAGGAAGTCTTCAAATGATTTTCCTCGAGGGCTTCAACCAACTTTGGTGCGAAGATCAAGCACATCAGAAGTGACAATGCCACTGAGTTCAAGAATTATGGTCTCGATGACTATCTTGATGAACTTGGTATTACTCATGAGTTATCTGCTCCTTATACTCCTCAACAGAATGGCATCGTGGAGCGCAAGAACAAGACTCTTGCTGAGATGGCTCGCACTATGCTTGATGAGTACAAAACACCACGTCGTTTTTTTGAATAATTACTGTAGGGTAAAAACCCCACAGCCCTTTATTGCAGTCTCAAAAAAGCAAACTGTACAGAAAGAGGAAAAAGGATTACAATCCTAAGCTAAAAGGACAAGAAGAACTTACAATTACATGAGGGAGTTAACCCAATCTATAAGCCTAGACTTCAAGCTATCCTTAAACCTATGTGACAGGAGAAGAATATCATGTACAAAGCTGCCCCTCCAGGCAGCAAAAGTGGCCTGAACTACCCTGAAAGTTCTCCCATTTCTCAGAATCCAGATATTCCAAGCAGCTGTGAGCATAACTTCAAAGAAGAAGGGATGTCCAAAACTCTGCCTTGCTTGTGAAATACTTTGCTAAATAGTAGAACCATGTGACCAATCGATCTGCAGGTAGTTCCAAACCCTGATACTGAAATTACAACCAAAAAAGAGATGAGCCCTGTCTTCCCAAACATAGGCATTACAAATGACACAAAGATTATCAGCCGTAGGGGACCTCCAGTGCCTGCGGACCAGCATGTCCTTAGTGTTGAGCCTGTCAAAAATAGAAGCCAGCCAAAAACCTTGATTTTCATAGTACATCTGCTCTGCCAAAGCCACTTGCAGGGTTGAATTGTTGGGAGTTATGTATGCATGATGTCATAGAAGCTCTTTGCAGAGAACTGTCCAGATTTACTAGGCCAAATCCAAACATCAGGCAATGTTGGATCTCTCTAGAGATTGAACAGCCATTCTTCCAAGGTTTCTAGTTCTGTAGCTGCCTATTGAGAGATTGGAAGATGGAACATGGAGAACAAATCCTGAGTTTGTAAGAACTCTCTGACAGAAACCTTCTCATCCAAGACAAAAGAGAAAAGCCTTGGCAATCTGAGGCTAAGTGGTCTTGAAGAACCACCTACATGCCAAGCATCCAGCCAAAAGAGAGCAGAATCGCCCATATTAACTTGCACTGAAGCAATGGACCTATATGTGTCAGCAAGCTTGAGGATGTCTTTCCACCTGAAAGAGCCAGTTAGGACTGTTGCATGGGGTACTACTCCATCATAATAGCTATCCCAAATCAATTGTACCCAAGGAACCTGCTGCTTATTGTAGAACTTATGTATTTGTTTGAGGAGCAGACCTTGATTCTGGACATTGAGATTTAAGATGCCAAGACCTCCCTTATTCTTCGGCCTACAAACTAAATCCCAGGCAGCTAGGGATTGCTTAGGCACCTCAGAATTTCCTCTCCACAAGCACTGTCTGAAAATCCTATCCAACTGTTTGATAATACCAGGTGGTATATTCAAGCTACAGAGGAAGTATATGGGCATGGAAGTAAGCACAGATGTGAGCAATTGCAACCTGGATCCTTGGTTGAGCATGGCAGAACTAACAGATAATCTTCTTTCAACACTATCCACTAATGGCATGAAATCAATGATTCTAGGTCTCGTAGTACCAAGTGGCAAACCCAGATATGTGAAAGGTAAGTGCTCTAGCTTACATACCAGAATGGAAGACAATCGATGTGCCTCTGTGGGATCAACATTAAGTGGCACCATTGATAATTTTGCAAAATTAACCTTCAGGCCAGTGGACTGTTGGAAGATATGAAGCATATTCTTAAGAGCTACCAACTGTTCCTCAATTGCAGAAAGGATAATTATTGTGTCATCTGCGTATTGAATGATGGGAAAATCAGGGTCCTGAGATGGGACGGGTAGTGTTAGAACTCCCTTAGCCAGCATGTCATTGACCACGGATTGCAATAAATCAGCAGCTATGACAAATAAGAGAGGGGATAATGGATCCCCCTGTCTGACCCCACATTTACATTTGAACTGCTTACCAGGCACCCCATTAAGCAGAACAGACGATGATCCTGAGGAGTGAATCTCTTTAATCCAATAAATCCATTTGGCATCAAAACCTTTGTGCTGAAGAACTTGTAAGATGAGGTCATGCTCCACTGTGTCAAAAGCTTTAGCAAAATCCAATTTCAGAATGATAATTGGTCTTTTTGATTGGTTGCATTGATGTATATATTCAAAAGCCCAAGCCAGACAGTCCTGGATGGCTCTGCTCTTCAGAAACCCATATTGGTTCTTATGGATGCATTGTAGAATGACCTTCTGAAGTCCATTAGCTAAAAGCTTAGTGAGGAACTTGAGGCATGTGTTAGTGAGAGAGATGGGTCTAAAATCCTCAGGTCCCTCGGGAGATAGCATCTTTGGAATTAAGGTAATAAGAGATCCATTAATATTTTCCAAAGATAGCCTCCCATCATAAAACCCCTGAATGAGAGCCAGAAAATCTTTCTCAATGATCGGCCAACACCTCTTAACAAAAAGACCATTAAAACCATCCGGCCCAGGAGCTCGATCAGTCGGAAACTCCTTAAGGACAGTGTTGATTTCATCAGCAGTAAACGACTCAGACAGACTGCTAAGTCCCTCCACAGGTTGAATAAGGGTTGGCAAATCAAAGCCCATATTGATACCTTGGGCCTGGCCCATTCTGCTTTTAAAAGAGGACCAAAGGATTCCCGCCATTTGAGAGTGATCAGAAACTGGGTCAGCACCTGCAACAGAGAGGCTTGCAATCGTGTTCTTGCGCAGACGTTCTGAAGCCATTGCATGAAAAAACTTAGAATTTTCCTCTCCCACCTTAATATAACGGATAGTACACCTCTGCTTCCAATAAATGTAATGTATGCGAAGGAGATTCTCATGGTGCAATTTAACAATCCTCCAAAGGTTAAATTCAGGTGTGGTGAGAGGCCGTAATTCTTCCAGGTTATCAAAGAATAAGATGACACGAGAGCAATCCGTTGTCAATTGTTTTAGGGCCGACAGGTTCTTGCTCCAAGCCTTGAGGGCAGAACGTAGGCGCTTAAACTTGGTTGTCAAGATGGCAGAAGGAGATAAATCAGCAAACACTGGCTGGTTCCAAGAAAGCTTGACACAGTCCAAAAATCCTGGCATATCCACCCAATAATTCTCAAACCTGAAGACCCTGGATTTAGGTATATTGGTGTCAATTGAAACCACACTGGGAACATGATCAGACGACGTTTTTGCCAGGGGTAGAACGACAGTGTTGGGGTAAATAGTAATCCAGTCAGAAGTGGTAAAAAACCAATCAAGCTGTTCAAGCAATGGCTATTCTTGCATATTGGACCAAGTAAAACTCCTGCCCTTTAAAGGCAATTCTAGCAAACCCAAATGGCCAATAATCTCATTAAAGAGGAAGATGTCATTAACATCACCTCCTGGCCTGTTCCTATTATCAAAGGAGCGAATGAAGTTGAAATCTCCCAGAAACAACCAATTCTCATCAGTGGGGATATTAAGATGGTAGAGCCAACTAACAAAATTATCCCTTGGGGGGCCATCACAGGGCCCATAAACGGACACTAGGGTCCACTTTTCAGAATTATGGACTGACTGAAAAGAAATTATGATGCCAAAGCTCTGAATTTGAACAAGGGTCCCTTGGAAGATGGACGAGTTCCAAACCACAAGGATGCCACCAGAAGCACCAACGGCCGGGGCAAACACGAAAGTATCAAAGCGCCGAGGACAAAAAGATCTAATTTTCCGAATATCAAAATTTGCACACTTCGTTTCTTGCAGGCAAACAATGGAGCATTGACTCTCCTCAATCTTTGCTCTCACATCGCGCTGACGAGCATCAGAATTCAGGCCACGGACATTCCAACAAAGCACACGCCAATTACGATAAGTTGTACTATCCATAAAGAGCGCGCAACGATAAAATAAGGACTGTCAGGCATAACCTAGCAGTTTCACAGACCACAGGCGCACTACCCAAAAGTGCATATAGTGCGACAAGTTCAGATAAAACATAACCATTACAGAAACAAAAACCATGCCAGGCAAGACCCCTCTGGCACCAATCTTGAAGTCTAAGTTTACTCATCATCGGACACCGGGGCAGAAGAGGAGTTATTAGGAGGAGCCGTAAGCTTCTCCAGAGTCAGATGTTCTGCTGAAATACCCAGACGAGCTCCTACCGCCTGCAGGTCAGCGATGGGTGTTGGTGGAGGTGTCGCCTGCGCTGCATCTTCATGAACACCAGAGTCTTCAACTGATGGCTTGGTCTTCTTGGACCTCGGGCGGCGCAATGCAGAGGCTTTGGTAGGGATTGCAGAGGTTGGTTTGTAACCAGAAGCCTTAGCAGCGCTGCGCGTCATGCGCCTGACGGAGAAGTCTGGAATAGGAGCAACAGTCGCTAGCGACCGACGACCTTGCCTGGCCTCACGTCCACGCTTGCCAAGCACGGGAGGAAGAACAAACCTGAACTGAAAGTCATCGTCGTTTTGTGGCGCTGCAAAAGTAGTATGCTGCACGGGTTCCACCTTCTCATTTGAAGAAACTTGAGGTTCCACAGGATTCGAGGAAATCTCTTCAAGAACCACAGACGAGCGAGGCGTGGGAAGATTGCAATGTTTCATCAAAAGCTCAAAAGAGAAATCATAATGCTTAGGAAAAACACAGGTGGTGAGTTCAGACTGCCATTGTTGCTCTGCGGGTAGCGAAAAAGGCACCTTTCTGATAAAAAATTCAGGCAGCAGTGAACGAAAAGACCTCTCCCAGATAAGTTGTGGAGGGAGCACATGACCATAAGCAACACGAACGATTCCCAATTGAATTGGATCAAAGGGAGCCACTGGGTGCTGCGCCACAACATGATGGACAGGCTGCTGAACCTACTCTAAATCCATCTCATTATCAAAGTTCAAGGAAGGGTTGAGAACCATGGAATTCTGTTCTTGAACTATATCCTGCTGCTGACCAAGTGCATCCTCATGTTGTTGCTGTGGCTGCTGAACCTGCTCCTCCCAAGGGCCCCATCCAGCATCATTGTCATTGTTAGCTTCATTGACATTCACACCCCAGCCACCGGCATTGTTACACTAGTTTGGATTATGGTTAGGAGGAACGGCATTCCACCCAAGAGCAGGGTATGGTGGCATTGCCCAGAAGGGCTGCGGTGGGTTTACGCCTGGCATAGGATGTGGATTGCCGTCAAGTGGCATTGGGTCTTCGTCAGCCGGAATCATGGCATCCGCAAATTCTCCAGTCAAGATGAAACAACCTGTTGTACAAGATACAACAGCGCCGCCCCAGTTTGCAAAGTTCCGAAAAACCCCACAACACGGCACCAATGCATTATCTGGGAAAGAAGCTCTGACCAAGGATCTAACCAGACGACGATCAGTTTGATTCCAGTAGTGAAACTGGCCAAAAGTGCCAACAACCTCAGCCAAGCTCTGCGTGTTGCGATAATCCAGAGGCACTCCAATAAACATCAGCCAACCCGTTCTATGACCATGAATAGCTCTGAAACCCTCCCCCTAGTCGTGTGGAATAAACCTGACAAAAAACTCCTCTCCATCTTCATCCACACCAAGGGGAAAAGGAGGGTGCTGAGTAAACGAACCCCTCACTACAGGATCCTCCATCTCAAAAAGTCCTACGCCTTGGAACCAAGTCTGAGCAGAAAGCACTGGAATATGCAGAGTCTGTGTAAGAAAATCAAGAACCTGTTGTCAACGGATAGCAACCAAATGTGCTTCTGGTATTGGCTCGACGATTGCCACCATGTACTGCTCATGGTTGCGTGGGGGCGTGATGGCAGGCGTGTAGAAGGTCCTTGGGAGCCGATCTTCGCCACCGTCGACGATATCATACCCAGCCGGAACAAAACGATGCAGGTCAATCGCATAGACCGCCATTGGCGATAGCGGCAATGCAGCTGGTGGCACGGCGGATGCAGGAACGGCCGGCGAAGATTGCGAGCTTGGCGGCGCTGGGTGGGAGACGGACGATTGGGGTTTTTTGGGAGGTGAAGGCATCTGGTTTGGGGAAATCGAAGAGGCCAGAGAGTTGTCTTTCTTGGCGCGGGCTCCAAAGCCTTTGGATGGGACTTTTGGCACCCAGAGAGGAGAATCGGGTGGTTGGCCGGTGCAGTCCCGTTTAATGTGACCTGACCGAAAACAATTCCTACACTGAATCCTATTAGTACAAGTATCTGTCTGGTGGCCCATACCCAAGCACTTCTGACAGTCCCAAAACGCAGCAGCCATATTTTCAATCATCTCATCAAAGCTCTGTAAATCCCTGACCACATCCTGTGGCGATGGAGAGGATTGCTCGAAAACTGTGGAGTCACGTTGGGCCAAACTCTCCTCTTCATCATCAGAAATTTCAATGGGATGAGAGGAGGAGGATGTGGGCCGAGGTGCAGGCCCAGAGCAGTCCAATGGTGGAGAATCCAGAATGTCCACAAAGTCCGGTCCAATAAACTTCAAACCAGCAGGAGATCCGGAGTTGCCGCCAACAGACAACGGAGATTCCGGAGAGAGTTGAAACGAACTGAAAAGGATCGCCGGAGGCGGTGGGCTAGCTACGGCCATCACCGGAGATGAAGGGCCTGAGGCTTCCTGGGTTGAAACATGATAACCAGCCTCACGGACAGTCAACACATCTGAGGGCGTGGGATGATAACTATAACCCTTACGAGCAGGATAGTTGAGAAACGTAGCAAAACGTAGTGATTTCTTTGGGTGACCAGAGATAGATGGACCACGCATTGAGGATTTACTAGGAGTATGTTTCATGGCCTGCATCCCAAGTAAAACCCTACGTTTTGTTGGAATAACTAAGGTCCATTCCTGCTGGCATTCAGCCTGCCATAAACGGAATTCTTTCTCCCAATCTGGACCACCATGGCCCCAGAGATGAAAATAGCACTTGAAAAGATCACAGACAAAACTACGTTGATGCAGAATGAAAAACCCCACTTGCTTGCAGGAAATCGTGAAAGAAAAAACCCGATCGTTGAGGGACGATACCTTGAGATGAGAGCAATAACCACCAATTGCAGATTCAAGAGCGAGGCCAACATTATCCTCATCCAGACGAAAAGAGTGCCGGGCAAAAGAGACTACCATCGTGAAGTGCCCTGAGTCGATGGTCGGATGCACAGATCGGTTGAAAGTGCGCTGGATCTCAGCTGCCAAAGCCATCCCCGGGTTAAAGTCCAAACCCAATGAGATGGAGGCATGCACCGCCATGGAGATGACAACCAACAAGGAGAGCAACGTGCGCCGGAGAGAGTGGTGCGATCAGAGATGAAAACCCACTGTCAGGTGGGATGATCGCCGGTGGGGTGGGTGGCTAGGGTTAGGGTGGCGGCTGGGTGGAGGAGGGAGACATCGTTTCGCAGCAAAGCTCAAAACACCACGTCGTTTCTGGATCGATGCAATTGATACTGCGTGCCACATCATCAACAAAGTATATCTTCACAAATTCTTCAAGAAGACTGCCTATGAACTCCTCACTGACAAGAAACCCAATGTGAGTTATTTCAAAGTCTTCGGTGCCAAATGCTGGATTAGAGATCCTCATCACAACTCAAAATTTGCACCGAAAGCACATGAAGGTTTTATGCTTGGTTACGGAAAGGACTCGCAGACCTACAGAGTCTTCAACAACGTTCTTCACAAGGTTGTTGAAACTGTAGATGTGCGGTTCGATGAAACTAATGGCTCGCAAAGAGAGCACCTACCTTCTGTGATAGATGAACCAACATGAGGATTCTATCAAGTTCAAGGCTACTGAGGATGTCATTCCTACTGAAGAATCTACTGAAGAATTCATTCCAGAACGTGAAGAACGTTGAGCTGATGCACCTGAGGAAAATGCTGAAGAAATTGGTGCTGAAGAAAATGCTGATCAAATTCCTCAACGACAACCAGCTCATCCTCGCGTTGCAAAAGAAGTGCAAGTGGAGAAGATCATCAATGACATTAGAGCACCAGGCCCTCTCACACGCTCAAAAGTTTCACATTTATCTAACTTTTGTGGGCACTATGCTTTTGTCTCTATCACAGAGCCCACTAAGGTAGATGAAGCATTTCTGGAGCATGAGTGGATTCAGGCCATGCAAGAAGAATTACATCAATTCGAGCTCAACAACGTCTGGGAACTGGTCAAACGTCCAGATCCTCGCAAGCATAATATCATTGGCACAAAATGGATCTACCGCAACAAGCAAGATGAAAATGGCCTTGTGGTGAGGAATAAGGCACGACTTGTAGCTCAAGGCTACACACAGGTTGAAGGAATTGATTTCGATGAAACTTTTGCACCTGTTGCTAGACTTGAGGCTATTCGCATATTACTTGCTTATGCTAACCATCATGATATCATCTTATATCAAATGGATGTGAAAAGTGCATTCCTCAATGGTAAGCTTGAGGAAGAAGTATATGTTGATCAACCCCCAGGTTTTGAAGATCCAAAGAATCCTGACAAAGTCTTCAGACTCAATAAGGCCCTCTGTGGTCTCAAGCAGGCCCCTCGGGCGTGGTATGATACTTTGAAGGAATTCCTCATGAAGAATGGCTTCACACCCGGTTCACTCGATCCTACTCTCTTTACTAAATCTTATGATGGTGAACTATTTGTGTGCCAAATATATGTTGATGATATTATCTTTGGCTGTATCGACCAACGTTATAGTGATGAATTTGCCTATATGATGAGTGAAGAATATCAAATGTCTATGATGGGAGAGTTGAAATTCTTCTTAGGTCTTCAAATTCGTCAATAGCGCAATGGCATATTCATATCTTAGGAGAAATACCTCAAGGATGTACTGAGGAAATTAGGCATGCAAGATTGCAAAGGAGTCAAAATTCCTATGCCCACAAATGGCCATCTGTGCACATATGAAAATGGTATTGACTTCCATCATAAGGTATACCGCTCCATGATTGGTTCTTTATTGTACTTATGTGCATCTAGGCCAAATATAATGCTTAGTGTTTGCATGTGTACCCGATTTCAAGCTTCACCGGAGGAATCACACCATAAGGCTGTGAAGCATATTCTTCGATATCTAGATCACACACCAACACTAGGATTATGGTACCCCAAGGGCTCAGCTTTTGATCTCATTGGATATTCTGACTCTGACTATGTTGGTGATCCTGTGGACCGCAAGTCAACATCTGGTACATGTCATTTCCTTGGACGATCTTTGGTCTGTTGGTCCTCGAAGAAACAGAACTGTCTATCACTGTCTACTGCTGAAGCTGAGTACATTGCTGCTGGTTCTTGTTGTGCACAACTGCTTTGGATGAAGCAAATTCTCAAGGACTATGGCGTCAACGTGAAGAATGTGCCTCTCCTCTGTGACAATGAGAGTGTCATCAAGATTGCTCACAACCCAGTTCAGCACTCGAAGACAAAGCACATTCAGATTCGTCATCATTTTCTTCGTGATCATGTGTTGAAGGGCGACATTTCTATTGAGTATGTGAAGACTGAAGAACAGCTAGCCGATATCTTCACAAAGCCCTTGGATGAGAAGAGATTTAGCAAGTTGCGGTGTGAGCTAAATATCTTAAAATCTTCAAATGTTCTTTGAAAAGGACACTCATCCTAACATTTATGCAAAATTGATGACTTAGATGTGCAACACATGAAGAAACGTTTTTCTTCAATCAATGAAGAATAACACTCTAAGTGTGAAGAAATTAATGAAGAATTTGACTCTCAGAACCCTACGACAATTGTACGCGGTGTCTGAAATCATCATTCTTATATGGTGGGTCACGACACCACAAAAAGTTGCAAATCTTCAATTTGAGTTTTTTTGTTTTTGAAATTCCTCAGTTGTTCAAATTCTTCAACTTTTCAAAATCTTCACTTGTTCCTCGTTTTTCTTCATTGGCTATATATAGGACAGGGCTATTCTGTTACTAGTAACAAAATATTATTCTGTTACCGTCGGTCCCTTATAGAGCCCGATCAAAAAGAACAAGAGGAGGCGAGGCAACCCAGCCCAACTCCCCGAGCACATCGTCCCCACCCTAGTAACCTCTCCCGCCTACCTCCTATCGCCGCCGCCCCCACCTTCTCAGCGGCTCCCGCCGGCGCCTCGCCCCCCACCTACTCCGCTGCTCCCGCCGGCACCTCGCACCCACCTACACCGCGGCCCCCGCCAGCGCCTCGCCCCCACCTTCTCCGCGGCTCCCGCCGGCGCCAGGCTCCCCATGCGACGGCCGCCTCCCTTCCGCCAACCGGCCACCTCCCGCTTTAGGCAGCTCGGGCGCCGCCCCTCCGCCTCCTTCTGGCTGCCCTCGGCGACGCTCCAGCCGCCACTCCGCCTCGTCCTCGGTGGGAGGTCTGTCACCGGTCCGTCCAGCGGTCCAAACCCACCGGTCGAGGCCGTTCACCTTCGCAACACCCCTTTCCAGTAGCCATCATGAGGTACACCCTGCTCACAATTTCTCCTCTCCAGCTCCCGACTGCAAAGATCTCCATGCCTCCTTTTGAACTGCCATTTTATTTTGAATTGTAGTATGGGTGCTCTTGATTCAGACCTTTGGGAAGAAAGGCAGAACCTTTCTCTTGTAGGTCGTCATAGATGGATCGGCGAGATTTGTCCGGCTCAGTGTTAGTGATAATAAACAAGTCATTAGGCGAGCACATTTGTTGGATAATGAATTAGATGTGGGGTTCTAGGACCTGTACAGGTTGTTACTGAATACTAGTACTGATGAGTGACAACATATGGTCGCTGGATCAGATGGACCCAACACCATGAAGAGATCAGATGGCCACTTACACCGATCGCCATCAGTTCTATTAGCGAAGCAGCAGTATGATTGCTAGGACTATGCTCTCTCTCTCTCTCTCCTCCATAAAGAGAGTGTTGTTCATTTTATTCATATATAGGAAACTAAACCAAAACAGTGGTTGCTACGAGTGTTTGGAAATTATAATTACTAGAACTCTTATTTCTCACCCTTTTAATTGCTGGCTCATTCTTGTAAAAAGTAGTGGTTAATCTTGCTAATTACTTTGATGTGATGCCTAGGTGTTCAGTCCAGCTCCTGCAACCAACACAGGTCGTTGCCCTTTTTGCCACAACAGCAGCAACACAAACACGAGTGTGGTCGTCCTCAACCGGTTCCTCACGCGGCTTCCACGCAAGCCCTGCTCATGCTTACACCAAAAGTACAACTCTTGCTACTCTCCTCGGACTTGCACTTGCTTATTTTCTAAGCAATAATCCTATTACTTCCTCTTGGGGAAAGGGATCCCATGTTGAAGCTGTCTTGGTGCTCACCCGTTGTTTATATTCATCACCATAGTGTATGAAACATATGAAAACCATTCTGGCTTCGGAGAAAATATAACCAGTACATGCGCAATTGCACGAGAAGTTCCCTTATGAAAGTTCCTTGTAAACAAACCACATGAAAGTTCATCGAGAGAAACTTTGTAAGTTCAAAATGGCTATAGGAAAACTTTGTAGGTTTAGATGGGTATACAAAACTTTGTAAGTTCAAAATGGGCACGCCTAACAATGCATGAATAAAAAAACTAAACCCAACAAAGTCCATGTTGGTTGGTCTACAGTGTGTTGTCAAGAAGGTTTTTGGCCTTGGAGGCTGACACTGGCTGATCATCTACCTTCCAATTATTATTAGGCATATACCACTGAAACTGCAGGTCGCGCCCTCCTCCCGCTGTAGGTCATGTCCTCCTCCCGCATAGCCTATTGGTTGGTGTACCGTGACCCCTCCTCATATTTTTGGTATGAATTTGATGAATCTTCTTGATGCTCTGTTCTTATTCATCTAGACATTCCTCCTCATATTGATTGTTTGTATTGCTTGTACCGGTTTCGTTCTTGCATGTGTGTTTCAGTTCGATGTTTTGAGATAGCTCAGATTAGTTCCAACTGTGAAGATTGACATGCATATTTGGGGATGAGATTTTCAGGTACTAGTTTGGCACTGTATCTAACCCGTACTAAAATATTTCAGCAGTTCAACAGGGGCGCAGGGTTTAGTTCGATGGTGATGAGCCAGGGTTTATTTCTTTTCTCATTTGTATTGCTTGGTCGTCAGGTCACAGCCTCTTCCTTCTGCAGGTCGCCGCCTCCTGCTGCCGCAGGCCGTGCCCCATCCCCCATTCCCCGCAGCGGCCAGGCCGTTCACTTCCAGTACCACCATCCGTTCACTGCCGACAGCCGAGGCCGTTCAGCGACGTAGCGATGAGGTCTAGCCTTCCCCTTCCTCTTTTCATGTACCATATTCTTCTGTAGATGTACATTCTTGTGTAGTACATTTGTGTATTGTGTATATTCGTTTCAAGTTCAAAAAAAGATAATAAAAAGGTTCATAAAAGAACCCAGAACATCCGGTAGCTCTGGAATCTGGGAGTTCAGGAAAAATTGATCCAAAATGAACATGGAGAGGGTTTTGATTTCAGAGAAGTTGTAGAACAAAAAGGAAAGAAAAACCATTGTTTCTATTGTTGTTATTTTGTTGCCCTCTTGGTGTTTACTGAAATGCCTACAACAACTTAACTTGTTTTCTTTTCATGTTTGTCTTTTGTTAAAATGAAGCTAAGGTGTTGTACTGCTCTATTATGTACATCCGAGCATGATGCACAGAATAAAACATCATGAGATCCTTGGTTTACTTACAGGTAGGTCATTAGTTCAAACCTAACACAGAAACTCCTTGCTTGGCATTCGAGCTCTTGTTTTCCCAAGACTAGTACTGGTAAATGTTATTTCACTATGTATTCTTTCCTCAATCCATAGAGAAACATGGGAATAGTTTGATCGTGTTGGATAGATAGTTCAATTCTATATATCATAAGAAGAAAAGAACATGTTTTCTATAGGAGAAAATCAAAAACATTATTAGCAACTCACTTTGTATTCTACCATCAGTTCTGTCTGTGTTAGAGAGAGGGTTCGGTGTCTCATTGTTTTCACTTGCCCTCAAAAAAATGTTCTGTTGCAGATTAGGAACATTGTATTTACATTTTTTAAACAAAGAATTAATCAGTTCATATAAGCTTAAAAGACAAAGCGTTGAAAGTTCAATTGAAAGCTCTCACCAGCGTCGTGACCTCCCCCAGCCAGCCCCCACGGCTTGCCTCGATGGTGCCCCCAAGCTGGTCTAGAACCAGCATGATGAATACATCTAACTATTCACTTATGCCCTCATGATCATTTTATTGTATAAATGTGCCTTTTCTGTTGGACTCTCCTTCTTATTTTCTTGTTAAAATTTGGTTTTAATCCACTACAATTTCCATGAGTGGATTTAAAAACCAACAAATGCACAGTTTAAAAATGCATACAACAACTACAACATATCAATTTAGTTCGGTCCAAATTGTAATTTTAGTTCAGTCCAATTCCTAGTTTTACTTCAGTTCAAATTCCAATTTTAGTTCAATTCAATTCTTATTTTTAGTTTAGTTAAGTTCAGTATTAAATGCCCAGATAGTGCCTAGAAAAAGTGAAGATAGGTTTGTAGTGATGTTTATGATAGACTGGTAGTTGAAAGATTTAGAGGTAAAAAATATTTTCTTGCAATCTGCTGAATGCTTCAATTCGTTGCGTGCGAATTTTGTTATAGCAAAAAACTGAATGGTAGGTAAGATGACTATAGTTATGGCAAAAACAGTGAAACTTTTAGAAGTTTTTTTAAATCTCGGGTTAATACATGAACATGGTCGTCTTTTTACATGTACTTATCATCAGCTCGTCAGAGCTGTTCGTGTACTTGTAACACAATCAACTCAGATTTTGAGATACTATAAGTTCAGAGAAAAAAAATACAAAAAGGAGGCTGTTCATCCTTACAACCTCAAGCCGTTGACCTCCACCGAGTGAGGCCGTGCGACGACGCAGCGGTCAGGCCATCCACCTCTACCACAGGAGGCCGTTCGACGATCCAGCGCTCATGACGTTGTGTTTTTTCAATACATGTTTTGTGTGTTTTTCAGTTCACCTACTTAATAATATTATGTCCAATTTCCCCTTTGTTTACATGTTGTTCCTATAGTACAATAGGTGTTTCTGTTATGCCTTAATAAGCATTTAGGAAACCTTGTATGGATCGAAACTACCATATGCTCTATTCTATTCTTGTAAATGAAGCTCCACTTCTGTTTTGTTTGAAGTTACTTGGCATAAAAATTAGTATATGTTTTATTGTAAAAAACATATATAAAATGTCTTGATGCATGCTAGCAGAAATCCGAAAATAAACTCAACATAGTTCCTATATTTTATTCAAGTTTGAAGCTAAGCATTTCTAACAACTTAACGCTCCTTGCAGGACACACAGTATTCATCGCATTTGTCATCGAGCGATTGCACCACTATCTTCAGAAGCTCATCACCCTGAGGAAATCAGTCAACACCTCCCAGAGAGGAGGTTGAAAAATTCCAAATGGAGTTCAAACATGAATTTGAGAAAATGATTCCTCGGCTAAGTTCGAAAAATGTCATCCTGTGAAGTTTGGCTATTCAGCCATTGACTAGTCAATGGTGGCATTTGTCATCAAGCGATTGCACCACTATCTTCGGAAGCTCATCACCCTGAGGAAATCAGTCAACACCTCCCAGAGAGGAGGTTGAAAAATTCCAAATGGAGTTAAAACATGAATTTGAGAAAATGATTCCTCGGCTAAGTTCGAAAAATGTCATCCTGTGAAGTTTGGCTATTCAGCCATTGACTAGTCAATGGTGGCATTTGTCATCGAGCGATTGCACCACTATCTTCGGAAGCTCATCACCCTGAGGAAATCAGTCAACACCTCCCAGAGAGGAGGTTGAAAAATTCCAAATGGAGTTCAAACATGAATTTGAGAAAATGATTCCTCGGCTAAGTTCGAAAAATGTCATCCTGTGAAGTTTGGCTATTCAGCCATTGACTAGTCAATGGAGTTGCAATTTTGTTTCTTCTGTACATACATGAATTGAATGTAATCAATGGAAAGAAACATATGTTGATTCTCCAAGTTAGAGTTCATCTTTATTTTCTTACAAGTAGCAAAACTTCCTCTGTGGGTCAGTACAACTTCTGTGCCATCTTGTGTTCACAAATCTTGTACGTTTTTACAGGGATCTTTCTAGTAGTTTGTAAAGCAAGCGTGATCCATTTGTAAAAATATGGCAAAATACATCCTTCACTCTTGCAGTCATTTGCTAAAAAATGTTTTAAGTTCAATGGATGCCATCGAGAAACTTCAAACATTTGATATTCCTGTGCTCATATTCTCTAGCTGAACGTTATTTTTTTGCGACTTGTCTCATACTTTGCGAGATGAAAAAATTTCTCTCCACGTTTTCTACTCTTTATATGAGTTGTGAAAAGTACATGTATTACTAGCATATAAGTTCAAAAAACAAACCACAATCAGTTCCGTGAAAATGCAAAGAAGTTCAAAAAGAATAAAAAAATTCTAGAGTCAAGTTCAAGTGCTCATCCAACACGGTTAAGAAAATCTGGTCCGTTCATGTATTACTAGCATACAAGTTCAAAAGACTAAACGAGATTAGTGCGTCTATTGAATTCAAGAAAATTCTAAGAAAAAGAAACACAAAATATTTCTTGGGGAAAACATTCATACAATTCAACTATATATACCAAAAGCAACTTCGATGATGATGACACGTAGAAACACATTTTAAATTAAAACCTAAAAGTATCATTTTAATAAAGTTCACTTGCTCAACCCTATCAGACTGAAAAATACCTCAGTACAAACACACATATAGATCAGTACGGCTGCTCTGTTTTTTCTGACGGAAAAACAACACGAATGGTGTAACTGTATTCCAAAATTACTCTTCCCCGGTTGTGAGTTCGGATGCGGTGACACCATAAGTTCGAATGAGAAGAAAGAAAACCTAAAGAGATTTGCTACTATAAGTTAAAAAGTTCGGAGCTAAGGTCAAATGGTTAAAAAAGCTATGACGAAAACCATATCGAAAAAATAGAGTAAAGTCCAATATGTGAAAATAGCTTAGTACAAACACACAAAATAGATCAGTACGAGTACTCTATTTTCGTTGAAATACTATTTTTTGAACTGAATCATCTGAATCGAAGCACAATGGCATCAAAACCAATAATTTCCATGTCAAGGTTCAGTGTGGATTTTACATTTATGAAATGATTTTCACCCCAACAAACTAGCTTCAAACAACCTTTTAGGATAATGACGTGCCTGTTAAACACCTACTGATTTGATCAACAACTTTTACTTATGTCTATAATCGTACGACAGTTCTGATTCCTAGCTGAAACATATTAGCAGCAAAAGTTTCAGCAAACAAACTGTTTTTTAGATTGAATTGAAAAGAAACCCAAAACATCTGGACAAGTTCAAGACTACTGCCAAAGGAGAAGAGTTATGAAGTGGAGGGGATCTCACGAGGTGTCCTGGGGATGATAAAGACGACGTGGATGCTTCGGCTATTATTTGACAGGTTGACAATGAGTGAGAAAGCCGACCATCACATGTGGGGAGGCACATGACGAGGTTGCCGACGCCCAACACTTGGACGACGTTCAGCAGCCTGGCATCGTTCCCGGCGGAGGCAACCGAGGTTGAAGTGCTGGAGCAGGATGTCGTCCCCGGATCCTTCGAAAATCGATTAAGTGTAGTATCCTCCCGAGTCCCGACCAATTCCCATCCCCAACCACCGGCGGCCCAATGTGACCTGAGGCGCACCACATACCTCTTGCCTCATGCTTCCATGGAGCGCATGCCGGAGCAGCGGCCTCCAAAGCTCTCCGATGCCGCCGGCGTCGAGGACCGGCTCAGCGCACTGCCGGACGACCTCCTCATCCACATCCTCCTCAAGCTTCGGGACGCCCCCGTCGCCGCTCGGACCAGCATCCTTGCCCCCGCTGACGCCGCATCTAGGCTCACCTGTCGGAGCTCCACTTCCTCGCCGCCACTAACCCCGATGGCATAAGCAGCGCCCTCGCCTCCCATGATGCCCCGGACCGAAGCCACCTCTCCGTTGCCGCCATCGAGGCCACTCCCGAATCTGAATCGACAGAAAATGCGGATCCTGTCCGGTTGGCCGTCCAATAGACCGCGTCCGCCTTGGGATGGTCATAGTTGCGTAGCTCGACGCGTAATCCATGGTGGCGTACCGGTGCCGGCCCGTCCGTGGCGGCAAGGTACCGACGTAGGCGGTGCTGTGGATGAGCAGTACAATACCTACGCGGAGGTGCGGGATGGACAAGTGCTCGCGTTCATCGATGCCCAGTGGTGGTGGAGGGAGACGCCATGCCCGTCCTCATCGGCGTTCAATATGATTTGTGTTTGAAAAATAAGTTCGATGAAAATGAAAGATCAGTTCAACCGCTCGAAGTCGTCAGTTCAAGTAGGGTAATAGAATAATATTCTGTTACGCGTAACAGAATAGCCCAGATGTGTATATATATATATATATATATATATATATATATATATATATATATATATATATATATATATATATATATATGAGTTTATGTCCTCTATAGCATTCACTTATGGTTATTTCTTCAAGTTGGTTTTTCTGCTAAGTGAATGTGATCGGACCCTTCCCCCCCTATGCTATACTCAACCCAATCTATTCACAAATTCTTCATGTGCGTTCTATTTGAAACTCATTCAAAATCTTCACTGTGTCCTTGTCAGCTGAAGAAATTGCGAACGGAACGTTAAAACTAATCTTATTCAAATTTTCGGTTTTGCCGCTCAAACCGTTCCGCATCCCACGATACATTTTTCTATTCACCCACGATCTTACACGATCTCCACTTCTCAGTACGTGGGTGACACATGTCGTGCGAAGGAGAAGGGTCAGGGGCACGTTCGTCCTAAATCTTTAGGCGAACAGTTTTTCACCGTGGCTATAAATACCCCCTCTCCCTTTCCTCACTTCCTTTACTCCGCTCGAACTCTCTCTCCCACTCGAGCTTCTCAAACCCTAGCGCCGCCACTACTCCATCGTTGCCGGTGAAGAAGAGCTTCACTGCCTCGACCTCATCGTCGTCGTACTCGCGCCGGGCGCGGAAATCTTCACCGCGCCGCCGCCGTAGCCGTCTTCCTCTCCTAAGTAAGGGCGTGGAAGATCTACGCAGACGAACTTCTCTTCACCACCTCACTGTTCATCGTGTTCTTCATTCAGGGTAATTAAAAGTTACTTTTACTGCCCTCTTTGATTCGAATGTTTTCTACAAAATCTTCAAAGGTGTTTTTTCTTCAAATTCTCACACACTAAAACACCTCACAAGTCATCTGTTCTTGATTTGTTTCTCTAAGCATCATTTTTCTTCAAGATTCCTCAATTGTGTGGATCTTCGATCTATACAACTCTGGAACCTAAGACATAGAACGCTTAGTGAAATTCTTCAAGACTCATCTGGTCAAATTCCTCAAAATTGTTCTTTTTGAAAAACCTTCTGAGAACGCATATGACCTCTCCAAATTCCTCGCAACTATACTCTGTTCACAGGTACTCATGTCCGCTGCTAAATCACTAGGTTCTCATCAACTTAACTCATTTGCAACGTTCCTCGAAGAAAAGTTGCATACTTCTTCAGAGAATTCGATTGTTCAAATTCCTCATCTGAAGAAAATGGCTGATGGAAAGAAGCCTGAGGTCATGACTGCTTTTGAAATTCCTGAGGACATATATGCTGGGTACTGCACACCCCCTGAGGAAGATAAAAATCAGCGCAAGGTGCGCATGCAAAAGATAGAGAGGAGATGGGCAAGAGAATGGACGGAGTACAGGTATGTAACTCCAAAGTATATGAAGAAATTCGCGCTCAATCCTCCATGCCCAAGAGCTCCATTGGCACCTGGCCAAGAAGCAGATCCCACCAGCATCAAACGCGGTGAGGACTTTCCTGAAGAATGGGCCAAGCGCCAGGCCAAGTTGGCCAAACAAGCAAAAGAAGCAGTGAGGAAATTCAATGAAGACTCTGCTGCTGCTGCTGCCACTGAGGCCTCTGTCAAGCCAAAGAAATCAATGGCAAAGAAGCCTGCGCGCAAGCCAAGTGCTTCACCAACAGTGCCCTCACGGCCAAGTTCCTCAGCTATGCCCTCACAGCCAGAATCTTCAAAGTCCTCAAGACCAATTCCTCATGCTGCTCCTGCTCCGCCAAAATCCTCAGCTCCTCCACAGTCCTCAGCTGTTCCCACAAAGTCCTCAGCACCTGTGCATCTTGCCACGTGCCAAATGAATGCATGCATCTCCATTGCCTCAGGCGTCTCCGCTAGTTCCTCAGCTGCTCCAAGTTCCTCAGCTGGCCCCTCTCTGCTGAAGACAAAGGCAACTGCTGGACGAGGTCCTCGCCCTAGTCCTAAGAAGAAGCAGGTCACCTTCCAAGTGCCGTCTGAAGAAGACGAAGCTGATGATGATTAACTTGCAGAAATCATCAAAGACAGGTAAGCAAAGGCCACTAGTTCCATAGGAAGCAATGTGCCTCTGCTTTTGGATCCAAGGTTGATCCTGGACTTCATTGATCTATGGCACAAAGATCCCAACACACCTTTGCCGGAGATGAACCTCACTCCTGGTCAAAGTCATGTCTTGACTACTTTCATTGAAGAAGAAAAATGGAAGTTTGAGAAGGCCGGACAGATAAAGAAATCACAGTATAGAAAAGAGAAAGTTCCAAAAAAATGTTGTCAAAATGACAACTGAAGAACTGGTGAAGATGCAAGCTGACATCAAAACCCTCAGCGATGAATTTGACTCTTATTATGATGATTGGAAAGGAGCCAAAGTCAGGTTTGTAAAACTGACTAAGAAGTTCACCAATGTTGCAGCCCCATCGCAACAAGAAATTCCTCAGGCTGCAGCATCTGCTCAGCCTACTAAAGAACATGCCAGCACCGCCGATGACTTTCAGGCTGCTGAAGAAAATGCTAGTTCCAGGGATGATGACTCCATTCCAGCCGCTGAAGAAATTGCCAGGGCATCCACTTGTGGTGCGCCTAAAGAAAATGAAGTAGTCAGGGCAACTGCATCAGTTGCGCCTGAAGAAAATGAACCAGATTCCTCAGCTCCTCCTGCGCCTACACCAACTCCAATCCTTCCATCTACATCAGATGTGAAGAAGACCAAGGCTACAGAGCATGCTGCAGTGAAGAAAAGGAAAGCATCAGCTGCTTCAGATTCTTCAGCTCCAAAGAAAATGAAGCCTATGACATGTTCATTTGCTAATCCAATTGATGTTGTTACAATCTCAACCATGCCATCAAAGGACCTTGTTCCTTTTGGTGAAGAATATGAGATCCCTAGTGGATCTGATGAAGAAAATCATTCTGCTGCTTCGTTAGAGCAGATTGATGAAGAAATTGAAGTGGATACGATCCCTTCAACTCCAGTTGTTTCCTCGCCAATGCCTCAGTTCACAGCTGAAGAGGCTGGCGTTGAAGAAATGGAAGATGAAGACGTGGATCTTGGGAGTACTACGACAGTGATGAATGATGACTTTTGGGAAAGTCAGCACCCCAACTCTCCACTCTTCACACCGCTACAACAAATACCTCAGTCTCCTGCACCAACCGTTCAAATGGGCTTTGAGGAAACTCATCCCACCTCATCTGTGCATGAAGAAATTCCAGCCACTAGTGTTGAAGAAACTGCTGCTGCTGATCATATGACAACGCAGACTGCAACTGAGGAGGAACCAAGAATTCCTCAGCCTGAAGAACCCGAGATTGCGATTCCTGAGGTTGTGATGCAACTCACTCACACTCCTTTGCCCAAGCCAAATGATCCATTCTCACGCAAGCAAACGTTCAAGGCTGAAGATTTCTTTGGCGAGCATGTATTCTTCACTGACTACAATCCATATGATTCTGCTTGCATAAGGAAGAGGCATTTCTGGACTACTAGTCAAGCCAATTTCTATTCCTCAGTGGTATTCAACAAAGACAAAGTCTTCGATCATGCACACATTCCTCACGTGGACATGGAATCTGTGCCTTGCTTCGAGCCAGTCCTCAGTGTTCTTCATGACGTTGGGCTGCTAAATTTCTGCACTAACATATGTGATTGGAATGAAGAACTCATTCTTCAATTCTATGTAACGTTGCACATCACAGGACGTTTTGAAGATGTGAACTCATGGGTGCTGGACTGGATGTCTGAAAATACTCATTACAAGGCACCAACTTCTGAATTGCTTCATGCCCTACCACTCAGTCCTCCCCTTGAAGCTGCTCGATATGTCTACAACAAACCTAAGCTTACAAATCATTACATGCAAGTGTTGATGAAGCCTTTAAAGTCACGGCAGGCCCCACGAACCAAATTCCTCGTCCAAGAACTACTGTACGTGCCTCGGACTGTCTATCGCATTTTGTCGAAGACATTGAGTCCTATCAAAGGCCACGGCTCAAATGATGAAAAGTCGTTGGCATCATGAAGAATCTGCTTTTCAATATCATTCATGGCGTTCCCGTCAACTTCCATGATTTCTTCATGAGGACTCTGGCCAATATTGCTATGTCACCGTTTGAGCTGAAGCCTTATGCACCTTGGATTATCACTACAAGAAATATGTCAACTTGTGACCACCACTATTGGTCACTGAAAGGTCACAAATTTCCATTTACGACCTTTTGTGACCAAAACCAGAAGGTCAAAAGCTGGCGGTCGTAAACTGACTATAACGACCTTTAACAAAAGGTCGTTGATCTTATGACCTTCTGTTTTGGTCGCTAGCTCTCTCCCCAGGCCATGTCAGATCCGACGTGGCAATCTGACGTGGCAAAATTGCAACGAATTGAAAAGGTCGTTGGTTAAAATTAGCCCGGTCCAATTGGGGGTTTTACATGGGCCGAGCCCATTAATTCAGCCCATTTTATGTTTTTTTTTCAGTTAATTTTCGCTAGCTACATGGGCCTAGCCCAACATGGCGTTTTTTGTTTTCTAAGCCTTTTCCATTTTCTGGGCCTCAGCCTTTTTGCGGTCCATTTTCTATTTTTGAGACTTTTTTTGTTCTATCTTTGTCCAGCATTGTTTGGGCCAAAGCCTCTTCCAACCCATCAATATTTTCAGCCCCCTAATTCATATGACTGGACAACAGAGAAATAGATGAGTTTTTTTATTTTGCTATCAAAGCAATATTTGTTTCGCCGTACAATCATATATCATATGTACATCTTCATCAGATTACCAAACGACAGCAAAGCAACAAAGAAGATATACTGCCATCACAACTCCAACAGACAACTAATGTACACTACCTACGAGAAGGCCAAACAGAAAAGGAATCGCTGAAAAGATGATCACTAGCTTAGATATTCAGAGACCACTGCCATGTTGTCAATTGGATTTGGTTGCAACCCTTCCAGTTTGCTAAGAGCATCTTTCCAGCAGCATATCTTCTCATAACCTAAAAAGAGAACATAAACCAGCATAAGAATTTGAAACTTCTTGTCCTACCAAAACATTAGTACTTGTTTAAAACAAAGGATTATCAGCAAAAGTTATTTCCACAGCCGTTTGGTGGATACTGATGGTAGTTAGTCAATAGGCTAATTAGTTCAGTAAGTGTGTTAAACAACCAGGAGCATTCTCTAAAACTGAACCAGGTATATAGTTCAAAGTGTGTTGAGCATGTGACACAAAGCATTTTCTCTACAGACCAATAACACATACAAAATTTTGTGCAGAAGGATGCTAACTTGATGTAGAAGGCATACACATGGCACAATGGACATGAACGCAGAGCGACCAACATAGTCATGGCTCCATGACCATGACAAGCTCAGACCAACCACAGAGGTGGGGAGCAGAGGAAGGAAAGGATCTCACCTTGGGTGTTTTTGTAGCCAATGCCAAACAGCACCACCGCCACCACCGTTGCATGGAAGAAGCAGAAAAGAGGAGCCTGGCACAATGAACCCATTGTACCGAATCAAATCCTGCTGCACAAGGACAAGAGAAATAAGAAGATAATACGGAAGTTGTTAAACAGAATCGTAGAATGCCATCACGTAATCCAAAAAAAACGAACACATATATGCATGCTTGTCAAAGTTTAATTCTAGAGAATTATAGTGCTTCTGATAGTAACCAAATTGTTTTAATACTTAGCCATCCAGTACCACACAGGAAGCAAATCAGGGAATGTGAGAGAGGTAGAGGGAGGCTCAACCATGAATTGCTGCTGCCCCATGGTTGGGTATGTAATTGTCGCAGCTCCTCCTTGTGGATGCCAAGGTCGGAGACGTCGGATCCGTGCGGGCATCCACCTCCTATCCACACGAGCTGAAGCAAACCGTAGCAGGTAGTCCACCAGAACCTTCTTCCTCTTTGGTTGCACCAGTGGCGTCTGCAGATCCGTCATGGCTGGAGGCTGACTTCTGAAATGAAAAAGAGCACAATGGGATGTTAGCTTTGCCATGATGAGATAGTAGTAACAGGGAAGCATACCAGGGATAAACTGTACACAGGGAAGGCGATAAATAACAAAAGCAGCAGTAACATATTCTCATGACAAACAGGACATAGCCATCCCAATTCCATTTTACCATGTACTGTACAGTTTAAAACTGAAGCATATCAAGAAGAAATTGTACACAAGCAAGGCTGAAAAGAAGAACAGAACATTGTACCTTGCGGGCATGCAACAAGTTGTGCGGGCATATATAGTAAATCAACATTGTATCTTGCAAGTCAACAGTTATCACAGAGAACAAGATACCATAAGATGAATGATGGCACTCAAATTCTAATCTCACATAGATAAAATTCAGTGCCATGGTAATAGTACATCTTCACTTGGATATATATGAAGTCCAGTTGGTTCTCATGAGCAAGTGTTCTCAGGTTTGCCTTAACATGATAGGTTAACTTATACTTAACGTGAGCAAATAGTACATAGCAAAATCATGGATTTGACTTCAAATAACCAAGAGACTAATTAATGTGTTACTGCCTGATACTGTCAACCAGAAAAGCATAAGCAACAAACAATATCCTGCATATCAGTGGATTCACTCAGTGGAAACAAGGTGACAAACTAATGTTCCAGGGAGGTAGTTTTACATAATAAAAACAAACTAATGTTCCAGGTAGTTTTACTAAAATCGCCACTCATTACAAGTCCAAACCTACATATTTCCTCAAGCACATGTTACACAGGACAGTAATGGTTAACTTATATAGATTCTCTAACCAAATATCTCAATAATCTGGTTGACTACTCACGGATTAACAAAGCCCCTCGTGATTAAACTATCCATCGCTCACAGATTAACAGACTAGTAGATGGTACTCCGCCCAGGAAAAAACCTCCCAAACAAGACAGGAAGGTTACCATGATGGCGATGGAGGCGGCGGCGAGCACGGCCTGGCCGAGCCGCAGCCAGAGCCCGCCCCACGTCTCGGGCCTCCCCGCCAGCTCCCTTCTCCTGAGGCCAACACCGCTGCCGCCCATGCGCATGCTCTGCTCCAGGTATGTAGGCACGAAGGGAAGCCCCAGCTTCTCCGCTGTGGTACAACAACAAAAGGGATCAGAAATCAAGAGAAGGGAAACTAGGAACATCACATGGGGCTGCCATATTCCTGTGGATTCAGACCACAACAGCGACAGAAGATTACACGGAGCAGAGACGAGGTCGTGAGCGACGCACCGAGGTAGTCGACGGGGATGCGGCCATTGGAGAAGCGTCCGGTGGGGCAGTGGGTGTCAAAGTCCCGCCCGTAGGGCTCACGGTCGGCGCGGGCGAGCATGCCGAGGTAGTTGTTGGTGCCGACGTCGAACGTGGAGTCGCCGATGACGAAGAGTGCGGGGACGAGCGGGGTGGGTCGGGTGAGGAGCACCAAATCTCGGTGGTGACGGTGCAGCGGCCAGAGGAGAGCCCGGTGGAACTGCTCGATCCGGATGGGAAGAGGAGCTACTCGATCTAGATGGGCGTTTGTGTCCCAGATCTCACGGGAGGAGGGGCTATGCGCCTCCCTGATAACGGATCCGGCGGCCTCTAGCCTCGCCGTCACCATCACTGGTGGCTGCTCTAGCTAGAGTACCCGCGGCCAAAGATGACAGAGCCGGCGTCGCGGTTGGTGACGACGAAGGAGAAGACGATGAAGACGAGACGGCGTCGCGTCCGGTGGCTCAGCCAGATGCCGCCGCCGAGGACGACGAGGGAGAGGACCAGGACCCCCACTCGCGGTCGGTGGTGGCGGCCATGTCCACGACGGCCTCCGTCTCGGGCCAGTTGGATCTGAGAGTGGGGAGGGGAGGGATCTGGATCGGGTGCGCGATGGGAAGGGCCGAGCGCGGTGGGGGGGAACGCCGGAGGAGTGGGGTGGGGGCGGCGGCGCGTCGAGATCCAGAGGGAGGGAGTGAGGTTGGGGGCGGCGGCGGTGGATCCAGAAGGAGAGGGAGAGGGTGAGAGCGCTAGGGTTCGCTGCGCGGGGAGAGAGTGGAGTGGTGTGCGGTGGTTTTTTTTAGGGGTAGCTCGCGGTGGGTGAGGTGAGGGTCGTTGCATCCAGGAGGATCCGACGGTGGTTTATCCATGATCCGCGTGAGAGGCCTTTGGACCAATCAGAACGTAGTATGATATTTTAACCATTTAAATTGGTCATAATTGACTAAAAGTAAGGTGCTAAATCATGTTAGCTATTTTATTAAAACCTGAAAATATGAAAAAAAATAACTTCTCATTGTGTCAGCAAATTTGACTATAGTTTTCAGGAATAATCACAAATTGAAATAAGACAAATATTTTTTAAAAGAGTTATGAGAAATGAGTTCTCTTAAATCATTTTTTCATTTTTCGAGTGTCCAAAATGAGATTTTTTTGTGAAGGACCTATAATATATTTATTGCAAAATTGGACCAAATCAATTTTCTAAAATACTCGAACATATTTAATGCACAGTTGACCAAATGGTTGGGTGTCAAAAGATTCGATCCACCTCTGGTGAAAAAGACAAATTTCTGCCGATTCAGCTGGAAGCGGGTCAAATTTGAATTGCGGCTGCCTCATAGTTTGCTATTTATTTTTTCCAAAAATCATTTCTAGGTACATACGTATCTATTTAATCAGAGAAACACCAAAAAAATTCCAAGATTCAACCACTAGCTAGGAACGGTTAAGCCCGCCGTTTTGACCGCATTTTGAAACAGGCATAAAAAATTCAAAAAAAAATCAAAAAATTGGAAAACCTTCGCATAGTGTCATTATATGTGACCAAGTTCCCAGGAAAAATAACAAACTTGTAATACGGCAATTATTTTCAAAAAGTGTTCTCAGAAATGAGCTATCATCTCTGAAGATTCATGGCTTTCAAGCCAAATGATCAATCTTATGGACACATTCGTCGCATAGTTTGTTCAAATGATCTCATATTGTGCACAAGGGTGCATATTGGAATGGCAAACATTGTTGCCTAAGGAAGTTTTCATTTCCTTTGGACGAAAAAACCATTTTTCATTTTTCGAGTGCCCAAAAGATGGTTATTTTGTGAAGGAACTACCAAATAATTGTTGCAAAATTGGACCAAATCAATTTTCTAAAATACTAGGACATATTTAATGCACAATTGACAAAATTGTTGGGTGCAAAAAGTTTGTATCCACCTCTCGTGAAAAAGACAAATTTCTGCCGATTCAGCTAGAAGCGGGTCAAATTTGAACTGCAGCTACCTCATAGTTTGCTATTTATTTTTTCCAAAAATCATTTCTAGGTACATAAGTATCTATTTAATTAGAGAAACACCAAAAAATTCCAAGATTCAACCACTAGCTAGGAACGGTCAAGCCCGCCGTTTTGACCGCATTTTGAAATAGGCATAAAAAATTCAAAAAAAAATCAAAAAATTGGAAAACCTTTGCATTGTGTCATTATATGTGACCAAGTTCCCAGGAAAAATAACAAACTTGTAATACATCAATTATTTTAAAAAAAGTGTTCTCAGAAATGAGCTATCATCTCTGAAGATTCATGGCTTTCAAGCCAAATGATCAATCTTATGGCCACATTCGTGGCATAGTTTGTTCAAATGATCTCATATTGTGCACAAGGGTGCATATTGGAATGGCAAACAATGTTTCCTAAGGAAGTTTTCATTTTCTTTGGACGAAAAAACCATTTTTCATTTTTCGAGTGCCCAAAAGATGGTTTTTTTGTGAAGGAACTACCAAATAATTGTTGCAAAATTGGACCAAATCAATTTTCTAAAATAATGGGACATATTTAATGCACAATTGACAAAATGGTTGGGTGCAAAAAGTTTTTATCCACCTCTCGTGAAAAAGACAAATTTCCGCCGATTCAGTTGGAAGCGGGTCAAATTTGAACTGCAGCTGCCTCATAGTTTGCTATTTATTTTTTACAAAAATCATTTCTAGGTACATAAGTATCTATTTAATTAGAGAAACACCAAAAGTTTTCCAATATTCAACCACTAGCTAGGAACGGTCAAACCCGCCGTTTTGACCACATTTTGAAACGGGCATAAAAAATTCAAAAAAAATCAAAAAATTGGGAAACCTTTGCATTGTGTCATTATATGTGGCCAAGTTCCCAGGAAAAATAACAAACTTGTAATACGATAATTATTTTAAAAAAGTGTTCTCAGAAACGAGCTATCATCTCTGAAGTTCAATGGCTTTCAAGCCAAATGATCAATCTTATGGCCACATTCGTGGCGTAGTTTGTTTAGATGATCTCATATTGTGCACAAGGGTGCATATTGCAATGTCAAACAGTGTTGACTAAGGAAGTTTTCATTTTCTTTGGACGAAAAAACCATTTTTCATTTTCTGAGTGCCCGAAAGGAGGTTCTTTTGTGAAGGAACTACCAAATAATTGTTGCAAAATTGGACCAAATCAATTTTCTAAAATACTAGGACATATTTAATGCATAATTGACAAAATGGTTGGGTGTCAAAATTTTTGATCCACCTCTGGTGAAAAAGACAAATTCCCGTCGATTCAGTTGGAAGCGGGTCAAATTTGAACTGCAGCTGCGTCATAGTTTGCTCTTCATTTTTTTCAAAAATAATTTCTAGGTAAATAAGTATCTATTTAATCAGAAATACATGGTTTGATGGAGATACATCGAGGTTTGGACGGTGGCCGAGGGCCCGAACTCTAGAGCGCGTAAGCTCGCATGCCCACCGCGTGGTCACCGCGTGACCGTGGCGTTGCCATGTGTTATGGGTGGCCTAGACATGTCTAGTGGGTTGGGCACTCCCCATGTAGGTGCTAGGAAGAAAATTACAACATAAGATTCTCACGAGGAGACCAATCGGTGCTCAAACATGAATTAGCAGCCAAGTGTTTGATTAGCGGTACAGGAAATGTACATGGCTAATGGGCGTGAGTTTTGGCTGAGGATGATCAGTTACTAAGAAGACCGTCTTCACAAATTTTCAGCTCAAAAGGAGGAGCCTAGCTGGTACTTGCTTTGCAAACCACCACACTGGACATAAATACGAATGTTGAAGCACGGCTCAAAATAATGAATGGATTGAGCTGGCATTTGGTGGAGGATGGTTATTTGGACATAGGAAAACACTGTAGAAAATGGATACTATTTGGACATGCCAAAGTGGTACTTCCTTCACAAACTATTACTCTGAACATAATAGGAAAATGAATATTTTTGAATTATTTTTGAACTAGGCAAGGAAGGTTTTTACATATTTGACGAAGATATGACCCAAAGAATTTATGAGATTTTTTTGGGAATTTTGGGAATGACAGAAATATAGGTTGCTTCACAACCTAGGGCAAAAACTACAACATGGACATGCCACATAGGCAAAACTGATGAGGTGGCGCTTAGTCATAGCAACCCACCACAATTTACAAGGCTATGACCATCTATATTGGTCGTTAACAACTAGAAATAAGGCAGCGGACTAGCGATGTTTGCTTTATGACCTTTTCGTGTGAGGAAATTATGACCTTTCGGACCAAAATGGTCGCAATGGTTTAGGGTTTGGAGCCCCCCGAACAGCTTTTGACCAATTGGTCTGAAATGGTCATAAATTTATGACCAATTCTTTGAGGGTCACTGATAGAAGGTCATAAGTTGACATATGAGATTCATCAGAATAAGGTCTTCACTCAACTACAAAGCTGATACACTGAACCACTGCAGCTACTTGCCTCCAATTGAAGTCCTCAAATGGACATTTTCCTCAGATGATGACAAAGGCAAGGCAACTGCTGTTATAGATGAAGGCATTCGTCCATTGGATGGTCAATTTCGCAAGGCTGCATCCTACTCCACCAGTGATGACTCTGCCACTCATGACTCCGCCGCCAACAACACCAAGCAAAATCCTCAGGGCACATCACCCAGGGTGATGACTGATCGTGAGCTACTCCTCAGTCTTCATCAGAAGGTTGATCGCAATAATAAATGGGTCAAGAGACAGTTTGGTTCAATTCTTCACAACATGGCCTCAACCCATAATGCAGTGAAGAAAAATCAATACTACCTCCATGAAACCTTCAACCGTACCTGGGTTGTTCTGTCTCATGTCTACAACAAAGAAGATCTGAAGAAAATGGGTCTCAAGGAAGAATTTGACTGGTCTGCACCTCCTCCGAAGAAATACAAGAAGGTCAAGGTTCCTTCCTTGGTGGCCATCTCCTATTCTTGATCGCGCGACACTGATGAACATGAAGACTTGGTCGACACAGCGGCAGGCCCTACTACAACAACCGACCCCGACAATGCTGGCGCTCCCTCATCAACTTGATTATCTTCAGGAGCGTTAGTCCTCATTTTCGATCCTTTTGGTCATTCGATGACAAAGGGGGAGAAATTTGAGTTAGTCTTCAAGCGGGTCTATTATATGGGCGTTTTTTTTGCTAAGTTACAACTCTCATTCTTCTGAAACTTTATTGGATCGAGTTGTAAACTTAAACCCGATGGTGCTCTGATACTTTTGATGTCTTATTCTGCATGCTTATTCCTCGTTAATGTTATTACACGCATGCTGAAATTCATCAGTCACTATATTTCATCATGCATTTCAAATTCTTCATATATTATGTCAAATGCGTGTATGAATTACAAGATATAGGGGGAGATCCATGATTCAACTCTTCAAGTGTGCATTGCTTCAAAAGCAAATTCCTCACTATGCACATCTTCAGGGGGAGTTCTTCTATATCTTGCAATTAAATTCCTCAATATCCCCGTTGAAAACTTAACCTATATTGTCATCAATCACCAAAAAGAAGGGGAAATTGTAAGTGCATCTAGTGCCCCTTAGTGATTTTGGTGTATTGAAGACTTATAGGTTAAGGGACTAATGCGTTTGTGAGTGTACACATGTCTATAAGTCTATGAGGAGTTTGATATTTACAGAGAAAGTTGACCCCTAAAAATTAAGTTCTTCGACTGAAGACTTTGGTATTCTGAAGACTTTCTGAAGACTTTGAAAGTGAAGAAATTGGTGTGACCTTCAAGACTTGGTATTTATTCGAGGAACATGAAGCGTGAAGACTTTTGTTTTCGTAGTTTTTTTTCTCTTTCTTGAGTCATAGGAAACACCGTACTGTTAAAGGGGGTCGAGGAAATACTAAGGAAAATTTCCATGTGATGCTCAACTCAAAATTCTACACCTACCAATCCCTTCGAGTGAAGCCATTGGAAATCTCATACAGCTCAGTCAATTTCTTCAGTGACAGAGACGCAGTTCTTCTGGTCATTGAGGAATTTGTTCTGACTGAGGAGTTAGGAATTCGCCAGTGTGGATTGCCTACACAGTGAGGAACATGATAGCCCTGAGGAATTTGAACCTCAAATTTCCGACCGTTGCTGTGCTGTGCGCCAGCTCTCCCAAAATATCTTATCCACCTAATGGTCATATCATTGAAGGGCATTTATGTCTTATCATGTCAGGCTGCTCCCTAGGCTATAAATAGCCGCCCCCTACAACCACTAGCTGGTTGGCTGCTCTGAGAGAAACTGACACTTGTCATTTGAGAGCATCCCATCCTCCGAGGACTTTGAGCAAAAATCATCAAGTGAGGAAAACCCAAACCCAAACACCTACAAACCCAAAGTGATTGAGCATCACTGAAGAGATTGATCCTGCGTGGATCCGACGCTTGTTACCTTTGAAGACTGTGCTTCTTCCAGACGGTTAGGCGTCATGGTCTAGAGCATCCAAGAGGAATTGTGGATCGCCGAGTGACCGAGTTCGTGAAGGTTCAGAAGTCACCTGAAGACTTACCACGAATGATTGGGCAAGGTCTGTGTGACCTTAGTTCAAGGAGAATACGGTGAGGACTAAGTGTCCTGGACTGCGTGTTCAGGACTGGGTGTCCGGGACTGTGTGTCCTCGAGTTTAAATACTCAGACGCTCCAACCAGATGTACAACTAAGACAACAGTTGGAACTGGTCTACCAAATCATTGTCTTCACCAAGCCAACAGGTTCTATTTCCTCAACTCTTTCATTTCCTTAGTATTGTGTTGTGTGCTTTTCATATATGTGTTTGAAGACTTTGACTGAAGACTTTCTCAATTTCCTCAGTTCAATTTCTTCAGTCTGTTTGTCTTCATCCTGTGTTATCCTATGATTACGTTGTCTATACTCTGTGCATGTCTTCATTTCATCATGATGACTATGCTTGTCTTCTGTTATGTTTACTTCTGAGTACTTATTCCGCTGCAATTAGTTCTTCACTAAGGAATTTCCTCACTAGCAAATTCCTGAGTGAAGAATTCATAAAATTCGCCTATTCACCCCCCTCTAGTCGATATAACGCACTTTCATAGACGGTCTACTTGTCTCGGACGTGATGCCTATATACATGATCATACCTAGATATTCTCATAACTATGTGCAATTCTGTCAATTGCTCAACAATAATTTGTTCACCCACCCTAGAATACTTATGCTCTTGAGAGAAGCCACTAGTGAAATCTATGGCCCCGGGTCTATCTTTATCATATTAATCTTCCATCACTTTATTATTGCTTTGCTTTTTTACTTTACCTTTTATTTTACTTTGCATCTCTATACCAAAAATACCAAAAATATTATCTATCATATCTATCAGATCTCACTCTCGTAAGTGACCGTGAAGGGATTGACAACCCCTATTCGCGTTGGTTGCGAGGAGTTATTTGCTTTGTGTAGGTACGAGGGACTGGTGTGTAGCCTCCTACTGGATTGATACCTTGGTTCTCAAAAACTAAGGGAAATACTTACGCTACTTCGCTACATCATCCTTTCCTCTTCGGGGAAATCCAATGCAGTGCTCAAGAGGTAGCATTCTTCGTTGTCGCCGTGTGTTTTATTTGGTTGTAGTTACATTTCATCATGTCATCATGCATATTGCATCCGCATGTTTTCATAGAACCCGTAGTCGTTCGCAGTTGCCGCTTCTCCTTGTCTCTGTGGCATGTCGTCAGACCGTTTGTCTTCCTTGACCATTCTCAGTCCAACCACACACTTGACCTCGCTCGCCTAACCCCTCTTTGCATAGTGCATCGACCCCTTGCGTGCGTCCGAACTTCCTCGAACCCGAACCAGACTACCGTTACCGTTGGGTCCAGATCATCCCCAAACATCTATAAAACATCTTTGGTTTCTTCTTTGACTCTCCTAACCTATTTATCTCGGACCGTCTGATTATGATCGGAGGGCCCGAGTAGCCGTAAACTAACCTACATGCTACTCCCTCCATTCCTTTATGTAAAGGAACGGAGGGAGTATATAACTAGACAAAACCCTAAAAATCTAGAGAGATGTCCCATCCATCCCGTCTCAGCCGCCGCCACTTTCTTCCTCGGGATCTCCTCCCGATCCAATGTCCCCGACCACCTTCCTTGCTTTATGCCGACGCCCAATCCTCAGGCTCCACAGCCCATCGCCTAAGCCGACCAGAGTACAGCCCCAGCCTCTCCCGCTCGAGGGCCTCCATGCTTTCTTCGTCTAGCGCAGGGAGACGAGCCCCTCCCGAGACTAGCCCCGCCACAGCCTTCAAGCTTTCTGCCTCCTCGTGCCACGCTCCAGATTGAGCAGGATGCCCCATTCCGAGCTCTCCGGCTCCCATCACCCACCTCTGCCTGAGCCTCCCGTGCGCCTCCACCTCCTCTTGTGGTTCTTCCCCGAGAACCCCCGCCGCCATGCGCCATCAGCGGCCAGCGTCGGCCTCCTTCGCTTCACTTCGGGACCACAACAGCCGAGCCGCTTGCGCGCCTCCCCCCTCGAGCAGGAGATCGACCCGTCGCCGCTACCGCAAGACCCCGCCATGGACACCGTGGCCGGCGACCACCCAGGTCATGTCGCGGTGCCCTGCCTCCTCTTCTTTGTGTTCTGCTTCTTCCCCTCTAATCTCTCTCTCTCTCTCTCTCTCTCTCTCTCTCTCTCTCTCTCTCTCTCTCTCTCTCTCTCTCTGTCCTTGCCTCGAATAGGAGCACCATTCGGCGCCACCATCATCGGAGATGGGCTCCCGCCGCCCAGATCCGCGCCCGCTGGGCCTCCGCGCCCTCGCCAGAGTGATCGTCCCAGTCCCATTGCCGCCGAGCCCCTGCATCGAGCTCTTTTCCTCTGCAACGAGGAGACGAGCGCCTCGCCCGCGTTGACCCCGTCCTCGACCGCGCCAGCGTGGACAACCTCCTGGGCCGCAAGCAAGCTCAACGCCTAGATCTGCGCCGCTTGGGCCTCCTCCTCTCTAGCTGGGCTTGGCCCGTGGGTGAGTAGCCCCTGCAGTCCCTCTGCTCTGTTGTGGCCCAGCCAGTTTCAGCCTGTATCATGTTTTATTTCCAGGTCTACGAATTTAGCATTATCCAGAGACTGCAGTTTTCCAGAAAACCCCTTAATGTTCATGCATCAATAATTCACAAATCATGCATCCGAATTAAATAAAATATATATGTAATATGCTCAGTTTTTCGTGTACTTTTATAATATGCCACTTCCATCAATGTTAAAATGTTTAAATTGCTGTTTGTTTAATTTTGCATAAATGCGATGCTAAAATGCTTTATTTCATAACTAATTAACCGTAGCTCTGAATTTATTAAACTTTATATGTAAATGGGGTATAAAATGCATAGATTAACATGGTGCACTTTATTTCCATGTTTAACAACTTTAAATTATTATTTAGGGCAGAACAGTACAACTTTGAAATGTGCATATGGGGATATTCCGGAATTGTTGTTTGTTACTTCCGGCCTCATTTAAACTTGCCTAAATAGTTAGCTTACTTATGCTTCACCTCTTGCCATGTGTAACAACATTTAATATTGTTGGGTAAATAAACGGGAGAGAACTAAATAATTGATGTGGTGTTCGGTCAATATGCAACTCGTTGCATATTAGCTCCACGTAATTTGTAGTATTGTTTGTGCACTTTGCCATGCCATGCCTCATTAAACCGAACATGCATCATACTTGATTGTGGATCATGCCATGTTTAAGTGATGGTTGTTTACCATGTTGTTTGCTTCTTTCCGGTTGTACTTCTTCTCGATAGTTCCAGTTACGTTGCGGTTGTGAGGAACCATTCGACTACGTCCGTTTGTCTTCTTCATGGACTCGTTCTTCTTTCTAGCGGGATTTCAGGCAAGATGACCATTACCGTTGATATGACTTCTATCTTTCCTTGCTAGTTGTTCGCTCTATCGCTATGCTTGCGCTACCTACCACTTGTTTATCATGCCTCCCATATTGCCATGTCAAGCTCTAACCATCATTTCCTAGCAAACCGATGTTTGGCTATGTTACCGCTTTAGCTCAGCCCGTCTTATAGTGGTGTTAGTTGCAGGTGAAGATGAAGTTGGTTCCATGTTGGAACATGGATTTGTTGGGATATCACAATATCTCATATTTAATTAATGCATCTATATACTTGGTAAATGGTGGAAGGCTTGGCCTTATGCCTGGTGTTTTGTTCCACTCTTGCCGCCCTAGTTTCCGTCATACTGGTGTTATGTTCCTTGATTTTGCGTTCCTTACGCGGTTGGGTGTTATGGGAACCCCTTGGCAGTTCGCTTTGAATAAAACTCCTCCATCAAGGCCCAACCTTGGTTTTACATTTGCCTAACAACCTAAGCCTTTTTCCCTTGGGTTTTCGGAGCCCGAGGGTCATCTTTATTTTAACCCTCCCAGGCCAGTGCTCCTCTGAGTGTTGGTCCAACCTGTCAGCTGCCGGTGGCCAACAGGGGCAACTCTAGGCTGGCCTACCAGAAGCTTGGACAATCCGGTGTGCCCTGAGAACGAGATATGTGCAGCTCCTATCGGGATTTGTCGGCACATCCGGGCGGCTTTGCTGGTCTTGTTTTACCATTATCGAAATGTCTTGTAACCGGGATTCCGAGCTTGATTGGGTCTTCCTGGGAGAAGGAATATCCTTTGTTGACCGTGAGAGCTTGTGATGGGCTAAGTTGGGACACCCTACAGGGTATAAACTTTCGAGAGCCATGCCCGCGGTTATGTGGCAGATGGGAATTTTTTAACGTCCGGTTATAGAGAACTTGACACTTGACTTAATTAAAATGCATTAACCGCGTGTGTAGCCATGATGGTCTTTTTTCCGGCGGAGTCCGGGAAGTGAACATGGTTCATGTGTTATGCTTGAACGTAAGTAGTTTCAGGATCACTTCTTGATCACTTCTAGTTCACGACCGCTGCGTTGCTTCTCTTCTCGCTCTTATTTGCGTATGTTAGCCACCATATATGCTTAGTGCTTTCTGCAGCTCCACCTCATTACCCTATCCTACCCATAAGCTTAAATAGCCTTGATCTCGCGGGTGTGAGATTGCTGAGTCCTTGTGACTCGCAGATACTTCCAAACAGTTGCAGGTGCCGATGATAGCAGTGCAGATGACGCAACCCAGCTCAAGCGGGAGCTTGATGAAGTCCTTGGTCATTACTATGTTTCGTTTCCTGATGATCAGTAGTGGAGCCCAGTTGGGACGATCGGGGATCTAGCATTTGGGGTTGTCTTCTTTTATTTTGGTTCCATAGTCGGACCTTGATTGTACTCTGAATGATGTATGTTTAATTTATGTATTGTGTGAAGTGGCGATTGTAAGACAACTCTTTATCCCATTCTTGTTCATTACATGGGATTGTGTGAAGATGACCCTTCTTGCGACAAAACCACCATGCGGTTATCCCTCCAAGTCGTGCCTCGACACGTGGGAGATATAGCCGCATTGTGGGTGTTACAAGTTGGTAATCAGAGCCATCCCCGACTTAGGAGCCCCCTGCTTGATCGAATTGCTGATGTTGTTGAGTCTAGCACAAAAATGTTTTGAGTCTTAGGATTATATATATCGGAGAGTAGGATTCTTTTTACTCCTCAGTCCCTTCGTCGCTCTGGTGAGGTCTCCTGACGTAGACGTTTTGTCTTTCCTTTCCTCAAATTTTCACTAATTTTTTTTAGGATCATGCGGGTATCTTGGAATCATTCCGATATTCTTGTGACGAGAACATTGTTCTTGGTGCCTCCTGACATTTAGGGGTTGTGGCAGTGTCCCGGGGAGTTGAGCTCCGAGGTGTTGTCGTCACAATTTTATCGTTGTAGTTCTGGAATACCTGAGTTTCGCCGACATCGAAAATCTCTTTTATGCAGTTGTTGGTGAGATAACCTCGACGCCACCCAGTACTGGGGAGGGAGTTCGGGGGTATTGCCATAACTCGTATAATGGATGCTTTTCGAAGGTTGAGGTACACGATTTCCGGAGTTTTCTTGGTTATGTGTTGACGGATGGATACAGCTGGATGTAGGGATTGTTAGTTTGGGTGCGATATTGTGCTTCCCCTGTATCCCCAACACCGGATTGCATAACCAGAAAGTTTCGGGAGTTAATAGGTGGGAATTCAAGTAGCTCCTAGAATATCTTTTCGTCGGATGTATGATTTGAGATTGGGGTCCAACGTCTAGTGGTTCGCTTTTCACGGTTGATTTACAGTGGTCGCGAGGTGTCTTATAGAATCCTTGGCTATGCCGATTCGGGGATGTCTTGTTTGTCATTCGTGACGTCCACTGTACGTCGTCCCTGTGGGGCCTCATCACGAACACTTTGGGTGAAATCTCTATCATATGTTTGTTTCCGGCTTATTCTGCGAGCCAAATCCTTTGTTTTGTTTTGAGTTGTGGTATTCGAGTTGCTTCGAAGTCAAATGTGGATTCCATACCTTTTCTAAACAGTGCTCTCATATTTCTATGGGAGTGCTAATCCTTCTTGATCACTGAGGTTGTCATGTCAACTCTTTTCCAACCGGCGTGCTTCTCTTCAAGTGGATCCGATCATTTCAACATTCACGAGATCACCTCTCAGTTTTCTCAACGTTGTTTGTTTCATCCGTCCCAAGTTGCCTTTGTTTTCCCACCCTCCCACCCTTTTTCTTCAAGGATTCAGATTTCTTAATCAAGTATACTTTTTATTGATGGGAAGTCTCTCCATTCTTTTCCATCAATATTCTTATCCGGCGATATCCCATGAAGATGCTCAACAGTTTCAAGTTCATCATCCTTCGTTGTTGTTTCTTCTCCGATGGATCCAATTCAAGCTTTCGGTGTTGATCATATTCCTTTTCTCATTTCAAATACTTTCTCATGCCGGTGCAACTCTTAATCATTCTTCATGTGCTATTCAATTGCTCCGCGGTGCTAAAGATGCCTCAGAAGATTCAAGTTTCTATTCGTAATCCTTTCAAGCTATTTTGAGGTTGTTATCTCTTTTGAACCATTTAATTCAACCGACGCAATCTTTCTTTTAAATCGTTCAACGGTGTATCTTTTGAGTGGGCCCTAACCCACAAGTCTTTTCCATGATCTTACCTGACTCTTCTAATTTATCCGGAGCGATTCCCAAATTCTTTCAAAGTTTGACATAAGAATGATTTCTCATCAGTCAAATGTATCCTCCAAGTTCGCTTTCATATTCTTTTCATTGTTGGTTCAACCTTTCTAATTTTCATCCTCGAGTATCTCAACAATTCATGGTGGTGTTTCTCCTCGTCATTCTCGGATCTTGAAGACCGAAGAAGAGTTCCTCTTAAATCCTTACCTGTTCTTACAAAGATTTATGGTTCTAGCTTAATGTCGTCCTCTCATAATTTTTTTAGATTGTGAGAATTCTTTTCACCCATCCGGAGCAATTCAGGAGTCTTGTCAGTTTAATTCTCCAGAGCCCATCATCTCATAATTATTCATTCTCAGTTTTCAGCTCTCGTTCTCCAAATCTTACCGAGGCATCATTCAAGTATTCTCTAATCAGCTCGGGATCTCTTCATTCACTTGTATCTAAATTCTCTCAAGTATCTTTGTTCGTTTTCCAATTCTTCCTGGTGATGCGTTCGTTTTCTTCATTCATTCTTTTAATCCCTACGGTGGTTCGTCCAACATTCCTCTTCCGTTGTTACCGTATCAATTCATTTGTTCCTCCCAAATCCACTCGGTGATTCGTCGAAGACTTCTTCAAGTTGGCGCTATATCTCTCTTCAATCCTTGCTAAGGAATAAGTAGTGTGCCAAATCTGTTGCTCATCATCAATTTAAATTGGTGAAGGATACGCATAACGTAATTCTTATTATTGTTTCATCCAAGTGATCTAATTTATTCTTTCCAGAGTTGTTCATCAGGTCACATTCTTGGTTCTAGTGTTTCATCTTTTCCTTTTCCGGAGTTCCAAAATTTTCCGAATTATCTCGTCGCGAAGCTCCATCTAAATCATCGCGAGGCTTCACTTTGTGTTTTCAACTTCTCTTTCTTTCTATCATCCTTTTATTAACGGAGTTATTCATGGAGGCTCTACATGATGGTTCGTCAAGGATTCCTTTCATTCTCGATTTGTTCTTCAAGATTTCTCTTGAAGTTAAGATCCGTCAAGCTTTACTCTAAAATAAACGTGGTGTTCAGCACATGTCTTATTTTGAGGAGTTCAAGCATTCCTCATCTTGCATTCGGAAGTGCAATTCTTTCTACCTTATCTTTTGATATGGCATTATATCATTCTTGACAATTTCCATTCATGTTTCGCGATTCACAAGTTGTTAAGAATGAGATATTTAAATCCATCATTTTCTCATAGTTCAAGATATCTTTCCAACCAACCAATCTCTTTGTTGGACTTATCTTGGGTTATATTTCACCTACGGTCTTCCCTAAGGAATGTTGCTATTGTGGTGTGTATCAATGATCCAAGTGTCTCCTTCTCTTCTCGGTGAAAGAGTTCTCATCTCCGTGTTGCTCTCAAGCAATCAATGGTTTCCGTTAGTGGCCGGTTGTCACCTCATAATGTTGAGATGTTTCCATAAGCCCACTACAAGCTTATTCGCTTTGTTGTTGGTTTTTCAACAACTCCGTTCTATCCTTCTTTTTAAGGATGCTCTCTCAAATTCACTTGAAGTAGAACATGTTGTTTTTCTTCTCAGTTCTTTTCATTCCATTCTTTCATTTCTTCCAGAGGCATTGTGATGTTGCTCTCTTCGACCCATCATCTTGTTTTGTCAAGATCATGTTCTTTTATTGCTTATCCATTTAACCAGAGTGTTGTGGCTATCATTCCTCTTTTAACCGGAGTCTCATCCAAGTGCTTTCATTTTGCCAAGTTCATGTCTATTCCTTCAATTTCCAATCGGAGTGTTGTCGTAATTGATCTTTATTGTTCCTTGAAAATCTCGTTTCCTTCGAAGTGCTTCTCGAATTCCTTTATTCTTATTCCTTGTGCAGCTAATTTTAACCGAAGTGGCTTAAAAATCTATCTTGTTCCCTAAGCTCTTGGTTCCCATCATATTCCTTGTTCCTCGTTGCTAACGGAGTGTTTGCAATCCCGTTCATCTCCATTATATTCTTTCTTTCAATTTGTTCAACCTCTCAAGGCTCGTGGTTTCACTTGTTTGTCAAAGAAGCAACTTAGTTACCTCTTCTTCTTCTTCTTCTTCTTCTTCTTCTTCTTCTTCTTCTTCTTCTTCTTCTTCTTCTTCTTCTTCTTCTTCTTCTTCTTCTTCTTCTTCTTCTTCTTCTTCTTCTTCTTCTTCTTCTTCTTCTTCTTCTTCTTCTTCTTCTTCTTCTTCTTCTTCTTCTTCTTCTTCTTCTTCTTCTGTTTCTCTCCGGTGCCATCCCTAGATCTCGGGACGAGATCTCTTGTAAGTGGAGGAGTTTTGTGACGCCCCAAGACCGACGCTCCAGACGCCTTCCATGTTCTTCGTTGTCGTCGTGTGTTTTATTATGTTGTTGTTGCATTTCATCATGTCATCATGCATATTGCATCCGCATGTCTTCATAAATCCCGTAGTCGTTCGAAGTTGCCGCTTCTCCTTGTCTCCATGGCATGTCGTCGGACCGTTTATCTTCCTTGACCATTCTCAGTCCAACCACACACTTGACCTCGTTCGCCTAACCCCTCTTTGCACAGTGCATCGACCCCTTGTGCGCGTACGAAACTTCCCCGAACCCGAACCAGACTACCGTTACCGTTGGGTCTGGATCATCCCCAAACATCTATAAAACATCTTCGGTTTCTTCTTTGACTCTCCTAACCTATTTATCTCGGACCGTCTGATTATGATCGGAGGGCCCGAGTAGCCCTAAACTAACCTACCTGCTATATAACCAGACAAAACCCTAAAATCTAGGGAGATGTCCCATCCATCCCAGCTCTGCCACCGCCACTTTCTTCCTCGGGATCTCCTCCTGATCCAATCTCCCCGACCACCTTCCTTGTTTTCTGTCGACGCCCAATCCTCGGGCTCCACTACCCATCGCCTGAGCCGACCAGAGTCCAGCCCCAGGCTCTCCCGCTCGAGGGCCTCCGTGCCGTCTTCGACTAGCGCAGGGAGATGAGCACCTCCCAAGACCAACCCTGCCATGGCCTTCAAGCTTGCTGCCTCCTCGTGCCACCCTCCAGATCGAGCAGGACGCCCGATTTCGAGCTCTTCGGCTCCCATCAGCTAGCCTCTGCCTGAGCCTCTCGTGTGCCTCCACCTCCTCTTGTGGTTCTTCCCCGAGCACCACCGCTGCCGTGCGCCTCCAGCGGCCAGCGTCGGCCTCCTCAGCTTCACTTCGGGACCCCAACAGTCGGCGCTTCCACGCCTCCCTCCTCGAGCAGGAGCTCGACCCGTCGCTGCCACTGCAAGACCCCGCCATGGACACCGTGGCCGACGACCACCCAGGTCATGTTGTGGTGCCCTGCCTCCTCTTCTTCGTGTTATGCTTCTTCCCCTCTAATCTCTCTTTCTCTCTGTCCTTGCCTCGAACAGGAGCACCAGTCGGCGCCACCATCATCGGAGATGGGCTCCCGCCGCCCAGATCCGCGCCCGCCGGGCCCCCACGCCCTCGCCAGAGTGCTCGTCCCAGTCCCGCTGCCGCCGAGCCCCTGCATTGAGCTCTTCTTCCTCTGCAACGAGGAGACGAGCGCCTCGCCCACGTTGACCCCGTCCTCGACCGCGCCAGCGTGGCCAACCTCCTGGGCCGCAAGCAAGCTCGACGCCCAGATCTGCGCCGCTTGGGCCTCCTCCTCTCCAGCTGGGCTTGGCCCATGGGTGAGTAGCCCTTCAGTCCCTCTGCTCTGTTGTGGCCCAACTAGTTTCGGCCCGTATCATGTTTTATTTCTAGATCTACGAATTTAGCATTATCCAGAGACTGCAGTTTTCCAGAAAACCCCTTAATGTTCATACATCAATAATTCACAAATCATGCATCCGAATTAAATAAACTATATATGTAATATGCTCAGTTTTTCATGTACTTTTATAATATGCCACTTCCATCCATGTTAAAATGTTTAAATTGCTGTTTGTTTAATTTTGCTTAAATGCCATGCTAAAATGCTTTATTTCATAACTAATTAACCGTAGCTCCGAATTTAATAAACTTTATATGTAAATGGGGTAGAAAAATGCATAGATTAACATGGTGCACTTTATTTCCATGTTTAACAACTTTAAAATATTATTTACGGCAGAACAGTACAACTTTGAAATGTGCATATGGGGATATTCCGGAATTGGTGTTTGTTATTTCCGGCCTCATTTAAACTTGCCTAAATAGTTTGCTTACTTATGCTTCACCTCTTGCCATGTGTAACAACATTTAATATTGTTGGGTACATAAACGGGAGAGAACTAAATAATTGATGTGGTGTTCCGTCAATATGCAACTCATTGCATATTGAGCTCTACGTAATTTGTAGTATTGTTTGTGCACTTTGCCATGCCATGCCTCATTAAACCGGACATGCATCATACATGATTGTGGATCATGCCATGTTTAAGTGATGGTTGTTTACCATGTTGTTTGCTTCTTTCCGGTTGTACTTCTTCTCGATAGTTCCGGTTACGTTGCGGTTGTGAGGATCCATTCGACTACGTCCGTTTGTCTTCTTCATGGACTCGTTCTTCTTTCTAGCGGGATTTCAGGCAAGATGACCATTACCCTCGATATCACTTCTATCTTTGCTTGCTAGTTGTTTGCTCTATCGCTATGCTTGCGCTACCTACCAGTTGTTTATCATGCCTCCCATATTGCCATGTCAAGCCTCTAACCATCCTTTCCTAGCAAACCATTGTTTGGCTATGTTACCGCTTTTGCTCAGCCCCTCTTATAGTGTTGTTAGTTGTAGGTGAAGATGAAGTTGGTTCCATGTTGGAACATGGATTTGTTGGGATATCACAATATCTCATATTTAATTAATGCATCTATATACTTGGTAAATGGTGGAAGGCTCGGCCTTATGCCTGGTGTTTTGTTCCACTCTTGCCGCCCTATCCGTCATACCAGTCTTATGTTCCTTGATTTTGCGTTCCTTATGCGGTTGGGTGTTATGGGAACCCCTTGACAGTTTGCTTTGAATAAAACTGCTCAAGCAAGGCCCAACCTTGGTTTTACATTTTCCTAACAACCTAAGCCTTTTTCCCTTGGGTTTCCGGAGCCCAAGGGTCATCTTTATTTAACCCCCCTGGGCCAGTGCTCCTCTGAGTGTTGGTCCAACCTGCCAGCCGCCGGTGGCCACCAGGGGCAACTCTAGGCTGGCCTACCAGAAGCTTGGACAATCCGGTGTGCCCTGAGAATGAGATATGTGCATCTCCTATGGGGATTTGTCGGCACATCCGGGCGGCTTTCCTGGTCTTGTTTTACCATTGTCGAAATGTCTTGTAACCGGGATTCTGAGTTTGATCGTGTCTTCCTGAGAGAAGGAATATCCTTCGTTGACCTTGAGAGCTTGTGATGGGCTAAGTTGGGACACCCCTGTAGGGTATAAACTTTCGAGTCCGTGCCCACGTTTATGTGGCAGATGGGAATTTGTTAATGTCTGGTTGTAGAGAACTTGACACTTGACTTAATTAAAATGCTTCAACCGCGTGTGTAGCCGTGATGGTCTCTTTCCGGTGGAGTCCGGGATTTGAAAACGGTTCTTGTGTTATGCTTGAACGTAAGTAGTTTCAGGATCACTTCTTGATCACTTCTAGTTCACGATAGATGCGTTGCTTCTCTTCTCACTTTTATTTGCGTATGTTAGCCACCATATATGCTTAGTGCTTGCTGCAGCTCCACCTCATTACCCTATCCTACCCATAAGCTTAAATAGTCTTGATCTCGCGGGTGTGAGATTGCTGAGTCCTCGTGACTCACAGATACTTCCAAACAGTTGCAGGTGCCGATGATAGCAGTGCAGATGACGCAACCCAGCTTAAGCGGGAGCTTGATGAAGTCCTTGGTCGTTACTATGTTTCGTTTCCTGATGATCAGTAGTGGAGCCCCGTTGGGACGATCGGGGATCTAGCATTTGGGGTTGTCTTCTTTTATTTTGGTTCCGTAGTCGGACCTTGATTGTACTCTAAATGATGTATGTTTAATTTATGTATTGTCTGAAGTGGCGATTGTAAGCCAACTCTTTATCCCATTCTTGTTCGTTACATGCGATTGTGTGAAGATGACCCTTCTTGTGACAAAACCACCATGCGGTTATGCCTCCAAGTCGTGCCTCGACACATGGGAGATATAGCCGCATTGTGGGTGTTACACCACAGCTGAACCAGTGAACCCTCGTACTCCTCTGCGAGCAGGCTTCCACTGTCGCGTCTTCCCCGGCTCCGCATCGTCCCCTTCATAGGCCTCACCGTCGTCCACCGCCCTGGTGCTCTCGGCACAGCGTGGTCAACGTGGTCAAGGAACGGCTTCCATCAGACGTGGACTGTACGTGGAGAGGCTGACAGCTGGGTCCACGGCCGCAGCAAGGAAGTGCCTCCTTATTACGCGCAAAATAATTATTCCTCCACCTGACAGCGGGGACCCACTGGACGGGCCACCGTATTTCGCAAAAAAAATGTTTCCCCCCGTACTGCTGGGACCCACCAGCTACATCTTCGCAAGCAAGGAAGTGCGTCCAGGCAAAAAAATGATTCGCCCCCCTGACTGCTAGGACCCACCAGCTACATCTTCGCACGCAAGGAAGTGCCTGACAGTCAGGACACACCTAGTCGAAGTGTACGTAGCGTTGTCATTCTGGTCGCGAACGTGTACGTACATACTAGTCGATGTAGAGGCGCGCACGTGTCGTAGTAGAGGCGCGCACGTAGCATGTACACATACGTATAGCGGCCAGTGTGCAAGATAGAAAATATGGCCATACATACGGGCAGGGTCTGGAATGCCCACTCGTGCATATGTACGGCCATGGCTCGTGTACATGGCTGGGTCAGAATAGAGAAACAACGTCATCGTCGTGTTCACGGGGAGCCAACCGGCTGGGTCGGAACGGAATGCGTCGTCGTGTTCATCGGGAGGGCTTGGACGGAACAACCGATGGAAACGAGGCCTGGCGTACCGCAGAACGGAGGAAACGGCCTTGTGTTCGACCGGCCACGCTCGAAACGGGATCCTGTTCATCGGGAGGGATCTATCGTACCGCAAAACGGAGGAAACAGACCTCCTACGGTCAAAACGGGGGTCCTGTTGATCGGGAGGGGTGTGGCGTACAGCAAAACAGAGGAAACAGACTTGTGTTGGAGCGCTACGGTCGAAACGGGGGTCCTGTTCATCGGGAGGGGTGTGGCATACCACAAATCAGGACTCCACGGGATATTGTTCATCTCCACCGTCGCCCCCCTCCAGCCTCCACGGGCTATTGTTCATCCACCGTCCACCTCCTCCAGCCTCCACCTGCGACTGTTCATCCACGGGCTCCTGTTCATCCAGCCTCCACAGCGCGCTACTCCACCGGCTACTGTTCAACCAGCCCTCTCCACGGGCTCCTGTTCAACCACCCCTCCACAGGCTACTGTTCATCCAGCCCTCCACCGTCTACTGTTCATCCAGCCCTCCACGGGATGGTCCTGTTCATCCAGCCCTCCACGGGTTCCTGTTCATCCAGCCCCAACCGGCTCGATTGATCGGGGTCCTGTTCATCCAGACGCAACACCACAGGGTCCTGTTCATCCACCCCCGCCGGGAACTGTTCATCCAAACCCCCCAGCAACGCTCACTGTTCATCCAGAGGCAGCATCGATCGGCTTCAGTTAGCAGCAGTAGCGAAGGAATCGCTCGATTGGGTTCAGTTAACAGCCATCGATCGATCGCTCGGGTTCAGTAACGCGTAGCCTGCAGTGCAATCGCTCAGGTTCAGTTAGAGCCCAACGCCTCGCTCGGGTTCAGTGTGAGCACAACGCCTCACACCCACGCATGTGCGTGTATGAGAGAAACGCGCATCGCTCAGCCCCGACCACCCACCGTAACTGGGAACACCCCGATATTTTCCTCGCCCTTGCTTCTACCACCATTTTTTCCGTCATGGACGGTCCAAAGAATGTCATGTAGCTGTGTCTCTGGCCCGCCCAGGACTAAAAAGCCCATTTTCTGTCATGATTTTTTGTCATAGAAGTAAGAGCCCACCATATCTATGATGATACCGTGTTTTGTCACAATTATCGTCATAGAAGTGTCATAAGTATGACAGAAAAAATTTCGTTCGGCCCAAAATGTCCCGGATGTGTTTTTTTGTAGTGACACGCTGGCACAGAGGTGAGGAACCAGGAGATCTATGAGCAATCCGGCCGCTTCAAGAGGGATCATCTGAAGCGGCAGTGGGCGTTCGAGCTGGCGAGCTTCACTGAACGTGCAAAAGCGGCAGGCACCGTATTGCATTTCTTCGGCTCGTCAGTAGGCTCCTCCTGCTCTGCCTTTCATTGAGCGAGCTCGGCAGAGAGAGGCTGCTGGAAGTAGCACAAAGCCCCTCCGTGGTAGTAGTAGTATTTAGGGGCTATTTTGTTCAGTTCATCTGACTATAGATGTGTGGTCGAACTGTACAACATACTTAAAATTCGCTAGTATATATAGTTGAACTAGCTATTTCAGTATGTGGTTGGTAACAATTGGGGAGAAGTTTGGTCGGTTCAACTGTCGAGTTGAACTGTTTGTATAAATTAAGAACGACTGCTTAATCTATGAATGAAATCTATGCTTAATTACTGAATTTTAGTTGCAAAAATTACATAGTGCTAATGATTTCTAGCTGCATATTTGGACAAATCGCAGTGTTACAAGGATTGACAAATGGCAACGTTACTAGATCAACAAATGTAAATCTTTCCAGTTTGCCCAATGGCAACATACCCAATATGACAGATGCAAATCTTACCAAATTGTTTGTACGTGGTTGCACACGGGTCATCCAGAACAACCGTTTGCGTTGAAGGGATGCACAAATCCTGTGCTGCTCTCACTTTGCATACAGGTGTTCTATCTAAACCATTTGCGATCAAGAGCTGCAGAAATCCCGTTCAGTCAAGGTCAAGCAGCTGTCCGCATGGCACCTCCTACAACCATTGAAACCAAGACACGTGGCGTCACGTGAATGGTTAACAGAATTTTGGATTTACTAGAATTTAAGAACCAGACATCTCGATGTTTTGCCGGCAATCAACGGTGCCATGGTGTTTGAAATTCATGCCCGTTTCTTGCATGGGACCTAAGCATGCACCCAAGGACACATATTTGATTTTTCAACCAATTTATATGGACTGGAGCATGTGCATGTAGTTCAAATTTGAATTATGCACATAAATGCATTGAAAACTCAGTTAATGCATAAAAATGTCCAAACAGACCCCAAAAAATCACAAAAATTCACATAACACTCCTTTTGTTCTATGTTGACACGAGAAAAAAATTTGAAAGCAATAAGAGGCAATGGATATCATTTCGTCCCCAAAGGTGGGACGTTCCCTACCGAAAACCATCATGCTTGTTGTGAGAAGCTCTGGTTTGTGAGAAGAATATACCCAAACCTGCCCCAAATGGGACAAAATTTGTACCACGGCATGTTGATGGCGCTCCATGATAGCATGCCAAGTTTCATGAATTTCAGACGTGTTTTGGATTTACTAGAATTTAAAAATCAGACATCTCAATGTTTTGCCGGCAATCAACAGTGCCCTGGTGTTTGAAATTCATTCCCATTTCTTGCATGGGACCTAAGCATGCACCCAAGGACACATATTTGATTTTTCAACCAATTTATATGCACTTGAGTATGTGCATGTAGTTCAAATTTGAATTATGCAGATAAATGCATTGAAAACTCAGTTAATGCATAAAAATGTCCAAACAAACCCCGAAACATCACAAAAATTCACACAACACTCCAGTTTTTCAATGTTGACACGAGAAAAGAATTTGAAAGCAATAAGAGGCAATTGATATTGTTTCGTCCTCTAAGGTGGGACGGTTCCTACAGAAAACCATCATGCTTGTTGTGAGAAGCTCCGGTTTGTGAGAAGCATATACCCAAACCTGCACCAAATGGGACAAAATTTGTACCACGTCATGTTGATGCCCCTCCATGATAGCATGCCAAGTTTCATGAATTTCAGACGTGTTTTGGATTTACTAGAATTTCAAAACCAGGCATCTCAATGTTTGCGGCTGAGTGACGGTGGCAGGGTGTTTGAAATTCATTCCCGTTTCTTGCATGGGACCTAAGCGTGCAACCAAGGACACATATTTATTTTTTCAATAAGTTTATATGCACTGGAGCATGTCCATGTAGTTCAAATTTGAATTATACGCATAAAATGCCTGGAAAACCCAGTTAATGTATAAAAATGTACAACCGAACCCTGAATAATTCCAATTTTTTTGACGACACGCCTATAGTTGCATGTTCACTACAGATAAAAGTTCTAACAATTCAAACACCATCCTTTGTAGCTGTGACCCCATTGCGTAATTCAAATGATCAAGACAATAAATCAAGTAGATCGCACACAGTTTATTATCACCAACCGTGTGAGATGCAGCACAAAATATCTTGGAGCACCGTTGATGTATAGTATGCCCATGCCTTACAAGAGAAGGTGCGTCGGCTACAGTCCAGAGCCGGCGTGTGAAGCACACTAGCTAGCTCACTCCCCAAATATCATTTCACTGTTCATTCATCGCCGGTGAAAGATGGGGACGTGGACCCACGTCGTGAGGGCAACTTCGGAGGCCCACTCTGGCGAGAGCGCGACCGCAGCCGCCAGGCGCGTGCTAACAAGGTTCATGAGGGCGACCGCAGTCTATGTCCGGGCAGCCAAGGCGGCCTAAACGGCCGTTGTTGCTTCTCAGGCGACAGCAGCAGCATCTGCCTCGGGGATAGCAAATGGCGAGAGCGGCTTATCTGTTGTCCATTTCGCAGAGGTAGCCTTAGCCCTGCTGGAGGCCGCCCACTACCATGTTGAGGCCGTCCACACCCAGGTCGTGGCGGTCACCGCACAAATTGAACGAAGCTTCTCCGACAACAGGCGACAACCCACGGCCGAAGAGCTAGCAATCCCTGATGGTTTTAACGGGAAAAATTATGTGTGTTGTACCTGTGAACGGAAACGTTTTCCTTCGAGCGACTGTGCGGGATGTACATACGAATGGAAACGTTTAGCGGGGACTGACTGTGTGGAATGTACCTGCGACCGTAAACAAATTCACCGTATAATTGTATTTTTAGCTCTACTGTACATATTTCCTAATTGAGCGCTCGCCTGTCGCACACGACCTCATTTTGCCGAACGTGTGTGCCGGGAGGGCATATCCCTGATGGTTTCTGGGTCGTGTGGGAAGGACCCCCCCTATCGCCCACACTCACTGGGAGACGGTTCCAAATGCCGTCGCGGAAAGGGATTTTAAACCGTTTGTTTTGGAGCTCGCTGTACTAGTGAAGGTCACGTAATCTAGCTTAAAATCAACACTACGAGACTTGTCATCAATAAGCATGTCATCTTATTTCTCATTGTCTATAAGAGCATCATCCTTTGTAGAAAATTGTCATTCATGCTTCTTGTTTTGTGCTTTTCCTCTTCCAGTTGACTATATGTAAGCAAATGCCTAGGTGTTGAACAGTTGTGAGACAAATGCTCATCATTTCCACACCTAAAACAACCATATTATTTATTGCATGGTTCAACACTTGTATATGCCTTGTTCAATTTTCATCTACCTCTTTTGTTTTACTCTTTTTTTTGGAATGAACTACCCATATTCTTTTATTTCCCTTAGCATTGCCCATTGTCCTTTCTGTGACCAATGGAACTTTAAGTATTTCAAATGATGGAATTTACCCTAAGCATAGCATGGTACGCCTAGGACAAGCACTATGATTCTTCATAAGTACATTTTTCGTCCCTACAACCAGTATGACAGACATAAACTCATAATAGTTGGCATGATCCATATACATGTATTGCTCATTTTCTTAGAGGATGCATGTATTTCTCTCGCAATACCATATTTGTGGGCTGGAAGGAAGATATGAACATACGGTCTTGTCTATAGTATCAACATGGGTAACTTTCCCATTACACAGTTTTAATTGAGAGACAACCTTGTTCATGGCTGAGCTTATGATGTCACAGACTTGAAGTATTGGAAGTGTAAGTTTATCCAATCATCCCATGCTTTTGTAAGCATGACTGGCCTTTTATGTTCGTAGCAACCTTTCAGGGATTTCCATAGATTAGGTACATCTTCGGGTCTGAGTTCAAGTGGTGTCTCAAGAAAACCAAATATTTCACCTTTTTAGAAACAAAAGGGCCAGTTGTCCAAGTTTTAGGCTAGTTGGTAGTCTGGGTGAGGGATCGTGAGGTAGATTCACCCACAAAGACTTGGTGCTCTAGATTCACCCACAAAGAAGAACAATGTAAGCCAGGAAGAGGACAAATTGACATACTATTCCCTTAGAGAAATTCGTGATGATAATGTGTTGTGAAACCTGGGGAGACACAGGGGTCATTCGATCGCACTTACCAATGACATAATTCAGTCAAGCAGAAGAAAAATGAACACAATATCTAGGGAGAGAAGCTCATGATTTGTTTCTTTATCAATCTTTCGCAGACCATTGTACAAAAGAAAATGAGATACTTCACAGCCTACTATCTAAAACTCTCCAAATGGAAGGTTATGTATATATACCCACCTAGTTCTTAGCTCATAAGCAATCTTGCTTCAAAGTTTTCTTGACATCTTGGTCAACAACCTTATTGACTCCTCAAACTTTATCTACAAGATACCTGGGTTGGGAGGTGCTTTCTTACACCAATGTATGGGAATACAAGTTTTTGGTCCCGCAAGTGTAAGTTTTTGTAGCTAGCACACAAGTTTCCCTTAGTTCAGATCAGTAGCTGACGATGATGTGTACCTAGGGTAGGGCAATGGACCTTATCTAAACACCCTTCCCAAGGACTCTGCCTTATGGTCAAGGACATTCAAAGGACATCAAATTAAACCGACTGAAATCATCGTAGGATGCAACCCACTCGACTATGAGTTCCACTCGGATAACCCAATTCCATTCGACCAGGGTATACTCACTCGGCCATATCAGAAACCACTCGGAGTATAGAAGATCTAAGGTCACTCTGAATGACAACGGTCAGACGTTCACTCTGTAGTCTTAATGATCATTTATATGTCTTTAATACTGATGTTGCCAGTAACGACCCCTCTTTATGTACATTGAACCCTATGTAACGGGGGATGGCTGGGGTCCTGGCGCACTCTATATAAGCCACCCCCTCCTCTAGGACAAGGGTTCGCACCCCTTGTAACTTCACGCATAATTCAATCGACCAGCCTTAGGGGGACCGAGACGTAGGGCTGTTACTTCCCCTGAGAAGGGCCTGAACTCGTAAATCCTGCGTGCACAGCTTCACCGTATCTAGGATCTTGCCTCCTCATACCTACCCCCCATTCTACTGTCAGTCTTAGAACCATGACAGTTGGCGCCCACCGTGGGGCAGGTGTCTTAGTGACTATCCGGTGAGGTTGCAGTTTTTCCGATTCCCATCATCATGGTTGCCGCCGGTGGTTTGGCTGAGGGCCGCAAGATCCTTCTTGGCGCGCTCGCCTTCGTCACCGATGACTTCGGCTGGCTCCAGGAGGCCCCTCTCGACATCGAGGCGCTCCCCGTCCGCGGGGCGACGCACTTTCGCGCGTGCGTTCGCGGCGTCCTTCTGTGGCAGCCGTCGACCCAGGATTGGTCGGCTCCCACGGTGTCTTCGCTTCCCGCTGTTCACCGTCGCAAGCGATCCGGTCGGTCGCGGCTTCAGCGGTGGGTGAAGCATGTGGTGGCATGCCAATCGACCACCCCCAAGTCACGACAATCGAGCCTGACGAAACTCTCTATGGCCCGTTCGATCTGTTGACTGGCTCCATCGAGACCCTATCCGAATGCGACATCAGCGACCCTACGGTAGAAGTCCTGATGGTCAACTCACCGCGCAGCCCCCCCTGGCATGCGTCACAATGACGGCGGCGATTCGTCGCACATTCACGACGAGTACCACCCCGAAACCCTTTCTTCACAGCAGAAGGAGGAGCTTCACCGCCGCAACATGGAGGTACTCCACACGCCTATCGTTGAAGAGACCTCTGAGGCCCGGGCCTTGGAGGAGGCGCGCCTAGCAACTTTGGCTGAGCGCACCCGACTGGAGAACCTTCAGCATGCACTCGACGAGCGTGCTTGGTAGCGGATCCGTGAGTCCAGTCGACGGTAGCGGCAACTATTCCCGCCCCAACCTCAGGTATACCGCACTCCGATTCAGAATCTTACAGTAGCAGCCCGTATAGCAGAGTCTATTCATCCGTCCCAATCGGAGGCTAGAAGAGTTTTGATGCAGATTCAAGCTCTGCTCCGGGCGGGAGGAGAGCAGAACACGGTAGTGTCTTGGTCGTGGAACAGAATCCGTAGCAGATCTGTGGTGGCTGATACAGTCCAGTCGGCTCACAGCCCAAGATCGCGTCTAAGGCGTGAGGGACGTGAGCATCACCAAGAGCAGTACTTGGGTCGGAACCATGAGCAGTATGATCATCGACTCGGCCGTGATGACCGCCGTCGAGTGCCTACGACCCCTCCGAGGGGCGGATCATATGTGCCCCAGCATTATGATGACAGGCGCTCGTACAGCGATGAGCGGAGGTTGCCAGTCGACCCAAGAGAGCCAGGTTTTGATGCGAGGTCAATTTTGGTGCAAGGTCTGGTCGACAGGAACCGAGCACACAGAGAAGGGCAAGATAGAGATCGCCCGAGTGGAAGCAGAGTACATGTTTTAGCAGAGCCATCAGAGCTGCTGAGATCCCTCCCAACTTCAGGTTGGCGACTGGGGTTAGTAAGTTCAACGGTGAGTCCAAGCCTGACACTTGGCTAGAGGATTACCGAGTGGTTGTACAGATCGGTGGTGGAAATGATGAGGTAGCTATGAAGCATCTCCCTCTAATGTTAGAAGGTTCGGCCAGAGCTTGGCTGAATCAGTTGTCCCCAGGCAGTATATTCAGCTAGGAAGAGCTAGCACGAGTGTTTGGCAGAACTTTTGACGGTACTTGCAAACGACCGGCAGGGTTGGCAGAATTGTAACATTGTGTGCAAAACCGAATGAGACTTTGAGAGATTACATTCAGAGGTGGACCAGTTTGCATAACACAGTGGAAAATGTATCTCAACACCAAGCAGTTTGCGCCTTCAAGGAGGGCGTCCGGTATCGAGAGCTTCACCTGAAATTCGATCGGACATGAGACATGACTCTAATTCAGATGATGGAAATAGCCACTCGGTACGCTAATGGAGAAGAAGCGGATCGCCTCCGCAGCGGAAAGGGCAAACCAGTCGCCCAAGACGCCGGAACAGGTTGGAAGCAGAAACGCAAAGCCGAGCCAGCAGGTCCTGGCGAAGCTTTAGTTATAGCTCAAGGAAAATTCAAGGGGAAGCCCAAAGGGCTCTGGATCCCCAAGAAGGTAAAAGATCAAGCAGGAAATGTTGTGTTGGATTTTCCATGCCATGTTCACACCAAGAAGGACGAAGAGGGTAATCTGATCTACCCCGAACATACCACTCGGCAATGTCGGCTCCTAATCCAGCAGTTCCGAGAGAAACAACCCAGTGAGAAGGAGAAGGAGCCTATAAGGATGAGGACAAGGAAGAAGATGACGAGTGTTTCCCCAACGTCAATTCCACTTTGGTGATTTTTGCTGACGTTGAAAGCAAAAGTCGATTGAAGGTCATCAACAGAGAAGTAAACATGGTTGCTCCGATAACGGCAACATATTTGAAGTGGTCCAAGACTCCCATAACATTCAACCAGTCCGACCATCCCCCGCGTGTGGCCACCCCTGGGAGGCAAGTGTTGGTGGTCGACCCAGTCGTTGGGGGCACCCGTCTGACTAAGGTCTTGATGGATGGAGGCAGCGGCCTGAACATTATGTATGCTAAGACTCTCCGAGGGATGGGCATTCCGATGTCCAAACTCAGCGAAAGCAACATGCGATTCCACGGAGTCTTCCCTGGGAAGAAAGCCGATTCACTCGGTCAGATCACTCTTAATGTGGTTTTTAGTGATTCGAACAATTACCATAAGGAAAAGTTGACATTTGAAGTTGTGGATTTCCATAGTGCCTATCATGCTATTCTGGGCAGGACTGCATATGCTCATTTCATGGCTCGACCATGTTATGTGTACCTCAAACTAAAGATGCCTGGCCCTAGAGGCGTGATCACAGTCACTGGTAATCGGCAGCGAGCAGAAGACTGCCTCCGGAAGGGCTCAAAGATCGCCGATGAGCAAATGGCAGCAGTTGAAATGGAAGAATACAAGAAGACTGCAGATCCAAGTGATCTGTTGAGAGCTAAGAAGCCTGCTTCAGATTCTGCATTTAAGTCATCTGGTGAAACAAAGCCAGTTCATATTCACCCGACTGATCCCAATGCTGCTCCGGCTCATATCTCAACAGCACTCGACAACAAATAGGAAGAAGCGCTCATCCAGTTCCTCTCTGAGAACTGGGACATCTTCACATGGAAACCTTCTAACATGCCAGGTGTGTCCAGGGGGCTGGCTGAGCACCGTTTGCGAGTCAACCCAAAGGTAAAACCAGTCAAAGAGCATCTCCGACGGTCCGCCGTACAGAAGAGAAAAGCAATTGGCGAGGAAGTGGCTCGGCTTCTGGCAGCTGAGTTCACTTGAGAGATTTACCACTCCGAGTGGCTCGCCAATGTCATCATGGTTCCTAAGAAAGATGATTCACTCCATATGTATATCGACTTCAAGCATATCAACCGGGCCTACCCGAAGGATCACTTCCCTCTTCCTCGCATCGACCAGATAGTCGACTCGACAGCAGGATGTAAGCGGTTGTCTTTCCTGGATGCATATTCCCGGTACCATCAGATCCGACTGTATGGACCTGATGAAATAAAAACAACTTTTATCAACCCATTCGGGTGCTTTTGCTATGTCACCATGCCCTTTGATCTCAAGAATTCTGGTGCCACATTCATGCGCATGATACCGAAGTGCCTACTCACTCAAATCAGTCGGAATGTGGAAGCATACATGGATGACATCATGGTTAAGTCACGTAAAGGTTCCGACCTGCTGACTGGCCTTGCTGAAACCTTTGCCAATCTGAGGAGATATGATATCAAGCTCAATTCGTCGAAGTGTATGTCTGGTGTTCCAGGTGGCAAGCTACTCGGTTTCCTCGTTTCCGAATATGGGATCGATGCAAACCTAGAGAAAGTTGGTGCAATACTTTGAATGAAATGCCCTGTGCGCGTACACGACGTGTAGAAGCTTACTGGTTGTTTGGCCGCTTTGAGTCGATTCATGTCTCATCTCGGTGAAAAGGCATTGCCTGTTTACTGAATGATGAAGAAATCTGATAAGTTCGAGTGGACTCCTGAAGCTGACGCAGCGTTTGCAGTGTGATGTCTACTACGCAACCTTCTTCTTGTAGACGTTGTTGGGCCTCCAAGTGCAGAGGTTTGTAGGACAGTAGCCAATTTCCCTCAAGTGGATGACCTAAGGTTTATCAATCTGTGGGAGGCGTAGGATGAAGATGGTCTCTCTCAAGCAACCCTGCAACCAAATAACAAAGAGTCTCTTGTGTCCCCAACACACCCAATACAATGGTAAATTGTATAGGTGCACTAGTTCGGCGAAGAGATGGTGATACAAGTGCAATGTGGATGGTAGATATAGGTTTTTGTAACATGAAAATATAAAAACAGCAAGGTAACAAGTGGTGAAAGTCAGCGTAAACGGTATTGCAATGCTAGGAAACAAGGCCTAGGGTTCATACTTTCACTAGTGAAAGTTCTCTCAACAATAATAACATAGTTGGATCATAACTATCCCTCAACATGCAACAAAGAGTTACTCCAAAGTCACTAATAGCGGAGAACAAACGAAGATATGGTAGGGTACGAAACCACCTCAAAGTTATTCTTTCCAATCAATCCGTTGGGCTATTCCTAATAGTGTCACAAATACCCCTAGAGTTCCTACTAGAATAACACCTTAAGACACAAATCAACCAAAACCCTAATGTTACCTAGATACTCCAATGTCACCTCAAGTATCCGTGGGTATGATTATACGATATGCATCACACAATATCAGATTCATCTATTCAACCAACACAAAGTACTTCAAAGAGTGCCCAAAGTTTTTACCGGAGAATCACGACGAAAACGTGTGCCAACCCCTATGCATAGGTTCATGGGCGTAACCCGCAAGTTGATTACCAAAACATACATCAAGTGAGTCGCGTGATATCCCATTGTCACCACAGATACGCACGGCAAGACATACATCAAGTGTTCTCAAATCTTTAAAGACTCAATCGATAAGATTAGTTCAAAGGGGAAAACTCAATCCATTACAAGAGAGTAGAGGGGGAGAAGCAACATAAGATTCAACTATAATAGCAAAGCTTGCGATACATCAAGATCATGCCAAATCAAGAACACGAGAGAGAGAGAGAGAGAGAGATCAAACACATAGCTACTGGTACATACCTCAGCCCCGAGGGTGACCTACTCCCTCCTCGTCATGGAGAGCACCGGGATAATGAAGATGGCCACCGGTGAGGGATCCCCCCTCCGGCAGGGTGCCGAAACAGGGTCCCGAGAGGTTTTTGGTGGCTACAGAGGCTTGCGGCGGCGGAACTCCCGATCTATTCTCTGTTCTGGAAGTTTTAGGGTACGTAGGTATATATGGGTGAAAGAAGTACGTCGGTGGACCGAAGGGGGGGCCATGAGGCAGGGGGCGCGCCCTAGGGGGGCACCCTCCACCCTCGTGAGCACCACCCTTCTTTCCTGACATGCACTCCAAGCTTTTCTGGTAGCTTTCCTTCCAAAAATAACTTCTCCAGTTGATTTCGTTCTGTTTCGACTCCGTCTGATATTCCTTTTCTTCAAAACACTGAAATAGGCAAAAAAATAGCAATTCTGGGCTGGGCCTCCGGTTAATAGGTTAGTCCCAAAAATAGTATAAAAGTGGATAATAAAGCCCAATATTGTCTAAAACAGTAGATAATATAGCATTGAGCAATCAAAAATTATAGATACGTTGGAGACGTATCACAGAGCTCAAAACCCTGCTTTCCACACAGCCTTTACTGCTTCATATTGTAGCCACTGGACAAGTCGTCAGTACAATACTCACGGTCGAGCGAGAAGAAGAAGGTAAAGCCTACAAGGTTCAGCGCCCAGTGTACTACATTTCTGAAGTCTTAACTCCATCCAAGCAGAGATATCCACATTATTAGAAGCTTGTCTATGGAATTTACTTGACCACAAAGAAGGTTGCACATTAGTTCTCAGATCATTCAATTACTGTCGTCAGCGACGCTCCATTATCAGAAATTTTGAACAACAGAGATGCAACTGGTCGAGTGGCTAAGTGGGGCGATTGAACTCCTTCCGCTGGATATCAAGTTCGAGGCAAAGAAAAGCAATCAAATCCCAAGCAATAGCAGATTTTCTCGTCGAGTGGATTGAACAGCAGCTGCCGACTCAGATTCAGTCGGAACATTGGACTATGTTCTTTGACGGGTCCAAGATGTTGAGTGTTTCAGGTGCTGGGGTAGTCTTGGTATCCCCGCAAGGTGACAAGCTCAGTTATGTTCTCCAGATTCACTTTGACTCCTCCAACAATGAAGCTGAATATGGGGCACTTCTGTACAGGTTGCGTATGGCCATTTCAGTCGGCGTCCTGCGCCTAATGGTTTACGGCGACTCAGATTTGGTGGTCAATCAAGTGATGAAGGAATGGGACATGAGGAGTCCAGCTATGACTGGTTATTGCAATGCAGTGAGGAAATTGGAAAAGAAGTTTGAGAGGTTAGAGCTCCACCATATACCCCGACTGAAGAACTAGACAGCCGATTGATACGTCTCCAACGTATCTATAATTTATGATGTATTCATGCTATTATATTATCTGTTTTGGATGCTTATGGGCTTTATTAAACACTTTTATATTATTTTTGGGACTAGCCTATTAACCCAGAGCCCAGTGCCAGTTTTTGTCTTTTCCCTTGTTTCAGTGTTTCACACAAAAGGAATATCAAGCGGAGTCCAAATGGAATGAAACCTTCGGGAGCGTGATTTTTGGAACGAACGTGATCTAGGAGACTTGGAGTTCAAGTCAAGGAAGCTTCGAGGTGGGCAGGGAGGCGCGCCTGCCCCCCTGGGCGCGCCCCCACCCTCGTGGGCCCCTCGTGGCTCCCCTGACCGACTTATTTCGCCTATATATATCCATATACCCTAAAAACATCAGGGGGACAGAATAGATCGGGAGTTCCGCCGCCGCAAGCCTCTGTAGCCACCAAAAATCAATCGGGACCCTGTTCCGGCACCCTGTCGGAGGGGGGATCCATCACCGGTGGCCATCTTCATCATCCCGGCACTCTCCATGATGAGGAGGGAGTAGTTCACCCTCGGGGCTGAGGGTATGTACCAGTAGCTATGTGTTTGATCTCTCTCTCACTCTCATGTTCTTGATTCGGCACGATCTTGATGTATCCCGAGCTTTGCTATTATAGTTGGATCTTATGATGTTTCTCCCCCTCTACTCTCTTGTAATGGATTGAGTTTTCCCTTTGAAGTTATCTTATCGGATTGAGTCTTTAAGGATTTGAGAACACTTGATGTATGTCTTGCATGTGCTTACCTGTGGTGACAATGGGATATTCACGTGATCCACTTGATGTATGTTTTGGTGATCAACTTGCGGGTTCCGTGACCTCGTGAATTTATGCATAGAGGTTGGCACACGTTTTTCGTCTTGACTCTCCGATAGAAACTTTGGGGCACTCTTTGAAGTACTTTGTGTTGGTTTGAATAGATGAATCTGAGATTGTGTGATGCGTATTGTATAATCATACCCACGGATACTTGAGGTGACATTGGAGTATCTAGGTGACATTAGTGTATTGGTTTATTTGTATCTTAAGGTGTTATTCTAGTACGAACTCTATGATAGATTAAACGGAAAGAATAGCTTCGTGTTATTTTACTACGGACTCTTGAATAGATTGATCAGAAAGAATAACTTTGAGGTGGTTTCGTACCCTACAATTATCTCTTCGTTTGTTCTCCACTATTAGTGACTTTGGAGTGACTCTTTGTTGCATGTTGAGGGATAGTTATATGATCCAATTATGTTATTATTGTTGAGAGAACTTGCACTAGTGAAAGTTTGAACCCTAGGCCTTGTTTCCTAGCATTGCAATACCGTTTACGCTCACTTTTATCAATTGCTACCTTGCTGTTTTATATTTTCAGATTACAAAAAACTATATCTACCATCCATATTGCACTTGTATCACCATCTCTTCACCGAACTAGTGCACCTATACAATTTATCATTGTATTGGGTGTGTTGGGGACACAAGAGACTCTTTGTTATTTGGTTGGAGGGTTGCTTGAGAGAGACCATCTTCATCCTACGCCTCCCACGGATTGATAAACCTTAGGTCATCCACTTGAGGGAAATTTGCTACTGTCCTACAAACCTCTGCACTTGGAGGCCCAACAACGTCTACAAGAAGAAGGTTGCGTAGTAGACATCAAGCTCTTTTCTAGCGCCGGTGCCGGGGAGGTGAGTGCTTGAAGGTATATCTTTAGATCTTGCAATAGAATCTTTTAGTTTCTTGTTTTATCGCTAGTTTAGTTTCTAAAAGAAAACTAAAAAATGGAAATAAGGGTGCCTCATATGCTTCATCTTTTTAATATCTTTCATGAAAATGAGGTTTCCGATAGTTGTGCTCAATTGCTAGAGGAAGAATGCATTAGGATGTTTGGCACTAAATATTTGAATGATGAGCCTGATTGCAATGTTGCTAGTATGAATTCTTTGAATACCCATGATGCTAATGATATGCAAAGCCACAAGCTTGGGGAAGCTTGTTTGATGAAGATGATATTTTTTGTCCCCCAAGTTTTGATGAGCAAATTTATTATGATGATAGCATGCCTCCTATTTATGATGATTATATTGATGAAAGTGGGTTTGGAAGAGTGTCAACTTTAGGAAGTAATGATCCCGCTATTTTGGAGGATGTTGAATATTATTGTGATAATTATGGAAGTGGATTTGGAGAGGTCATGACTTTATTTAGTGATGAATCCACTATTTCGGAAGAGGTTCCAATTGATTATGAGAACAAAGTTGCTATCTATGATGATTATTGTGATGACTTGTATGCTATTAAGAATAATGATAACCATGAGAATTGTCATCAGGATTTTAGTTTTCAATTGGATTATGCCTCACATGATAGTTATTTTGTTGAGTTTGCTCCCACTACTATTCATAAGAAGAAATTTGCTTATGTGGAGAGTAGTAAAATTTCTATGCTTGTAGATCATGAAAAGAATGCTTTATGTGATGGTTATATTGTTGAATTCATTCATGATGCTACTGAAAATTATTATGAGGGAGGAATATATGCTTGTAGGAATTGCAACAATACCAAGTTTCCTCTCTATGTGTTAAAAGTTTTGAAGTTATGCTTGTTTTGCCTTCCTATGCTAGTTGATTATTGTTCCCATAAGTTGTTTGCTCACAAAATCCCTATGCATACGAAGTGGGTTAGACTTAAACATGCTAGTCATATTATTCATGATGCTATCTTTATGTTTCAATTCTTATCTTTCATGTGAGCATCATTGAAATCATCATGCCTAGCTAGGGGCGTTAAACGATAGCGCTTGTTGGGAGGCAACCCAATTTTATTTTTGTTCTTTGCTTTTTGGTTCTGTTTAGTAATAAATAATTCATATAGCCTCTTTTTATATGTGGTTTTATGCTTTAATTAGTGTTTGTGCCAAGTAGAACCTTTGGGAAGACTTGGGTGAAGTCTTTATGATCTTGCTGTAAAAAAAAGAAACTTTAGCGCTCACGAGATTAGCTGCTATTTTTTACTGGAGAGTGATTTAGGTTGATTCTTTTTGAAGAAGATTAATAGACAAATTCATCAGGTCCAACAATTTATTTCAGAATTTTTGGAGTTTCAGAAGTATACGTTTGATACTGATTACTACAGACTGTTCTGTTGTTGACAGATTCTATTTTCTATGTGTTGTTTGCTTATTTTGATGCATCTATGAGTAGTATCGGAGGGTATGAACCCTAGAGAAGTTGAAATAAAGTATATATTACACCAATATTAATTTAGAATGAGTTCAAAACAGTACCTAAGTGGTGGTTTTATTTTCTTATACTAACGGAGCTTACGAGTTTTCTGTTCAGTTTCGTGTTGTGAAGTTTTCAAGTTTTGGGTAAAGATTCGATGAACTATGGAATAAGGAGTGGAAAGAGCCTAAGCTTGGGGATGACCGTGAAGTTTTCAAGTTTTCAAGTTTTTTCATTGGTTTATACTAACTTATCTCACGAGTCTTTGTTGAGTTTTGTGTGGATGAAGCTTTTGAGATTTAGGGAGACCGTGATATGAGAGGAATTAAGGAGACACAAAAGCTCAAGCTTGGGGATGCCCAAGGCGTACCAAGATAATTTTTCAAGAAGTATCAAGCGTCTAAGCTTGGGGATGCCCCGGTTGGCATCCAACCTTTCTTCTTCAACAACTATCGGTTAGTATCGGTTGAGCCTAAGTTTTTGCTTCTTCACATATGAGTGCTATCCTTGAAATGTCGTTTTATTTTGTTTTGCTTGCTGTTTGAATAAAGTAATTAAGATCTGAAATACTTAAATGAGAAAGAGTCCTCACATAGCTAAATAATTATTTAACTACTCATTGATCTTCGCTTAAATCTTTTTGGAGTAGTTTGTCATTTACTCGTGTGCTTCATTTATATCCTATGAGTAAATGGTTGAATGATTTGAATATCATAAATCTGAAATTATATATGTTTCATATGCTTATCCCATGGGGATTATTGACTTTACATATAAGAAGTACACTACTAGAAAAAGGGCTATAGATGGGATTGACACTAATGGCGCACCAGATAAGAGGTGTGCCATTAGTATATACTAATGGCGCACCACCTTCTGATACGCCATTAGTGTTGAAACTACTAATGGCGCACCAGGCCTAGGATGCGCCATTAGTATCAATTTTTTTTTTGAACTAGCGCGCCTGTCCAAACATACTAATGGCGCATCCAGACACAATGCGCCATTACTAGTTGTAACTAGTAATGGCGCACTAGTCCTAGAGTGCGCCACTAATGTTGTTTTTTTAATAAATTTTTTATTCCTTTTGTTGCAAAACTACTAATGGCGCACTCTTCCACCGTGCGCCATTACTAGTTCAAACTAGTAATGGCGCACTGTAAAACAGTGCGCCATTAGTATGTTTTTTTTGCAAAAGTACTAATGGCGCGTCGGATGTAGGTGCGCCATTAGTAACCTGGATTACTAATGGCGCATTTATTGTTGGTGCGCCATTAGTAAGTGGGCAGCAACAAGATATTTTGGGCAGCCTCTCCTACCCACACTCACTTTCTCCCCACTTCATTCTCTCCACCTCCTCCTTGTCTCGGGTGACTCCTCTTTTTCACCTCATTTCCACCATAGATTCATTCAAATTAAGTGGTTAAATTACCTTGTTTTGATAGGTAAGTAAGGGGGGAAGCTATATTTATGTTGTTCTCCCTACAACAATGTGCACATGCACTTTTTATGGCCTAGCTAGATCTATGTATGTTCGTGGTGTTGCATATGTTTGTGGTGTTGCATATGTGTTTGTGTTTGGAGGTGTACCGGTATTTGAAATGCGATAGTTGCCAATATTTTGCCGGAATGTTGATTCATTTCCGTTTCGGCGATAATTTTGGCATTAAGCATTCTTTTTGGTCCTATTTTTAGGGAAAGTCATGCCAAATTTTTTCTTGGTTCTAAAATATCGTTTTGCTCTACCCCGCAGGCGACCATGGTCCGCACGATGACCGAAGGCATCGTGAATAGGTTTTTGAGGTCCACGAAGGCCGAGATGCTTCAAAAGAACGAGACGGAGATAAGATGTCCGTGTCTAAGATGCAAGCTGGAGAGCCTTATTGCGGATCCGGATTCCGGGCAGGTGCGGGACCACCTGCTCTTGCGTGGTTTCATGGATGGCTATCGGTGGCAAGGTGATGAAGATGACTACGAAGTCGTCCATGGGGGCCGGGCAAGAAATGAGGAAGGGCAGCAAGACAACCACCGCGGCTCGGGCGGGCGAGAAGACGAAGAATCCCCAGGAGATGATCACGACGGTGATGTTGTACACAGTCATCATGTAGAAGATGCAGGACATGATGATGAGGAAGATGCCGGAGCAGACGACAGGCATGATCATGAAGATGATGATGCCGACGGAGCAGACAAGGGTGGACCATCGATGGGCTGGGTGCAGGACCCTTATATTCAAGAGTTGCTTCTCAAGCAGACAGATAACGCAAGAGCTGCCGCCCGAGATAAAGCCAAGGTGGATCAACTTGAGTTAGACGCGGTTACTCCATTGTATGAAGGATGCATGCCCGAGGATACCCGCCTGAAAGTAACGCTCATGGCTCTGGAGATGAAGGTAAAACACAAAATGACCGACGCATGCTTCGACGAGAACATGTCATTCTTGCACGAACGTCTTCCAAAGGGGAACAAGTGCCCGACCAGTTTGTTGGAGGCGAAGAAAATCGTGTGTCCTCTGGATTTACCACACGTGAAATACCATGTGTGCATGAACAATTGCATCATTTATCGGGACGAGCACGCGGAGTCTACCATATGTCCGGTGTGCGGCGTCACTCGATACAAGAAGAGGAAGAAAGCTCCTCGAAAAGTGGTGTGGTACTTTCCGATCACTCCTCGTCTGCAGCGGTATTTCGCGGATCCTAAGGTAGCAGAGCTCCTGCGTTGGCACGCGGATAGGGAGGAGAAGAAGCGACAAGATGACGCAAATGATCTGGAGATAGATAAAAAAGACAAGATGCTGAGTCACCCTAAGGATGCGAGCCAGTGGCAAGCGTTGAATTTTGAATACCCAGAATTTGGGAAGGATCCAAGGAACATCGTGCTGGGCGCGAGCACCGATGGAGTCAATCCGTTTGGCAGCCAGAGAAGCACACATAGCACCTGGCCTGTGTTTGTGTGGATGTACAACCTTCCCCCCTGGTTGTGCATGAAGAGGAAGTACATTCACATGAGTATGCTAATTGAAGGGCCGAAACAACTAGGGAACGACATCAATCTGTATTTGGGGCTGCTGAAGGAGGAGCTAGACATGCTGTGGAAAACGCCAGCCAATACATGGGACGCCGCAGAGAAAGAATATTTCCCTATGAGAGCTGCACTGCTCACGACGGTGCACGACTATCTCGGTTACGGATATCTCGCGGGGCAGGTAGTCCACGGATTTTCTGGATGCGTAAGGTGCATGGATGACACAACGTATCACCAGCTAGATAGAGATCCCGGGTCTTCGACAACCGTGTTCATGGGACATCGAAGGTGGCTTCGCGACGATGACCCGTGGAGGAAATGCAAGGATCTGTTCGATGGTGAAACGGAACCCCGAAAACACCCGTCTACGAGGAGCGGCGAGGAAATAGACAAGCTGTTGAAAAATTGGAAAGACTGCCCACTGCCGGGAAAGAAGCAAAAGGCACCAGAGCCAGGAAAGAAGCGAAAGGCGCCAGAGCCGCTGCTGAAGGTATGGAAAACGAGGTCTGTTTTCTGGGACTTGCCGTACTGGAAGATCCACCTTGTGCCTCACAGCCTTGATGTCATGCATATCACGAAGAACGTGTGCGAGAGTCTGCTTGGTACCCTGCTCAACATGCCAGAGATGACCAAAGATGGGCCGAAAGCAAGGGCGGACTTGAAATCAATGGGCATCAGGCAGGAGCTTCACGCTATATATGATGATGATGATGATGATGATGATGATGATGATGATGATGATGATGATGATGATGATGATGATGATGATGATGATGAGGCGAAGCAGGACACAGAAAGTCGTCGCAAAGGCAAAAATGCCAAGAAGACTAGAAATGACTACCCTCCCGCATGATTCACTCTAAGTTAGGAGGAGATCGAGCAGTTTTTCACCTGCCTCCTAGGAGTAAAACTTCCTTACGGTTACGCGGGGAAGATAAGCAGATACCTAGACCCAGCGAAGCAGAAGTTCAGCGGGATGAAGTCTCACGACTGTCACGTGCTGATGACGCAGATACTTCCAGTTGCAATCCGTGGGATCATGGACGCGCACATCCGTGAAATGCTATTTGGCCTATGCAACTTCTTCGACATCATCTCTCGGAAGTCGATTGGCGTGAGGCAACTCAAAAGGCTACAGGAAGAGATCGTGGTGATACTATGCGAGCTTGAGATGTACTTCCCGCCTGCATTCTTCGACGTTATGGTGCATCTGCTGGTCCATATAGTGGAGGATATCATCCAACTCGGGCCGACGTTCCTGCACAGCATGTTGCCGTTCGAAAGGATGAACGGTGTCATCAAAGGATACGTTCGCAACATGTCACGTCCAGAGGGAAGCATAGCCAGGGGCTTTCTGACCGAAGAGTGCATCTCCTACTGCACGAATTATCTAGGCATCGAGAACCCCGTTGGTCTGCCCGTCAACAGGTACCTCGGCAGGCTCGCTGGATGGGGTCACCGTGAGGGTCGTCGCGAAATGCATGTCGACTTCGAGGGTCGACTCGCCGACTTTGAAAGAGCAAACCTAGTCGCGCTACAACACATAGATGTGGTCGATCCTTGGGTGGTAGAGCACAAAACCTTTATTAAGAAGACGTACAATGACCGAGGCCAACAGAGGACGGACGGAGATATACTCAAAGAGCACAACTCATGTTTCACGCGTTGGTTCAAGCAGAAGCTTCTGTCGTACCCTTTACATGAGGATTCTTCCGTGGAAGAACAACTCATATTCGCCTTGTCACAGGGCGCCGAGCACAACCTGATGACCTATGAGGCGTATGATATCAACGGCTACACATTCTACACCGAGGCCAAGGACATGAAGAGCGATGGTTATCAGAACTCCGGGGTAACGATGGAATCCTACACCGGTAACGACAAGGACAGATACTACGGAAGGATCGAGGAGATCTGGGAGCTGAGCTACGCTGGAGAGAAGGTCCCGATGTTCCGTGTCAGATGGGCCAAGAACGTCATAAAAGAAGACCGGTATTTCACCACCATGGTTATACCCGAAGCCAAATCCAAGACCGCGGGCGCAAACGTCACCGCGAAAAATGAGCCATGGGTACTGGCTTCCCAAGTGGACCAATGCTTCTTCATTACCGACCCGCCAAAGCCCAGTCATGTTGTCGTGAGGAGAGGCAAAAGGAAGATCATCGGAATGGATGGAGTAGCCACTGAGCAAGACTTCGACAAGTACGGCGACCCGAGGATCGAACATGACGACGACGATGAAGTAGCAGCATACACCACTAGAAGAAGGAGGACCACCCTACCTAAAGGACGTCCGTTCCACAGAAGAACTCCATTTGCGAAAAAGAAGGGCAAGAAGATTGTATTTAATTAAATCGTAGCCTTCATTTCTCGATTGTATTTCATGGGCACTTTTTGAACTATCATGAATATTTTTAAATTTCATGGACACTCGATCTCGATCCCCCTCCATCTCGATCGCTATCCCACCTCGCCAGATCCGGTCCCACTCACCGCCGAGCACCCCCTGGTCCACCGGCCGCCGCCGCCGACCCCCCGCACCCTCGATTCCCCTACTCAACCGCCGCCGACGACCCCCCGCACCCCTCCCATACTCAACCGCCGCCGCCGACCCCCCACACCCCTCCCCTACTCAACCGCCGCCGCCGACCCCCCGCACCCCCCGCACCCTCCCCCGCTCCACCAGCATTACTGTTTGATGATATTTTTTAAAAAATATTACTGTTATGATTTAAACAAGTTTGAACATATTTAAACACAAGTAAGTATCAAACAACATTTTAAATGCATAAAAAAATTATGGAGCCTGGGAATCAAACCGAGGACCTCCTTGTGTGAGAACTGGCTGCTGACCAGTCGAGCTAGTAGAGGAACTTGATGTGGATCAGGTTAGGTGGGAGATAAACCTGTTGGCTCGAGCAGAAAAAAAATACTAATGGCGCACCAGGGTGAGGTGCACCATTAGTATGGATGTACTTATGGCGCACCGAGGGGTGGTGCGCCATTAGTATTGTGCCGCCCCATCCATACTTCCTCCCGGGCCCACACCTATCCCCTCTCTCTCCCTCGCCCTCGCCCTCGATCCCCTTCCCGTCTCCTCTCCCGACGCCGCTGCCCCGCCGCCTCGACACCGCCCCGCCGCCTTGCCCCTGCACCCGCCGCCGCCTAAGGCCCCGACGTCGGCACCGCTCTCCCCGCGGGACTCCACCCCCGCCACCCCCGCGCCCTCCGAACGGGATCGGCCGAGCGCGCGCCGCCCGCTCCTCTCCTCTCCTCCTCCCTCCGACGAGCGAGGGCCTCCTCCGGCCCCTGCAGTAGCCGGCGAGTGCGGCCCCGACACACCCACCTCTCCGCTCCCCCTCATCGACCGACGCCACCGCCCGTCCTCCTCCTCCTCCTCCTCCTCTCCGCCGCGTGCTGCCTACGGTACGTCTCGCGTCTTCTCTCCCCCTCTCGGTCCAGCCCGCCCCGCCCCGCCCGAACCGCTCGCCTGCTTTTCGCATCAAATATTCAGAGCAGGGTAGTAGATGCAGATAGCAGTTGTAATAGTAACAAAAAAAAGCTCCCATTTTTAACTGGTAACTGCTACCGCCAGTTTTGGTGCTGATTAGTGTTACTTTCAAGTTAAGTGTGTGCTCTGCTCACCCAGTTGTTAACTGCTGCTGCTGCTTGACACTGTCAAAAAAAATTACTTCTGCTTGAGTACTACTGTATGTTATGTTGTGTTCACTGGATGCAGCAGATCTGCCACCATTTGCTTAATTACTCTAGTCTAGTCTGTATGCATGTATGTATGATCCAGATCTACATTTGGCTCCCCTTATCTTCCTTTTAATTACTTGTAATTTTTTTGATTAGCAAAATGAAAAGGGGAGGACTGTTGCACTGCAGTGCTAATTAGGCCAGGGGTTGGCTGTTCAGTTTGTCTCCATAGCTAACCACCTATGGTATGGTAGGCCTAACCTGCTGATGGGTATGTCTCGTCTGGTGCACTGCCTAGCTCACTCATGAGTCCCAGTTTACCATACTGTAAATAAATGTGGAATTTTGCCAAATCTCAGATTGTCTTGCTGATTTGATAACAAATCTTTCCCTGGTAACTATAAGACTGGTTTTGTTTGCTCACATTTCTTTAATCTAAATCATGTTACTCTTCCAGTGAGAAACAAGAGTGAAGATATCCTAACCTAACTCTGCTAAGGAAAATTAGGATGATCATGCCAGGAAATTATCACTATGTGTGCCAATCATTCATTTGCACAATCTTAAGAGCCTGCTTATTTCAGATATCTACTGATCAAGATTAAAAAAAACTAATGTGCACATAGTACACAATATTCCATACACAACGAGAACATCATGAAAAATGTACTGTCTGAATGATCCTTTGATCTACAATGCCAGCGTCTTTTAAATCTCTTTTTTTTCAAAGAGAAGGCATTCTATGGCAAGTAGGAAGAAACTATGAAACAAAGTAGTTATTTGCTTACTTAAAGATCAGAAACTTATCAGAATTGACATAGAAGAAAGGTATTACATATGGCTGTGTAGAAGTGTGAGAAGTCGGTACCTGGGGTCCATGAATGGTCCAAGATGAAGAATCTCCTTAAAGCTCACAAGCAGTCTCAGTTTAGAAAGATCATTGCTGTATCTCTTGAATGGAATGATTAATACAGCTGGTAGCTTGTTAATCAACTGTGTTTGAATTGCACAACTGTTGCCATCTTTCTGCTCATTTTGGTTTTCCTCCATTTGTTGGGCAATATGATCATCCAGCATTGCCTGCTTCGATCAGGAGAAGAGGTAGCATCACGTAATTTAGTTATGTTGGCATGACATTACTTGTAAGTTATAACTTGTAAGCACCAAAGATGCCCTGTGCTTTGCTAGTAGTAGATACTGACTTATTCTCATTTGTTGCTTCCTAATCTAAACTAGATTAATGATGGGAAGAGAGAATTTTGTGTTTTTTTTCTTCCAAGTACAATTTGACCAGCCACATGACCAGATCAATTAGAAGATTGTTAGGCTTATCTTATGAATTAATCCACTGTAGACACACATTAGAAGATTGTTCCTGCCATCATCACATCACATGAATGACATGGCCAATTCTCAACAGTTTATTTTCAAAGTACAATTTGACCATATTATGTACAGTAATTATATGACTTTTACTGTAATTATCTTTTTACTAGATGATTAGTTTAGTGGAGCTGATATAAGTGAGAGAAAAAAATTTGTTCCATGTATAACCATTGATTATACCTTTGAGGCAGTTAGTTAACCTCTCACCTATGTTCATGAAGGTATATTATTCTTGGAAAAGCCACTGCTGGTGACGGAATAGAAAGATAAGCAGGTACCTATCTTCAGTCCCAATCTAACAGGGTAGTCCATGGATTCAAACTAGCTAAAGGAGATTCAAACTGCCGAACCTTTAGGTTAACAACTCAACACAAACCAATCCCTGAAAGCAAAAACTCAACACAAACCAAGTGCATTATTTTTGTGACTGTTTTCATGTTTGCAGAACCAATATTTTTGTGCCAACAGTCATTTTACTCCCTCATGCCAACAAGCACTCATTTTTCAGTTAACTCCTTACAGTTCAGATCATATTTTGATTGTCAACACTAGTGGATTTTTAAGGCTTTTTTAGAGGCAATACTAGTGGATATTAGGCCTTTTTACAGGCAATAATAGTGGAATTTTAGGCTTTTTTTGGAGGAGTGTGTTTCATGCTAGCCTACAGTGATGAATTAGTCAGAATTGTGTATGATTGTGCCTAAAGTAGATAATCTAAAGATATAGACAAAATAATTAGGGGAGCATGTGTGAATCTATGTTTAGCTATATTTGTGTAATGCACAAAATCCATGCTTCTGTTCAACATAACACTGTTTAGCTATATTTGTGTAATGCACAAACCAGACTTTGTGTACAAGCCCTGCAGTGCAGATATATTTCTGGTTGTTAGACTGTTCAGCTATGCAGAGTGAAATGCAAGTTCAGCATATCGATAATGATTTTGGCAGCAGTGTGAGGCACAATTCCTTCATTGGATAATGATTTTGCAGGTACCCCGAGAGGCCCTTGAGTTTGCCGGAATGTCGATTAACTTCCGTTCTGGCAAATTCGAGTACTCCATATGTCCTATTTTCAGCAAAGGTCATGCTGAAATTTTCCGTGAATTTTAGCATGACTTTGCTAAAAATAGGACATATGGGGTACTTGTGACTAATGCATGGGCCGGGGTATCTTAGTAGTTAATTAAGTAGGATCAAGTGCCCCGGCGTACTTGTGACTAATGCATGGCTTTTAGGGTGCCTCGGTGTCGATAAAAACCGAAATGATGAAAGCTTAGGCTTTTAGGGTGCCTCGGCGTCGAAAAACCCTCAATGATAAAAGCTTAGATTTTAGGATGCCTCGGTGTCGACAAACCCTAAATGATGAGACCATGATCTTGTTCCTTGACAATAACCAACTTTTTGACCAAACTTTGTTTCTATTTAGAGAGAAACATGGCCAACAACGATGAGGCGGGGGGTTCGGGCGGCAAGGCATTCTGGGAGCTGTCCCAGGAGATGGAGGAACAACCTCACTTGTATGAGGACGCCGCCTTCCCCACCGATCCTGAGACCACTGATGGTGCCGCCGAGGATGACCCCACTGATGCCACCACTGATGGTGCCGCCGAGGATGCCACCACTGATGATGGCGGAGCACGCACAGATGGCAGCCAGAAGAGGCAATGGAAGGACCGGCGCCCGACCGTGCTCCGCACCCTCAAGGAGGAAGTTACTGAAGTGGACTCTGACGGGAATCCAACGGCGCCCGAACGAATAGTCAAGGGGTACTCGCTTCAGCTCGGGTGCATTCTCCGGAGCACCGTCTCGATCAACACCGAGAACCTGAGGCATCCTGACCGAGGGAATTTGCGCAACCTCCTCTTCACGAAGCTGCACGAACGATACAAGTTCCCCGCTGAATTTGAAAACACAAGCCTCAAAGGGAATAAAGTGAACAATGCTGCCCTCACGAAGATGAGCAAGGCCCTGTCTACTTGGAAAAGCAATGTGAAGAGAATGATCGAGAAAGGTGAGAGTTATGAGAAGATCAAGGAGAAAAATCCTTCGATCACCGAAGATGACTACAACGACATCAAGATCAATTGCTCGAGCACCGCACACTCCGAATCAAGTAAGTGGGGGAAAGAAATGCGGGAGCTGAACTTAGGGGAACACACACTCGGTCTCGGCGGTTACAGAGTGGCGGAGCCTATATGGGACAAGGAGGAGGCGGACCGTGCCGAGCAAGGCCTACCGCCCCTCTTCGATAAATACGGTGACAAGCAGACCAGGAACTATGTCAGGGCCCGGTACAAGAAGGACCCGAAAACAAAGGAGCTTACCACGGATCCGAAGACCAGGGCGCTTGAGCTTGTTCTGGTAAGGAATACACCCCCGCGTAATTAGCTCCATATGGTTGCATTCTAATTAATGAAGCCAAATTTCTAAATGGTTCACATTCCTTCCGCAGGCGACAGAAAGCAGTAGCGCGGGGTCGACTAAGAGCAACCCTTGGGACACCACTCTAAATAGGGTGTTGAATGTAATGAAGAATAAGGATAAGCTCAGTAAGCCGACGTCAGCTGGTCGTGTGGTCGGCAAAGGCTTGTCGACAAAATGGGGGTCATACTATAACACTGGTGACGAAAGGAGAAAAAGACCAGCTCAGAAAGCCAGGCGCGCGAGGTTCAAGAACTCAAGGCACAGGTGGTGCGGATTCCGGAGATTGTCCAAGAGCAAGTGCAACAACAACTCGGAGCGACGATCACCGCCATTGTGCCTACCTTGATCCAGGGGTTGAGTGCATGGATTGCGGGCGGCCAACAGGGGCCGCCCCTGATTCCTAGCTTCACGGCCAGCAACTCGCAGAACGCGATGGCGGGGCCATTGGTGTCTCCGACAGAGGCGGCATTGGTGTCTCCGATGCCGGCACGGGAGCTTAATGCACCCGGGTGTACGCCGGCCGACACCTCTGCAGCAAGCGGCCCCTCCGTCAACTGCACGCTCGCCGTTGGCGGTGCCACGACATTAGCCGAGCTCGACGCCATCATCACGGTAACTAATTAAGCCTCTCTCGGCCGAGGACTTCATCTCCTTGCCTTTGACTGGGCATCCCTGACGCCCTACATGTTTTCGCAGGGCGCCGCCGATGTTCCATGCAGTCTCCTGCACTTCGTGAACAATGAGTTGGTCGATGTCGCCAAGGGCAAAATCGTTCAACCGGGCAACCCCGTGTTCCACGGTACCCAGATGCCACCCAACTTGTTTAGGGTTCAATTGGTGCGGGTGCTGCCAGGCTGCGACGAGTTGTTACCTCCGATTCGACCCGTCGGGGCCGACGATGATGACGTGATGACCCTCAGCGCCTGCCTGAGCTGGCCCCTGCTTTGGCCGAAGAGCCAGATTCGTTTGGGGGCGGGGGACACCACCCCAAAGACAACACCGCCAGTCGTGCCGGCGCCAAGTCGGCCCCATGGCAAGACCGCCGCAATGGTGCCGGACATCCCTATACCACTGGATCCAAACATGCATATGGCACAGGATCAGAACGACGACGACGACGACGACGATACATTTGGCAACGTCGATCGGTACTTTGCCGATCATGGGTACGATGGCGACTTCATGGGGCCTCCTTCTCAAGAACCCAACCCAACAAAAGACGTGCGCGATCTAGCTGGTACCGCGGAGAAGCCAAGTTGCAACAGGCGTCGTCTGCCGTTCAGCTCTCAGGAGACGCCTCCAGCTGCCGACTTCACCGAGCCTCAGATAGGCGAGGTGCGAAATATTCTCAGCCCCAACACACTCAAGAAGGCGGTCTGTGAGCAGAACTCGGTCCCATTACAAGAGAAGAAGAAGGCACGCAAAAGAAAGACTAACAAGGGTGCGGGCCAGCCGGCACCGAGTACGATCCGTGCTCAGGACGGGCCACCTTCACCTGAGGATTTAATGAGGAGGGTGCATCTAGCGGGTAGGCCGATGCTACCGAGAAATATGCTCGATGTTGCAGCCGGTGCTATGCGGAGTCTGCATTACAGTGTTCTTTCTTTGGAGAAGCGGCGTCTCAGAGAGAAGGATGTGGCATACCCGGTTTTCGTGGCCAAGGTGCCAGAGGGCAAGGGCTTTGTGGATAACTCCATCGGGGGTACGATCGTCCTGCAATTTGATGACATCCACGCTATGTTGAACCTTCATCCGCTGCACTACACCTTCGTTCGGCTATTTTCGCTGAGTATGGAGATGCGGATCATTCGCGACAAGACCCCGGACATCGTGATAGTCGACCCCTTCTACATGCGTGCCAAGATCTTGGGCAGCGTTGGGGACCGGCAAGCCGCGAGTTCTTACCTCGAAGCGTCATTCTAGCAAACCCAGATAAGGATAACTTCCTCGTGCCTTACTTTCCCGAGTAAGTCCTCCCCTCAACCGCCCCGTAACATATGAATTTTTAGATTTCGATCGTTTTTCTTTTAACATTCCGTGTTTTCTGCAGTGACACACATTGCACGCTCATCCTCCTAAGCCCCAAATATTCCATGGCCACGTATTTCGACCCGGACCATCAGTCGAACGTAGACTACACAAATGTCAAGAAGGTTCTTGATGATGTTCTCCCCGGCTACGCCCAATCTGGAGGCACCTTCAACAGGCCTATTCGTAAGTACGGCAAGCACGTGTTCTCCCACAATACGACGTTCTGCTGCGTCAAGCAGCCGCCTGGCGGCCAGAAGGGTGCCTACTACGCCATCCATCACATGCGGGTGATCGTACGGGACCATCATCAACTTCTGCTATCGAGTAAACTCAAAGATTGGGCCGCGAGCGTGTCGGCAATCCAGGACGCGGACATCAGACAAGAATTCTTTCGCATCCAGTCGGAGTTTGCGGAAATCATCCATCAAGATGTCCTTCGTACCTCGGGGCAGTTCTACCTCAGAAATCAACCGTCCAGCGGTGAGATAGACGGAATGCTACAAATGCAGGCTGACAACGCCCGTAATTTCATGACTCCCACGATAGACGGCGGCTTCATCCACGCTCCGGTCCCTTGAGTCGAGTCGAAAGCAGTGATGCTCCGTCTAGTTCTGAAACATCGATTGGCTCATGTTGTAATTAAACTTTAATGAACTTGTAGTATGTCTCTTTGGTTTCGAGAGTCGTTCAACTTAGATGTAATCGATGCTATTAATGTCTTGCTTTTCTCTTCTGATCGTTCTGTTGCATACTTATATATTGCTTATGTATTGTCTGTGAATTGGTACTAACGTTTCGTTTGGCTAGTGCATAGCGATGCCGTCATATGTCGTGTACAAGGGTAAGGTTCCCGGAGTCTACGAAGACTGGGAGGACTGTCGGAGTCAGGTTCATCGATTCAGCGGTAACAGTTACAAAGGGTACACCACTAGGGCCGAGGCCGAATCTAGGTACGCCCGCTATCTAGCGGGAGAGGGGAGGGAGCGTTGGAGGAACCGGATGAAGACGAGTTTCATCGTGAAGACCGCAGCTCTCTTCTATGTGATGGTAGTTTAGATGATCGATATCGACTTGTAATGTGAAGACAAACTCGCTACTCGCGGTCTCGAGACTTGTAATATAATGTTCTATCTTTGTTCGGTCTTTTCAATTCGGAGACTAATATGATGAATTGTATTCGGAGACTAATATGATGAATTGTATTCAGAGACTAATCTTCTATTGTATTCGATGAATCTGTTGTTGATGTGTCCTGTCTATATTTTGTCCAATTATACATTTTGTAACCTGTGCAAAAAACAGAAAATTAAAAAATTAAAAAAAACCTAATATTCATACTAATGGCGCATCACATCATAGTGCGCCATTAGTAAGCCAGAGGATACTAATGGCGCATCATTAAGCAGTGCGCCATTAGTATGCCGAAGTTACTAATGGCGCATCCTGTTGTCGTGCGCCATTAGTATGCCAAAGCACCTGGGTATACATGGCCCCTGGGAGGCATACTAATGGCGTACCGTGGCCTATACTAATGGCGCACCAGTGGTGCGCCATTAGTATACCAGATACTAATGGCGCACCAGTGGTGCGCCATTAGTATACCAGATACTAATGGCGCACCAGTGGTGCGCCATTAGTAAAAATTACTAATGGCGTGCTAGTAATGGCGCACCACTAATGCGTCATTAATGGCCAAATTAGGTGCGTCATTATGTTGGACAAGGAAGACAGCGTAATGGGTTATGTTATCTTATATCCAAAATAAAGTATATTGGCATGGGTCTCCCAACACGTTGAGCTTGCCTTTCCCCCTTATGCTAGCCAAATTCTTTGCACCAAGTAGAGATACTACTTGTGCTTCCAAACATCCCTTAAACCAGTATTGCCATGAGAGTCCACCATACCTACCTATGGATTGAGTAAGATTCTTCAAGTAAGTTGTCATCGCTGCATCCAATAAAACTTGCTCTCTAAATATGTATGATCTTTTAGTGTGGAGAAAATAAGATTTATAAGATCTTGTGATATGGAAGCAATAAAAGCGAGGGACTGCATAATAAAGGTCCCTATCACAAGTGGCAATATAAAGTGACGTTCCCTCGCATTAAGATTTTGTGCATCCAACTATAAAAGCACATGGCAACCTCTGCTTCCCTCTGCGAAGGGCCTATCTTTTATTATTGTCTTTTACGTTATGCAAGAGTCACGGCGATCTTCACCTTTCCTTTTTACATTTTATCCTTTGGCAAGCACCTTGTGTTGGAAAGATTCTGATATATATATCCAATTGGATGTAAGGCATCATGAACTATTATTGTTGACATTACCCTTGAGGTAAAAGGTTGGGAGGCGAATCTATAAGCCCCTATCTTTCTCTGTATCTGATTAAAACTTTGAACCCGTAAATATCGCGTCAGTGTTAGCAATTGTGAAAGACTAAAGGATAGTTGAGTATGTGGAGTTTGCTAAATCAAAGCTCTGACATAGACTCTTCCTGAAAATAAGATGAATTGTAATTGTTTGATGACTAATAACACATTTTGTTAGCTTTCAAGAAAGTTTATGATCTATACTTTAACATGTGAATAGCTTGTTACTTGATCATGAGAAGCTTTATGAGATGAGCTACTCTTATGATATATAAGGATGCTAGAAAAGGTAATTGAAATTATCATTGATCAAACTTGTGCACCTGCTAGCATTCACACTTCATAAATTATTTCTTTTATCATTTACCTACTCGAGGACGAGCAGGAATTAAGCTTGGGGATGCTGATACGTCTCCAAGGTATCTATAATTTCTGAAGTATTCATGCTATTATATTATCTGTTTTGGATGTTTATGGGCTTTATTAAACACTTTTATATTATTTTTGGGACTAACCTATTAACCCAGAGCCCAGTGCCAGTTTATGTTTTCCCCTTATTTCGGTGTTTCGCATAAAAGGAATATCAAACGGAGTCCAAACGGAATGAAACCTTCAGGAGCATGATTTTTGGAACGAACGTGATCCAGGAGACTTGGAGTTGAAGTAAAGGAAGCTTCGAGGTGGCCACGAGGCAGGGAGGCACGCCTGCCCCCTGGGCGCGCCCCCACCCTCGTGGGCCCCTCGTGGCTCCCCTGACCAACTTCTTTCGCCTATATATATCCATATACCCTAAAAACATCAAGGAATAGAATAGATCGGGAGTTCCGTCGCCGCAAGCCTCTGTAGCCACCAAAAACCAATCGGGACCCTGTTCCGGCACCATGCCGGAGGGGGGATCCATCACCGGTGGCCATCTTCATCATCCCGACGCTCTCCATGACGAGGAGGGAGTAGTTCACCCTCGGGGCTGAGGGTATGTACCAGTAGCTATGTGTTTGATCTCTCTCTCTCATGTTCTTGATTCGGCACGATCTTGATGTATCGCGAGCTTTGCTATTATAGTTGGATCTTATGATGTTTCTCCCCCTATACTCTCTTGTAATGGATTGATTTTTCCCTTTAAAGTTAAATTATCGGATTGAGTCTTTAAGGATTTGAGAACACTTGATGTATGTCTTGCATGTGCTTATCTGTGGTGACAATGGGATATTCACGTGATCCACTTGATGTATGTTTTGGTGATCAACTTGCGGGTTCCGTGACCTCATGAACTTATGCATAGGGGTTGGCACACGTTTTTCATCCTGACTCTCCAGTAGATACTTTGGGGCACTCTTTGAAGTACTTTGTGTTGGTTTGAATAGATGAATCTGAGATTGTGTGATGCATATCGTATAATCATACCCACGTATACTTGAGGTGACATTAGGGTTCTGGTTGATTTGTATATTAAGGTGTTATTCTAGTACGAACTCTATGATAGATTGAACGGAAAGAATAGCTTCATGTTATTTTACTACGGACTCTTGAGTAGATTGATCAGAAAGAATAACTTTGAGGTGGTTTCATACCCTACAATAATCTCTTCGTTTGTTCTCCGCTATTAGTGACTTTGGAGTGACTCTTTGTTGCATATTGAGGGATAGTTATATGATCCAATTATGCTATTTTTGTTGAGAGAACTTGCACTAGTGAAAGTATGAACCCTAGGCCTTGTTTCCTAGCATTGCAATACCGTTTACGCTCACTTTTATCACTTGTTACCTTGTTGTTTTTATATTTTTTAGATTACAAAAACCTATATCTACCATCCATATTGCACTTGTATCACCATCTGTTCGCCGAACTAGTGCACCTATACAATTTACCATTGTATTGGGTGTGTTGGGGACATAAGATACTCTTTGTTACTTCGTTGAAGGGTTGCTTGAGAGAGACCATCTTCATCCTACGCCTCCCACGGATTTATAAACCTTAGGTCATCCACTTGAGGGAAATTTGCTACTGTCCTACAAACCTCTGCACTTGGAGGCCCAACAACGTCTACAATAAGAAGGTTGCGTAGTAGACATCACCGATGACCTCGCAAATATCGGTTCCAAGAGGGAGCACATTCCCAGCAATGTGATTTTGGAACATATTCACACACCATCCATTCAAGAGGATCCCTTCACAGAAGAGCCCCCGCAGCCTAAGAGTTCCACTGACCCGACTGAAGTTGAAATCCCAGTCGTGGTTGACTTGATCATTGAAGTTTTGGTCATCATTCCTGATTGGACAGTGTCGTACATTGCATATACTCTCAGGAAAGAACTCCCAGAGGATGAAGAAGAGGCTCATCAAATTGTCCGTCGATTCAAAGCCTTTACTGTGATGGGTGGACAACTTTACAGAGAGAATGTTACTGGAGTCGCTCAGAAATGCATCACGCCAGAAGAAGGTCGAATGATCCTCAATGATATCCACTCGGGGACCTGTCGTCACCATGCGTCCTCTCGGACCATCATGGCCAAAGCATACCGAGCGGGGCTTTACTGGCCACGTGCTAATGAGATGGCAAAGGAAATAGTCGACAAGTGTGAGGGCTGTCAGTTCTACTCCAACATGTCCCACAAGCCTGCATCAGCCTTCAAGACCATTCCACTCGTCTGGCCATTTGCTATTTGGGGATTGGATATGGTTGGACCTTTGAGGACTGGCAGGAGTGGCTTCACCCATCTGCTCATAGCAGTCGACAAGTTCACCAAATGGATTGAAGCTAAACCTATCAAAAACCTTGAATCAAGTACTGTTGTCAGCTTCATCAGAGAGTTAACATTCAGATATGGAGTTCCACAAAGCATCATCACAGATAATGGGTCAAACTTTGATTCAGATGAGTTCCGAGCTTTCTGTGCCTCCCAAGGCACTCGGGTCGACTATGCTTTAGTCGTCCACCTGCAGTCGAATGGGCAAGCAGAGAGAGCAAATGGTTTGATCCTCAAAGGGCTGAAACCCCGATTGATGCGTGACCTTAAGCATGCAGCAGGCGCTTGGGTCGACGAGCTACCATAAGTACTTTGGGGATTGAGAACAACTCCCAATCGATCGACTGGTCGGACACCCTTCTTCTTAGTGTATGGGGCAGAGGCTATGCTTCCGAGTGACTTGCTTCACAATGCGCCCCAAGTGGAACTTTTCTCAGAAACTGAAGTAGAACAAGCTCGACAGGACGCTCTCGATCTTCTGGAGGAGGAGAGAGAGATGGCCTTGATCCGGTCGACTATCTATCAGCAACACCTTCGCTGATTGTATGCCAGAAATGTGAGAGGTCGAGCATTTCAGGAAGGTGACTTAGTGAAGAGCAACCCTCTCACTCGAGGGCTTAGCTGCAGTTCCGTACTCTCCTAAGTTTGAAAAATCCTACCGGGTGAGTTGCAAGCCTCTCACTCGGAGGCTTAGCTGTAGTTTCGTACTCGCCTAAGTTTGAAAAATCCTACTGAGTGAGGAGCAAGCCTCTCACTCGGGGGCTTAGCTGCAGTTCTGTACTCGCCTAAGTTTGAAAAATCCTACCGAGTAAGGAGCAAGCCTCTCACTCGGGGGCTTAGTTGTAGTTCCGTTCTCGCATAAGTTTGAAAAATCCTACCGAGTGAAGAGCAACCCTCTCACTCGAGGGCTTAGCTGCAGTTCCGTACTCGCCTAAGTTTGAAAAATCCTACCGGGTGAAGAGCAACCCTCCCACTCGGGGGCTTAGCTGCAGTTCAGTACTCGCCTAAGTTTGAAAATTCCTACCGAGTGAAGAGCAACCCTCTCACTCGGGGGCTTAGCTACAGTTCCGTACTCACCTAAGTTTGAAAAATCCTACCGAGTGAAGAGCAACCCTCTCACTCGGGGGCTTAGCTGAAGTTTCATACTCGCCTAAGTTTGGAAAAATCCCACCGAGTGAAGAGCAATCCTCTCACTCGGGGGCTTAGCCGCAGTCCCGTACTCGCCTAAGTTTGGAAAAAAATCCCACCGAGTGAAGAGCAACCCTCTCACTCGGGGGCTTAGCCGCAGTCCCATACCCGCCTAAGTTTGAAAAATCCTACCGAGTGAAGAGCAACCCTCTCACTCGGGGGCTTAGATGTTGTTCCGTACTCGCCTAAGTTTGGAAAAATCCCACTAAGTGAAGAGCAACCCTCTCACTCGGGGGCTTAGCTGCAGTTCCGTACTCGCCTAAGTTTGAAAAATCCTACCGAGTGAAGAGCAAACCTCTCACTCGGGGGATTAGCTGCAGTTCCGTACTCGCCTAAGTTTGGAAAAATCCCACTGAGTGAAGAGCAATCCTCTCACTCGGGGGCTTAGCTGCAGTTCCGTACTCGCCTAAGTTTGAAATATCCTACCAAGTGAAGAGCAACCCTCTCACTCGGGGGCTAAGCTGCAGTTCCGTACTCGCCTAAGTTTGAAAAATCCTACCGAGTGAAGAGCAACCCTCTCACTCGGGGGCATAGCTGCAGTTCCGTACTCGCCTAAGTTTGAAAAATCCTACCGAGTGAAGAGCAACCCTCTCATTCGGGGGCTTAGCTGCAGTTCCGTACTCGCCTAAGTTTGGAAAAATCCCACTAAGTGAAGAGCAACCCTCTCACTCGGGGGCTTAGATGCAGTTCCGTACTCGCCTAAGTTTGAAAAATCCTACCGAGTGAAGAGCAACCCTCTCACTCGGGGGCTTAGCTGAAGTTTCATACTCGCCTAAGTTTGGAAAAATCCCACCGAGTGAAGAGCAATCCTCTCACTCGGGGGCTTAGCCGCAGTCCCGTACTCGCCTAAGTTTGGAAAAAAATCCCACCGAGTGAAGAGCAATCCTCTCACTCGGGGGCTTAGCCGCAGTCCCATACTCGCCTAAGTTTGGAAAAATCCCACCAAGTGAAGAGCAATCCTCTCACTCGGGGGCTTAGCCGGAGTCCCATACTCGCCCAAGTTTGGAAAAATCCCATCGAGTGAAGAGCAATCCTCTCACTTGGGGGCTTAGCGCAGTCTTGTACTCGCCTAAGTTTGGAAAAATCCCACCGAACGAAGAGCAATCCTCTCACTCGGGGGCTTAGCCGCAGTCCCGTACTCGCCTAAGTTAAACACACTCCGAGTGAAGAACGATTCTTTCACTCGAAGACTTGGCCACCCGCTCCGTCCTGGTCTGCACGGACGATGAGGTGCAGGTCGACCGCGACCTTCTCCTCAGAGCTGCGCCATAAGTATAATGTACGCTCCATCCTAATCTGCAAGGACGACGAGGTGCACGTCGACTGCGACCTTCTCTTCAGAGTTGCGCCATAAGTATAACGTACGCTCCGTCTTGATCTGCAAGGACGGCGAGGTATGGGTCAACTGCGACCTTCTCCTCAGAGCTGCGCCACAAGTATAATGTGCGCTCCATCCTGATCCCCAAGGACGACGAGGTGCAGGTCGACTGCGTCCTTCTCCTCGGAGCCGCGCCACAAATACAAACAAGAACAAAAGCCTGTTCTGAGTGAAGATTCAAGTTCCGCTCAGAAATAAAGACAAGCATATTCAAGTTCCGCTCGGAAATAAATCCCACGAGGTTCCAGACCGCAGATTAAAGTACTCAGGCTTCAGGCCAGAAGGAGTTTAACGGTTACAAAACCACTCGGCATACCGAGGCAAATTTAAACGGATAATAAAAGAGTTTGTTCACTCCGCAGGAGGAGGGCTGGCAGGCTCGACGAAATCATCCAAGTCGATTCCATCAGCAATCTGAGTAGCAGCAACAATGAGAGTCTCCATGAAGGATTGGAAGTCAAGCCTCTTGGTGTTGGCAACCTTGATCGCTGCTAGCTTCTCTTCTTTGACTTGCTTGCAGTGAACGCGAACCAGAGACAGAGCCACGTCAGCACCACACCGAGCAGAAGACTTCTTCCATTCCTGCACTCGACCAGGGATCTCATTGAGTCGAGTCATCAGAGACTCAAGATCATTCTAGAGCGTCACCCTTGGCCAGAGCGCTATGTCGATCCACGACACCGCAACCTTCAGTCGAGCGAGGTAGTCGACGATGCTAGCAAAACGAGATTCCAGTTGGAGCACATTCATGGCAGCTTCATCCTTGACAGGTGAGTTGATGGGGTCCAAGCTTGTTTCGATTTGACCAGTCTCTGCCTCGAAGTTCTGACAGAATTCTGCGCTCACAGAGAAGCAATGAGTCAACGGTTTTACAACTAGTCGACGAAAGCAAATCAATCAGACGAAGACAAATACCTTCAAGCATGAGGAATAACTTCTTGGCGAGTCCTCCCAGATAATTCTCCAGCTCATCTCTCTTGCGGGAGATGTCTTCCACCTTGTCAGTCAGGGTCCCTGTGTCCTTCTTCAGTCGAGTCACCTCTTTGTTGGCTTCGTCAAGGGCAGCCTTCAATTTGGTGTTCTCTTCCTCCAGCTTTCCGACTGAGGCCAGCTTATGGTTGGCGAGTGCCGTTTTGTCTTCTGCCATTTTTTGTGCAGCCGAAAGATCAGAGTCCTTCTTCTCCAAAGCTTGTCTCATTGTTTATACAAAGAATAACATTCGAGTTAGAAAAAGGATGGGAAAGATAGCAGGAGAATCAGTCGACGAGTTTTCCATACCAGCAGCATCATCCTTAGCCTTCTGCAGATTCCTCTTGGCCAACTCCAGATCAAGATTGAGCTGGATTTGCTTCTGCTCCAAGTTCACAAGATTTCTATCGTCAGAGGATAGTCAGTCGACAGATACAAAGATTGGTTGCTTCCGAGTTCAAAGAGTAACAAGGTCTAAGAGTTCTACGACTACTGCCGAATCAAACATTCAACAGTAGTCTCGGGGACTACACCCAGTGGGTGCACTCGGCGTGCCCCCACTGGTTTGACTTTTCAATTGACTTGGTCCGTCCAGTCGAAAAAAACAATATTATTTGATTCTCAGACCAGTCGACTACGGTCTCGGGGACTACACCCAGTGGGTGCACTCAGCCTGCCCCCACTGGTTCAAGTTCCACTCGACATGATCTGCTCCGGACAAGTGGAAAAATTCTGTTCAAAGACCTCAGCATGCCCCCACTGGTTCAAAGATTCAATTGGCACAACCTAGTTGACTCAAGAAGAAAAACTATTCAGCAGAAATTGAAACACCCAGTGGGTGTACTGATGCAAAGTGCAGACTGACAAACAGATGCACGGTAAAAGTTTCCAGGTACCATATCCTAACAGAACAAGCGTGAAGCTAGAAGAACAGTCGGAAATAAGATAACCTGGACATTGGTTTGGAGTGCTGAGCTGGCGTCATAAGCAGCTTGACTAGCCTCGCGAACCACTTTCATCTGCTCCATCATGATGCCTGCCTGGCATATAGCTTCCTTGGCAGCACTCACTTGGTCCTCTGGGACATTGTCGGTGTCAAAACCGGCGGATCTCGAGTAGTGGGTCCCGAACTGTGCGTCAAGGTCGGATGGTAACAGGAGACAGGGGACACTTTATTTTACCCAGGTTCGGGCCCTCTCGATGGAGGTAAAACCCTACTCCTGCTAGATTAATATTGATGACATGGGTAGTACAAGAGTAGATCTACCACGAGATCAAGGAGGCTAAACCCTAGAAGCTAGCCTATGGTATGATTGTGTATGATGATGGTTGTGCTATGGACTACAACCCTCCGGTTTATATAGACACCGGATAGGGTTAGGGTAACACAGAGTCGGTTACAATGGTAGGAGATCTTTGAATATCCGCACACCTAGCTTGCCTTCTATGCCAAGAAAAGATCCTTCCGGACACGGGACGAAGTCTTCAACTTTATATCTTCATAGTCCTGGAGTCCGGCTGAAGGTATAGTCCGGCTATCCGAACACCCCCTAATCTAGGACTCCCTCAGTAGCCCCCGAACCAGGCTTCAATGACAACGAGTCCGGCGCGCAAGTCGTCTTCGGCATTGCAAGGCGGGTTCCTCCTCCGAATCTTGTGTACCTGTATGAGTAATGCCCGTTCCTTTTGTAATGTAGCACTCCTCGGCTTCAGTGCCCAATAATGGCCGTCTTCCACGCGCTGAACGAATGTGAAGAGCTTGGGGTGTTTTTACATCCACACCCTTAGTCATATAAACGATCCGCCTATTTAACAAGATGGGGATCTAGATCCAAACCACATCTTCTCCTCTCTGCGAGTTATCATCAGAGCATCTCCAGCAAAGGTCCATTCCAACATGGCCAGTCGCCGCAGCTCCTCCCCTCGCCCCTCCAGTCCTAAACCCGGAGATTGGGAGAGATGCACCATCCCACACAGCGAGTTGGTGTCGCTTCAAGCCAAGGGATTCCTCCCTCAAGCCTACATGGTCTCGGTCCGAGCCGGACTCGCCACTTATCAAGGCGGAAGACAAGCGGAGAACTCACATAGTCCCTCTAAAGGGGAACGGGTGTGTCTGGTCCCTTATCTAGTAAGGGGCCTGGGATTCCCAATTCATCCCTTTCTCCGCGGGCTCTTGGAGTTCTATGACCTCCAGCTGCACCACCTTACGCCCGGTTCCGTGTTACACATTGCGGGCTTCGTAGCTCTTTATGAGCTATTTTTAGGCGTCGAGGCTCATTTTGCGCTGTGGAAGAAGATATTCTGCCTGGTACCCCGTTCGCAAAAGGGGTCTATATATCAAGTGGGCGGAGCCGAAGTATGGCGTATCGCCGGGACCGGATACCCGTCCGGAACCCCGAAGAAGGCGTTCGAGGACTGGCCTTCAGAATGGTTCTATATAGACGACATCCCCCTGCCGGACCCTGTTTGAGCCGGTCTCCCTGAGTTCGACAACGCTCCCCTGAAGAAACGCCTGAGATGGCGCCCTCGGAACCCTCAGAGAGAGAATGACTGGAACGTCCTTTACTTGATGGGCCGGATTAAGCTACTGGCTCATATCGGACTGACCATGATTAAAGTCATGGCCATATGCATTATGCGAGGGGTGCAGCCGCTTCAATACAGAAGCCACTCTATGTGGGATTTTAACGGGGAGGATGACGCCACCCGTTACGGCCGCAAGGGGCCGGACTCGCCTGCCGCCCTAATGAAGATCTTATCCTCTCTGTATAAGGGAGAAGAAGAGGAATTCCTCCGCGTCGATTCGCAGGGCGGATTTTCCATGTACAATCCTCCGAACTGGGTAAGCGGACAGTCGTACTTCTCTGTTCATTTTACATTCCCATGATTAAATAGGCAGTCTAACGACTTTAATGCACGACCTGCGTCAGGAGGTAAAAAACATAAACAGCCATCCTCCACAACCAGAGGACCCAGACCGGCTCCTCAATCCGGACTCCGAAGAGGATCCGGACTTAGCAGTGGACTTCATTTATGGAGTGTTTCATCAGCTAAGCAAGGATGATACCTTGGTAGCTATTATAGCTGATTATCCAGGGTTGATCCCGGCCTCCCAGGTGACGAATACCGAAGCTTTACTTCCTTAAGAAGGGTTTTGTTTTCATGGGCTTTGGTTGTTCTGACAACAATCGTGCTTTGTAGGGGAGATTCCCGAGGGGGGAAGCCGACCCTGCTGCAGCTAGCCGACGGGGGGCCGCATGGCCCTGTGGGGCAAAAAGGAACGTAGTCCGGTCTGAGGTGCCAGAACAAAGGTGTGGCATACCCTCTCTTTTTCCCTGGTGTTTTACTCCTCCAGGGTATATTAACATTTGTGCTATCTTCAGGACGAAGAGACCTTGCCGCACTATACCCGGAGAGGTTGCCAATCGGGCCTCCACCAGCCAGACTCCAACGCCCGGCCCGGAGGCGGAGGTCGGCACAAGGCACGCACCGGATGCTCCTCTATCAGAGGATGCGGATAGGCTGTCTGCCACCAATTCCGAGGTGGAGAGTGCCATGAACCACAGGAGTCGCCGGACGGTTCTTCGCGACGCTTGTTTCTCCCAGGAGGCTTTAAATGCCTTTAATTCAGGAGACGCGTACCTCCGTGCCGCTCAAAATGGTTTAGCCAAAGCCACGGAGCGGTATGTGAAAGACATATGGGTAAGAAATTTTTGGTAAATATAGATATGCCAGTAGCCCCCGAGACTTGAAGCAGTGGAAATAACTGATTCGAGGATCATATATCATGCAGTTTCTTACCGAGAAGAATACCGCGCTGTCCCAGGAGCTGGAAAGGTGCAGGGCCCAACTAGAGGCCGCACGATCGGCAGCAGGAGGGTCTAAAGAGACCCCTGCAGGTAAACAATACTCTAGAATAATTAGGATTGTACGGATTTAAGTGCCAATCTGACAAATTGTATTGTAGATGGCGCCGGACTCGATTCGGACAAGCAACTGCTTCTACACCGGTTAGAGTCTGGTGAAAGCGTGCTAACAAAGGTGAGGCGGGAGAAGAATGATCTCCAGGATGCCAACACCAAGCTGGATGTTGAACTAAAAGATGTTCATGGCCAGCTGTCGGACTCCAATAAGGAGAATCAGCGACTTCGACGCAGCATTTTTAGTAAGTGCTTAAGCGAACTCTTGAAAAAGGAGTTCGCCGAGGAAGACGACTAACAGAGTTATGTCTGTAGGTATGCTTACAGGTCGTCCTGCAGAGGAGATACCCAGTTCAACGGGCGATCTTCCTCCCAAACTCTTGCAACTGCACGAACGAATTCGGCAGGCGATGCGAGGTATTGCCCAAGCCTTGTGGCCTGCCCACTCCATACCCGAGGGCCTTGGAGAACTTGCGGATAAGTTGAAGGGAGCTCGGCGGCGCTTCCGGTTGTGGAAGATATCGGCCTGCCGGCAGGGCGCTAGGGAGGCTTGGGCCATGGTGAAGACCTGCTTTACGAAGTCTGACCCCAATCATATGGCCGAAGTTGGACCGGTGGGGCCTGACGGGAAGGAGATCCCTGTGAGCTTAGTATATGGCCAAGTAGAATTGGCCGCAAAGTATTCCCAGCAGGATTGTAAATTAGACCGCCTGTTAGATGGTATAGAAGAGGAATACAATCAGTCTTGATGACTATGTATTTTATAATTGACATGTGTAATGCCTTCTAGCTGGATTGTAGATCATTTGTCGTTGCCGACCTTTTTGTTTCGACCTCGGGACCTGACGGTCCGGAGTGTGTCCGAATACCATAACGGATATATAAGAACCGAGGTATGCGTGGAGACCAGGCGTAGGGGTCATTAGTGCTTTATCAGACAAGTGCCCAACTAGTTATGTTATATTACATGGTTAGTAAGAAACATCTTCCAGAGAGAATAGTTCCGTTAAGGGTTCCTTTCGCTGGGGTGGCGTGCCCTGAAGTGCACGTCCGGACTGCAAGTTTAGGAAAACATCTGGGGGCATGTATAAGTAAAAAAGGTTCATCTTTAGTTCACCGACCGAATATTCCCTTAAGAACGCTAGCTTTCGGCTTCACCCAGTCTGAGGTACACATCCGGCTTATCCGGCAGTAACAATCGCAGAGGTGCTCCCTTTACCACCTAGTCGAACAATCGGGAACGTATGGGTAAGCACAGGAGCCAGGCAACCCAGCTTGGCCAAAACTTAAGTCATATCGATGCATATAATGGTGAAGAAAAGGTGCATGCGGAAGTCTGACGCATGCGTTTGGCGTGAAACCCATATAAACAAGCTTCTGTTAAAGAAGCCCCCAGGTTTACGGAGGGCGGGTAGCGCGTCGCGTGATGAGCCTTTAAGGGCTATAAGAGGAAAGAGTGGGAGGAGATAAAAACAGAAAAATATAAAAATGGACAAAGGAAGAAGACAAACCCCGAGTTCGGCGCTAGGCATAAAATCTTCGGAGACGTGTGACGTTCCATGGGTTCGGCTCGAGTCGGTTATCCGACGCATCTTGTAGGCGGTACGCTCCACCAGTCAGGACTTGGTCAATTATGAAGGGACCTTCCCATCTGGGCTTGAGTTTGTCCTTTTTATTATCCGGCAGGCGTAGAACTAGTTCACCAACGTTGTAATTTTTGGCCCGTACTTCTCTGCTTTGATATCTTCGAGCCTGCTGTTGATAAAATGCGGAATGGGCTTTAGCCACGTCGCGTTCCTCCTCTAAGGCGTCCAGGTTGTCCTGCTGATCAAGCTCGGCTTCTCTTTCTTCGTACATGTGCACTCGAGGTGAGTCATGAATTATGTCGCAGGGCAGGACTGCCTCTGCGCCATACACCATAAACAATGGTGTGAATCCGGTGGTACGATTTGGCGTGGTTCGCAGCCCCCAGAGCACGGAGTCGAGCTCCTCTACCCAGTGCGTATTAGATTCCTTGAGGGACCGCACTAGTCTTGGTTTGATGCCGCTCATGATGAGACCATTTGCGCGTTCGACCTGACCGTTGGTTTGTGGGTGATAGACGGAAGCATAATCGAGCTTAATGCCCATGTTTTTGCACCACAGCTTTACTTCCTCTGAGGTGAAGTTTGTGGCGTTATCGGTGATAATGCTGTGGGGGACACCGTAACGGTGTACGACCCCGGATATGAAATCTATCACAGGTTCGGATTCGGCCGTCTTGACAGGCTTGGCTTCTATCCATTTGGTGAATTTATCCACCATGACCAGTAGGTATTTTTTCTTGTGGGTTCCACCTTCAAGGGGTCCCACCATATCAAGTCCCCAGACCGCAAAAGGCCAAGTGATGGGGATAGTTCGGAGGGCGTTGGGTGGCATATGACTTTGGTTGGCAAAAAGCTGGCAACCGACGCATCGTTTGACTAGGTCATGGGCGTCCGCTCGGGCCGTCGGCCAATAAAAGCCTGTACGGAAAGCCTTGCTTACGAGGGACCGAGCTGCAGCGTGGTGGCCACCGAGTCCGGCATGAATTTCGGCCAATAGACTCCGCCCTTCATCTTCGGAGATACACCTTTGAAGGACTCCTGTAGTACTTCCCTTATATAGCTCTCCCTCGTGGACTTTATAGGCTTTAGATCGCCGCACTATGCAACGTGCCTCATTTTGGTCCTCAGGGAGTTCCTGCCTAATGAGGTAGGCTAGGAATGGTTCTGTCCACGGGGCGATGACCGCCATTATTACGTGGGCTGAGGGCGTCATTTCGGTGGCGGGGCCTCCGATTATGTCAGATTGCTCGGCGTCTGGTTGTGCGGTTGTGTCCGGACTGTTATCCGAGGGTTCCCCCTCCCATGCTACAGATGGTTTGAATAATCTTTCTAGGAAGATGTTGGGGGGACGGCATCTCGTTTTGCTCCGATGCGTGCCAGGACGTCCGCTGCCTGATTATTTTCTCGGGCTATATGATGAAACTCTAGTTCCTCGAACCGAGCTGACATTTTTAGTACGGCGTTGCGGTAGGCTGCCATTTTTGGGTCTTTGGCGTTGAAGTCGTCATTTATCTGGGATATCGTGAGGTTTGAATCCACACGTACTTCCAGGCGTTGAATGCCCATGGAAACTGCCATCCGGAGACCATGTAGAAGGGCCTCATATTCAGCTGCATTGTTGGAGTCCGTGTACATAATTTGGAATACATATTGGACAGTGTCTCCTGTAGGGGACGTCAAAACGACGCCAGCCCCCAGTCCGGCCAACATTTTGGAGCCGTCGAAATGCATGATCCAGTTTGAGTATGTGCCGTACTCTTTAGGGGTTCGGCCTCTGTCCATTCGGCGACGAAGTCGGCTAGGACTTGCGATTTGATGGCTCGTCGTGGTTTGTAGGTTATGTCGAACGGTAGGAGCTCTATGGCCCATTTTGCTATCCAACCCGTTGCGTCGCGGTTGTTAATAATATCGTTGAGTGGTACTTCCGAGGCTACTGTTATAGAACACTCTTGAAAGTAGTGTCGTAGCTTCCGGGATGCCATGAATACTGCGTATGCAATCTTTTGGTAATGCGGGTACCGTGATTTGCATGGTGTGAGGATAGTGGACACGTAGTAAACCGGCCTTTGAAGGGGGAGTTTGTGTCCGTCCGTTACCCGTTCGATGACGAGTACTGCGCTAACAACTTGATGAGTTGCGGCAATGTACAATAGCATGGGTTCGCCAGTATTTGGCACGGCCAGGACGGGATTTGTTGCCAAGATGGCCTTTATTTCTTCGAGTCCGGCCGTTGCAGCGTTCGTCCACTCGAAGTGTTCAGTGCGCCTAAGGAGGCAATAAAGGGGCAATGCCTTTTCTCCCAAACGGGAGATAAAGCGGCTTAAAGCCGCCATGCATCCGGTGAGTTTCTGTATTTGTTTGAGGTCTTTTGGGATGTCCAATTGTGACAAAGCTCGGATTTTAGCTGGATTTGCTTCAATTCCTCTACCGGATACAATGAAGCCCAGGAGCTTTCTAGTTGGAACACCGAAAACACATTTTTCCGGATTGAGCTTAATGTCGTATTTTCGGAGTTTGTCGAATGTAAGCCTCAAGTCGTCCACTAGAGATTCGACATGTCTTGATTTGACGACCACATCATCTATGTACGCCTCAACTGTTTTGCCGATCTGGTTTGTCAGGCATGTTTGAATCATGCGCTGATATGTTGCGCCGGCGTTTTTTAGCCCAAAGGGCATTGTGTTGAAGCAGAATGGGCCGTATGGTGTGATGAATGCCGTTGCGGCTTGGTCTGACTCTGCCATCTTTATTTGATGGTAACCGGAGTATGCGTCGAGGAAGCACAGCGAATCGTGCCCTGCAGTGGCATCGATAATTTGATCTATTCGAGGGAGGGGAAACGGATCCTTTGGGCGAGCCTTATTAAGCTCTTTGAAGTCGACACACAGGCGCCAGGATTTGTCTTTCTTTGGTACCATCACTAGGTTTGCTAGTCAGTCCGGATGTTTTATGTCTCTAATGAATCCGGCCTCCAATAACTTGGCCAGCTCCTCTCCCATGGCCTCTCTCTTTGGTTCGGAGAAGCGCCGGAGGGCTTGTTTGACAGGTTTGAATCCTTTCTGGATGTTTAAGCTGTGTTCTGCCAGCCTGCGTGGGATTCCTGGCATATCTGAGGGGTGCCAAGCGAAGATGTCCCAGTTCTCTCGTAGGAACTCTCGCAGTGCGGCGTCTACGTCAGGGTTTAGTCTTGCCCCGATGGAGGCTGTTTTACTGGGGTCCGTTGGGTGGACCTGGAATTTGACTATATCGTCCGCTGGTTTGAAGGATGTGGATTTGGATCTCTTATCGAGTATCACATCATCCCTATTGACCGTGGATCGCAGCGCAGTCAGTTCTTCTGCCGCTAAGGTTTCGGATAGTGCCTCGAGGGCCAATGCGGCTGTCTTGTTTTCGGCACGGAGTGCTATGTCCGGATCACTAGCGAGAGTGATAATTCTGTTTGGCCCAGGCATCTTGAGCTTCATGTACCCGTAATGGGGTATAGCTTGGAAAACTGTGAATGCCTCCCGTCCTAATATAGCGTGATATCCGCTTTTGAACGGGGCCACCTGAAAGGTGATTTGTTCGGACCTATAATTATCCGTGTGCCGAATACCACATCTAGTGTGATTTTTCCGGTGCAGCGCGCTTCCTAACTGGGAATTATTCCTCTAAAGGTTGTGCTGCTTCGCTCCACGCGGTTCCAGTCTATTTCCATCTTTTGAAGGGTTTCCTCGTAAATGAGGTTCAGTCCGCTGCCTCCATCCATGAGTACCTTTGCGAGACGACAGCCATCCACTATGGGACTGAGGACCAATGCAGCTGGTGCTCTGGCTGTTCGAATTTTAGGTTCGTCACTCGCGTTGAAGGTGATAGCAGTATTACTCCATGGGTTTATTGTCGCCATGTGGTAGACTTCTGTCAGGCTGCGGAGTGTTCTTTTTCGCATGTTATTCGATGCGAAAGTCTCAAAGACTGTGAGAACGGAACTAAAATTCTCGGGCTGGTTTCCTTCGACCTCTGGAATTAGGAGGTCCTCGCCAATTTTGGCCACCTGCCGGATTATCCAACATGCCCTTAGGCTGTGAGTTGGGGTGGCGTCCTCTGCACTATGAATCTTGCAGGGTCCATCTAGCCACTTTTCCAGTACGGTTCCATGCCCTCTGGAGGGTTTTGACTTTTTGGTATTTAGTCCGGGTGCTTTACTGTGGTGCACCCTCTTAGTTCGGACGGGATTGCTATTCAGGGCCGGATTGTCCCAACATTTTATTTCGGTCTTCCGAGCACTTTCCATCGCACAGTATTTTTGTACTATGGACGCCAAGTCGACAAAGCGTGCAATATTACGACAGCTGATGGCGTTGAGTATTCCCTTGTCCGTGCAATTACTGCAAAAGATTGAGATTGCGTCTCCCTCGCGGCAGTCCTGTATCATGTTCATAACCAGGAGGAATCTAGCCCAGTAATGATGTACTGATTCTTCGGGCCTTTGCCTGATTTGGGAAAGATCGCTTAAGATCGGGTGGGTGGGTGTCGTTAAATCTGAGACCTCGCCCAATTTGTTGTTCGGAGGCCGAAGAACTTCCGGATTCTGAGTTCCGGAGTCTTGGATGTTATCCGATTTGCCTGATTTTAAGCTTAGGTCTTGGATTGTATCCTTCCCTCCGTGAATATCCGGTATGGAGGGTTCTGGGATTCGGACATAGCTAGTCCTCAAGATAGATGAAGGGTCACCGCATTGTGTCTCCACCACTGCAATGTGGTGGGTGACCTGGGGAGAGTTAATTTCTCTCAGATCGGGTTTAAGCCCCACCTGGTCGTAATTTGTGGCGACGCCCAGTGCGGCGATACGATCCAGGAGCTCGTTAACCGAAGAGAGCTCCGGCGGATCCAATTGCTCGGCGAGTTCTGAGCCGACATGGAGGTTGCTTTTGATGACCCGGGAGGTCACCGTCGGTGCAACAGCCGAACAGGCGGTTGCGAGGAAACCACCTAACCGGAGAGTTTGGCTGACAGCCAAAGCTCCTTTCGTAATGGCGCCGTCTTTAAAGACGGGAAGAGGCATCCTTCCTGATTGCGACGGCACAGAGGAACTCTCAATGAAAGCACCAATGTCGGTGTCAAAACCGGCGGATCTCGGGTAGGGGGTCCCGAACTGTGCGTCAAGGTCGGATGGTAACAGGAGACAGGGGACACTTTATTTTACCCAGGTTCGGGCCCTCTCGATGGAGGTAAAACCCTACTCTTGCTAGATTAATATTGATGATATGGGTAGTACAAGAGTAGATCTACCACGAGATCAAGGAGGCTAAACCCTAGAAGCTAGCCTATGGCATGATTGTGTATGATGATGGTTGTGCTATGGACTACAACCCTCCGGTTTATATAGACACCAGATAGGGTTAGGGTTACACATAGTCGGTTACAATGGTAGGAGATCTTTGAATATCCGCACACCTAGCTTGCCTTCTACGCCAAGAAAAGATCCTTCCGGACACGGGACGAAGTCTTCAACTTTATATCTTCATAGTCCTGGAGTTCGGCTGAAGGTATAGTCCGGCTATCCGAACACCCCCTAATCCAGGACTCCCTCAGACGTGATGGGCGGTGAAAAGTGAAGACGGTAGATCAGCTGGAGCCTGTGCAGTCGACGCTGAAGGTTGTGCACTTGATAATGGAACAACAAAAGTAACAGAAGCCCGGTTGATGTCTCCGGACCGCTGAATCACCGGTTCCGTCACTGGCGTCGACTGAGGCGTTTGGCTAGTTGATGTTTTCCTGCCCGCTCCTCCTTCCCGTGGGCCTCGGTGGCACATCCTCGTCGTTGTCTGGAAGTTCAATAACATTGGGCGGAGCTGCAAAGGAATCAATCGCAAGAGTTCAGTCGACCGTTAAAATGGCTGATAAAGTAAAGACAAAATGGCAAGAGTTATACCCGCGTTGGAGGTGACCACGTCTTCCATATCCTCCTCATCATCATCTTTATAAATAGAAGCCCCAAAGGTAGCAGCACTGCAAATTTCAAAATTCACTCGGTTAGGCCTTCCGAGGTGAGTCGACCATAGACCAAGTCATGCCAAACTAAGAAGTCGAATTCAAAGATTACCCAGAAGCAATGGGGACAACCACTTTGAAATTAGGCAAGGCCTTCCGAGGTTTTGACGGCGCGACTTTGGGATGCTTTGAAGCCTTCTCAGTCGGTAGATGAGAAGATATACGACTGCGCTTTGAAGTCTGTCCAGTCTGTGCAGTTGCTTTGCCACGGATACTTGTTGGGTCATGGGTATGCTTGGATCGCCTTTTGGCGTGAGGGGGGAGTCGACTTCCTCACCACCGCTTGAGTCGTCACTCTCATCATCTTCCCATCCATCAGAATGCCAGTCGTCGCTGTCCCTCCCGCTCACCTCTCCCTCTTGCTCCTGCTCCTGCTCCCCATTGGGTATCGAATACATCTCGGTATAAATCTTCAAGACATAGAGTCGACCGGGTATCAGTCGGTTTCAAAAGCAATTACATGTCAGAACAAAAAGACACTCAGAAGGAAACAGTCGGACCTTGTCTGGTTCGTTGATGTGGTCGAATGGAGGGACCCTCCTAGACCCCTGGGGTTGTCCTTGTTGCCAGTGATGCCCTGCAACCACTTCGCCACCGTCTCCTCATCGACTTCTTCCGGGTGGATCCGGGTGCTGTCTTCAATACCCGAGTACATCCACATTGGATGATCGTGGGCTTGGAGTAGCTGGATACGTCGACTGAGGACTACCTCTAGCAAGTGTTGGGGAACGTAGTAATTTGAAAAAAATTCCTACACACACGCAAGATCATGGTGATGCATAGCAATGAGAGGGGAGAGTGTTGTCCACGTACCCTCGTAGACCGAAAGCGGAAGCATTATAACAACGCGGTTGATGTAGTCGTACGTCTTCACGGCCCGACCGATCAAGCACCGAAACTACGGCACCTCCGAGTTCTAGCACACGTTCAGCTGGATGACGATCCCCGGACTCCGATCCAGCAAAGTGTCGGGGATGAGTTCCGTCAGCACGACGGCGTGGTGACGATCTTGATGTTCTACCGTCGCAAGGCTTCGCCTAAGCACCGCTACAATATTATCGAGGATTATGGTGGAGGGGGGCACCGCACACGGCTAAGAGATCTCAAGGATCAATTGTTGTGTCTAGAGGTGCCCCCTGCCCCCGTATATAAAGGAGCAAGGGGGAGGGGGCGGCCGGCCAGGAGGAGGCGCGCCAGGGAGGAGTCCTACTCCTACCAGGAGTAGGACTCCCTCCTTTCCTTGTCCAACTAGGAGAGGGGGAAGGAAGGGAGAGAGGAGAGGAAGGAAAAGGGGGGGCACCGCCCCCCTCCTTGTCCAATTCGGACTAGAGGGGGAGGGGCGCGCGGCCTGCCCTGGCCGCCCCTCCTATGCTCCACTTTGGGCCCATGAGGCCCATTAACCCCCCGGGGGGTTCCAATAACCCTCCGGTACTCCGTTCTACATCCGATAACACCCGGAACCATTCCTGTGTCTGAATATAGTCGTCCAATATATCAATCTTTATGTCTCGACCATTTCGAGACTCCTCGTCATGTCCGTGATCACATCCGGGACTCCGAACAACCTTCGGTACATCAAAACATATAAACTCATAATGAAACTGTCATCGTAACGTTAAGCGTGCGGACCCTACGGGTTCGAGAACAATGTAGACATGACCGAGACACGTCTCCGGTCAATAACCAATAGCGGAACCTGGATGCTCATATTGGTTCCTACATATTCTACGAAGATCTTTATCGGTCAGACCGCATAACAACATACGTTGTTTCCTTTGTCATCGGTATGTTACTTGCCCGAGATTCGATCGTCGGTATCTCAATACCTAGTTCAATCTCGGTACCGGCAAGTCTCTTTACTCATTCCGTAATACATCATCTCGCAACTAACTCATTAGTTGCAATGCTTGCAAGGCTTATGTGATGTGCATTACCGAGAGGGCCCAGAGATACCTCTTCGACAATCGGAATGACAAATCCTAATCTCGAAATACGCCAACCCAACATGTACCTTTGGAGACACCTGTAGACACTAGTAGAAAAGGGGGCAACGGTTCAGGCCGGGGCAGCCCATTAGTCTCGGTTCAGACCAGAACCGGGACCAATGGGGGCATTGGTCCCGGTTCGTGAGCCGAGGGGGGCGGCCGGGCCACGTGGGCCATTGGTCCCGGTTCGTCTGGACCTTTTGGTCCCGGTTGGTGGGACGAACCGGAACCAATGGGCCTAGCTCCTGGCCCACCACCATTGGTCCTGGTTGGTGGCCTGAACCGGGACCAAAGGCTACCCTTTAGTCCCGGTCCATGCCAAGAACCGGGACTAAATGGTCGGTCCTCGTTACGGTTCATAGTTTAGTCCCACCTCGCCAACCGAAGGGCGCCCACACTGGTTTATAAGCCTGCCCCTCTCTGCATTGTTGAGCTCCTCTCAAAATGAAAATAGATGCTCCTATACAGGAAATTTGACCTAAATTCATAATGAATTTCTCTGAAATTCATGGAAATTGATTATGAATTTAGGTTGAATTTTCTCTATAGGCGCATCTATGTTCATTTTTTTAGTAATTTTAATTACAAAATTGAGATTCACACAAATTTCAAACAATTCAAATTTTAACTATTCTAATTTGAAAACTAGTGGCACTAGTAAAGTTAAACACAAACTTGAGATTCACACAAATTTCAGACAATTCAAATTTTAACTATTCTAATTTGAAAACTAGTGGCACTAGCAAAGTTAATCACAAACTTGAGATTCACACAAATTTCAAACAATTCAAATTTTAACTATTCTAATTTGAAAACTAGTGGCACTAGCAAAGTTAATCACAAACTTGAGATTCACACAAATTTCAAACAATTCAAATTTTAACTGTTCTAATTTGAAAACTAGTGGCACTAGCAAAGTTAATCACAAACTTGAGATTCACACAAATTTCAAACAATTCAAATTTTAACTATTCTAATTTGAAGACTAGTGGCACTAGCAAAGTTAATCACAAACTTGAGATTCACAGAAATTTCAAACAATTCAAATTTTAACTATTCTAATTTGAAAACTAGTGGCACTAGCAAAGTTAATCACAAACTTGAGATTCACACAAATTTTAAAAAATTCAAATTTTAACTATTCAAATTTTAAAGCTAATGGCACTAACAGAAAGTTTATAATTTTTGTGACCTCAAAGAAAAAAGAAATCACTAAAAAACTATAAGTATTTAGTTCTAAGTAGAAATGAAACTTTAATAGCAAAAATAATTATCATAAATATTTCTTTTGTTACAAACTAGTGATTCACATAAATTTCAAAGAATTCAAATTTAAACAATTCAAATTGGAAAATTATTGGCACTAACAGAAAGATTATAATTTTTATTACCTAAATCCAAAAATAATAACTGAAAAACTAGTAAGTATTTTGCTGTTTGTAAAAAAACAAAAACTTGATTTTTTTAAATGCCGCCTACTGGGCCACCACAGCGTGCATACGACTAGAAACCGGCTTGTTGGGCCAGGATGCAGGCCCACAGTAGGCCCAGTAGGCCCACAGGCAAAGAGAGTGGATTTAGGCCCGTAAGCCTGCAGTAGAGAGGAGCTCGAAGTGGTCGGCTCCGGCAAGGCTTATAAACCACTCCGAGCCCCTCTCGGCTAGCGAGGTGGGACTAAACATCTCAACGCACCGCGGCAGTTGCAGTACACGCCTTTGGTCCCGGTTGGTGGCACCAACCGGGATGAAAGGGGGCCTTTGGTCCCGGTTCGTGGCACCAACCGGGACTAAAGGCCGCCGCTTCCCGCCCTTTGGGCTGCCGAAAAGTGGCCTTTGGTCCCGGTTCATGGCAAAAACCGAGACTAAAGGGGTGCATTGGTCCCGGTTTGTGCCACGAACCGGTACCAATGGCTTTGCTATATAAGCAAAGACTTGGGAAATTTTCACATTTCCCTCGCAGTTGCCCCCGACGACGCCGAGCACATCGACGCCGCCAGGCTGCCCCGACGCCGTCCGCCGCCCCTGCCGTCGCCCCCGACCGCGCCGTCGCCGTCGCCCGTGCCTCGCCGTCGTCGTTGCCGCCCCGTGCCCCCCTGCCTCTTCGCCGCCGACGCCGTGCCCCTCAGCATCGCCGTCCGCCGCCCCTGTCGTCGCCCCCGACCGCGCCGTCGCCGTCGCCGCCCCGTGCCCCGCTGCCTCCTCGCTGCCGACGCCGTGCCCCTCCTCGTCGATCGCCGGCCCGGCTTGCGTAATTTCCTAATTTAATTAGAATGTATAGTTAATTTAGTTGTATAGTTAGGATGTATAGTTAATTTAGATGTATAGTTAATTTAGATGTATAGTTAATTTAGTTGTACTTAATTTAGATGTATAGTTTATATGCAAAAGTTAGAATTTTTTTCTGTTCCTACATTTCTTTGGTTATATTATTGTTGCATATGCAAAAGTTTGTGTGTTCATATATATGCAAATAATATGTCAATTTTTCATAGAATTTTTATGATTTTTTTGTTGTAATTTTGTTCATAGAATTTAGATGTATGATCAAAGTCATTTTTGTATATGTTCATATTTAGAAGAAAAAGAAGGAGAGAAAAAAGGAAAATAAGAAGAGGAAGAAGGGAGAAGAAGAAGAGGAGAGAAATAACAGGAGAAATAAATAAGAAGATGAAAAAAAAGAAAAAAAGGAAGAGAAGAAGAAGGAATAGAGGAGAAGAAGAAGAAGAATTCTTGTTCTCCTCTATTATTCCTTCTTCTTCTCCTTTTTTTTTCTTTTTTTCTTCTCCTTTTCCTTTCTTCTTCTCCTCTTTTTTTCTTCTTCTTCCTCTTCTTATTTTTTGTTATCGGGTATGTCGTTGTCGACATACCCTCCCTCCCCGATAATTAACTTTTAGTAATTAGTACTACCTAGAAAGTGTTTAATGGAATTAGTTAGAACTAGGTAAACTTGTTTATTTTTAGTAAGTACTACATTATTCTATTTATAGTAAGTTCTTAGTAGTTGAACTAGTTGATTTAATAAAACTGGTTTATTTTACTATAGACGTAGTTTATTTTTAGCAAGAAAATTAATAGAACTAGTTTATTTTTTTAGTTAAAGCAATTATTCCCGCATCGACGTGGACGATGCCTATCCCGCATCCTCGTCGTCGAGTCGGGGACGGACGACACCTGCTTGACCAGATGGGCCATGTCCGGGACTGGGCTCTGCCGGGGTGGTACTGGGAGGTGCTACCTTCCAGGGGCGTAGCTTGGTGAGGAGCCAGCCCGTCGTTGACCCGACCCTTGTTTGGTGGCGGTCGCGTGGGCCAGTGGCGGTGCCGAGGCTTCCGGACACCGCGGAGGTGGTACGTCACCGTGTCAGCGAGGAGGACCAGCACGTCCGTCGCTACATGGTTGCGTTGGAGGGCAGGTTCGAGAATACCTGGCAGGTTCTTCAGGGATCTCACTGGAGCTATGATCCTGTGATGGTTCCTTCCCTTTGGGTGTCCACCGCCCGCGCCGATACCCGTCGGGCGCTACGGTTCTAGCTGTACTGGCGATATGTATGATATATAGTATTCGACGTGTATTAGTGATAATATTCGATGTACGGACACATGGAGATGATATAGTTTTTCTTATAACTGAAGGCATCCTAATTTGAATACTACTTTATTTTGCGATTTGATTTTTTTTATTGAATGCTCAAATTGGAGAGCACTATGCAAGGCATATGCATATGATTAGTTGAATAATAATGATCTAATTTAGTCTTTGAATTATGAACGTATAGGAAATGTCATCATCGGACGACGAAAGTCTCCGGGGGAGTGCGACTGGTGCCACGATGATCGAGGTGAGTGCGACAGGCCTCACCTGGACAATGGTCGGCGCTTCAGCATTAAGCTCGAGGAGACCTTCGAAGTTGAAACGGTACGCAATGACGACAAGTGTTTTTTTTTCATAATTAAGCATGACTTCAACTATTTCAACGTGTAATTTTCATCTTTTACAATTTGAGTATAGTTGATCCCATGCCATGCAAGATGCTATGTCTTGGAGAGGATGGATTTTGAAGACCATGAAAATTTTGAAACGAAGAAAATTCACCTAAGGACCCATCATGATGTGGATTTTGAAGTAAAGTTGTATAATGCTGAGAGCGTAACCCATTTTGGTTGCAAAAATTGGGAAGCATTTTGCAAATTGTATGGTTTTGATGAGGGTATGCTTGTCACCATGGATCTTGGTGATCCTGAAATCGAGCAAGACAATATGGACATTTGGGTCCTTGTTGATACTCCTCCAGTTCTACCGCTATGTGAGTTTCTCAAACATAGTTAATTATTAACTAATTTATATTGTTCATTACAAAATAGTTGACAGCTTATTTCTATTGATAGCTTATTTTGAAGTATCAAAGAATGTGCAGAAGATGGTAGATAGAACTTACTACACCGATGGCTCTGAGTTAACTTACAAGGAGAAAACTCATCTGGTTGGATTTTGTAATTATCTTGAGAATTACAATATCTACAATCGAACTCCTCAACATTATGGTCAATACATGCCACTAGTGCACGTGTTGAACTACGGTAACTACCATGGAGATACCCTGGTAAGATTTTTTACTATTACGACATCCGTGCATCTTTTTGCATACTTCTAAAACTAGTACATCATTGCTAACTACGAAGTTATTACTATGTTTTTCAACAGAGAATCCCAGAGGATTGTGTGCCTCATTTGATGTATCAGAATGGCGGCAACCTTTGTGTTTTGAACATATATCCAGGTCATCCTACGAATCTCAACTGTCCATACCGGATTTCAAAAAGAAGTGGAGACATGACAATCAAAGGATGGAAAAAATGTATGGAGATTCGTAATGAGCTTCTTGGAAGCAAAAGGAAGCGAGGCGCAAGAATTGGAGACATGATGATCTCCATTCTTCATAATGGAGAGTCAGGGTCTATATTGTTTTATGCTATTTTACCTTAAGTATGTTTAGGTCCTACCTGATACTGATGATCATGTGCTAAGAACAACTATGTAGGGTTGGGTTCGATGACTATGAGGATGATGATCGTATGACTTATTATTAATAACGAGTAGAAGTTGTATGATGATGCTTGATTAATTAGTAGGACTTGTTATTATATATGATGATGTACGTATGATGCGAGCATGCATGAGTTATTATATATATATATCTGCGGGTGAAATAAACATAGCAGTAGCGTAGGTAAACCAAGGATGAAGATATAAGAGAGGACACTTCTCTCTATTAGCTAGCTAATAACAACCTAAAAATAACCCCCTAAACCCCTAAAACAGCCACTTTTTTTTAAAAAAGAAAAACCTCAGCTCCAGCCAGCTGCTGACGCGTGGAAGCCTTTTGGTCCTGGTTTATGTCATTAACCGGTACCAAAGGCCCCCCTGCCTGGGCTGCCGGCGGCGGCCACGTGGAGGCCCATCTGTCCCGGTTCTGGTTTGAACCGGGACTAAAGGGTGAGGGTATTAGTAACGACCCTTTAGTCCCGGTTCAGGAACCGGGACTAAAGGCCCTTATGAACCGGGACAAAAGGCCGGTTTTCTACTAGTGAGATCTCCTTTATAATCACCCAGTTATGTTGTGACGTTTGGTAGCACACAAAGTGTTCCTCCGGCAAACGGGAGTTGCATAATCTCATACTCATAGGAACATGTATAAGTCATGAAGAAAGCAATAGCAATATACTAAACGATCGGGTGTTAAGCTAATGGAATGGGTCATGTCAATCACATCATTCTCCTAATGAAGTGATCCCGTTTAATCAAATGACAACACATGTCTATGGTTAGGAAACATAACCATCTTTGATTAACGAGCTAGTCAAGTAGAGGCATACTAGTGACAATATGTTTGTCTATGTATTCACACAAGTATTATGTTTCCGGTTAATACAATTCTAGTATGAATAATAAACATTTATCATGATATAAGGAAATAAATAATAACTTTATTATTGCCTCTAGGGCATATTTCCTTCAGCAAGTCCATGTCAGCCACACCATCGCGGACAAGTTGGACTACCCGATCAAGCAACATATTCACCTCCACTTTCTCAGCTGGAGTCACTTTCAAGGGGAGGGGGGTTCTCAACTCAATCCATGGAAAACGGGGGAAGGCCAGTCGACTGGCCAGGAGTCAGCTGGTCCTTGCAGTAGAACCAAGTCGACTGCCATCCTCTGACTGACTCGGGAAGAATCATAGCTTTTACCCCTCATCTGGATTCCTAAACCTCCACACATCTGGATCACGTGTGTCCTCTCATCACTCGGATTAGCCTTTTTTACAGACTGAGAACGACAAGCGAAAATGTGCTTGAAGAGACCCCAGTGCGGTCGACACCCCAGAAAGTTTTCGCACATGGACACGAATGCAGCAAGGTATGTGATGGTGTTGGGAGAAAAGTGATGAAGTTGGGCTCCAAAGAAATTCAAAAAACCCCGAAAAAAGGATGTGGGGGAAAAGAGAAACCGCGGTCGACGTGAGTGGCGAGAAGGACACACTCACCCTCTTGCGGTCGCGGCTCGGTCTCGTCCTCCGGAAGCCGCCAGGAGCCATGGGGAATCAATCCCCCCTCCTCCAGATCCTCCTGCTGGATCGTGGAGCGAAACCAGTCGCCCTGAATCCAGCCGGGCGGCAGGCCGGTTCTCGACGAAGACCCTCCCCGGCTCATCTTCTTGCCCTTCGCCTTCGCCTTCTTCACACGCTCCAAAGCCGTCGTCTTGTCCTTCGCCATCGCTGCGGGTTGCGCTTGGGCTGGGCTGCGGCGTCGAGGGAGGAGGCGGATGCAGTGGAGAAGCAGAGGAGGAAGAAAGGAAATGGGGCGCGTTGTGCAAAGGCACCGGCCCAAATGCCTTATATGGGCTTGTTCCCCGAGTGACTGACTTGTGGGCCCAGGCAATCCTGTCAAATCCCGTAATAGTCACACGCGCGATACGTGGCAAAAAAGATGGCACGGGGATCGAGGCGCCCCTGCCTAATCCGCTCCGATTACCACGGCCCTCTCCGCCCTGCGTGCTTCCCCAAATTTTGAATCCCGCGAGATCCGGAAATGGCAGAGCAGTCAATCATGCAGGAGATTTTATGCCGTATCAACATTCGAAGCTTATCCGCAAAGTTCACTCGACAACATCTGAATGGCTCAAGGCAACTGAAAATGAGGTCAAGGTTTTTTGCATGGTTCACCAATCAAAGTAAAATGCTTCCGAAGCATAAAAATTGAGTCGGAACCATCTCCAACTTCATCTCCACTCAGACCCAGAACCATTCGGGGGCTAATTATGATGGCGTGTACCTAGGGTAGGGCACTGGACCTGATCTAAACACCCTTACCAAGGACCCTGCCTTACGGTCAAGGACATTCAAAGGACAGCAAATTCAACCAACTAAAATCAACGTAGGATGCAACCCACTCGACTGTGAGTTCCACTCGGATAACCCAATTCCATTCAACTAGGGTATACTCACTCGACCATATCAGAAACCACTCGGAGTATAGAAGATTTAATGTCACTCTGAATGACAACGGTCAGACGTTCACTCCGTAGTCTTAATGATCATTTATATGTCTTTAATACTGACGTTACCAGTAATGTCCCCTCTTTATGTACATTGAAACCTATGTAACGAGGGATGGCTGGGGTCCTGGTGCACTCTATATAAGCCACCCCCTCCTCTGGGACAAGGGTGCACACCCCTTGTAACTTCACGCATAATCCAATCGACCAACCTTAGGGCATCGAGACGTAGGGTTGTTACTTCCTCTGAGAAGGGCTTGCACTCGTAAATCTTGCGTGCACAACTTCACCGTAGCTAGGATCTTGCCTCCTCATACCTACCCCCCATTCTACTGTCAGTCTTAGAACCATGACAGTAGCCTCGGTCATCAATTGTACAACACGGATCAAGAACCTGACTGTGTCCTCCAATGAGTCTAGTGAGAATGCCATCTCACTATATTTGCTAGTTGCAACAAGTTATGAGTGTATAATGTGGCCAAAAGTTTTTTTCCGTATTTTCAAAATAAGTAATTACGGATAATAGAAGTGCATGTAAAATTAAAGTTGTTGTTGTTGTTGTTGTTGTTGTTGTTGTTGTTGTTGTTGTTGTTGTTGTTGTTGTTGTTGTTGTTGTTGTTGTTTGTTGTTGTTGTTGTTGCTCTCCAAGTAAGAGTGACTTATAAATATAGGAATAGGTATGTGCACTGAACAATGAGAGAATTCATGACAAATTATAGGCACTGTTATAATGAGTCTATAAGTCTATAGACCGACATCCATAATAATCATTCGCATCACCACACACTCATCAAAAAATGGCTCAATTATATTTTGGTCCTTAGTGAGGTAGACTTGTCTTTGACATCTCTCGCTCTATCGATCTTTCAACTAACCTAACCAATGATTAGACAAATAAATGGAGAGAAATATGCATCTATATGGCATGAAAACCAACATGTATAATATGCTCATAAAGTAGTAATTCATCATATATAATAACGATTCACTGCAAATTACAATGAATAGATCACAATCATGTTAGGCAACTCATGTGATCATTGTATTGAAGCATGACAGAGAAGATGCTACTCCTCTGTTTCCCCAAAGAAGACACATATTTTTTGTCTGAAGTGAAATGGTGCAAAGTTTGACTAAGTTTATAGGAAAACGCATCAATTTTTTGTGTAAAGGACCATATGCGTGAACATATTGCCAGAAAAGACCACCCATGAATAGAGTTGCCAAAACTACTATACCGACAGGTCTAACAAGCAACATGTGTCACTCTTGCCACCTCAGCAGATGGGGTAAGGCTTGCCGCCGTAGCCCGTGGCTGCAGTTTCCATATGACAAGATTTCAAGCGTGGCGGGTCGTTGTAATGGAACATAGTGCACCACGTGTTCTTGCCGACAGGGACTAAGGCGGCCAACACTATACGTCATTCTTCATTCCCTAGTTAATTAAGCAACCTCGAGAACTGCATTCCTGGCTTCCTCCGTGATGCGTACATGGATCCAGACCGCACCGCCTTGAAAACACAAGACGACCCGCTGCTGCTCACTGGCATGCAACACTTCTCTGTATAGTCTCGTGTTGGCTCCAGATCGAGGGGGCCTTGTTCCTCCCTAGTTGACTATAAAACTTCACTATATCCTTGCGTATGTTACACAAAATAAGCCCAAATGTATGAAAACCCAATTTGGACCACTCGTTCCAACACAACAGTGCACATGGTGCACACCGTTCGGTTCCATCGATCTGCCACTCGGAAAATCCTGTGATATGGAACCTGCAGTCTCCGGCAATAGGACCGCCACGGTAGTTTTTTGGCAGTTCTATTCGGAGGTGGTCTTTTCTGGCAATACACTCGCGCATGTAGTCCTTTACGCAAAAAAATCAAATTTATCAACAACTACAATACTTTTAAGGTATCCAGAAGGAAAACTTACATGTTAACCCTGCTTTTTTATGGGAAGTTGCTTGGCTAAGAAGGAAACTTGCATGGATAGTTTGCTTCCTTACGCAAGGAAACTTGCATGGATAGTTTGTTTGCTTACTCTCAAATATTTTGACAGGAATATTTTCTTCATTCTTTTCATGCTCCTACAATTTTCGACCTGACGACATTGCCATGGACTGCTAACGACACCATAGTTGCTTGAGAGCTTGGCACGGTGAAGCACGATGACAGTTGGAAGAGCATGACGCAAATGGCTTGGACTTTCATCAAATAAGATCGAAATAAGATAGTGCGGCGGCCCTCCTCCAAGATAAAGATTACAAATGTACCCCTTCATTCAGTGCCCTCCTTTTCTGGTGGTACATAGCAAAGAAAGTTTTACCTCGAGTAAACCTTCCTTATTAGAAGGCGGACTATTGTCCGTTATCTCTATGATAGTGGAACCCTACCGCTATAATGGTATGAAACCGCAATCCTTATTTTCGGTTCGGTTACACATGATATATGATCAAATTGCTCTATTGTTTAGCATCTTTCACGGGTCAATCCGCTTTGCGGTAGAACCCTTGTCCTCGTCGGGCAACGCCATGGACAGTTGTGTCATCTCGTCCAAGGCGAGGTCCCGACAAGACTCCCCGTCTCGGCCACGGAGCTCGGGGTGTGCCATTGCCCTCATCTTCTTCTCTGGAAAATCTACTTACACACCACTGAATTTCAAGCAACTTGCAAATAGCAATCGCGCTATCCTTATTAGTTATTATAAGCTGGGTGATCACTGAAAACAACAACCTGTTTGAGACATCAAAGTTCAGCTAAACTATAGCTACGGTGAACCCCATCTGCCGATCCACACTCACGGTCGATCGGTCACACCGGCTCCGGAAGCGCATGGGACCCGGTGGCGAAACCAATGCTACCGCCGTGTCCGGCCGCGTAGTCCTCCTTGGCGTCGGCGCCCTCGACGTGAGCACCGACCGTGGCGCGGCAGACAGGGCAGGTGGGCGCGCGCGTGAGCAGCCAGCGGTCGACGCACTCCCGGTGGAACCCGTGGCGGCACGCCGGGAGCACCCGCACCTCGTCCCCGGCCGCGTACTCCGCCAGGCACACCGCGCAGTCGCCGGCTTCGGCTTCAGCGTCCTCCTCCTTCCGGCCTCCGATGGCATCGTGCGGCTGCTGCTGCTGCTGCTGCAGGACGACCACCCGCACGGGGATCGTCTCGAGCGCGCGCTTCGTCTCCTCCCGTGGCGCCGCCGCTCCCAGGCCGTCGCCATCGACCCAGACGTGTCCTTGTTGGCGGGCGTCGTAGCGGGTGGCGCGGATGCAGGCGTAGACCGCGCTGAAGATGACGTAGGAGACGGTGGCGACGAAGAGCACGATGGTGGTGCCGCTGAACACCGTCTCCAGGCGCGCCATCGGCTGCGCGTCCGTCGGATGGGCGGGATCCGGCGGGGGCGCCGGCGCGGCCAGGAGGCGGCGAGCGGCCCAGCAGCCACCGCGTGGTTGCTGCATGGTGAACTGGAGTTCTAGGTTGTGCGTGCTTGAAGAAGGCGTGTGAGCTCGACCTGTGGTTTTAAGGCGGGGGTGGTAGCTAGCACGCGGGCATCCGGGCGAGAGAAACGGAAGGTGGAGGGAAGCTTCATAGCGTAGCCGCTCCGCTTCTCCGCGCGGCGCGACGCGCCGGGGCCTGTGTCTGCCCGTCCGTTTCTGCCGCTCAACGGTGGGTCGATCGATCCAGCCAGCCAGCCGGCTGACTTTGAGGCGGTGCCGCGCGCACAGCTAGAGCGTGGCAATTTTCAACCGGGCTAACTACTTTCCACCACAGGTAATAGACCCTATGTATCGGCCGGCTGAAGCTCACATCTAATCGGCCGCCTCGAGAACCATTGGATCTGCGCGCGAACAGCAAACTGATCAGCCGACCGTGCATTCGCAACATGACAGCCAACCGCTCATTTGCAACACGAGTCAATGCTGCACTCGTGTTGTGTCGTGTCAGCTTCGCAACAAGGCACATGTTGCAAGCACAACAAATCCCCAAATTGTAATGGTCCCCATCCCCGACAGAGTTGCGCGGAGTGTGGCGCCCGCCGACCGCCGCGACAATAGCTATTGCCCCACTACAATGAACCTCTCCCCCCTCTACTCAGTCCGTCTGTAACATCATGGCACACCATATCATCGGCGTTGCGGTCACAACAACACCAATGTTGTGGTCACAATATCAACATCACAATCTACTACCAGTGTCCCTGCAGTCGTGTGACAGCCGGCCTAGCGCCGACGAGCCCCTCTTTGCATCATTGTCACGTCAGCCGGACTATAGCAATAGCATTGCTTCGCAATGGGCATCGATGTATCGGCTAGAGATACATGCAGGGGAGCGAAGGTGGTCGGCCATGACGAGACCGCTTTGCAACATCATCGTGTCGGCCAGCCTCCAGCAGCAACGTTGCTTCGAAGTAGGCATCGGCTGAGGGTGGTCGACCATGGCGGAGCAAGCGAGGTGAGCACTCTAGTGTGTGCGTGGGAAAGACGATGGTGTGCTGGGATGGTTAACATTGCAAAGGGAAAAGTGTGAAACACGTGGGTGGCCGCCGGAGGGATAATGAAGGGTGTGGTAGGTAGGAGTAGGTTCATACTTAAGAAAAAGAACACGTGTATATCTCCATTTCCTTATTGTAACATAAATGGTTCCAGCTGGATTTTGCCCGTGAAAATCCCATAAAATTGAGTAAATTCTAACTTAAAAGGAAAGTAGTTCTCATAGCTTGAAAAATGGAGAATGTTACACGGAAGAATCTCAACATTGGATCGAAGCTCTTCAACATTGACTGAGCCATAGTTTTAGAAATGGGAGTGGCGATTAAAACAGTGAGCCTATCGGTTCAGGTTTTGACCAGTCCGGACACCGCTTCGTCCGCTTCAATGTCAATGTCAGTTCGTTCGAAAAAAGAATCTTTTGTGCAGAATGAAGGACAAATAATAGAAATTCTTAAAATGATACAACAACCAAGTCTAGCTCAGATGGTCGTGGGCCAGATTTAGGTGCATTGGCCTTTACCCATGGGACGTAGGTTGTGCATTGCTTCAACTTTTTATAGCATGTCCACTTTCATTTAATCATTGTGAATACTTAACCAAAACTCTCAATAATTGTCACCGTTCACATATCTCTCATATATGGGGTAGTGTTGATGCTAGAACCCCATATTTCTAAAAAAATAATATAAGGTAGTGTTTGAAATGGAAGTGAAAAATATGAGTTTGTTGAGCTAAAGGAAAAACATGTGGATTTTTACTTCATATTAGTGTACCATACAAACTATGAAGAGCATATGTGCTCAACATATTTTGTATGTAAATCCACTAGTTTGCTTAATAGATATGATCAATTACATGTCAGTTGAGGGAGAGAGATTATTTTGACATTTCGAGTATCTTACAAGGTGTATTTTGGTCATCTCCCTACCTCATAAGAATCTTGGACCTAATGATCAGGTCATGATGGAGTGGTGACGAGACCAAAGTGGATTGACATCTCATAACGATGGAGCACGTCAACACGAGGAAGAGCGTGGCACGAAGGACTTGGACTTTCACCAGTAAGACCAAAACGATATATATATATATATATATATATATATATATATATATATATATATATATATATATATATATATATATATATATATATATATATATATATATATATATATATATAGGATGCCTGGGCGCCTTGCCTCTCCATCGTTGGATCGTGTTCAACGATTGATTTGAAAACCAATAAAAATGCATCAATTGCTAGTTAATTTGGCAGGCTTTAATTTGTGGACCATCCCATGCATGCATGCCGCGTGATAAAAAGGCAGTGTATTAATATGTAAGTCGACATTTATTACTTTCTTATATAGCATGTATTCTGCCCTTGTATAACACATCAAATTAGGAATGGGTACGTATGACGCAAGATTTCATTGGATATATACACGTCCTGAGAATGCATATAATTTTGGTTGTAGGTATTGCATACCCGTATTAGATTGTTAGAAAATAAAATAAAACGTAAATAGTTCAAAAAATAAATTATTGGGTATGTACGTACCCGCATGTGTACATAATTACATGAGTAGGTATTAGATACCCGTATTTGTACATAATATCGTTAATAGGTTTTTTTGTGGTATCGTTAGTAGGTATTAAATACCCATATATTTACATAAATTATTGGGTATATACGTACCCGATATGTACATAATTTCGTTAATAGGTATTAGATACTCATATTAAATAGTTAAAAAATAGAACGTAATAGTTCAGAGAATAATTTACTGGGTATATATACCCGCGTATGCAGATAATTTTATTAGTAAGTATTAGATACCCGTATTAGATAGTTAGGAAACAAAAATACACGTATTAGATACTCATAGTATTTCAGAAGAAAATAAAAATATTACTATGATTTATTGTATGGCAAGTCTTGCATGCCTAATAGTTAAAACGAAAATAAAATGTAAACATGAAAAGTCTTGCATGAAGAATAATTAGGAAACAAATCAAACATTCATTGTGCGGCGGTACATACCTAAAACAATCAAGGTGCCCAGGCACCTAGGTGTCCCAGTTATAGGACTCCTCTTTTGTACTCCCAAGAGTATGTACTCCCACCTCTAGTCCCCTCAGAAAAAAAGAACTCCCACGGCCAGTGGATGGATAAACGGGTGAAAATATACCCATGAGCAACATTTATCATCGTAGTAGTAGAAAAATAAAGTGGTTATGAGCCGGTTGCATGCTCCTAATCCCAAGGATGTTCGGCCTAATCCTCACGTGGCTAGGAAATTTGTTATAATAGTAACCTCCCAGCCGGCACTTGGAAAATATTGCTGTGAGTATGTACTTTTTGGCGTCCAAATTATGGGTATATACTTCTTTATTAATTTAAGTAGTATGTACCCTCAAAAAAAAATTAAGTAGTATCTACGCACATGCTGATTTTTTTGGTGGTACACATAGTTTTCTTAGGATGTACTATTTTTATAGTATATACCACTTCTTTAATATACACTCAACACATATTCAAACTAGTATATACTATATATGTTTTAATGTAGTATGTGAGGTGATATATAGTGATTTTCGGGTAGCATGTGCTAAGTTTCCAACTTAGTTTGTACGTTCTACTTTATTTGTGTGGCGTGTACATACTGAATTTCTCATAGGTAGTATATATACTGCTCTTTTTAGCATATATACTACTTTTTTTATTCAAGTGGTATATAGTGTCAAGAATCCAAAATGAGACATCATCTACTTAAATTAATTGTAAATACATGTTTTTGTATGGAGTGTATACTTCTTGGTCTTTTTTTTTTGCATCGTACTTCTTGGTCTTTTGCATGTAGTATATACCGTGTGGACCAAAGAGTACACGCAGCCCAAAAAGAAGTATATGCTCTTTTTCTTAACATCTTAAGTATATGCTCTCCATAAAGAAGTATATACATGATAGCTGGATGGACCAAAGAATACATGCTGCCGAAAAAGAAGTATATCTCCATAAAGAAGTATATACATATTGATAGTTGGATGCAGATTGATTTTCCTTTGCATGTGACAACACGTTCCTTTCTTCGTCCATGTTAGACGGTCGGCAGAAGAGGAGATTGATGCGAGGAAAGCTGGACTGCACGGACATCGTGCATGCATGAAGTCGCTTAACCACGCGTGGCCGCGCCGCCGTCCACGATTCCTTGTCGACTTCATATCGTACCTCTAGCCACCGGCGGCTGCTTGCATCTCCTCTTCATCATGGAGCCGTCGACTGGCTGCATCACCCATTTGTCGGCGGGACGCCCGGCCGCCCGACTTCATTGTTGTAACCTGCAGCAAACAAGAGAGAGATACAGGAAGAAAGCTTCATCCATCAAAGTTGTACAAAATAATAAAATTACAACATGGACGGAACGATCAGATCGTTGTTGATTGGCATGGATTCCTAGAACAGCTACCTTCACCAGATGAAATGCACGGCGCTGCTAGTCATTGACATCGTCGGAGATCTTGGAATGGCTACCGTGGCCGGATGAGATGCACGCAGTGTCCGCGAGTCGTGGACAACATCGTGAGATCCTGTTGGTGAGCACCACCGGAAGCCGGCGGCCGCCGCTGGGTGCCTACGCAACCGAAGCGGAAATGGATAAGAAGGTCGAAGAAAACAAATAAGAAACCCAGAAAATATGGATCGCCAACAACCTTGCTTTTAAGAAGGATTTTTTCTCTTATTATTTTAACTAAAATATAAACGGGATCCCACGCACGGTTTTTTTTTCCAGAGAAAGACACGTGGGTGGGAGTACATACTCCCAGGAGTACTAACCCATTTTCCTATATATATATATATGTGTGTGTGTGTGTGTGTGTGTGTGTGTGTGTGTGTGTGTGTGTGTGTGTGTGTGTGTGTGTGTGTGTGTGTGTGTGTGTGTGTGTGTGTGTGTGTGTGTGTGTGTGTGTGTGTGTGTGTGTGTGTGTGTGTGTGTGTGTGTGTGTGTGTGTGAGTCCTCCTCTGAGACAAAGATTAAACAAATTACCTTTTTTAGGGAATGCCGGCCGGTTTATATTTCATACGAAAAAGAGATACATCATTTGATAAGATATCTACTAGGAAAGCCGGAAGCTCTGACTTTCAAGAAATTGTTCGAGAGGCTCCTGGCTCCTAGCCAACACATCCGCCGCCACATTGGCCGCCCTAGAACAGTGATGAAAATTACAGAATTAAAACTATGAGCTAGAAGGGAGCATTCTTCATAGATAGTTGTTGTACCTTTGTTACTACTATACATATAACAAATGAGGTATATTTGAGAAATGATTGCTGAAGAAAAGAAAACTGTCAAGAACTTATTTGCCTTCCTCTTTTGGTGGAAGACAACAAAAACAGGGTTTAGCTTTGCTGAAACTTCCTAATTGGAAGGCGAGCTATTATTCTTTTATCGCTATGATAGTGGAACCCGACGCCTGTTATGCGGTGGTATGAAAAACTGCAATCCCTATTTTCGGGTTCGGTTACACATGATCTATGTAACATGTTGCCCAATTGTTTTGTATAATTTTTTATAACACACAATTCACTCTCTTTTGACCTTGCACCTCGAGAAGATTTTGCAGGTGAGTAATTCTTGGGAACAACATAAAAATGGACACAAACATATGCATTGTTACCAAGTTCCATTAGGTCTTGTGGATCAAGCATGCCCACAAAATTTGCTGAGACTATTAAAGAAATCCAAAAATTTGTATATCTGGTCTGCTTCTGCTTTGTCACATGTTTTTTATGGGGACTGCTTTGTCACATGTTTTTTATGGGGACTGCTTTGTCACATGTTAAGTACTCATTTGGCGTCCTCTTTTGGTGGTAGACAAAAAATAGGCTTTAGCTCAGCTGAAACTTCCTAATTAGAAGCTGACCTATGTTCCTTTATAGCTATGATAGTGGAACCTGACGTGCGTTGTACGATGGTATGAAAAACTACAATCGTTATTTTCGGCTCTGTTACACATGATCTATGCAACATGTTGCCCGATTGTTTTGTATAATTGTTTTTTGCGGGGGGGGTTTTGTATGATTGTTTAATGCACAATTCAATCCCTTTTGACCTTGCACCTGGAGAGGTCTGTCGTGGGTGGTCAATTCTTGGGAACAACATCAAAATGGACACAAATGAATGCATGGTTACCAAGTTCCATTAGGTATTGTGGATCAAGCATGCCCGCAAAATTTGCTACTTCTAGTTTGTCACATTTTAGCCGTGACTCCAAAGAGAAAACAATCAAGTACTTATTAGCTTTCCTCTTTTGGTGGTAGACAACAAATATGGGCTTTAGCTCATCTTAAACTTCCTTATTAGAAGGCGAGCTATTGTTCCATTATTGCTATGATAGTGGAACACGACGCGCGTTGTGCGATCCATGGTATGGAAAACAACAATCCTTCTTTTTTGATCCGGTTACACATGATCTATGCAACATGTTTCATATATATAAAAGATTTGTTTTATGTCATTCTTCAAGCACAATTCAATCCCCCTTTACTAGATCCGGCACTTCAAAAGGGTATTTGCAAGAAAGCCATTGTTTGGCCCAACAACATCAAAATGGACACAAACGACGTATATAGAAGTCCATTCCTCATGCATTTTGTAGATCATGCATGGCCACAAAATTTGACTTATGGATAGTATGAAAAAAAAATCCGATTTTTCATCTATGTGGTCTATCGTTATTAATCTGGGGATAATAACTGGCATCGATCAACAAATGTTTGAGGCATCAAAATTAATTTAGATACACTACCGGCCGGATTACGACTAGCTGGACCTTCCTGATTGGTCGCTACCATGCATCTCCGATGAGATCCACAAGCTGATGGACGCTAACGGTTTCATCATATCGGCGCCGGCAGCCCAAGGGACCAGGCGGCGAAATCACCAAAGTGACCGGCGTGCATGGTCGTGGGCGGGGAGAGCTCCTCCTTGGCGTCGGCGCCGTCGAGGTGCGCGGCGACAGGGGCGCGGCAGACGGGGCAGGTGGGCGCGCGCGTGAGCAGCCAGCGGTCGACGCACTCCCGGTGGAAACCGTGGCGGCACGCCGGGAGCACGCGCACCTCGTCCCCGGCCGCGTACTCCGCCAGGCACACCGCGCAGTCGCCGGCTTCGGCGTCATTCTCCTCCTCCTCCTTCCGGCCTCCGGCGGCATCGTGCGGCTGCTGCTGCTGCAGGACGACCACCCGCACGGGGATCCCCTCGAGCGCGCGCTTGGTGGCCTCCCGCGGCGGCGCCGGGCCGTCGGCGTCGGCCCCGCCGGGGTCTTCCTGGCGGGCGGCGCGGAGGCAGGCGTAGAGCGTGCTGAGGGCGACGTAGGACACGCTGGCGACGAAGAGCACGGTGGTGGTGATGCTGAGCACCCTCTCCAGGTGCGCCTGCTGCGCCTCCATCGACTGGTCCGCCGACGGGGCCGCCGCCGGCGCGGTCAGGAGGCGGCGCGCGGCCCAGCACCCGCCGCATGGCTGCATGGTGATAGTAACGGGCGATCGATCGGGCGGCTAGCTAGCGCTAGCGGCTCCTGGAATTAAGTAGGCCGGGAGTACTACCAGGCTGGGTGTGGGGAGGCGCGTGAGGCCGACGCGTGCTTTTATGGCAAGTGATTGGTAGGGGGTGCGGGGTATAGCTGTACGCGTGCGTGAATGGATGGTGCATGCGGTGGTGAAGGTTCGTAGCGTACGTAGCCGCTCCGCGTGCATTCTCCGTCCGTCGGTCCGTGCCGCCCAACCAGAAACGGCGGCCAGCTGCGTCCGGGGTGTGGCAGCAGACGGCGGCGCACGCACAGCTAGAGCGTGCGTGGCAGTCTGCGTCCCAGCGCGGTGCGGTGCGGTGCGGTGGTGCCCGGGGAAGGTGGGGAGATCCATCATATCGGCTGGGGAAGGAGAGGCGTACGAGACTACGGGAGTACTAGCAGCAGTCGTTCGTTCGTTGGTGCGCGGCGCATGCAGGCTGCGTTGGCCCTCGGAATGGTATTTTGGTGTACCTACGTAGCTGGAGCATGCATGCTGGTTGCAAATATCTGCGGACGGCGCACGAGGGAGTGTGACGGCTACGTAAGGCTTGGGAATTGTATTTTGGTTAGTAGTACTACTTGGGAAAATATGTGAGCGTGTTTTACGTCTTGCTGCGGAGTGGAAGTCTCTTCATGAGACTGTACCTCGACAGAAAGAGCGGAACATCCAGGAGCCATGGAAGAAGCCAGAGGAAGGATGGGTTAAGGCTAATGCTGATGGCGCCATGTCTAAACATAATGATTCAGGGGGGAGGAGCTGTTCTTAGGGACAACCATGGCAGGTTCCTGACGGGCTCTTGCCATTTTTTTCCTTCAACTCATGACGCGGAGGCGGCGGAGCTGTTGGCGTGTCGTCGAGCTTTTATCCTGGCTAGAGAACTTAATGTTCAGAAGGTAATACTAGAGACGGACTCCCAGTGGGCGGTGAGCAAGATCAGAAATGAGCAATGGGACTTCTTTGTTCATGGGCAACTAGTTCAAGATGTAAAAGTGTTACTTAGTTCCTTTCTTGAGTCTAGGGTTACATGGGTGCAACGTTCGGCTAATAAGGTCGCGCACGTACTAGCTAGGGAAGGTTGTTCGAAGTCGTTATATAAAACTTGGCTCCATGTATCTCCGGAGTGTGTTAGCTCGGAGCTTGCATCGGATGGAGCCTTAAACATTGAATAAAGCAGCAACGTTCCCCTTAAAAAAATGCTATAGTAGTGCCTGTCGTGTTGGTGTACGTATGCGATGGCGAATGGGGCTCAAGGTTTTGGGTACCGAATGAGGCAATTTTATCGAGGGGGGCTGGTAAACATGGTTACTACGGTTATTGGGAATATTTTGAACGAATTTTATGGTTGAATGTTGAATTCAAATAAGTGAACGGACGAACATTCCAGTTAGAGACCTCTCAAAACAGGAACTAGGTTGTTACCAACACGTCAGAACCAATTCTCATGGCATTAATTAGATCCTAAGTACTTTACTAGAAATTGATCGTTTAAATTCAAAAAAAATGTATTTTTTGCTCGGTGTGGGGATTTACCGAGGGGCATGGAAATGCGTGGTAACCATGGGAAATCTTGAAATTTTGACCGGTAACCAAAAACTTGGGCAGGGCTACAAAGTGATTTTCACATGGTAAACATGAGCGCAGGTGGGTGTCGGGAGATTGAGTTTCAAGAAACTGTGAACAATCTTATCAATACATAATTGTATAAACTCACAAAAGTTAGTACTTTTTGCTTGGTATGGGGATTTACCGAGGGGCATGGAAATGCGTGGTAACCATGGGAAATCTTGAAATTTTGACCGGTAACCAAAAACTTGGGCAGGGCTACAAGTGATTTTCACATGGTAAACATGAGCGCAGGTGGGTGTCGGGAGATTGAGTTTCAAGAAACTGTGAACAATCTTATCAATACATAAATGTATAAACTCATAAAAGTTAGTACTTTTTGCTTGGTATGGGGATTTACCGAGGGGCACGGAAATACACGGTAACCATGGGAAATCTTGAAATTTCGACCGATAACCAAAACCTTGATCGGGCTACAAGCGATTTTCACATGGTAAACATGAGCGCAGGTGGGTGTCAAGAGATTGAACTTCAAGACTGTGAACAATCTTATCAATACATAAATGTATAAACTCACAGGAACTAGGTCCCACAACGGACCATTGGCGACGGGCAAACTTGCCACTTCTGGCTCGACCACTTGATTGATGGTGGATCGATCCCTGAACTCGCCCCTGCCCTTGTCGCCCTGGTTCCCAGCCGATGTCGTCATCACCGCCTGGTCTGTGATGGCATGACGAATCGAGCATGGACTCATGACATCCACTGCGCGCTAGGTGTTGGAAATATGCCCTAGAGGCAATAATAAATAGGTTATTATTATATTTCCTTGTTCATGATAATCGTTTATTATCCATGCTAGAATTGTATTGATAGGAAACTCAGATACATGTGTGGATACATAGACAACACCATGTCTCTAGTAAGCCTCTAGTTGACTAGCACGTTGATCAATAGATGGTTACGGTTTCCTAACCATGGACATTGGATATCATTGATAACGGGATCACATCATTAGAAGAATGATGTGATGGACAAGACCCAATCCTAAGCATAGCACAAGATCGTGTAGTTCGTATGCTAAAGCTTTTCTAATGTCAAGTATCATTTCCTTAGACCATGAGATTGTGCAACTCCCGGATACCGTAGGAATACTTTGGGTGTGCCAAACGTCACAACGTAACTGGGTGGCTATAAAGGTACACTACAGGCATCTCCGAAAGTGTCTGTTGGGTTGGCATGAATCGAGACTGGGATTTGTCACTCCGTGTGACGGAGAGGTATCTCTGGGCCCACTCGGTAGGACATGATCATAATGTGCACAATGTGATCAAGGAGTTGATCACGGGATGATGTGTTACGGAACGAGTAAAGAGACTTGCCGGTAACGAGATTGAACAAGGTATCGGGATACCGACGATCGAATCTCGGGCAAGTACAATATCGCAAGACAAAGGGAATTGTATACGGGATTGATCGAATCCTCGACATCGTGGTTCATCCGATGAGATCATCGTGGAACATGTGGGAACCAACATGGGTATCCAGATCCCGCTGTTGGTTATTGACCGGAGAATGTCTCGGTCATGTCTGCATGGTTCCCGAACCCGTAGGGTCTACACACTTAAGGTTCGATGACGCTAGGGTTATAAAGGAAGTTCGTATGTGGTTACCGAATGTTGTTCGGAGTCCCGGATGAGATCCCGGACGTCATGAGGAGTTCCGGAATGGTCCGGAGGTAAAGATTTATATATGGGAAGTATGGTTTTGGCCACCGGAAGTGTTCTGGGCATCACCGGTAGTCTACCGGGACCACCGGAGGTGTCCGGGGGTCCACCAAGTGGGGCCACGGGCCCCGGAGGGCTGCATGGGCCAAGTGTGGAAGGGGACCAGCCCCAAGTGGGCTGGTGCGCCCCTCCACCAAGGCCCAAGGCGCCTCCAAGAGGGGAAGGGGGGCAAACCCTAGGGCAGATGGGCCCTAAGGCCCACCCCAGGCGCGCCTCCCCCTTCTCCCCCTTGTGGCCGCCACCCCAGATGGAATCTGGGGCTGCCGCACCCCTTGGGGTGGGAACCCTAGAGGGGGCGCAGCCCCCTCCCCTCCCCCTATATATACTTGAGGTTTGGGGGCTGCCCAACACGCGATTCGATCTCTCTCTTGGCGCAGCCCTGCTTCTCTCCCTCCTCCTCTCCTGCGGTGCTTGGCGAAGCCCTGCAGGATTGCCACGCTCCTCCACCACCACCACGCCGTCGTGTTGCTGCTGGATGGAGTCTTCCTCAACCTCTCCCTCTCTCCTTGCTGGATCAAGGCATGGGAGACGTCACCGGGCTGTACGTGTGTTGAACGCGGAGGTGCCGTCCGTTCGGCACTAGGATCATCGGTGATTTGGATCACGACGAGTACGACTCCATCAACCCCGTTCACTTGAACGCTTCCGCTTAGCGATCTACAAGGGTATGTAGATGCACTCTCCTTCCCCTCGTTGCTGGTTTCTCCATAGATAGATCTTGATGATACGTAGGAAAATTTTGAATTTCTGCTACGTTCCCCAACAGTGGCATCATGAGCTAGGTCTAGTGCGTAGATTCTATGCACGAGTTCGGTAGATCCTGAACATAGTCAAAAGATCTTTGCAAATTATGTCATAGCTTATGCTTTAGTTCTACTGTGTTAGATATGTTCCTAGAGAAAATATAGTTGAAAGTTGATAGTAGCAATTATGCGGACAATAGAAGCCTTATGTCCTTAATGCAACGCTCGGTGTGCTAGACCTCGAACGTGGTATGTGGATGTTGCAAACATTTGACATACACGTTTTGATGACTACATGATAGTTCGGTAATGTTAAATGGTTTAGAATTGAGGCACCGAAGACATTTTTGAAATGTCGCGGAACATATGAGATGTTTTGAGGGCTGAAATTGGGATTTCAGGCTCGTGCCCACGTCAAGAGGTATAAGACCTCCGACGATTTTCTTAGCCTGCAAACTAAGGGAGAAAAGCTCAATCGTTGAGCTTGTGCTCAGATTGTCTGAGTACAACAATCACTTGAATCGAGTGGGAGTTGATCTTCCAGATAAGATAGTGATGTTTTTCCAAAGTCATTGCCACCAAGCTGCTAGAGCTTCGTGATGAACTATAACATATCAGGGATAGATATGATGATCCTTGAAATATTCGCGATGTTTGACACCGCGAAAGTAGAAATCAAGAAGGAGCATCAATTGTTGATGGTTAGTGAAACCACTAGTTTCAAGAAGGGCAAGGGCGAGAAGGGATACTTCATGAAACGGCAAATCAGCTGCTGCTCTAGTGGAGAAACCCAAGGTTGAACCCAAACCCGAGACTAAGTGCTTCTGTAATAAGGGGAACAGCAACTGGAGCAGAATTACCCTAGATACTTGGTAGATGAGAAGGCGGTCGATAGAAGTATATTGGATATACATTATGTGAATGTGTACTTTACTAGTACTCCTAATAGCATCAGGGTATTAGATGCCGGTTCGGCTGCTAAGTGTTAGTAACTCGAAATAAAAGCTACAGAATAAACGGAGACTAGCTAAAGGTGAGCTGACGAGATGTGTTGGAAGTGCTTCCAAGGTTGATGTGATCAAGCATCGCACGCTCCCTCTACCATCGAGATTGGTGTTAAACCTAAATAATTGTTATTTGGTGTTTGCGTTGAGCATAGACATGATTGGATTATGTCTATCGCAATACGGTTATTCATTTAAGGAGAATAATGGTTACTCTATTTATTTGAATAATTCCTTCAATGGTCTTGCACCTAAAATGAATGGTTTATTGAATCTCGATCATAGTGATACACATGTTCATGCCAAAAGATATAAGATAGTAATGATAGTACCACCTACTTGTGGCACTGCCATGTAAGTCATATTGGTATAAAACGCATGAAGAAGCTCCATGATGATGGATCTTTGGACTCACTCATTTTTTTGAAAAGGATTGAGTAATGTGAACCATGTCTATTGGTATATACGCATGAAGAAACTCCATACAGATGGACCGTTTGGACTCACTTGATTTTGAATCACTTGAGATATGCAAATCATACCACATGGGCAAGATGACTGAAAGCTTCGGTTTCAGTAAAATGGAACAAGAAAGCAACTTGCTGGAAGTAACACATTTTGATGTGTGCAGTCCAATGAGTGCTGAGGCACGCAGTGGATATCGTTATGCTCTTGCTTCACAGATGATTTGAGTAGATACTGAGTATATTTACTTGATGAAACACAAGTCTGAATTATTGAATGGTTCAAGTAATTTCAGAATGAAGTTGAAGATCTTCGTGATAAGAGGATAAAATGTCTATGATATGATCATAGAAATGAATATCTGAGTTACGAGTTTGGCACTGTGGAAATTGTTTCACGACTAGTACCGCCTGGAACACCATAGAGTGATGGTGTGTCCGAACATCATAACTATTGGATATGATGATGTCTCTTATCGAATTACCACTATCGTTCATGGGTTAGGCATTGGAGACAACCGCACTCACTTTAAATAGGGCACCACGTAATTCCAATGAGATGACACCGTATGAACTATGGTTTAGAGAAACCTAAGCTGTCATTTCTTAAAAGTTTGGGGATGCGACGCTTATATGAAAAAGTTTCAGGCTGATAAGCTCGAACCCAAAGCGGATAACTGCATCTTCATAGGATACCCAAAACAGTTGGGTATACCTCCTGTCTCAGATCCAAAAACAATAGGGATTGTTTCTCAAATCGGGTCCTTTCTCGAGGAAAAGTTTCTCTTGAAAGAATTGAGTGGGAGGATGGTGGAGACTTGATGAGGTTATTGAACCGTCACTTCAACTAGTGTGTAGCAGGGCACAGGAGTTGTTCCTATGGCACCTGCACCAATTGAAGTGGAAGCTTATGATAGTGATCATGAGACTTCGGATCAAATCACTCCCAAACCTCGTAGGACGACAAGGATGCGTACTACTTCAGAGTGGTACGTAATCCTGTCTTGGAAGTCATGTTGCTAGACAACAATGAACCTACGAGCTATGGAGAAGCGATGGTGGGGCCGGATTCCGATGAATGGCTCGAGGCCATAAAGTCCGAGAGAGGATCTATGTATGAAAACAAAGTGTAGACTTTGGCAGAACGGCTCGATGGTCGTGAGGCTGTTGAGTACAGATGGATTTTAAAAGGAAGACGGACAATGATGGTAAATTTCGCCATTATGAAAGCTCGACTTGTCATTAAGATGTTTCCCGACAAGTTCAAGGAGTTGACTACGATGAGACTTTCTCACTCGTAGCGATGCTAAGAGTCTGTTGGAATTAGCAGGTACTGCATTATTTATGAAATCTTGCAGATAGGATCTCAAAATATTGTTTCCTTGTTCTTGAGGAAAGGTTGTATGTGATACAACCAGAAGATTTTGTCGATCCTGAAAGATGCTAACAAGTATGCAAAGCCCCAGCAATCCTTCTAAGGACTGGAGTAAGCATCTCGGAGTTGGAATGTACGCTTTGATGAGATGATCAAAGATTTTGGGTTTATGCAAAGTTTATGAGAAACTTGTTTTTCCAAAGAAGTGAGTGGGAGCACTATAGAATTTTTGATGAGTATATGTTGTTGACATATTGTTGATCAGAAATGATGTAGAATTTCTGGAAAGCATATAGGGTTATTTGAAAAGTGTTTTTCAAATGGAAAACCTGGATTAAGCTACTTGAACATTGAGCATCAAGATCTATAAGGATAGATCAAAACGCTTAATGGTACTTTTCAAATGAGCACATACCTTAACATGATCTTGAAGGTGTTCAAGATGGATCAGTCAAAGAAGGAGTTCTTGCCTAAGTTGTAAGGTATGAAGTTAAGACTTAAAGCTCGACCACGGCAGAAGAAAGAGAAAGGACGAATGTCATCCCCTATGCTTTTGTCATAGGCTCTATACGGTATGCCATGCTGAGTACCGCACCTGATGTGTGCCTTGCCACATGTCTGGCAAGAGGGTATAAAGGTGATCCAGGAGTGGATCACCAGATAGCGGTCAAAATTATCCTTAGAGGAATAAGGATATGTTTCTCGGTTATGGAGGTGATAAAGAGTTCGACATAAAGAGTTACATCGATGCAAGCTTAACACCTATCCGGATAGCTCTGAGTAGGGTAAACCGGATTCGTATAGTAGAACAGTTGTTCGAAATATAGCGTAGTAGCGACATCTATAAGATGACATTGAGATTTGCAAAGTACATACGGATCTGAATGTTGTAGACCCGTTGACTAAGACCTCTCTCACAGACATAACATGATCAAACCAAGAACTCATTGAGTGTTAATCACATATTGATGTGAAGTAGATTTTTGACTCTAGTAAACTCTTTGGCTGTTGGTCACATGGCGATGTGACATGTGAGTGTTAATCACATGGCGATGTGAACTAGATTATTGACTCTAGTGCAAGTGGGAGACTGTTGGAAATATGCCCTAGAGGCAATAATAAATATGTTATTATTATATTTCCTTGTTCATGATAATCGTTTATTATCCATGCTAGAATTGTATTGATAGGAAATTCAGATACATGTGTGGATACATAGACAACACCATGTCCCTAGTAAGCCTCTAGTTGACTAGCTCGTTGATCAATAGATGGTTACGGTTTCCTAACCATGGACATTGGATGTCATTGATAACGGGATCACATCATTAGAAGAATGATGTGATGGACAAGACCCAATCCTAAGCATAGCACAAGATCGTGTAGTTCGTATGCTAAAGCTTTTCTAATGTCAAGTATCATTTCCTTAGACCATGAGATTGTGCAACTCCTGGATACTGTAGGAATACTTTGGGTGTGCCAAACGTCACAACGTAACTGGGTGGCTATAAAGGTACACTACAGGCATCTCCGAAAGTGTCTGTTGGGTTGGCATGAATCGAGACTGGGATTTGTCACTCCGTGTGACGGAGAGGTATCTCTGGGCCCACTCGGTAGGACATCATCATAATGTGCACAATGTGATCAAGGAGTTGATCACGGGATGATGTGTTACGGAACGAGTAAAGAGACTTGCCGGTAACGAGATTGAACAAGGTATCGGGATACCGATGATCGAATCTCGGGCAAGTGCAATACCGCAAGACAAAGGGAATTGTATACGGGATTGATCGAATCCTCGACATCGTGGTTCATCCGATGAGATCATCGTGGAACATGTGGGAACCAACATGGGTATCCAGATCCCGCTGTTGGTTATTGACCGGAGAATGTCTCGGTCATGTCTGCATGGTTCCCGAACCCGTAGGGTCTACACACTTAAGGTTCGATGACGCTAGGGTTATAAAGGAAGTTCGTATGTGGTTACTGAATGTTGTTCGGAGTCCCGGATGAGATCCCGGACGTCACGAGGAGTTCCGGAATGGTCCGGAGGTAAAGATTTATATATAGGAAGTATGGTTTTGGCCACCGGAAGTGTTCTGGGCATCACTGGTAGTGTACCGGGACCACCGGAGGTGTCCGGGGGTCCACCAAGTGGGGCCACGGGCCCCGGAGGGCTGCATGGGCCAAGTGTGGAAGGGGACCAGCCCCAGGTGGGCTGGTGCGCCCCTCCACCAAGGCCCAAGGCGCCTCCAAGAGGGGAAGGGGGGCAAACCCTAGGGCAGATGGGCCCTAAGGCCCACCCCAGGCGCGCCTCCCCCTTCTCCCCCTTGTGGCCGCCACCCCAGATGGAATCTGGGGCTGCCGCACCCCTTGGGGTGGGAACCCTAGAGGGGGCGCAGCCCCCTCCCCTCCCCCTATATATACTTGAGGTTTGGGGGCTGCCCAACACGCGATTCGATCTCTCTCTTGGCGCAACCCTGCTTCTCTCCCTCCTCCTCTCCCGCGGTGCTTGGCGAAGCCCTGCAGGATTGCCACGCTCCTCCGCCACCACCACGCCGTCGTGTTGCTGCTGGATGGAGTCTTCCTCAACCTCTCCCTCTCTCCTTGCTGGATCAAGGCATGGGAGACGTCACCGGGCTGTACGTGTGTTGAACGCGGAGGTGCCGTCCGTTCGGCACTAGGATCATTGGTGATTTGGATCACGACGAGTACGACTCCATCAACCCCGTTCACTTGAACGCTTCCGCTTAGCGATCTACAAGGGTATGTAGATGCACTCTTCTTCCCCTCGTTGCTGGTTTCTCCATAGATAGATCTTGGTGATACGTAGGAAAATTTTGAATTTCTGCTACGTTCCCCAACACTAGGTCCGGTCGCCACTGTCAAGTATGTCGATTTATGACGGCGCCTACGTCATATCACCGTGTCCTGTGCTCCGGACTGCATCCGCTGGTGTTGGATGGACTAGGGCAACTACACTGCCTCCTCCTGCTATCAGGCCCTCTTCCATGGCTCTATCCTCGATCCCCAGTAGCGCCTAACCTTGAAGGGATGGGCTTCGACGAACGTCAAGATGTTCCTTTGGCTTGCCAATCAAGAGCGGTGTTGGATTGCTCAGCACCTAGCCAACCAAGACCTGCCTCATTTGCCGCGATGTGTGCTTTGCGATCAAGAAAGGAGACCATCCACCACCTCCTTGTTGGATGCATGTTCTCCAAGGAGATTTGGCACTGCATGCTTCCATGGTGCAAATTCCCTGTCCATCCACCCGATGGAAACCTTTCCCTCTACGATTGGTGAGCGGCGACAATGGCTTCCTTGCCACCATGTCTTTGCAAAGGGCTCGCATCCATTGCCCCCTGTGTACTTGGGCGATCTAGAAACACCACAATGCACGCGTCTTTGATCAATGACAACCCAACATCAATGACCTCTTCACCTCCATCAAGGACGAGGTGTGCGCTTGGGAAAAGGCCGGCGCCAAAGGAATCCAAAATGTACTTAATGTAGCATGAACTTGTATATTGGGGCCGAGCAACCCCTCCCCCTACTCCTGAGATACTCTACCACGCCTTGTAGTGTACGTGTCGGAGTGTCTAAACAGTAACTCTTTCCACCTATCAATGCAATGATGTGCTTCCATGCGTATTGGCGAAAAAAGGCCCCACAACGGAGTGAAATGGTCGTGGGAAAGCGGATCCATTTTCTCATTGGAAAATAGTCACTTTCTCGATTCAAGATCTCCGCTTCCATTTTTAGATCCATTTGATTTGAGATGACGGACTTGAATCATCACAACTTATAAAGTCTAATGACTTTCCTTTTACTAAAATTTTCATTGTTGTCGTCAATGACATGTAGAATGGGTCTCTCTCTTTCTCCTCGTCCAGGTGGAATAGAAGTATATCTCATGTCTATTTAAATTCATTTAAAGTCTTGAACTCATTAAGTACTAGAAAGTCAAGCACTGGTCTCATGGATCAAATCAACTCCTTTCGAATGGACCACTCGTTCTATTCATTCAGCATGCGATAAATTCATAAAGCCAGATTTCCAAATTGTTTTTTGGTCTTCTTAATCATGTATAGCGCCATGCTTCGCTTTCCGGTATCAGCTATATAGCATTTACTCTAAGAAAGAGTACCAATTGTGACCCCAAGCATGAATCATCATTAGCATTTCAACAAAACCTTGTTTTTCAATCAAATTGTTCTATAGATGATAGATTCATGCTGCAAGTTCAAGATACATGGTTGGCGAAAATTTTCCTTTTGCCGCTTTCAAAGATTCGATCGAGCCTTTCTCTCTAGTCTCTTTTTACAAAGAGAATTTCATCGGATATAGAGGATTCTACCGCATATTTTAGAGGTCTTGTTTGGTTCGCAGAATAAAAAACCATAGGTTTTTCCTTCAAATGAATAAATCCAATGAGTTTGCTTTATGGAAAAAATACCTTCGTTTGTTGGCACTTGTGATATGCATGCATGCACCTACCCTACAATTTTTCACATGGTAAACATGGGCGTGCAAAATGGGTGTCCGAGGACTGAGCTCTAGGAATTTGTGAAGGGAATAGTCATCGGAAAGCAGATCCATGTTCTGATGGAAAAAGACACTTTCTCGACTTAAGACTCTGCTTCCTTAGGGATGAGTCACTTGAACCCTCGCAACTTATAAAGTCAATGGATTTTTCTTTTACTAGATATTTATTGTTGTCAGTATTGACATGTAGAATGGGACTCTCTCTTTTTCCTTATATGGTTGGTCTAGAAGCGGATCTCACGACTGTTTTCATAGTGTTATTTAGGTCTTGAACTTACAAAGTACTAGAAGATCATTTCATTGAGCATCATAGAAGATATTGGTTGACGTCTAACTTAGAATTATCTATATATAATACGTAAATAGCTCATTTTCACTATCCTATTTCTCTTGACATGCAACATATCCACCTCAGCAGCCTTGCCACATCATCAATTACTCTTAATTATTTTGATCATGCAACTCACCATGTCATCATTCTTTTAAAAAAAAAACACGTGTGATTTGGCTCTCTGGAAACCGAAGAGGCCTCTTTGGTCTTCCGTAACTGAAGTGCAAGTGTACTAACCGATAAAAAAAAAGCCTGACAGAAGCCCATCGCTCCATCTCTTCGCATTTCTTACTCTGCCCCGTATATCCCAGCAGACAGGGCGGCATGACGCCGTAAACTACCTCCCAATCACCACCGAAAACATTGAATGATGCGATACAGTCAATCCTCGAACAAGTTGAAATTCGCTCATGCATCGAAGCCCATATGGATGTTGCCTATGTAGTCACGAATCATGCCCCAAATGCGAATGGAGAGGCGGCATTTGAAAAGAACCGGGACAACAATTCTCGCCACATTATGCCCTGGTAGATGCATGTCGCCAATCGTGTTTTTCTTTCTTTTGACAAGTGTCAAGCTAGATCGTGAGATCGATCCGTCAACAATGAAAACTCGAAAGTTGAGGTTGTACCGGCTGACGACATCAAACCATAAGAATAATTAAATAAACTAAATAATTCAGTCGAATTATTGTACTAGCTAGCTGCTCAAAAAGTGGACGACCACCTCGAGTAATTGGAGTGGTGTGGCTGGTGCACTGTGCACAAACAGGGGGTTATATGTGTATGCAGTATCCTATACGAAATGGCTATACAGACGAAAAAGATGGACGATGTGAGGACGACTACCAATCCCTGTGGCCGTTGCTCCCCTGTAGACATGCATGTACGGCTGGATTTTCATGTCGTGCATGAATCGTCTGAGATTTGTCGTCTGTATAGCACAGCTCTATCCTATACTAGAAATCATGGTATTTGGAACTTTTTTCAGGAAATTACTTGTATTACCCACGTAGAGAGTTACATTGTTTAAAGATCTCACCAGGCCAGAATTTCTATCATAAGCTGCCAGTAAATGACTTACAAAGATTTTGACTTCGTGGTGTGTGAGTAATAGAAAATTTTCTTTGTGCCGTGAACTATTGAATCTCACCAACAATGAAGTCATCTCAGTCAAGTTAACGTGATCGATCAGTTGGGATCTCCTTTCACCCCGCCCCCCGCGTCGCCCCCGCTCGGGCGACTCGGGTGGGATCTAAAACCCTAGCCGCCGGGGGTCCCCATCCGTCCTCCCCTCCCTCCACCGCCGCCGAAGGACGCCGCCGGCTATAGCCCGGGGCTGATGGCGGTGGTGGGGGTCTTCCCTCTTGCCTGCGCTGTGCGGGCGGTGCGGAGCCCCGTGGCGTGGGTGGCTCGGCCGATCTGGCCTGGCGGCGCGGCGGGCCTGCCTTTCGGCGGCGGCGCGGCGGCTGCCTCGGCCAAGGGCGGCGATGGTGGGGTGCGGCAGCCGGCCCTGCCTCGGGCTGCGTGGCGGCGTTCGGCGGCGGCGGCCGGGTCTGCGGCGACACATTATCTGACCTCGGATCGGCGGTGCCGGCAATGGAGGGCCTGGTGGTTGGGTCGGCACCATGCGGGTTGTGCCCTCCGGACAGATCTGATCTGGCCGGTGCGGCCTGCTCCATGTGCGGCGGCTCAGATCGACGGCGACCCGTGCACACAATACGTGATGGAGGTTCTTCGAGCGGATCCGGGTGAAAACCTTGTGCTCGGCTTGATGCCAAGACCGGCGTTGGTGGCACCCTGAGGTGTCATTATCTTCTTGAAGGCATCGCCGTGGAGAAGCTCTAGACCTCTATCCGCTACCTCCGGGGGAAACCCTAGATCAGTTGATCGGATGACGGCGGCGCGTTGGTGTCGTTTCCTCCTTGGGGGCGTCATTCTTGGAGGCGTACACGGGATCGAGGGACCAGCGGGCGCCTTTTTTGGTGGAGCGGTACTTCATCCTTCACATTGATGACGGCGGATCTCGGCGGCGTGGTGCAGTGGAGACTCGGCGCCCGATGCGCGGTGATGGACTCGCGCAGGTGGAGGTAGTTGTCTGGCGTCATGGTGGCGTCGATGGCTGAGTGGCCTGACAAGGTAGAAGCCTCAATATCTGCTCTGAAGACGGACCTGTGGAAGATGGCGACGACGACACATGTGAGTGTGTCAGACCAGTTTATGCCCCAGACCCCGTATGTGGCTCGACTGGGGCTTCTGACTTTTGATGATAGGCTTAGGTGAGTAGACCGGGTATGTGGCCCAGGTAGCACCCCTTCATCATATGGATAGGAGTAGTGGCATATGTTGCTAAGATGGCGGATTTAGGCATATTGTTGTAATACTTTATAAGGTCCTCGAGAATAATCAATAAAGTGGCCGTATGCATCTCCCAGATGCAGAGGCCGGGGTCATCCTCCTTTTCTAAAAATAAAATTGAAGTCATCTCACTTGAAACTGATCATGCATCTAATTAAAAAGAGCTGGCTGGGTAGTGGTAGTCTTTTACTGCCATGTAAGCATGTGCATGCGTGCGCGTTGTGAGACCATCCACTGCAAAGAAATTAAGCATGCCGCTTATCTTTGCATGGTCATGTATTCTTTCTTTTTTTAGAAAAGGAGGATCATGTATTCATTCATATCTACGCATTGCAAAGAAATTAGGCGTCCCACTGCATGGGTGCTTTATGCCTTGGTAGATGCATTGTCGCCAAAGGTGTTTTTCCTTCTTTTGACAAGGGTCAAGTTGAACCGTGTAGATATTTGGTGGAGCATAAGTTGATGAATGGGCTCCTCAAAGACCTAATCGATGGCTATCCGAGTGTCAAAAAAGATCAACTAAACCAAAATAATCCAGTCAAATCATCGTGCTAGCTAGCTAGCTGATCAAAATGTGATGAGCCACCGCCAGTCGTTGGAGTGGTGCATGCATGCATGTGCGCGTGCTGAGTTCATTCACGTTTTTACACACCTGCAAAGATATTAGGCGTGGCACTGCATTGCCAAAGAGGGTATAGGGGCAACTTCCCGGCAGTTTCCCTTGTCACTGCCCTGAGATGAGGCCGTCACATGCTTCCCTGCTTACATGCCCTGAGTTGAGACTGTGTGTGTGTGTGTGTGTGTGTGTGTGTGTGTGTGTGTGTGTGTGTGTGTGTGTGTGTGTGTGTGTGTGTGTGTGCCTCCACCACTAGCAAGCTCTGTAGTTGCAGGCTTGCAGCTCGAGCACCTTGAGAGGGAAGCACACCGAGCTAACAAGCTAGGAAGAAACTCCCGATGCTGCGGTGGTTAACAGTCGCTCTGGCCTCTGCTGCAAAAATAATCGCAGCAAACATGGAAGGGAGCGGGGGAGGCGAACCTCCATCTACCAACATTAATGGCGTCGCAGCCGCCATTAATACCACCGTGAGATTATCTACCCCCAATCCCCATCCCTCTCCTCCGCATACCAGATCTCGCGACCCCATCCCACAATCTCCCACGGCCAAATCCGACGAGCGTGATGGTGGGGGGAGCATGACGCGGAGCGAGGGCACGGAGACTACGGCCTGCGCATCAGGTGGCAGCACAGTCCCAGCCGCCGCCGCCACCGGTGACGATGCTACCAGATATCGACGCGTCGTCACCGGAGGCATCTGCGGAGATGCAGCGGGTGGTAAGGGAAAGGTTCCCGAACCGCTCCAGCTGGCCCGAGATCCTCCTGGAGGTCCTCCGATTTGCGACGTTCGATGAGCGCGCGCGCTTTGCGGGCGACGACGGAGGGATGGACTTCGAGTTCATCTTCTGGGCGATCAGGAGGCGGAGTCGCCGGACCCAAGGCAGGCGGCGCGGTGGGCGCGCTTCAAGACGAGGAACCCGTCAAGGCTCAACATACGACCTCCACCGGTGCTGCATATTGCCAACATCCCATCGGAAGAGCTGCCGCCGGGGACCATTCTCCCCAGAATTCCCTGAGACATCAACACCCCGGCGCTTGGCCCCTGCAGGGCGACTCTGTCCTACTTGCAAGGCACAGAAGGATCAGGGGCTCCACCCTGGAACCTCCGCCATGGCCAGGAGACCGAGGGGAGAAGCCTCGCAACAAGGTAAAAATCGCGCAACCCAGATCTCGTTCAAATGTACTACAAATTGTTCGATCTGAAGCTTATTTTGGTGGGGATTCCCACACTGATTTGGGGGAGGGGAACGATGGAACGGATGTTTCTGGTGTATTGGGAAGGGTTGTCCCTTCGATTAATCCTCATATTGCCCCATCCTCGCCTGGATTGCAGCACGTTTCATGTGATAATCTGAACCCAGCGAGCTGTAATGTCTCTGACGAACTCGTTTCTGCGAGGAGAGCGGGGCTGATTTCAAACCAGTCGCCTGCAGTGAGTGGACCGACCCCTACCCCATCCCCGTTGACCACTGGATGTGTGGTTAGGAAAAAAGCGGGGGGCCAAAAGACGTTTCCTACTTTGGCAAGCGGAACTGGGGAGGAGGTGGCGGACTTTTTTGGTCAGTTGTGGGTTGTTCCTTCCCCAACCCGCAGCCGCCGCCTACATAAACCTAGGCTGTAATCCCCAAAACCTAGTTTCGCCATCCCCAGTCTCTTTTGGATTAGGAAGGATTTGTTCTTATCAAGGAAATTCTCGGCCCAAGATTGTTACCCGATTTCATCTGTAGGGCCTTTTGATCCTGTTCCTACTTCCTTCAAGATTTCTGTTGAGGGAATAGCTAGGCTTTCCTAGATCGTTCGCTGAAGCAGTTAAGGGAGGGATGGATAATCGGGGGCAGATGGCGCAAAGGAATCGCCGACCACCACTAGGGAAGAAACCCGCCCTGCAGGAGGGGAAATCTTCCTCCTCCTTGGGTACTGGGAAACCAGGGCAACAAGGGGCGCCCAAATCGACCCAGGGGATTTCTGCACAAGCTGCTCCGGCGGCTGCAGCCCCACCACCACCTCCTCCCCCTCTAGCGGTACAAATCCTCGACCCAAAATACAAAGATATGACCTGCTTCAATTGTAGTTGGCCTGGTCACTACGTGGGAAACTGTGTGGAGGCAAAGAAACGTTTTATTTGTGCTGGGAATCATAACGTCAACAATTGTGCGGCTTGGGCGAAACCTCAACCAGCTGCTACTTACTTTGGAAGTGCAGCCTCGGGTCTGGGTTTCTATCATATTGAGGTCCCTGTAGCGGCTGAATCTAGCTGGTTGAATTACAAAAATTGTGCTGTCCTCAAGGTAGTTAAGGGCGAGGTTTCTGCCTCAGATCTGCTCACCCAGCTCAACGGGATCTTTTGTAAGAACAAAGAGTGGCCATGGCAGATCAGGGAACTGGAGAATAAGAAGTTTCTACTAAGATTTCCACCTTGGAAAAATGTAGATGATCTAATTGAGTTCCCACCATTTGAGCTACCCATTGTTGGGGTGTCTGTCAAGATCTGTGAATGGGAAGGAATGTTGGATGAATTTGGAGCACTTACTGAAGCTTGGGTTCAGATCGAGGGGATTCCCCCTAAATGGTGTGCTTGGAAAGTCTTTGCTCAAATCACAACTTGTTTTGGGATCCTGGTGGATGTTGACTGGAATGGAATTTTCAAAAGTTTTTATGAAACTATCCGAGTCAAGGTTGCTTGCAGAGACCCTAGGAAGATCCCTTATGAAAGATTGGTGGAAATGAAAAGGAAACTCTACCTGTTGTTTTTTACAGTGGAAGGGTTTGAGCAGAATGGTGAAGACTCTGATGGAGGTGATGATGATACAGGTATGGAGAATCTGGAGGAGAATGAGGAGAATAACAATAAAGATTCTGAGGATAAGAAAGACATGGAAGATGGTGAAGATGAGCTATTGACGAACTGGATAAGGCTAACTTCCCTACCAAAACAGTCCCCTCCACTAGCTCGAACAAAACTAGGTCTCTAGTGACTGCTTCTGCAGTGGAAATCGATTCGTGTGATGTGATAAATGCAAGGCAAGGAAAAAACTGATGACCTCAAAGACAAGACGCCAGTGAAATCTGATGGGGATGAAACAGCAACAACTCCGAGGTTTGCAAGATCTGATGCGATGTCAGTCCATCTGGACTACTGTTCTGAGCAGCTTAGCAAGTTTGAGATGGTGGAATCTGATGTGGAAGAAGAAAACACCAATATGGAAATGGAATGTTTACCTGAGGATCTAACCCTGGCAATGAACTCAGTTAAAAGGTCTTTACTGGACTCACTTGAAAAAGCTGACACAGCTGTCAAGAAGAAACCCAGTGTCAAAAGCTCACCTACATGGGGCCCAGTTCTGGCTAATAAACCTATGACCAGAATTCAAGGAAACACTAAGATCATGGATAAGGCAGCTGCATACATGAGGAAGAAGAACTTGGAAATACCAGCTACATTTAAAGGTAAATCATTTGCTACCCTTAACCCTAATGAACTTGCTTCTTATACTACTAAAGTGGATCTCTATATTGGCAATAGTAAGGAAGAACAAAAAGAAATTATTCTTGACCTGATTGATAAGGAAAAAATTAGATGCATACAATTTGCTAATGAAAACCCAGAGATTGTTCTCCCTGACAATTTAGATCTGATGGATATGAGTGTTACTACCTCTGTTACTAGGAAGGAAAATTTACCATATACTAGATCAGTTGGCACTGCTGGTTCAGTAATGGAATCCCCAATCTTGAATAATAAGAAGAAGCCTTGTGGCTTATCCCATCCTTTTAAAGTTAAATGATAGGAGCTTTTTGGAATATCCGCGGTCTAGGGCAACCTGGAAAAATTCAGTGCCTAGGAGATTTCATTTGTAATAACCATGTGGATTTCTTGTGTTTCTCTGAAACCAAGAGAGAGAACATTGATAATCATATCCTTAATAACATAGCTGGTAGGATAAAATTTGATTGGCATTACCTACCTGCGATTAACACAGCTGGTGGGATCCTTGTGGGTCTTAGAAATGATTTGTTTGAAGTTATTGGCTTTATTAATAAGAAATCTTGCATTGTTGCAACTCTGGAAAACAAATCAGATGGTTTTATTTGGCATCTTATTGCCGTGTATGGTACATCTTACAATGAGCTTAAATTAGAATTCATTGCTGAATTGCATGAGGTTATGGAGGGGCTCACATACCCAGTTTTACTTGGGGGTGACTTTAACTTGGTTAGATCCACGACTGATAGGAATAATGGTGTTATTAATAATCAGTTCTCGTACCTTTTCAATGATTGGATTAACAAATGGTCTCTTATGGAGATCGGTGTGGCAAATAGGAAATATACCTGGAGTAATAACCAAGACAGACCTATTTTTGCCACTATAGACAGAGTTTTTGCTTCTCTTTCTTGGGATGCTCACTTTCCTTTATCGGTGGTTTCTGCACTTCCTCATGTGGGGAGTGACCATGCACCTTTACTGTTGGACACAGGGGCGCGGAGGGTTACCTCCCCCAAGATTTTTCGTTTTGAGAAGTGGTGGCTTGACCACGCTGACTTTAAAAAATGGTTATTGACACCTGGAACACACGGGTTCAGGGTGAGTCAGCTATAGATGTTTGGATGAATAAGAGTAAACTATTTAGAAAGAAAGCTCGGGGATGGAGTATTAACATCGAAGCAGCTAGTAAAAAAAGAAAGAGGGAGCTTTTGCTCGAGTTCGACATTCTTGACGTGTTTTCTGAAAGAAACCAGATCGATGATGGAGATAGGATCAAGATGGCGGAGATTAAAAAAGAACTTGATCAAATCTGGAGCAAAGAGGAAACTGCCTTATGGCAGCGATCCAGAGATCGTAGAATTATTGACGAAGACAAGAATAATGCCTATTTCCACGCTTTGGCCAATCATAGACATAGGAAAAATCATCTCTCCGAGTTAATTGGGGATAATGGTCCAGTTTACACCACTCAGGAGATGTTGGGGGTAGCTACCTCCTACTATAAAAACTTGTTCTGCTTTGAAAATAGGGTTAATTTGATAAATGCCACTCCAATTATGGCGATTCTGAGAAATGCCACTGCAATTTCCAAACTTTGAAAAATGCCATTTCATGCCATTTCCAGTGGCATTTTTCGAAGTCTGCAGTGGCGTTTTTCAAAGATTGCAAAATTTGCAGTGGCATTTTTCAAAGTTTGGAAATTGCAGTGGCATTTTTATGAATCGCCATAATTGGAGTGGCATTTATCTAATTAACCCTTGAAAATAAACACAATATATGCCTCGGTCCTTCCTTCTGGGAGGAAGATGAATTGGTCACTCAAGAGGAGAACGACTATTTAAAAAAAACTTCTCTGAGGAAGAAATTAAAGAGGCAATCTTTGGGTCTTATGCCCATGGCGCTCCAGGCCCAGATGGACTATCCTTTTTGTTTTATCAAACCTTTTGGGAGGTTATTAAAACTGTTGGAAATATGCCCTAGAGGCAATAATAAAAGCATTATTATTATATTTCCTTATTCATGATAATTGTCTTTATTCGTGCTATAATTGTGTTAACCGGAAATCGTAATACATGTGTGAATAACAGACAACAAACATGTCCCTAGTGAGCCTCTAGTTGACTAGCTCGTTGATCGACAGATAGTCATGGTTTCCTGACTATGGACATTGGATGTCATCGATAACGGGATCACATCATTAGGAGATTGATGTGATGGACAAGACCCAATCCTAAACATAGCATAAGATTGCATAGTTTGTTTGCTAGAGTTATCCAATGTCAAGTATCTTTTCCTTAGACCATGAGATCGTGTAACTCCCGGATACCGTAGGAGTGCTTTGGGTGTGCCAAACGTCACAACGTAACTGGGTGACTATAAAGGTATGCTACGGGTATCTCTGAAAGTGTCTGTTGGGTTGACATGGATCGAGACTGGGATTTGTCACTCCGCTTGACGGAGAGGTATCACCGGGCCCTCTCGGTAATGCATCATCACAATGAGCTCAAGGTGATCAAAGTGTTTGATCACGGGATCATGCATTACGGAATGAGAAAAGTGACTTGTCGATAACGAGATTGAACGAGGTATTGGGATACCGACGATCGAATCTCGGCCAAGTAAAATACCGATTGACAAAGGGAATCGTATACGGGATTAATTGAATCCTTGACATCGTGGTTCATCTGATGAGATCATCGTGGATCATGTGGGAGCCAACATGGGTATCCAGATCCCTCTGTTGGTTATTGCCCGAGAGCCGTCTCGGTCATGTCTGCATGTCTCCCGAACCCGTAGGGTCTACACACTTAAGGTTCGGTGACGCTAGGGTTGTGAAGATATGTATGTGCAGTAACCCGAATGTTGTTCGGAGTCCCGGATGAGATCCCGGACATCACGAGGAGTTCCGGAATGGTCCGGAGGTAAAGAATTATATATAGGAAGTGCTATTTTGGCCATCGGGACAAGTTTCGGTGTTATCGGTATTGTACCGGGACCACCGGAGGGGTCCCGGGGGTCCACCGGGGGGTCCACCTGCCCCGGGGGGCCACATGGGCTATAGGGGGTGCGCCCTGGCCTATATGGGCCAAGGGCACCAGCCCCAAGGGCCCATGCGCCAAGGAGACTTGGAGAGGGAAGAGTCCAAAGAGGGGAAGGCACCTCCGAGGTGCCTTGGGGAGGATGGACTCCTCCCCCCTTTGGCCGCACCCCTTCCTTGGAGGAAGGGGCAAGGCTGCGCCCTCCCCCCTCTCATGCGCCTATATAAAGGGAGGGGAGGGAGGGGTGGCCGCACCCGATGCCCTGGCTCCTCCCTCCTCCCTGCAACACCTCCTCCTCCTCCCGTAGTTGCTTAGCGAAGCCCTGCCGGAGTTCTGCTGCATCCACCACCACACCGTCGTGCTGGATCTTCCTCAACCTCTCCTTCCCCCTTGCTGGATCAAGAAGGAGGAGACGTCTCCCGTCCCGTACGTGTGTTGAACGCGGAGGTGCCGTCCGTTCGGTACTAGATCATCGGTGAATTGGATCACGGCAAGTACGACTACCTCATCCACGTTCACTCGAACGCTTCCGTTGCGATCTACAAAGTGGTATGTAGATGCTATCTAATCTGAATACTCGTTGCTAGATGAACTCATAGATGGATCTTGGTGAAACCGTAGGAAAATTTTTTGTTTTCTGCAACGTTCCCCAACAGTGGCATCATGAGCTAGGTCTATGCGTAGTTCTTCTTGCGCGAGTAGAACACAATTTGTTGTGGGCGTAGATGTTGTCAACTCTTCTTGCCGCTACTAGTCTTATCTTGCTTCAGCGGTATTATGGGATGAAGCGGCCCGGACCAACCTTACACGTACGCTTACGTGAGACCGGTTCCACCGACTAACATGCACTAGTTGCATAAGGTGGCTGGCGGGTGTCTGTCTCTCCTACTTTAGTTGGAGCGGATTCGATGAAAAGGGTCCTTATGAAGGGTAAATAGAAGTTGACAAATCACGTTGTGGTTTTAACGTAGGTAAGAAAACGTTCTTGCTAGAACCCTAATTCAGCCACGTAAAACTTGCAACAACAATTAGAGGACGTCTAACTTGTTTTTGCAGCAAGTGCTATGTGATATGATATGGCCAAAGTTGTGATGAATGATGAATGATCTATATGTGATGTATGAGATGTTCATGCTATTGTAATAGGAATCACGACTTGCATGTCGATGAGTATGACAACCGGCAGGAGCCATAGGAGTTGTCTTTATTTTTTGTATGACCTGCGTGTCATTGAGAATCGCCATGTAAATTACTTTACTTTATTGCTAAACGCGTTAGCCATAGTAGTAGAAGTAATAGTTGGCGAGCAACTTCATGGAGACACGATGATTAAGATCATGATGATGAGGATCATGGTGTCAAGCCGGTGACAAGATGATCATGGAGCCCCAAGATGGAGATCAAAGGAGCTATGTGATATTGGCCATATCATGTCACGTTTATTATTTGATTGCATGTGATGTTTATCATGTTTTGCATCTTGTTTACTTAGAACGACGGTAGTAAATAAGATGATCCCTCATAATAATTTCAAGAAAGTGTTCACCCTAACTGTGCACCGTTGCTAAGGTTCGTCGTTCCGAAGCACCACGTGATGATCGGGTGTGATAGGTCCTTACGTTCGCATACAACGGGTGTAAGACAGATTTACACACGCAAAACACTTAGGTTGACTTGACGAGCCTAGCATGTACAGACATGGCCTCGGAACACAGAAGATCGAAAGGTCGAGCATGAGTCGTATAGAAGATACGACCAACATGAAGATGTTCACCGATGTTGACTAGTCCGTCTCACGTGATGATCGGACACGGCCTAGTTGACTCGGATCATGTAATACTTAGATGACTAATAGAGGGATGTCTATCTAAGTGGGAGTTCGTTAAATAATTTGATTAAATGAACTTTATTATCATGAACTTAGTCTATATATTTACAATATGTCTTGTAGATCAAATGGCCAACGTAGTCCTCAACTTCAACGCGTTCCTAGAGAAAACCAAGCTGAAAGACGATGGTAGCAACTATACGGACTGGGTCCGGAACCTGAGGATCATCCTCATAGCTGCCAAGAAAGATTATGTCCTAAGAGCACCGCTGGGTGACGCACCTATTCTCCCTGCAGAACAAGACGTTATGAACGCTTGGCAGTCACGCTGCGATGATTACTCCCTCGTTCAGTGCGGCATGCTTTACAGCTTAGAGCCGGGGCTCCAAAAGCGTTTTGAGAGACATGGAGCATATGAGATGTTCGAAGAGCTGAAAATGGTTTTCCAATCTCATGCCCGGGTCGAGAGATATGAAGTCTCCGATAAATTCTTTAGCTGTAAGATGGAGGAAAATGGTTCTGTCAGTGAACACATACTCAAAATGTCTGGGTTGCACAACCGCTTGACTCAACTGGAAGTTAATCTCCCGGATGAAGCGGTCATTGACAGAATCCTCCAGTCGCTTCCACCTAGCTACAAGAGCTTTGTGATGAACTACAATATGCAGGGGATGGTAAAGACCATTCCTGAAGTATATGCTATGCTGAAATCAGCAGAGGTAGAAATCAAGAAGGAGCATCAAGTGCTGATGGTGAATAAAACCACTAAGTTCAAGAAGGGCAAGGGTAAAAAGAACTTCAAGAAGGACGGCAAGGAAGTTGCCGCGCCCGGTAAGCAAGTTGCCGGGAAGAAGCCAAAGAATGGACCCAAGCCCGAAACTGAGTGCTTTTATTGCAAGGGAAGTGGTCACTGGAAGCGGAACTGCCCCAAATACTTAGCGGACAAGAAGGCCGGCAAAACCAAAGGTATATGTGATATACATGTAATTGATGTGTACCTTATCAGTACTCGTAGTAGCTCTTGGGTATTTGATACCGGTGCAGTTGCTCACATTTGTAACTCAAAGCAGGAGCTGCGGAATAAACGGAGACTGGTGAAGGATGAGGTGACGATGCGCGTCGGGAATGGTTCCAAGGTCGATGTGATCGCCGTCGGCACGCTGCCTCTACATTTACCTACGGGATTAGTTTTAAACCTCAATAATTGTTATTTAGTGCCAAGTTTGAGCATGAACATTGTATCTGGATCTCGCTTAATTCGAGATGGCTACTCATTTAAATCAGAGAATAATGGTTGTTCCATTTATATGAGAGATATGTTTTATGGTCATGCTCCGATGGTTAATGGTTTATTCTTAATGAATCTCGTACGAGATGATACACATATTCATAGTGTGAATACCAAAAGAGTGAAAGTTGATAACAATAGTCTCACATATTTGTGGCACTGCCGCCTTGGTCACATAGGTGTCAAACGCATGAAGAAGCTCCATGCAGATGGACTTTTAGAGTCTCTTGATTATGAATCATTTGACACGTGCGAACCATGCCTCATGGGTAAAATGACCAAGACTCCGTTCTCAGGAACAATGGAGCGAGCAACCAACTTATTGGAAATCATACATACCGATGTGTGCGGTCCAATGAGTGTTGAGGCTCGCGGAGGCTATCGTTATGTTCTCACCCTCACTGATGACTTGAGTAGATATGGGTATATCTACTTAATGAAACACAAGTCTGAGACCTTTGAAAAGTTCAAGGAATTTCAGAGTGAGGTTGAAAATCAACGTGATAGAAAGATCAAGTTTCTACGATCAGATCGTGGAGGAGAATACTTGAGTCACGAATTTGGCACACACTTGAGAAAATGTGGAATAGTTTCACAACTCACGCCGCCTGGAACACCTCAGCGTAATGGTGTGTCCGAACGTCGTAATCGCACTCTATTAGATATGGTGCGATCTATGATGTCTCTTACCGACTTACCGCTATCTTTTTGGGGCTATGCTTTAGAGACTGCCGCATTCACTTTAAATAGGGCTCCGTCGAAATCCGTTGAGACGACACCGTATGAATTATGGTTTGGGAAGAAACCTAAGCTGTCGTTTCTAAAAGTTTGGGGATGCGATGCTTATGTCAAGAAACTTCAACCTGAAAAGCTCGAACCCAAGTCGGAAAAATGCGTCTTCATAGGATACCCTAAAGAAACTGTTGGGTATACCTTCTACCTCAGATCCGAAGGCAAGATCTTTGTTGCCAAGAATGGATCCTTTCTAGAGAAAGAGTTTCTCTCGAAAGAAGTAAGTGGGAGGAAAGTAGAACTTGATGAAGTGTTACCTCTTGAACCGGAAAATGGCGAAACTCAAGAAAACGTTTCTGAGGTGCCTGCACCGACTAGAGAGGAAATTAATGATGATGATCAAGATGCTTCTGATCAAGCTCCTACTGAAATTCGAAGGTCCACAAGGACACGTTCCGCACCAGAGTGGTACGGCAACCCTGTCTTGGAAATCATGTTGTTAGACAACGGTGAACCTTCGAACTATGAGGAAGCAATGGCGGGCCCGGATTCCGACAAATGGCTGGAAGCCATGAAATCCGAGATAGGATCCATGTATGAAAACGAAGTATGGACTTTGACTGACTTGCCCGTTGAACGGCGAGCCATAGAAAATAAATGGATCTTTAAGAAGAAGACAGACGCGGATGGTAATGTGACCATCTATAAAGCTCGGCTTGTCGCTAAGGGTTATCGACAAGTTCAAGGGGTTGACTATGATGAGACTTTCTCACCGGTAGCGAAGCTGAAGTCCGTCCGAATCATGTTAGCAATTGCCGCATACTATGATTATGAGATATGGCAAATGGACGTCAAAACGGCATTCCTTAATGGTTTCCTTAAGGAAGAATTGTATATGATGCAGCCGGAAGGTTTTGTCGATCCTAAGAATGCTGACAAGGTGTGCAAGCTCCAACGCTCGATTTATGGGCTGGTGCAAGCATCTCGGAGTTGGAACATTCGCTTTGATGAGATGATCAAAGCGTTTGGGTTTACACAGACTTATGGAGAAGCCTGTGTTTACAAGAAAGTGAGTGGGAGCTCTGTAGCATTTCTCATATTATATGTAGACGACATACTTTTGATGGGAAATGATATAGAACTCTTGGACAGCATTAAGGCCTACTTGAATAAAAGTTTTTCAATGAAGGACCTTGGAGAAGCTGCTTATATATTAGGCATCAAGATCTATAGAGATAGATCGAGACGCCTCATAGGTCTTTCGCAAAGCACATACCTTGATAAGATATTGAAGAAATTCAATATGGATCAATCTAAGAAAGGGTTCTTACCTGTGTTACAAGGTGTGAAATTGAGCTCAGCTCAATGTCCGACCACGGCAGAAGATATAGAAGAGATGAGCGTCATCCCCTATGCCTCAGCCATAGGTTCTATTATGTATGCCATGCTGTGTACCAGACCTGATGTAAACCTTGCCGTAAGTTTGGTAGGTAGGTACCAAAGTAATCCCGGCAAGGAACACTGGACAGCGGTCAAGAATATCCTGAAGTACCTGAAAAGGACTAAGGAAATGTTTCTCGTTTATGGAGGTGACGAAGAGCTCGTCGTAAAGGGTTACGTCGACGCTAGCTTCGACACAGATCTGGATGACTCTAAGTCACAAACCGGATACGTGTATATTTTGAATGGTGGGGCAGTAAGCTGGTGCAGTTGCAAGCAAAGCGTCGTGGCGGGATCTACATGTGAAGCGGAGTACATGGCAGCCTCGGAGGCAGCACATGAAGCAATTTGGGTGAAGGAGTTCATCACCGACCTCGGAGTCATACCCAATGCGTCGGGGCCAATCAAGCTCTTCTGTGACAACACTGGAGCTATTGCACTTGCAAAGGAGCCCAGGTTTCACAAGAAGACTAGGCACATCAAGCGTCGCTTCAACTCCATTCGTGAAAATGTTCAAGATGGAGACATAGAGATTTGTAAAGTGCACACGGATCTGAATGTCGCAGATCTGTTGACTAAACCTCTCCCTAAGGCAAAACATGATCAGCACCAGAACTCTATGGGTGTTCGATTCATCACAATGTAAACTAGATTATTGACTCTAGTGCAAGTGGGAGACTGTTGGAAATATGCCCTAGAGGCAATAATAAAAGCATTATTATTATATTTCCTTATTCATGATAATTGTCTTTATTCGTGCTATAATTGTGTTAACCGGAAATCGTAATACATGTGTGAATAACAGACAACAAACATGTCCCTAGTGAGCCTCTAGTTGACTAGCTCGTTGATCGACAGATAGTCATGGTTTCCTGACTATGGACATTGGATGTCATCGATAACGGGGTCACATCATTAGGAGATTGATGTGATGGACAAGACCCAATCCTAAACATAGCATAAGATTGCATAGTTCGTTTGCTAGAGTTATCCAATGTCAAGTATCTTTTCCTTAGACCATGAGATCGTGTAACTCCCGGATACCGTAGGAGTGCTTTGGGTGTGCCAAACGTCACAACGTAACTGGGTGACTATAAAGGTATGCTACGGGTATCTCTGAAAGTGTCTGTTGGGTTGACATGGATCGAGACTGGGATTTGTCACTCCGCTTGACGGAGAGGTATCACCGGGCCCTCTCGGTAATGCATCATCACAATGAGCTCAAGGTGATCAAAGTGTTTGATCATGGGATCATGCATTACGGAACGAGAAAAGTGACTTGTCGATAACGAGATTGAACGAGGTATTGGGATACCGACGATCGAATCTCGGGCAAGTAAAATACCGATTGACAAAGGGAATCGTATACGGGATTAATTGAATCCTTGACATCGTGGTTCATCCGATGAGATCATCGTGAAGCATGTGGGAGCCAACATGGGTATCCAGATCCCGCTGTTGGTTATTGCCCGAGAGCCGTCTCGTCATGTCTGCATGTCTCCCGAACCCGTAGGGTCTACACACTTAAGGTTCGGTGACGCTAGAGTTGTGAAGATATGTATGTGCAGTAACCCGAATGTTGTTCGGAGTCCCGGATGAGATCCCGGACGTCACGAGGAGTTCCGGAATGGTCCGGAGGTAAAGAATTATATATAGGAAGTGCTATTTTGGCCATCGGGACAAGTTTCGGTGTTATCGGTATTGTACCGGGACCACCGGAGGGGTCCCGGGGGTCCACCGGGGGGGTCCACCTGCCCCGGGGGGCCACATGGGCTATAGGGGGTGCGCCCTGGCCTATATGGGCCAAGGGCACCAGCCCCAAGGGCCCATGCGCCAAGGAGACTTGGAGAGGGAAGAGTCCAAAGAGGGGAAGGCACCTCCGAGGTGCCTTGGGGAGGATGGACTCCTCCCCCCCTTTGGCCGCACCCCTTCCTTGGAGGAAGGGGCAAGGCTGCGCCCTCCCCCCCTCTCATGCGCCTATATAAAGGGAGGGAAGGGAGGGGTGGCCGCACCCGATGCCCTGGCTCCTCCCTCCTCCCTGCAACACCTCCTCCTCCTCCCGTAGTTGCTTAGCGAAGCCCTGCCGGAGTTCTGCTGCATCCACCACCACACTGTCGTGCTGGATCTTCCTCAACCTCTCCTTCCCCCTTGCTGGATCAAGAAGGAGGAGACGTCTCCCGTCCCGTACGTGTGTTGAACGCGGAGGTGCCGTCCGTTCGGTACTAGATCATCGGTGAATTGGATCACGGCAAGTACGACTACCTCATCCACGTTCACTCGAACGCTTCCGTTGCGATCTACAAAGTGGTATGTAGATGCTATATAATCTGAATACTCGTTGCTAGATGAACTCATAGATGGATCTTGGTGAAACCGTAGGAATTTTTTTTGTTTTCTGCAACGTTCCCCAACAAAAACAGACGTCATGGCCCTGGTTAGAGACTTTGAGGAGGGCAAGCTAGATTTACAACGTTTGAATTTTGCCTTGATTGTTCTCATTCCAAAAGAACCTGATGCCAGAGAGATGAAGAAATTTTGCCCTATAAGTCTGAGCAATTGTGGGGTTAAATTTTTTTCTAAAGGCATGACCAATAGGGTATCCCTCGTTGGACGTAGATTGATTTCTTCTAATCAGATTGCGTTCATTAAGGGGAGATACATCCTAGAGAGTGTGGTTATGGCACATGAGGTGATCCATGAAATTAAAAAATCAGGCTCGCAGGGTTTGGTTCTTAAATTGGATTACGAAAAAGCATATGATAGAGTTAGTTGGGGGTTCCTATTTGATATGCTTCACTCGAGAGGTTTTGGTCCAAAATGGATTTCTTGGATCAAAACTACTCTCATCAATAGCACATTTAGTGTGAGAATTAATGACACTACTGGTCCCTACTTTGTAGGAGGTAAAGGTCTCAAACAAGGGGACCCACACTCTCATTTGTTGTTTAATTTGGTTGCTGATGTTTTTACTAAAATGCTCAAAAAAGCTGTTTCCCAAAATTTAATATCTGGGCTTCTGCCTCATGTGATTCCTGGAGGCGTGGTCAGTCTGCAATATGCAGACGACACTATACTTTTCTTGGAGAACTCTACTCAGAAAGCAAGAAATTTTAAATGGCTTTTGTCATGTTTTGAAAACCTGTCTGGGATGAAAATTAATTTCCACAAGAGTGATCTCATGACTGTCAATGTAGATGATGCAATTGCTAAGGAATTTGCTCAGATATTTTGTTGCAAAAAAGGATCCTTCCCTATTAAATATGTGGGAGTGCCTCTGCACTATGATAAGTTAAAAAGGGAAGATTTACAACCTATCATTGATAGAATCATTAAGGGTATATCTGGCTGGTTAGGGAGATACCTCACATATAAAGGAAAATTTATTTTACTTTGTGCTTGTGTGATTAGTATTCCTGCTTATTTTATGTCTGTGATCAAGTTTCCTAAGTGGGCAATTAATGCCATTAACTCCCAAATGGCTCACTTCTTTTGGGGGAATATAGGAGACCAACACAAGTACCACCTGGCTAATTGGGGCCTAATCACTAGGAAGAAGGAATTTGGAGGCTTGGGGGTTCCCAACATTAGAGAGTATAATATGGCTCTACTAGCTTCTTGGGGTAAAAGATTTTTTAATAATCCTGACTCAGATTGGGTGAAACTGCTCTTGTACAAGTATAGAGTTAATTCTCCTAATCTGCTTTGGGCTAAGAGTGAAGGGGGCTCTACCTTTTGGAAGAGCATAACTTGGGCACTAGCTGCTGCAAAAACCTTTTATAGATGGAAATTGGGCGATGGAAAACTCATTAGTTTTTGGCATGATGTATGGGTGGGGGATTGTTCCCTTAAGGTACAATTCTGGGACCTGTTTAGCATATGTAACCAAACGGATAGTACAGTAGCTCAAGTGTGGGATGGGAATGATTTAAAATTAACATTTAGAAGATGTGTTGATCTTAGTGGTATGAACCGCTGGGAACAACTTGTCTATATGATCAAGCAAAAACCTCCTTTGGATGAAGTGGATACCCCGATTTGGGGCTTAGAATCCAATGGAAATTTTTCGGTTAAATCCTTTTATAAACAAATTAATTTCAGTGGGATAGTCCCAGCTATTAGTGATAAAATGTGGAAAATTCTATGCCCACAGAACATCCATATTTTCCTGTGGCTTTGTGTTCACAATAAGATTCTTACCAGAGATAATCTTGCGACAAGAAGGGAAGTGGAAGAACCTTCCTGTTTATTTTGCTCTGACTTTGAAACTGTTCAACACCTGTTGTTTGATTGTGTGGTGGCCCAACAAATTTGGGATGTTGTTGCAGAAGCTTTCGGTATCGACAAAATTTCTTGTTTTGGAAATATTGTGTCCTTCTGGCATATGTATAAAGAAAATGTTGTCTTAAACATGGTGACAACTGCTGCCTTGTGGAGCTTGTGAAGACTAAGAAATGAGTTTTGCTTTCAGGGGCGCAAATGGAGAAATGTGAAGTGCATTCTTGCAAAACTAAGCTGCTTTTTACACCAATGGAAGGTTCTTTGCGACGATGGTCAGGCGACTCTGCTGCTGCGATGCATCCTCCTGATGGACAAACGGCGTGGGGAACTCCTCCGGATCGCATGGAGATGATGCTGGGAGAGACCAACTGAAAGCTGGGTGATGGAGATGATGGTTCAGAGAATTCTTCATGTCGCTCCCCTTCGTTTCCCATTTCTGTTGGTGCTCTGTAATAAGTAAAAGACTTCGCTACGCTTCTAGCCTAAACTGTTATATTGGCTTTAGGCGTCTATCGTTGATTTAGCTACTATGTAGTAGTCGGATGATGCTCTGTAAAAACTGGTGACTGTTGCTGTCTGCTTCATTCTATAAAATGGGGCGGGGGGGGGGGGGCAACCCTCTTTCTTTCAAAAAAAAAGAAACTCCCTTGCATCCGACCAGCGTGACGTGACGGTGAGTCCCCTCCATCTCCGGCCGGCCATCTTGCTAATGTGCTTTTCTTCATCTTCTGTCCCCTCTTCTTTTCTTCTTTCATGTCGAACAGGGACATGAAATTAGAGAAGAGGAACTAACCATAACCATACGTTAATTGTTGCTGATCTCGTGATCTCATCCTATACTCCTACCTAGTAGCTTGGATCTCCATGGACGGCAAGACGCCTCATCTGCTGCCTCCGAGCGAGGCCAACAAGGAGATCCGGGATGACGTCCCACTGGTCTGCGCATGGGCGCTCATCAACGCCTTCAGCATCGTCGTCGGAGCAGCAAGCGGCTACGTAGCCGCCTACCTCCATGTCTCGTGCAGCAAGGTAATTACCTACCCGTACCCCTCGGATGCTTTTGCTTGGCATTATTGCGACCGATCCATGCATCATGCGCCAAGCTGGTATGGTGTTCCTCTTCCTCTGCAGTCCTCCTTCATTCTGCCGTGCATCCAGCTGACGGACGCGGCGAAAGCCAGGCTAATCGCCCTCTTCATCGGGATGTTGTGCTGCGCCGCATCCCAGGCGGCCGCGGCCGCGCCGGCGCTGCTGCTCCCACGCCGCCGTCGCTGGGCCCGGCGTGCCCTCGCCTACCTCGCGCTCGCGGTCACCATCCTCTTCCATTGCATGTACGCCAGTTTAGTCTGCATCCTCCTCGCCGCCGACCCAGGACACATGTCCGGCAGGATCTACTACACCGTGATCATCTGCTTCATGGTGGTGTGCGACCTCCTGAGCTGCGTGGCCCTCCTCCTGGAGGTGATGGGGCGGCGCAAGCAGTGCGTAGCCTAGCCTGTGACTTCAGCTAGCTGCAACTGATCATGTTGGTGGATCAGCTCATGACGTACCGATCGATGAGAGCGTAGTTCTAGGGAATAACGTAAATTATGCATTAATTCTGCTGTGACGATTGATGGAGTAGTGCCGTAGTATTCGTGAATCTAGCTAGTACCTGGTGTAGTGTTAATATCCAGATCGACTCTAGTAGTTACTCCATTTGGGCTATAGCGAGCGCAATTTCTAGTAAAAAATCCTGTATCCTTCCACTTAGATATGCTGGCTATATAATTAGACTGGATGGATTGTGGTTATGTTTGATGTATTCCTCCTTTCCTCTATGTGATCGTCAGATATGAGTTCTATATATGCTTAAATTGATATTGCCGTGTAATTTGATGTTGCTGAAATCGTTGCAGTGTAATTCCATTCACACATGTTGTTCTGGTGCTAAAAATTGGTTTTCATTCATTCCGGCAACCGCTAGCGTATCCTCTGGAGGCTGGGCTGCGTGCGGGTGGATGCTCTCGGCTGAGATTGAGTGACCCCTGTCCCGACCCGTTTGACCATAGCTTGGAATGCCCTCCTGCAAAGTAAGAGCAACTCCAACACGCCGATTCAAAAGGACGACGTTTTTGTTTGTTTTTTGTCTGTTTGGGTCGGCCGCCCGCTCGGCGTCCACCCCGTTTGAGATTTGGGTCGGCAATGCGCCCAATGTGCCGACCCATTATGTCCGCACGCAAATTATGAAAAAGGCCCACAGCCATAGTTCATGTCAGCGGCCATGTCGTCGCTCGAAGTTCATGCTGGCACCATGCCAGCTTCAGAAAACACCACATAGTTAAGCCGGCACACTTGCCAGCGGCCGGCACACATGTCAGCACACAAAAAGGGGCGGGAGTTCGACCACGCCATCACAGCCGTGGTCATGCCAGCACACTAGCCGGGATACAAAAAAGGATGGCGCTCGCCGCCATAGGTCACTCGTCGTCGAACTTGAGCATGTCGGCCTGCATCTTCTCGAACCACGGCCTCTTCCTTGGCGACACGGTGTTGAGATCCACCTCCATGATCTCCACCCCGTTCATCATGTCGCCCGCCGCGATGGCTTCCTCCCTCGCGTCCGCCGCATGCCTCCGGCCCTTTCTCTTCGCCGACTCCCTTGCCCGCTCTTCGGCGTCAGCTTCTTCTTCGGCTTGGGCGCGGCGGCGGTCTTGTGGGGAGCGTGAGGCTTGCCTTTGCCAGAGGGGGCGGTTGTGATGCCGGACGAAGCAAGGGAGGCGAGGCCGGCGGCGGCATCGAGGTCGTCGTCCATAGCGGGCGGCGGGAGCGCGTGCGGGCGGTGGATTTTGAGGGAAAATGAAGGAAAATGATGGAGGCTGCCACCGACCAGCAGGCCAGGGGGAGAAGGCGAGCGCGCGCGTCCGTCTCGTGTCCGCGCCGACGCAAATCCGACTCAAAAATAAGCCGAGAATGGGTCGGCAGGTGGACGAAAAGCGGACGCGTGTCCGTTTGGGTCGACGCGTTGGGCCGACTTTTCTGTCCGCGCCGACCCAGACTGAACGCGCGTGAACGAAATGGATCGTCGCGTTGGAGTTGCTCTAAGGTCCTTTTTGATGCATGCCCATTTTTTGTTTGGAATCCACACCCCGACAGTGAAACTTGACTTGTATGAGCGGTTTCACCGCGCCTAGCCACAACAATCCTCCTTGAAAATTTGAAAATTATGTTTTTTCAGTCTGATCATCGCGTTGAGTATTTGAGTTACGAGTTAAGCAACCATCTGAAGAGGTGTGGAATTGTTCCACAACTTACACCTACCGATACACCTGAAACTACTGGGGTTTCCAGAAGATACAGTTGAACTTTATTGAATATATGGTTCGATGAAGAGAGAAGTGCATAATTTAATCTTGAACGCGTGCCCTAGTTTAAGTTACAACTCCCAACTTCAAAACCAGTTAGTACACAACCTGAACTTTCGACACCATTCAGTTTACCCCCAAAGACACTTGGAGGGTGGTTTTGTATAACGTGGCATCTAGGTTGACTAGTCAACATTGATGTTGCATCTGAGTCATAATTTTTTAGCAGATTTTGTTGGTCCCATATGTCATATAATAATCATCTTCTTCCTCCTATATGCCCCCTCTTTGTCTCCACATTCTTCTTCAACTCCGGTGCGATGTCGTCTTCTTCGTGCTGCCCTAACTTGGCATTGCCTCAAGCACATCTGCACAAGTCGGAGGTCACACGCGCCCCCACGGGCTCTTCTGCGCCTGCGTAGGGTCGCAGTCAATGCCATGAACTCCTCCCCGGCCCAGAGCTCCTCCATTTGGGGGTGTTGGTGTGCTTGGTCCCATGATGGTATGGTTAGCGGCTCGCCAGTACGTCCCGACATGCCTCACAACTTTGGCCTCGCGCTGGGCTAGCTAATGCGCCTAGTATTGAAAGGCAATGTGCTCACCCAAGGCGAAGCTAGGAGAGGTGCCATAGCAACTAGGAGGTGATGATGCATGCGTGGCTAGGGATGGAGGGCGGAGTGGAGTTGTCGGCCATGTGGGAAAGGTCACCAGCGATTGACCAACAAGGATGTGGCTTGTCTGCGGAATGGGACTGCTGATGCAAGGATCAAAGTACATCTTGTGTGGCAACGAGCTCGGGGGAGGCGTCATGTCATGTTGTGGCGGCATCATTCGCCGCCACAGCGACACGGTGGCGTATCTCCAACAGCGGTGGGGACCAAAAGAACCTCGATTCGCACGGAGAAGAAAGGGAAATCATTGTCCTCTTCGTGTGCAATTTAGCTATGTGCTACCATGACATATGGGACCGGGTGCCACGTCACAACAAAACCATCTGTCAATCGTGTCGAGGGTAAAGTTGAATGGTATCAAAGTTTTACAGTTGTGTCCTAACTGTTTTGAAGTTGGGGGTTGTAAATCAAACTAGGCATGAGTTCAAGGTTGAAATATGCACTTCTCTCTTCGATCAATGATGAGCCAATTGGATCTAACATTGTCATTTGGCGGTTATGTTATAGAAACAACAACTTCCACACTAAACAGGGTATCATCTAAATCTGTTGACAAGACACCATACGAGATTTGAAGTGGAATGAGTCATGATTTCTCTTTTCTCAAAAGTTGGGGTTGTGATGCGTATGTCAAGAGACTTCGCCTGGCAAGCTACTAATACGTCTCAAATTTATCTATATCATTTTATATTCATGCTATATTTATATCACTTATATTTTGGCACACTTCTCTTTGATTTTCATTGGACAAACCGATTAGTCCCATGTCAGTGATAGTTTTCTGCTTTTTGATGCAACATGATAAATATATTTGGGCTACCAGAGGAAAGCAATAGGACCACACTAGACCAAAGAAGTGCCAGCGGCTAGAGGGGTGGTTGTGGGGCCATGCGCCGAGGCCCTGGCTACATGGCTAGGCAATGTGGGGCCCACAAGCCTATCCTCTACCGTTTTTTCAGTGCACATGGCTCTATATTAACTCCCTGATGCTAAACCTAATTAAGGAAGAATTTCTAATTTGCCGCCTCTACCCGCATTAATTTATGGATGAGTACTCTCATGCGGCCATACCACATCGTAGAACTGGAAAATGAAACAGTCTTGCACATTGATTGCAATTAATTTTTATCATTACGTGGCACGATCAAAAGTTACTTCTTCAATTTTCCTTCCATCTGTCCTTCCCCATCGTTTGACGCCTGCTAATGAGATTCTTCTATTCCTCTCCCTTCAGTGGCTTCACTTCAATCTGTCAAGCCCCAGTCTTTTTCTTCGCATGGAAATGTAGCTCCATCCTCCTCGCAGATACCACCTTCTTCTATCTGCTCCTCTCCCCTCCCAGTTTTGCAGCTCTGCATCCCTTCGAACTACACTCGGCATCTATTCATTTTGATACGTACAACTGATTTTGCTGAGAGAACTTTGGATACACACTTTCATTAGATTATTTTTTGTTTATGCAGAAAGTAGCACAACTTGTCAACATCCTTCACATGTTTTGTTCTACATACTTTTTAATCCATATTGAACAAATTATTTGATCAAAATCAAGCACCCCTAGTTCACAACGTTCCAGGTCCGTTTGTTTATGAAGATTTTTTTACCCGCGTCGACAAGATACTCCCCTGTTGGTTTTATTTTACCACTGACCATGTCCCCTGGTGTTTTTACAGGTTGCGCTTGTCAGTTCTGTCCTACCAAACGACCACGGAAATGTATCCCAAACTCATAGCCAGAGATACTTTTTTCGTGAGAAAGCAAGAGATACATTTTGGACCTGATAGTATACTCAGAGGGTAATGTTTTCGTTTGGTGCCCGTGCCTGGTGAACAAGATAAAAGATGCCCACAACTTATGCTTTTGTGCTCATGTATATTTCTATTGTGCCCGTAGCAACGCACGGGCATTCTACTAGTCACGTATAATAAGCAAAAAAAATACTGAAAAGTAGTATGTTGCATACATGCCTCTGTTTTCTTCTTAAGTTGCACCTTTTTGCATGGCAGATTAGGACAATCCGTGTGGTGATTTGGAGTTAAACATCTGCCTATGATCATTTAATTTTCCTGTTGTTTATTTGATCACTGACCATATCCCCTGCAGTTTTTACGGGTTGTGCATGTCATATCTTCCCAAGGAAACGATCCATGGAAATGCATCACAAACTCATAGCAAGAGATACATTTTGCCCCTGATAGTGTACTCAGAGGGTAATGTTTTCGTGTGTGCCTCTGCTGCTTTATCAGGTATAATAAACAAAAATTTACTTGAAAGAAATTAATTTCACGCATGCCTCTCTTTTATTTTGGAGCTGTACTTTTTTGCATGACAGATTAGGACAATCTATGTGGTGATTTGGAGTTAAACTTCTGCCTATGCTCATTTAGTTTTCAATCAAATTGCATTCATAACCTTAATCTTGCATCTGTATATTTATACCATATAAATTGTGTTTTTAATCAGCTGATGTTGTGTATGCATATATGTTTCTTTGCAGCTAACAATTTGTAGCTCAGATATTTTTTGTGTTCTGAAGTTTCACAACTCAGTTGCTATCACTAAATTTTGTCCCATATTGAAGCTTTCTGATTTTCTACAAAACCCAACTCTGGACTTTCTCTAGGTCAAACCATCAAACATCTCATGCTCAAATCCACTACTTCTATTTGCCTGTCAAGCTTAGCTCGTACAACCAAGACCTTCACGATATAGCTGTTGTAGTTACAGTAATATGCTTAGCTCGTACAACCAAGACCTTCACGATATAGCTGTTGTAGTTACAGTAATATGATTCTGGTAGTACCACAGCTACATTAGTTTCACTACAACTGTGTTTCCTATTTTTCGACCAAAATTGCACTATACAGAGATGTAAACTGATGAACCGAGAAAGATGTGCTTCACGTAATCAAAATTGTATATGAACTTTCCTAATGGTGCATTACCTTCTTAAACTTTTCTTATGTCTCATTTATATCAAGTAAAAAGTTCATCTATATCTATACCAATATAAAAAGACCCAATGGGGCAGATCCAACTGATCTCGGCTATCAAACTAAGTCAATCCAACAACCTAGCCTGCTCCAATGGCGAGCGTTCAAGGTGTTTAACATGCAATTAATATCATACCAAACATTGCACTAATCATAGAATTAACACACAAATAATAGCATACCTAATATCCGCATGCAATTAATATATTGCCTAAATATTAACATGTGTTGCACGTGCGCATTTACTAGTACTAGCTAATTGCCCATGCATTGCAACGAGGGCATACACATTCTAATGGTTTAACATCAATCATGTCTATCATATACATTTATGTACAGTAGGCAATATTGTCGATTCGATTTACCGTTAAATAATTCCTCCTCTTCCACCAATCCATCTATCTTTCTCTAAAAAAACATGGACTTGATTAAACTTGAAGAAATAAACCCATTGCATATAGGGGATAGAGGGGAGGACGAACGTGCGTGCGTGGGTTGTAGCGGGCCGGTTTTCCCCTTGTTTTCTTGGTGTGCTAACTATGGGATGGAGGCGGACGAAGGTTGAGCGAAAGGGATCTCCGGTATATGTCCGTTTTTATGTCCTGGCATGGTTCGCGGACATGATGCGGGAGGGAGTCATCCAAGTAATCACAAAGCATGCGGTTGGGAGGAGAAAAAGTAGGTGGGGACCATGCATGTGGTGGAATATTTATGGTTTAGTGTCAGGTTGGGAGGAGAAAGAGGAGAGGGAGACCATGCATGCGCGATTGGGAGGAGAGAGAGAAGAGAGAGAACATGCATGTGATTGGTCAATTGCTTGTCCGCACTCCAACAGAGCCCCCCCCCCCCCCCCCCGTTTTTCTCTTGGATTGTAAGTCTGGACTACTAAGTGAACATATACGGGTGTTGGATGGCAAACATGGTCCAGATGTATGCGTGCGGGCAGTTTAACTGTCGGCGTTGGAGATGCCTTTACCGTGGTGTTGTCTGCTATCATCATAATTATATTAAGAGATTTTAATATAGACTACATACGAAGCAAAATAAGTGAATCTACACTCTAAAATATGTCTATATACATCCGTATATAGTCCGTATTGAAATCTCTAAAAGATCTTATATTTTAAAATGGAGGGGTATGATTCAATGTTTCTTCTTTCCTATATCATGTGCTTATGAATTCCCGCTGCAACGCGGGATATCATCCAATTCCAATAATGATTGTAAATTCAAAAAATATTTGTGATTTCAAAAAGATTCCCTTATCTGAAATATGTTAGTAGCAAATTAAAAAATGTTCGCGAAAGCAAAATTTGTTCTCGTATCCAGAAAAAAGTTCCGCGAACTCTAATATTGTTCAACTATCCAAAAAAGGTTCATGAATGGTGAATATTTTCATGTATTCGACAAAAATGTTCAGGTATCCCAAAAAAAAGTTTCGCAAACTCAAATATTGTTCACATATCCAAAAAAAAGTTTTGCAAGCTCAAATATTGTTCATGAATTCAAAAAAGTTTTGAAGACAAAATATGTTCGCGTATACAAGAAAAAGGTTTCTTAAATTATTTGATATTTACAACGAGTATTTGAGCGGTTCTGTGAATAAAGCACAAAATAGGAACTGTATACACGAGAACGGAATTTGGAGCTCGGCCTTCATGGAGGCCGGATTTTTTGAAAAATAAAAATTCATACTTTCTGGTTTCAAAAAAATCTGAAATAAAATGTACAGGTACACAAGGATGTGTTGTGTATCTCTGTAAAATTTCAGAATGAAATACTTTGAGTTGTAGTCTGTGCAAAAAGAACAAATTCATGGACTTTTAGGATGAGTAGTATGATGTGTTGAAAAGCCATATATTTGTTTTTTTTGCACAACCCTTATTTCACCGTATTTCATCCTAAAACTTTACACACATGTGTGTTATGCCTCTATCTATGTCTGCATCTTTCTTAGAATGTTTTGAAATGTAATAATAATAATTTTGTTGAATTTTGTATTTTTCAAAAACCAGCCTCCATGGAGGCCGAGCTCCAACAGCAACTTTCACTATATACACTTACATTGTTCGATAAGCTCAATTATTATAATCCACTTCAATGACAAACTCATCCTTAACTGTTAGATTAACGTTTATCTCTTGCATGAGAAGTTTGTGTGCCCCATCAAAGCGAAAGCACCTATTATGACCCAAAGCACCAACATGTCCGACTCAGGGCATGTACAGTGGTGTTGTATTACAAGTATCATGTAAAATAAAATGCCGGACTGAAGGAAAGTGATATCAGTAAAAAGGGATTTCCTCCTCTTAATTAAGAGATAACCTCTTAACACAATATGCCGCATCATTTTTTTAGAATAGCTAGTTATTAAAGATAATTAAGACTTAAAACAGGGTGTCATCCTTTTGGCTAGGCCCGCAAGGAGCGCAACTAGCCAACCCGCGTGCGAGTCTTGACTGGTGCGATGTGCTTAGAGATTTCTTTTATAAAAATATGCCTTCAGAGGCTAGTCCGGAATGGTCTCGCTTCTCTATTGAACATAAGACTAACATATTATCCATTGTACACATATTTTTACTGTCATCTCTAAGTCAGGTGAAGGAGAATATCTTACGAACCACTATTAAAAAAAATTGAACGATGACCTCATGGGCACCTGAAACTTCTGCTTTGGGCTCGTCCCTAGATCTTCTGCTTCGCGCATGATACTCCGGCCAGCCCGAAGCTCGAAACGGACTTCAAATGAATTAAAACGTGCTACCGCGGTGGGCTGGCCCGCTCCCGCGACGGCCGCCTCCTCTCGCCCACAACCCAACGGGCCGCCCCTCCGTCTCCGGCCTCTTCACCGCGCCGCCGCCGCCTCCTCCTTCCCACTCATCACCGCCGTCGAACCGGCTGCCTCGACTCTGCCTCTGCGCCATGTCCACACCCTGGGAACCTCTCCCATAGCCGCTCGGCCCGATCTGCCGTGTCTCGGCAGTAGCAGCGGCGGCGCTTCCTCTCCCCCGTCCCAGCCATCCCTCCCCGGCGAGCTTGTGCTCTTCTCTCGGCGTCGCCGGCGTGCTCGCCCTCCACTGGGTCTCTGGTCTGTGGGTGACATGCGGCCGTCTTGGCCTTGGACCCGGGTACGTGTGCCACAGCGGCCTCTTCCGAATGTCGGCTTCAGTTATAGTCTGCAGGAGTGGACACATAAGTTTCAGATAAATCAGTCAAAATTATGTGCTGCCACTTCATCTGAATCTACCTTGTCAGGCACTATGACATTGTCAAGCAGTCTTGAAATCGGCTTCACTGCCTCAGGGTTGAAGAACATTGCTGACCTGAGGAGACATTCACACAGTGACACAGGGGATGTGATGTGAGGAAAAACGACGAATTACGATATCCCTCCCAGTGCGTTAATATGATAAGCTCAAGAGTAAACTAACTTACACTGTCATGTCTGGATCTCTTATCCAGGACCACGAGTGTTGAACCATATTTTTTCTTAAGGCAGAGCTTTGAACCACCTTCTCATCTGGTGAGAACCATCCCCCTATTTCACTATGCCAAGGCAAAATATTCAGCATCAGTTCTGTATTGCTCTGAGCAAAGTACTCAACTTCACTAAGTTCAGTTCAGACTTCAAGCACCTAGTGTCTATCCAAAGCTTTTTCTGTGCATTGTCTGAAATTGTTGCCACAAATGCTGCAGTATTCGCCAGACTCTGCGAGTTCCTCAGGAAGATCCTCTCCTGTCGAGCATTATTCCGTGCCATCTCATCCTCCTAATGTATGTGTTAACAAGGTAAATACCAATGCCTTTTGACTTATGATTTACGCAACAGTAGTTTTAAGTTAGTGTACATTGGTAGTAGAAGATAATAAGATGGCGGGCGGTTCTATTACCGTTAGATCTTTCTCTACCATTTTGGTAGCTGAAAGCAGCAGTTCCTTGTCTATGAATGGTAACTTTGCAATACCCTGAAACAATTTATTAGTTGAAAATTAGTACAATTTATTTATTCATTGAAAGTTAGCATCAGAGTCCTTTTTGCATAACCTAGCACCTAAGGCCCTGATTGGATTCTCGTTTCCGAGCGCTATACGTCTGTAAAATATACACGCCTTCATCTGTCGTTTATTTTTTCATGTGGAAATCACAAATGGCCAGTAATATACACGTGTAAAATAAATACAAGTGTAAATAGGTACACCAATTCCAAGCGGGACCTAAGGGGTGAAACCTAGCCATACTAAGCACATCAACACTTGATCAGTTTAGGTTGAAAGTATGAATTGATTCAGTTTCCCTAATGGACATGTGAACGAATAACTTACTTGTGACAAGAAACGTTTGCCATCTGGATCAATCTCAAACTCTGTTGACAAAATAATTGCATCTGCATAAGCACGCCAACAATCTATGGTATGAACTAAGAATGACAAACATACTGGTGGATTTACTTAAATACCTGATGGATAGGACATTTGTATTTTAGATTCTTCACAGCCTATTAAGTTGCTGTAACATTTTGGAAGGGCACATGACAAAACATTCTTTTCTGGTGGCAAAACTGCCATGAGCTGATCAAATGGTCTTAGTGGTTTGTCCATGGTGAAAGATATGTTGAATTGTGACAGACATTTGAAATCCGATGCAAAAGGAGCATAATAGAATGGGTAGCACCTGCAAGAACAGATATTCTACCATAAGACTTTTTTTTTTGCGGTCATATTGACATAGAATGGAAACGTTTTTCTTGCACATATGTACTGGAGCTGTCAGATATCACTAGCATAGAAATACTATGAAAGCTAGTGGTCCTTGGGACAAAAGTCATAATAACAACTCAGAGCCATGAAATTAAGGAGTGTAAGGAAGCATATAGACAAAAATTATACAATTTATATATGTTTTCATACCAAGTCCATGAAGGAACTTCAGAAAAATAGCATTGAAGCATCCAGCATAATCCTTCTAAATACTTCTGAACCTAAATTACATATGAGAAGTGTTCAACCCGCAAAATAAATAATTCAAGTCAGTAAGAAAAAAAACAGATTATATCAATCTAAATTTCCCATGGCCAGCCTCATGAGACTCCATTTGCACGAAGAAACAAGGGAAACCACAACCATTTCAGTCTGCAGCCTTCCAACTTCTTTAGAAGTTTCAGCACCAAACTTCTCTCTGTAGAACTGGGATTTCCATCCTGGCCTTATCTGCAATAGATACATGAGAAACTGCACACATAAGAAATATCTCTAGCAATATATGCCACTAACCTTGTCTTGTTTGCTGGCTCCATTTTTAAAAAGGTCGTCCTTACTACAGAAAATATCGCTCACAGTTCTCCATAGGTCCCTGGTATTCTTTCTGACCTGATAATAGGGAATCAATCAGAAGTTCAAGCATTCCTTAATTTGTAGCAGAAATAAAGAGAGCTCCCATTCATTAGACTCGTTAGGGACAAGTAGAAGTACTGCCTTGTGTCAAAAATGACTTGAACCCGGGACATTCTTCCTGACTAGAAGAACCAAGGAGACCACTACACAACTTTTTTTTAGCTAACTAATCCTTACCACATCGTCACAGTTTCTTTCAAGTCTAGTCTCTACAGGATAAAAAAAATGTTGAGCAAATGATGTTTTCTTCTCGCCCCTGTCCTCTCCCTTGGCCCATTCGTTTACTGCAGCTTCACTCTGTATCTTGTGCAGTAACTTCTGCAGATAATAACAAAGCATATGTAAATGCTAATTGGCACTAGCGCGCACTACTGACAAGGATGATAACTTACCTCTTGCAGTTCATATCTTTTGAGTAAAATTTTCTCTTCGCACAAGGACAGTTCATGAAAGAACTTCTCTAACCTTGAGAGTTCCAAATACGCACCGTATTTATCTTTGATCTGTTTCCCGTAGAAGCAGAATCACATAAAACTACAACTCAATGGCTAATCGTTGATGAAAGTAAAAAAGGCAGAAATTCTCCAGGTACTTTGTCTGTGTTGACCATATAGCCCCCCATTTTGTTGAAGGTTGTTTTGTACACTTCAATGAGAAGATCAACTGCAAACTGTCGCATCGAACATAGATCAGAGGAACAATTACAGCAATGAATATGTTAAATTATTACTAGAATCTAACAACATACGATATACGTACTTCATTTATCTCTAGTGAAGGAATCCGTGGAATGAAATCATTTCCTGTCAAGAAACAAATAAAGATAAAGTCATCTATTAGTCTCTCCGTATCTTGTTTGCAACCTGGTGTCTTCATTTCAAGCTCCAAGTACTCTCTCAGAACCCATATGTCCACAAACTGCAAAAGGAGGTGTTATTCCTATAGTCAAAATGTGAACCTTTTGGTAATATTATTTCAGGGGAATAGACCTGATAAAATCTCGCGGGTATCCTGCCATTTGGATTATCGAACTCCCGCAAAATTGAAATGTGGACTTCATGAGATGCCAACGCGAGCATGATCAGATCTGCATCCTGTGATAATTCTTCAGAGTTAACTGTAACATAACTAGGCAGTAGTGAACATCTCAAACATTGTGTTCAATTGAGATAATCAAGTGCGTCCTGGGGTTCTAGTTCATACATGCCCATGCAGACAATGGCGGGTGTTCGGATCATAGTTTTCCATGCTTCGTTGGGCGCGAATGAAAGACATGATCTTGTGCTCGCCTTCTCCAGGAACATTTGCATCAGAAAGTATTACCTTCAGTAAAAAAAAAGATCAACTGTGAACTCATCAACAATGATCAACCTGGAGAAATTCAGCAAGATCCCACAGCCCCTAAGATACATGCTCTACGGTGAACCAAAAATCTTAATACTGTCAAGATGGAACAGAGTTCCTAGATGGCGTCACAATCACAGTTTCAGTGTGCTAGAGGTATATTTGTGAAAAATAACAATTAAAGTGGAGTTATTATGTATGTAAAATAAGGGAAATAGTAGTCTATTTCACCCCCCCCCCCCCCCTCCCCCACCACCAAAAAACTGCAGGCTAAACAGTTGAGATGAACATGAACTCCATTTACTTCACCACTTTGCTTGTTAAAAATAAGTGCAAACCTTGATGTCTTTCCATTCAGGGTCCGTATTCAACCGTTCGCGGATGAAGTACTCCAGAGCTGCTGATATCTTCTCCATGAATTCTGTCCCTGGCATCTTGACAACAGGATTCTCAAGCTCGTACGTATCTCGGGGCATCACCTCTTTCCCCTGAGCTCTGAATATCTCCGTCAAGAGCATCGCTTCAGCCTCCTGGTACATATATGCATTGTGAATTTTATGATAAACAGTTATTTTGTCGAGGGAATGAAATGAAATAGACTTGAGGGCTCACCGAGTCTGCGCGATACTTGGCAGTTTTGAAGTACCTCTGTCGCAGCTTGGTCATCTTGGACATAGGGGCGACACCATCTGCAGTTGGAATTTGTAGGTGGATGATGCATATCATGGGAAAGAGGAATCAAGAGAAGTCATTTGTGTATCCAGTGATCGATCCATGTATATAGTACTATGCACGGACCTACTGCCAAGTAAAGGAGCCTCCTCGGCCTGACCATGCGAAACAAGCGATCCAAGTAAGCGAAAAACCAATTGTACACCTGCGCGACTGCCAGTGAAATTAAAGGCCAGCTCAAGAGTTCAAGATAGTCAACAGACACCGGCTAGATTGCATGGCGATTGTCGTGATTGAGGTGTTTATTACCAGCCCGTTGTTGAGGCGGAAGCATTTGTGGATGATTTCATTCATGTCGAGGTAGAGGTTGTCGTAGATGATCTCTCCTTCTTCTTCATCCTCTTCATCGTCATCTTCTTCAACCTCTTCTTGCCCCTCCTCTTCCTCCTCTTCTTCTTTTTCTTCCTCCTCGTCCTCCTCCGATGACGAGTCAGGGAAGACGTCGATGACGTCGGGGCCGACGATGTTTGGGTACTTACCCAGGAGCCAGCTGAAGAAATAAGGTATTCCCATGGCCGCTAGCTAGTAGAATCTTGGCATATGGGAGAGAGTGGTGAATTTCGTAACTGAGCTAGAGGCACCAACAAATCTTGGGATATTTAGCTGGGAGCAGGTCTCAACAGATCGGTTTGCTAATCTAGCTTGAGATATTTAGCTATCTTTGGCGACTACCTTTTCTTTTTTGCTTTGCTGAGTCGGCTTTCCACCATGCTTAAGACTTTCCACGAAGAGTACCTGCTATTGCTAAGGCAGAGGATACACTTCCTCCTAACCTTAGGAAGCCAGGTCAAGTCAATGCTCCCGCCATGATTACATGGCGAATAGAATAGGCAGCAGTTGTACTATATTACTAGATAATCCTCATAGCTCCACGGTTGTACGTCAATTAATTTTGATCGGAGGGGGTAATAAAATCCCAGAGGTGTACCTACCCCCCCTGTTTCAGTGGTCTCTTTCTTTTTGTTTTTGTTTGCGAGGAATTGTTTCAATCGTTTCTAATAATGAAAAATCCCAAGATTTAGGCATATTGCTGGAACACAAGAGATTTGCACAAGAAAGGTCTCACCGTTTCTAGATACGCGCCATTTTTATCTTTGGTCTGTTTCCAGTAACAACAAAATCATGTAAAGGTACAACTCAATGGATAATCTTCGATGAAACTAGAAGGTGGAGAGATACTTTGTCTGTGTTGATAATATATAGCCCCCCATTTTGTTGAAGGTTGTTTTGTACGCTTCAATGAGAAGATCAACTGCAAACTGTCACATCGGACATAGATCAGAGAAAAAAAATCCGTGGAATGAAATCGTTTCCCGTCAAGAAACAAATCTGTCTTAAAAGTGTCGTGGACTTGGTACAACTTTGTAACTAAGTTGTACTAAATCAGCGACACTTATTTTGGGACGGAGAGAGTATTAGTCTCGCGGTATTTTGTTTGCTATTGGGTGTCTTCATTCCAAGTTCTAAGTACTCCCTCAGAACCCATATGTTCACAAACTGCAGTAACATGGTGTTATTCCTGTGGTCCAAATGAGAACCTTTGAAATATTTTGTCAGGAGAATAATCCTGATACAGTCTCGCGGGTATCCTGCCATTTGGGTTGACCTCTCGCAAAATTGAAATGTGGACTTCGTTTAGAGAGGGAGTGGCAGCTAAAAAGTTCATACATGCCCATGCAGACAATGGCGATCATGGTTTCCATGATCCATTGTGCCGGAATGAAGGACATGATCTTGTGCTCCCCTTCTCCAGGAACATTCGCATCAGAGAATATTACCTTCAAAAAGAGGAGACATTGGCAACTCATCAAGCAACGACAGGCCTGAACAAATGCAGCAATCTCACAGCCCTTAAGGTACATGCTTTATGGTGAACCAAACATCTTAATACTGTCAAGATGGAACAGAGTAGATGAACATGAACTCCATTTGCTTCATTACTGCAAAGTTGGAAACAAATTGCAAACCTCGATGTCTTTCGACTCCGGGTCCATCTTCAACCGTTCACGGATGAAATACTCCAGCAGTATTGATATTTTCTGCATGAATTCCGTCCCTGGCATCTTAACAGTAGGATCCTCGAGCTCATATGTACCTCGCGGCAGCACCTCCTTCCCTTGAGCTCTGAATATCTCAGTCGAGAGGACCGCTTCAGCCTCCTGGTAGATTGAAATAATTAAGCGCATTTACGGATAATAAAAAATTAGGCTTCACATGCAGCGGGCATCGCAGACGAGGGAAATAAAATGAAATACACTTAAGAGCTGAGCTCACCGCATCGTTGTGATGCTTGGCATATTTGAAGTACCCCTGTCGCAGCTTGTTCATCTTGGCCATAGGGGCAACCGGGCAACGCCATCTGTGATTGGAACCAAAGAACACTGATTTTCAGTTCGGCATCATTCAGTATTTTTTGTCTGTTTGACCCGCTCAATCAGTGATTTTTGCGTTGCTGTCTAGTCTTACACAATGCTGAAGGATGAAAATATGACTGATACTGAACTCAAAATTAGCTAGAAGCTGATTGGACACTAGTGGATGCATATTTATGGGAAGAGGAACGAATCTGTATCTGGTGATCCATGTATGTACCAACCTACTGCCAGGTAAAGTAGCCTCCTCGGCCTAATGATGTGAAACAAGCGATCCATGTAATCGAAAAACCAATGGTACACCTGCGCAAATGCAAGGCCAACTATGAAAAACTCATGACAATCGGTTAGGAGACACCGCCAGATTGCATGTGGATCATTTTTTATTTTTTTTATTTTGAAATAAGGCAAAAGAACAAGAGCCATCAAGTGGCGAAACAAAACAACTGCTCACGAGGTAATACATTTCCCAAGCCCCTAGCACCCTCAGGCCGCAACAACCCACAACCTCGCCTCCTCCTTGATTTTGTCAACAATGATCACATTTGGGGTGGTCCTGTTGCGGAAGACCCCCTCGCTTGGGTTTAGTTAGCGAACGTCTCGCACACACGTGTGTATGAGAGAAACACGCAACCACACTGCATTGCTCGGCCCTGATCACCCCGTAACCGGGAACTCTTCGAAAATTTCCTCGCCCTCACTTCTACCACGATTTTTTTATGTCATGGACAGCGCAAAGAATGTCATGTAGGTGTGTCTTCGGGCTGCCCAGAACGAAAAATCCATTTTTTGTCCTAATTTTTTGTCATAGAAGTAGGAGCCCACCATATCTATGATGATACATATTTTTGTCACAATTATTGTCATAGAAGTGTCATGTCCATGACCGAATTTTTTTCGTTCGGGCCATAATGTCACGGATGTCTCTTTTTTTTAGTGCTAGCATTTCGTTCCTTAAACACCTCCCAAGATATGAGCATCATGAGGGGAGGTCATTGCTTTCTGATTCGGAGATCTTGTGAGGGTGATATCGGTCCACCAAATCGTTCACTGTGACCTTGCTCGGCCAGTCCCATGTCATGATGTTGCCAAGGCCGATCCATGCCTCCACGGCATTCCAAACCGCAATTGTGAACCGAGATTGAAAAATGAGGTGAGCCGATGTTTCTTGAACTTGGGAGCAGAGAGCGCACAAGCCGCAATTGGGCCAGCCCCTACGAATAAGCATGTCGGTCGTCCAAACTCTATCATAGAGAATCTTCGTTGGTTGGTTGTCGCCGCAAGTCTATATATTTGTGCTTTGGCATCTTAGATTTGATGGTGTACATGGAAAATCTGGTTCAGTGATAAGTCCATTTTAGTCTCCGGAATTGCCGAATCATTTACCACCTCATTGATTTCTAGGTAAAACTCTTGCAATTCATTGCTAAGTGTTTCCTGTGAAATCTTTTAATACAGTACATTTGGGCAGAGCCATATTTCCAAAGGGAGGTGAACCGGTGCAGTGAAGTACGCCAGCCAAGAAATGAAGGTGTAATTTTGTCAGTTGTCACCACGAAGCCCCCCCCCCCCCCCCACATTACAATTTCTCTCACCAAATAAAAATTAGACCTAAACCTAATAAACACCAAAGAAGCAACAACAATGTGTACAATTTGACCTTGCAAATAAAATGGCAAACTCTCACGGTTGAGATCTTGAATTTTTTTTTTATCAAGGATGGAAAGGTGATGGTTTTAATTAATATCTTAGATATCCATGATCAAGAGGTGTTGCTTCAATGAATCTATGGAATTTAGAATCATGTGTATTAATATGTGGACATCTAAAATGAGCATCATCATATTTGTGAATTGAAAATGCATTAATACGAGGAGATCCAAAATGAGGAGCAACATATTTGTCCATAGTTTAGCACTAATCATTTTGATATCCATGGTCAAGCTATAAACTGCATCTATCAGCCGCCTATAGATTCGTGCAAGCAAAGCTTACAAGATACAACAAACAGTGATTGTTTCGATATCCTTGATCAAGCTGTGTTTCATCAGTACAACTATGCATTAATATCAGGAGATCCAAAGTGAGCATCAAAATATCTACATATCTATGCATTAATCAGGAGATCCAAAGTGAGCATCAAGATATCTACACATATGTGCAGTAATATCAGGAGATTCAAAGTGAGTATCAAGATATCTACATATATGTACAATCATTTGGATATCCACCGCCAAAACTAGATACTTGCATTCATAAATCCCCGCTTCATGAACTATATAAATACCGATCTATATCACCTCGATCCATCCAATCATTCATCCATTTATGCCTTAGTCATCTGTTTCTTTTTTCCATTTATCCCCACCAGTCTCAGCCAATTCAAGGCTTCGCATAAGCCTTGCAGCAATGGATGCATCACAGATGACCACCACCATCTTCTCTACCATCGTCATCATGCTTCTTTCCTCGGCCATCGCTGCTCAGAGCAGTGGTGACATTGGTGGCAAGCCCAAACCGACGGACTTCATGGTGGGAGCGTGCAAGAACGCTTCGAACTTCTCCCGCGGATACACCGAAGGATACAACTACGTGAGCCAGGAATTTTGCATCTCGACCCTCCAGTCCGACAACCGGAGCGCCAACGCCAAGAACCTCCGTGACCTAGCGCTCATACCCGTCGACATCCTCAAGGAGCGCGTTGTCATCGCCGGTGGCAACGTCAAGAAAATGTTGCATAACACCAAGAACAGCACGTCGTCGACGGCACGCCATCTCAGAATCTGTGAGCTGAACTACGCGGCTACTGCGAGCATCCTGAACTTCTGCGACGCCTTGATGAGGGACTACCAGGGTGAAAGAAGCACGGGCCACGACAATGACGGGCCGCTATCCTCCAAGCTGCCCGAATGTGTGGACAAAGTGTACGAGGTCTCCAGCTACTGCGCGCTTGCGCTTCTTGCTATGCCGGGGGTGGAGGCGCTGGCCAAGGAAAGACATCAACTGGACATGCTGATCGATCTCAGCATGGCTTTGCTAGCACCATACAAAGATCTCGAGTCATAATGTGTTTATCAATGCTGCATTATCAATTCTACTTTCATTTGGAATAATAATATTAATGCCGTCGTGATATCGGTTTGACCATCAATTTTGATTATGATATACTCTATCCTTCTCGAATTACTTGTCTTGAATTTTCTAAATACAAGTATATCTAGACATGTTTTCTTGTGTAACTAGACAAATTTAAAATAAGTACAGTAATTTGGAACGAAGGTAATCCCTGCACGATGCATCGTTTTGAACATGGCAGATGGACCAGTGCCCGTCCAGGGAACTCTCACCTGACAATTAGGCCCACGTCAGCCGTATATCCCAACTCCACCGTATGTGTATGAACCATCCCAACTCCGCCCCTTCGATCGATTCTTCAGCATCGTACCCAGAGTATTGTATTTCTGAACATAAATTAATTTCATAACCTTCTTTTCTGAATCGACATTTAACAAAACTGTGGTGTTTGATGCAAAGGAAAAAGCTAAAAAAATGATTGGACTGTTTATTTTTTACATTTTAAGACATCTAGAATATAGGCGTCCCCAGGAATTTCATCATTCAAACACTGCAATTATCAAAGCAGTATGACACAAATTTCGTTGACCTGTTTTCTCAACTCCTAATGGACGAGTTGGTAGTCTCGCCTCACTCCGGTTAATTCTCACTCACCGTTTTATTGTCCCATCAACATATTTTATCTCTATTTGTAATGGAGTAGTTGGCAGTCTCGCCTCGCTCCGGTTAATTTTCCTCCACCATTTTACTGTAGCGAGCGGGGGCTCCTTGGCTCGCTTAATGCGAGACATGGCTCTCGTTTGTAGATAGTCACCCGCAAAACAAAAGGCGTACACATGCCCAACTAAATAGGGCAGGGCAGAGCAGAGCAGAGGAGTACAAAAAATACTTCGGCCTCCGGCCCGTACACCGCCTTCCTACGAGTCCAGCCGGCACCGGCGACGGCGCGTATGCCACGTTGATCAAGCTTGCTGATTATTTCGTGTTGGTTGCCGCGTCGCGCTCGCCGTGGATAAGAAAGAATTAATAACGGGAAAAGACCCTAATCGGGTGATTGATTGGGACATGTTCGAGTGGACGCCATGTGGCCCGTGTCCAGCAAAGTTGTTGGTGCAGCTTCGCCACATGTGTGGTGGTATCTTAGGTGGGAGTGGTATATTCAGCATGTAGTTTCACCCAGTACACAAATTTGGACCTCTATTGATAGTGGTGTGAAAACTCAGATTGCTTCAACTTCTTCCTCATGTCACTCGCCATCGTCTTCTCCTTCCTCCCCGTGGCCCCGCCTCCCTCCCCACCATCGCAACCAGTGCCTCACCGCCCTGCCCTTCCAAAGCCATGTTTTTCGTCGTCGCCTCTGGTTGTCCCTCTAAATCCAACAGCCTATCCTACACTAGTGGGTCTTTCACGCACCGTCAACCACCAACTTTCCTTCATCGACGATGTCGAGTCGTCCCCGGCAACACCTTGCCATCTTCTCCCTTCCAAAATCGATCGATTGCAAGCTGTATTTTCATGCAACATGCAAATAGCAAAGGCGTAGCAAATGCACACAAATACAATACTAACTTTGTTACCTTTCTTTGAGAAATCAATCGAGCAAAAGATAAAAGTTTAAAATGGCCTGTTGTGATTTTCATTTTCATTTTCATTTCAAATAGGCCTGATGTGATGTTAGTGTAGAAAGAAGCTGCCCACTGTCGAATAAATGCTCGACCGTGACGCTTGCCTTGATCGCAAGTAACTTCGATGGTAACAGCGGCAGAGGACATGACATTGCCGCGAGTTGAAAGCCATCCTGAAAGCGAGTATTTCCCCTTTTTTTCTTTTTCTGAGAGTTGATGAAAACCATCTTGTATACTACTCTCCCAGTTCCTAAATATAAGTCTTTGTAGATATTTCACCATAGACCGCATACGAAACAAAATGAGTGAATTTACACTCTAAAATGCATTTATAGACATCTGTATGTGATTTATAAACACTTATATTTACACCACCACTAGGAACGGTATAATCAAGGTTTAAAAAAAACTATCCTACTAGTGGCTACTTGCATGAAGACTTTTCTCTGTTGAGATGAACGAACAATTCACATCAAACAGTTTTGCTTATTCGTTTGCACATGCAATTCGCCACTGTATTTACAGACCCCAAATCCACTACAACAAATCACCACACACGAACATCAACACCATTTAATCCCAAATTTACCGGTAAAGAATGCACACAGACTCTCTGCTTCTGCTCCTCTGCTTTCTGCTCTGCACACCACACCACGAAAAGAAGGAATGACAACCCGAACGACAAACGACGAACGAAGCCCTCTAATCGCGCGCGGCCACCGCTCTAATTACTACACGCAGGCCCCATGCAACGTACGGATCACGCGGCGCCGTCGACGCGGGCCTTGGTGACGCCGGCGCAGGCGTCGACGAAGTCGCCGTCGATGAAGTCGGTGGAGAAGACCTGCAGCCGGTCGCCGAGGCCCTTGGCGAAGGCCTCGGCGATGAAGCTGCGCGCGTAGCCCCGGATGCGGTTGGTGACCGGGCGCACGCACACCACCGGGTTGTCGGCCTGCGGCGTCACCGTGTTCTCCACCCGGTACAGGTACCGCCGGTCCCTCGCCGGCGGCTGCTGGCCCAGGAACTTGAGGTTGCTCTCGTACTTGGTCTCCGGCAGGTCCGTGTCGATCCAGTTGTCCCGCAGGTACCCGGCGCTCCACAGCGGCTCGCCGCGCCCGGGCGCCGGCGACTTGCGCGGCTTCCACACGCAGATCACCCGCCGCGGGAGCAGCTCCGCGACCGTCTTGTGAAACACCCCTTCGTCCTGCGGGATCAGGTGCTCCCCGAGCCGCTCCACCAGGTACTTGGCGAAGTCCGGCGGGTCCTCGCGGCCGAACTCGGTGCGGATCTCCAGCACCAGGACCTCCGACTCCGTCTCGGAGAGAAACCGCAGCACGTCGTCGAGCACGACGTCGACGGAGTAGGTGGCGAGCACGCCGTGGCAGACGCGGCGCTCCTCCTGCACGCGGACGTCGAGGAGGCGGCAGCCGAGGGCGAGCTGGTGGTAGACGGAGAGCGACTGGCACTGCGCGAAGGGGCGGGTGATGAAGGGGATGCCGATCTTGTTGGTGGCCGAGTCGTGGGTGCCCGGCCACACCACCTGGTGCACGCGCAGGCGGTCGGGCCCCAGCTCCGCCATCCACGTCTTGCGGTCGGCGGGGCGGTGGGCGCAGCCCGGGAAGTCGTCGCCGCAGGAGGTGCAGCGCTCGGACATGGCCAGCTTCTGCGTGGTGACCAGCTTGCGCCGGTTCACCTGCGCCGAGAAGAAGGCGCCCATGGCGTCCAGCGGGTTCTTGTTGCCGCTGTCGTTGCTATTGGGGGGAGAGGAGGAAGACATGGCCGGCCCTCCTTCCTATAAATAACGGCTCTGACCTGGACGTGGCCGTCGCCGTGAGCTCGCTCGAGCTCGGGGCTGGTTGACTGATTGATTAATGGCGCCAAAAAATATCAGACTGCGTCAGCTAGCTCTGGATGTGTGGACATGTGGAGATGTTGTCTATGGGGGAGGAGGAGGAGGAAGCGAGGGGGGAAGCGTGGCGTGTTGTTTCTTGTGCGCTTGTGTGTTGGTTGGTCCGATCCGACTGGCGTTAGGTGGGTGGGTGTGGTGGTGGTAGTGGCAGCACGGACAACATGATTTATTTTCTTGTTCAGAGAAAGGGTGATAGGATGGGTTAGGGCCCCGAGGACAGCGATAGGTTGCAGCTTATCAATACGGAGCTCGTACAATTTCGAAAAAAATAATATTATGGAGCTCGTGTCTGTATAATTCAGTTGTGTCCATGAAGACTTTGGGACGAAAGGCTCGTGGGGCAATGGGTACAACTTTTTCTGCTATTCTGGATTCGGATTTAAGCGGTAGATTTGCAGGGCAGCGATGGTACGAAAGCATGTGGAATCCTGGCAGAGAGACAGGCCCGGGCAAAGCAGGCATGCACAAAAGAGCATCTCAATTCGTGTATCCAACGTGAACGCAACATTCAAAAAGGAAATTCGGAATGTTCATGAGTTAGGACGTGTTTGCGCGGCAAACGGCTCCCATTTAGTGAAGGCTGCCTGTAGGTGATTGGCGCCCAATGAACATTTTTAGCATTCAAAATTTTCGCACCAGGAATAAATAAACGGACACGAACGGGCCAGGTCGAGATACGTGCGATCACTGCCGAAACATGAACCACCAGCTCTGTTTTCCCTCCAATTTTGTAATAAAACGGATCAGACCAATCAGTAGCTCTCCGATGGCCCGGGATGAGCAAAGGCTCGCGCTGCGACGCACGGCGAGCCACAAGATCGCCTCATCCTATCATGGTGCGTGCTTCGAGCAATTTAGCTGACCATGCCCGCCGCGTGTGCTCAGCGCCATAGCACACTGCCAGTAATGAATGAAGGAACTATGAGCACAATGTTGCCAGATGACCAGATGGGGGCGCAGACAATCCCCCAAAAAATTAAGTCAGACATGCTCTTATACAGACAGAATTCAGAATAACAATCAAAGGCGCAAGGGCCAAATATTAGAAAGAAGTACCATCTTCTAACCAGCTAACCAAAGCCACGTTTCGCGGGGCGATAAGAGCCCTGCTACTGCTAGGGCACTTTCAAATGATAAGGTCTGTCAAATCCTTTTTGGACATACCAGAATATTGCATGCCCATACCCAAAGTCTGTTGGAAATGTAGTACACAACTATCAACCATGAAGGAATTCATTCCATTCAGCGTGGTGGCCATTGCTCAGCGCAGGTGTATCAGACATATAATACAGATGAGCAGATTACACGTTTCTTCTTCTTTAATAAACCGCCCATATGTTATCTTTTTGTAATAAGAAACTAAATAGCGCCTGCCTGGACATGCAACCTGGTGGAGATTAAATAGATACGTATCCTTTGATGCATATACCTCCGAAATAGACTCCATCTAAGTAGACCCCCTTCACAAATGGCACTTATTTCTTGATAGAGATGCGAAACAGCAAGACAACTATATAATACTGGCACGATTTACGCGCATACCTCTAACATCAGTTAGTTTTCGGTTGAAAGTATCCCGATAATGTTCTCAAAGATAAGCTAGACAGAATTCAACAGACAGAACCACATGAGGGCTCCAACTGGCATTTATTAGCCACCCAACAGAGAGCCACATTTTGTTCCTTTGCTTAAAAGTTTTTTTTTAGCTGTTGTTTCGCTTAGAAGTTACAACAAAGGAGGCTACTTCTCTCCAACAGAAATAAAAGGAGCCATCTAACCAGAACTCTACAAGGATAAACTATGTACCTCTGTTGGTAAATGATTCAACGCCAAGCAGAGAACTCTCCCAGCACGGGAAGCAGGTGATACATCAGACTCACAGGAAACCCAAGCTGACAAGTATCCAGGCTACTGGGGAACAAAATCAGAAGTTAGCATTAAAAAAATGTCCAACAAAACCTTTTATGAAATCGCTGGTTTTACTTACAGTGAGATCTGAAATAATTCATATTAGATGCACAGTTAAATAAATAAAAACATTGCCGCTTCACATTAGATTTTGCAGAAGCCCCTTGAAAGTGACCACAGATAGCCTCAGGATTTGATGAAGGTCCCTGCAAGCATAGAAACATGGTGGTCACAGTAAATGAGTAAAATATCAATGGGATGCATCCTTTCATCAAACCATGTGCTCTACTGGCAGACAAGAGCTAGTGAGCATCTCACCTCAATTTGCAACTTTTTATACATGATGATGCTTTTGCATGTAGATGATAAGGGTGACTTTCCAGACAAATGACATTGGAAAGTGATTAAGGGATATACCGATGGAACATGCAGGCCATGGTCAACTGAACCAATGAACTATTAATCAAACCATGAAGACCTGTAAATCCAATTGCTGCCGACCGGATCAGAATGGAGGTCGACACCTGAGTACCTGACCATGTTGTACACGTTTAACAGAACACAACAGAAAAAGAATCTTGAGGTCAACCAGAGCTTCCCTGTAATCATCTAGCAACAGCAGTTGGTTACTCGGTGCTATGTTGTTTCGAGTAATTTAACTGGCCATGCCCAGCTTGCCAGGAAGGCAGGTACTATAGCGTGATGAAGGCAGGTCAAACAGTTCCTTTCCAATAATTATTTTTTTCCTAACAAGAAAGTTCAGTTCATACCCTCAATTTTCTTTATCAGCAAACAGAATTCAGATAATGTACAAATATTAATTTGTTATCCATTCTATTTCCACGTGGTGGCCACTAATAAGGTTATGTGTATGAGCCTATCAGCCACATAATATAGACAGGCGAGCAGGAGTACTTCATTTTTTAATTTAATTAAAACACTTATTTTGTGAGCTTAATTTGAATAACACACCGGGGGCAGTTGGGGATATACAAACGGGGGCATGTGGATAGGTTGCCTCTGCCAGCTGCCTGTAGAAGATTGGTGCTTATTAATAGTTCTCACGTTTGAAATTATCTCAAAAGAAAAAAAAAAGGAAAACAAACAGGCAGAGTGTTAGACGTGATATCACTATCCACCATATGTTGCAATGCAGATCAACGTTGACGCTTGCGCCTGAATTTATAGACTAATCCATTCCATGATGAGATAAATTTTCTTTTTTGAGAATAATGAAGAGACAATTTGACCATATGTTGGATTTTTTTTTGTTGATATTCAGCATATAGGCAAATTACATGACTGAGACAAAAACAAGACGCACGGACTATGACCTCTCTTAAAAGGATCCATATATGCATAAGAGCGCCACTGCAGGTCTAAGGAACTTACCTACCCCTATACAGAGTGTTACTTGCGCTGGTTCGAAGCAAGCTTGGCAATGAACTCCTTCACAACCCAGGGATAGGTCACAGCTATATGATCCCAGCCACTAGTTGCCATCACTGTTTGCAAGCACGAGGGAGACTGCACTTGGATAAACTTCAAGCACGCCTCCTTCAATCCACAGCACTGGTGCTTCTCAGCTAGAGCAAGAGTGGACGTCACTGAGCTCACACTTATGTGCTCAGACAACTGCTTTTCACAGATTAACTTGAGCAGTTGGAGATCGTATCTGTCTGCCGCCACAAACAAATCTTCCAACCATTGCAGCCACATTTCAAACTCTGCTGCTTCTTCTCGCCCTTCGTCCATAACTTCTGACATTTCATCCTCCTCCATGCTGTCCTTCTCCATCGCAGGGAGTGAATCTGTGTAGATGAAGCTTAGCAAAGCCCTGAACACTTTTGCTTCCATGTCTTTGATCTGTATGACGCTGGATGTTGTGGTGCCCTCCTTCATGGGGCCAAAGAGCTGTGCCATGAACACTTTAGACCGGGCTGCAAGCACACACCGGTGTGCAGCGAACGTCTCGCCGCCGACCTCAAATGTCACATCAGCACCCACCTTGTTTTGAAGGAGGTGGCCAAAATGATGGTTTATGTCAGATATGGAGCCAGCGGCATCCTCGATTTTGTGATCCTTGCAAACAACCATGATGTCGCACCGGATGGTGAGACAGTCACCCTTTAGGTCCGCCGATCGTTCCAGGGCGTCTCTTCTCACAAATCTGTCGCTGCCCCAGGAGGGAGCACTGCTGGAGAAGGTGTAGGTTTTATTGGTTCCATGAATGTACCCTGGCTTGTGCTTCTCAAGCTGGTCGACGAGACTGAAGCTGAACTTGGCCTCCACATCCTCTTCGCCGTCGCAGTCGTAGAGGGTATGCCTCGTGACGTAGAGCGAAACGAAGTCCCGGCAGTTTGGGTTTTCTCCGTTGGGGTAGTACTCGATGTACCAATCATACTCTCCCACCGTGAAAAGGCCGGTGGTGGCGCTCTCGCCGGTGGGCAACTGCGAGTAGTCCCTGACCATGAGCAGGTGGTACCCGCTGTCCGCGCCGGCGTAGACGGCCGAGGTGTCGCAGGCGCAGTGCTTGGCGCCGTCGACGACCGACACACCGGCGAACGACATGAGGGGATCTGCGAGTCCACCGAAAATCTATCTACTCAGTCACCGTCGACAGGCCAAGTTCCAGAGTTGGGGTCGATGAGCTGGGCAGAGGAGCAAACCTGGTCGCGTCCCGCGCGGAGTCGCCGCCGCCCGCGTGGCTCCTCGCCGGAAGCAGAGTTTGCGCCGCCGCCGGCCCGTCGGTGAGTGCGGCCTGGATCTGCCTAAGGGTTTATTATAAGTCGCCACTATGATTATGCTTTTAAGGCCCCCGCAGCCCACAATCTGCAAAGCCCATATAACGCCCACGCAAAAAAAAATGGCCTTACAAGGCTCACGGCCTGATAAATCGAGCTCAATTTTGCAGGATGCAAGAGTATATTCCAGCCAAAACATTTCGTTGTCTTGAACCCCCCAAAAAATCATGTCTTTGAAAAGAAAAACAACAACACTTCATGCTATATTCGGAAATTGTATTTACGAAATCACTTTGCCTGTAATTCTGCGAATTCAGTCAAGCTTGCCCACCTTTGTGTTTTTGTTAGTGGGTCATGTCTCTGTTTATAACAAAACCAACATCTTTTGCAGGGAACTCGTAGTAATGGCCAAGTTTTGCCTATGCTGTAATGGGACCGTGTTAAAGCTTAGGCAAGCTTCTTGACCCAACGAATGTTGCGACTTCACGAACAATATCATAAAGCTACCGATATCCATATTCGAAGAAAAGATGGATTATTTCGCAGGAAAAAAAAATATACTCCCTCCGATCCAGCAAAGTTGTACTAAAGCTGCGACAATTAATTTGGATCAAAGGGAGTAGCATAATTGATTCACTGCACCGTTTGCCACAACTGAGTATGCACACTAGCACGAATAAATAACAGACATGGAAAAATAGCAATGTATTTCTTGGTCTATTTGTAGCGCGTATCGATGATGAGTCTACTACACTAGACAAGGAAAAACATCTCAGGTCCTGTATTCCCAGATCCTCGTACAGGATCCATGTATGTACCCGAGCAGCGACTGACCATTCCTCACCTATGCGGCTATGCACACAGCCAGCCAATGTCCACAAGAGCCTCATCATCTCACCATGCAATGGTGACAGGTATTTTACCTCCAAGAAGAGAAAAAGGGGGGAAATCAAGCCAGCCGGAGCTTCATGTAATCATCTGCCAACGGTAGTCGGTTATGTTGTTTCGAGTAATTTAGGTGATGCACGCCTGCTGCGTGCGTGGGCGCAGCACCGTGCATTGCCAGGAAGGAATGAACTGAAGCACAATGCCAGATCATACAAAGGGGTAACTAGTTTCTTTCAAAAAAAAAAATGTTCACACCTTCAAGGCAATACCATCAAAAAGAACAAGCAAAAAATAAACCCAAATGATAAGTGCCACACGCAATCTGGCCATAACGTTTTTACAACCAAAGTTGCCATCTTAAAAAAATTGCCATGTTTGGCAACTAAAGTTGTCATCTTCACGTCACTAAACTTACCATAAAAAATGTTTCGAGTTGGCATGCGTTCGTGCCACACATGTGGCACTTACCAGGGTCCAAAATAAAAAAAAACTATATTCAAAAAAGGTGCAAAGATGTGCAATCTGCTCCACGAGGCGAAAAGACACTAGGGAGCTTTTAATAAATGGTAGAGATCCATCAAATCCTTTTTCCTTTTGGACATACAGAATTCCCTGGTCCAATTGGCATCCTACCCATCTGTTCGAAATGTATTACGTACTATCGACCATGAACCCATTCATTCCACATGGTGTTCGCTGATCAGCACAGGTGGCGTATGATACAGACGAGCAGATTGCATGTTGCTTCTTCTTTAATAAGTGAATAAATCTCCCTATGTTATTATTTTCTTAAATAACAATTAAGAAACGAAGTAGCGTCTGCCATGGCATGACACCTAGTGGAGATTAACTGATTGAGTATATACTTATCCTTTGATGCATACACGTCCGAAATAGACTATCAGTAGACCCCCTTCACAGAAGGCACGTAGTTCTTGATAGAGATGCACATCAGCAAGACTATTATATAATACTGACACGATTTAGGTGCGTATACCTCCAGCATTAGCCAAAGCAAAACTTATTTTTAAGTAGTCACATCACAACTTATTGATACATAATTGGGCTCTTGATTTTTCCAGGTATATATGCAATTACTTTTCAGTTGAAAATGTCCTGATTATGTTCTCATTCTTAAGATAAGGTAAGCCAGAATTCAACAAACAGAACAGAACCACGTGAGGGCTCCAAGTGGCATTTCATTAGCCACGCAACAACAGTCACATTTTGTTTGTTTGACTTGGAAGTCAGTACAACAGAGGAGGCTACCTCTCTTGAAGAAAGAAGAGGGTACCGGGTACAGAAACCATCTAACTAGAACTCTACAAGGACAAACTATGTACCTCTGTTAGTAAAGGAATTTGCAATGAATAAGGGCCATCTTGCTCCCAACATGGGAGCAGGCGATACATCAGACTCACGCGAAGCACAAGCTGACAAGTGTCCAGGGCTTCTGGGGACTAAAACAGAAGTTGGCACAAAAATAAACTAAATTGTCCAACAAAAGCATCAATACATTCTTAGGGAACTGCTGATGTTACTTACATCAAGTGCAGAAAGTAGTCATTTGACCTGCACGGCAACAGCAGAAAGTGACTGACAAACAAAAGAGTCATTGCCGCTTCCCTTTAGATTTTACAGTGGCCCATTGAAAGTGATTGCAGTTCGCTTCTGGATTTGATGAAGGTCCCTGCATACAGAAATGATTTGATTTGTGCACATTGCACAGCATATTATAACTACTCCTTTGATATGAACTAGGTAACAAATTCTGAAGTTTAAGTACCTGAGCACGGGCACAGACATAGAATAAGCGGCCAATATTGGAGCCCTTCTTCACAGACCTTGGAATGCAAGGTTCACGGTGTCCTTTGCAAAGTGGTAGGGTCATTTTCATTCTCTGTTGTATTCTTTGCCACTCCAATGTTGCAATATTGCATTTATCAGTTGAAAGTGAAGATGATATGTCTAAGCTATCCGGATCTCCGTCAGGTGCATCTGTACACTGGATGTTTTCTTGCAGACTATCATCTTTTGGAGAACATAATTCATCCATCTTAGGTACTGTATCTACTGAACTAGGTACTGTATCTACTGAACTAGCTAAGCTATTGATATTGGCATCCCCTGGCTTTGTTTCTGGTCTTCGAAAAAATGACTTGATTGTTGGCTGTGAGGATAAGTTATGCTTGTTTTTCTTGTTTGACACAGACTTGACACCAGAAAAGGAAGTTTTCATACCTTGTGCTGCTAGTAATGTTACATCGCTATTTTGGGAGCTGCCACTTGAACCTTCAGTTATCCAATGATCAAGATTCCTCCGCTTAGACGTCGGACTAGGTTGGTTAACACCTTTAGAAAACTCAGTTATACCAGTTGCTAATTCTTCCTTGGATATGCTTCTCCTTTCCAGGTCATCACTACAGCAGCTTTCATTTGCTCTATCCCTCGATATGTTTAAACCTGGGCCGTCTTCAGCTTCGCACAATTTTCCTTTACTGAGGAATGATACTGAACGAAGAGGTATCACAATTGCATGCAAGTAAAACCATAGGTAAGGTCAGGAATAGTTGTGTTACCAAGTGATAAGACATGATGAAATGCACATTCAAAGCTACCTATCATCTAGGAAGGTGTGTCAGTATCACAATCTACCATAAGAAATGACATGCACAGCAAAACTTGCTAGTTAGCATAAGAACAGACAGTGTTGTCTGAACTGGATACAGTATATAAACTAGAAATTCTAATTAACCTATTCTAAATACTCAAAATTTGATGGTGAATATTATGGGAGTTGATTTGCATAAACACACCACATTATTGAAGTAGTTAGCATGCATGCATACTTGTATTCAGAAGAATAAGAAAGCAATAATCCTGAAGCAAGTTTAGTAACCGCATCCAACCAAGGAGAGCATCCATCCATGTGATCGTTATAAAATACAGGCAGTTGCTTACAAAGTTTTAAGGGAAGAAATATATATCTTATCAGCTGATGGGAAGCTAAGGCATACAGTAGTTCAACAACTGTGGCTTATGTTAACAGAATGACAATATAATACAACTTAGTTTCAGCTTATACTGGAAGTTGAAAATTTAAGTTGTTGCTTGGAAAATGTTACATAACACAAAATTTACGCACCTATACTTTGTTGCCGTCCACGGATTTCTGGGAGATATCTTGCAGCTGATGGTGGGGTATTATGGGCAGGAAGTTCAGGTATTCCATTCAGTATCATATAAACTGGAATATGATCAGACCCTTCTAGCTTACTACTTCTCCCTCCTTTCCACCTGTGGACAATGCAATAGTCAAATCCTGCTTGTTATCTACCTTAATTTTAGAAAGGAAAATTTTCAACCCTTCTCTTTACTTTGAGATACTTCCTGAATCCCCTCTTCTGAAATGATTCATTATCTCACAATCCTCAACATGGCAATGGAAAATGTTATGATCTTCCACAGAATTGCAGTGATGAAAACAGGCACCAGAAATAAGAATGTGATCTATTCTAGAACCGTAATTGAATTCTTCAGCTCCAACTTTTTGATTAAAGCAAGTATAAGCTCCTGTCCTGCATAAAAGAAGTGCAGCAAGCATACAATGCAGGGTCAGCATGTTAGTTCCTGCCACTCTAGGTGTAATAATCCTATATGACTATAAAGTTGATCCCACTAAATAATTTTCCTGCGCTCACAGCCTGCCACATCGACAAATTGTTACCTTTTTTATTTAGTTTTTAAAGATGGAAATCAGTAGCTACAAAAACTGATATGGCGTGCTTTCAAAATCTACACATCAGATACGTGCACAGTAGTGCTTTCATTCAGAGGAAATTGTTTAACCAACAGTGAAATATGCACTTACACCGTTGGTATGGAGTAACAAGTTATAACAAAGTTACAAAATCAAGAGTAGAATAAGTCAGAGTAGTATATATTGGGCAAGTAAAAAAAGGAGCTGTAGTACCTTTCGGGGTGCTTTGATCTGAAAGCGTCAAAAAAGGGGCCTCCATGTTCTCTTAGCAAGGATCTCAGCCACTCCCGAAACCTTGAATCAGGAAAAGGATAATAACTAACTATTGTTGTTCTTGAGCAATTTCAATTTCATTATAAGATTTACTTCTAAGAGAGGAAGACCAATGCATTTATCACAGTTGGAAAGCCTAATAAATACATTAGTTTGAAGACCCTCTGCAAAGTGTAAACAGTTGTTATTAACAATTTTGTAGCTTTTAACTCAGCTCGAAGTCTTCATACAGCACCGTAAAAATAAAGAAGATATAAGCCGAAACTCTACACAGAGAAGACTAATGCATTCTTCACAAGTGGAAACCCTAGTACATAACATTAGTTTGAAGCTTTTATGGAATTTAGTATGCAGCCTGACTGTAAATGTTGTTATTACTAACAATTTCTACTAAGCTCGAAACTTACATCAAGCAAGGTATGTCGGGTCATTATATGCGAATTAGGGGTGAAGGTAAATACGATACAAGTCAGGTATCATGCAGCCTGTGAACAGGATTCCAGTTTATATATCTCGTAATTTTGCAACACACAGTTGTTTCTCATCCTGTTAACCGATTGCATTACCCTATGCTGTAACAGCCCATGAGTTATCATAGCACCCAACAACAGTTGCTCATAGCAAAATTAAAACTTGCGTGGAGAAAATTATCACAAGAGCATATGCAACAACATTTTCTTGTGAAACAGGTTGTCATCTTTACATAAAAAATGCCCATCTTATGTGCATCAATTTCATTCTTCAAATTATGCTGGTCAGCAAATCTTTGGCACAGAATTAAATTTTAGTGCAAGCAAGTCGCAATAAAAAGGAAAGGGGAAAGCGCTTACATTTGCTTCTCGAATCCAGGAGAAGCGTCACACCTATCTATCGAACTAGGAGCAATATTCAAATCTCCAACAACGAAGACTCTCTTTCCAAGAGCCAATAGAAATTCCCATCGTTTCTAAAAGATTTGGAAAGATCAACGCAGTTTAATAGAAGTCCTTCACTAAGCCATTAAAACTGTGAGAAATCAGCACTATACTAACTGAGATGTACATGAGTACCTGCAATATCTTGTAAAACAGTAGCTTAAAACGAACCCGTTCTTCATCATCTTCTCCAATAGATGGGCCATATATATTGAAAAGAACTACACAGATAGCACAGTACATATCATCACAAACAGAGAACAGACCAGATATGCGACAAAAGAACATTGGCACATCATATGGAAATCATAGTCCTACTTTACTGGCAAGAAGCGGCTTACCAAAATGTCCATGGTCAGTGATGATACATCGCCCCTCATTGTCCACCCTGAGCAGCTCCTCTCTTGTTATTTCGCCAAGATCTTCCTCGTCCATAGGCATATCAAGAACAAAATCCCCAATAACTTCATTGTCCTTTGCAGAGCCCTGTAATCCAGCAAAGCCTTCTTCAGCTGCTACCGGCAAAGCAACCTCCTGACTGGCAAATGCTGATGTCACCCGGCAAAACGTTGCAACACCTACAATACATAAATGAATCAACAACAAGGGATGAATCATTCGGGGTGACTTAACCAGCAAAGTGTCATGTGGAAGAAAACAACACCTCCAACACCCAATGCTCCAAAAGCTAACCAAACATACTATTCGAATTAATCACTCACCAGAGTATGGTCCACGCCCTCTCGAAGAACGATTGCACGAAATAAAAGCCTCGTATCCCTCGGCCATTATGACATCCCCAGACAAGTCCTGCCTAGACAATTTGGTCTCCTGAAGCACACCAAACATCGGCAAGGTCAGCTGAACCGAATCGCAGACATTTCAGCGTGCAGAAATCAAGCAGCAAGCACGGCAGTACAGTGCAAACTTGGTGAACCCGCATTTCATGGAGCATAAACATTGAGTGGAAATGAACTGTAATGAGTGAAGTGGCAACATTTTGGCGGCGGGGTGACCACACAGCTAAGAGCTAGGGTTCGGACGCATGATGCCTAGAATAATGGGTGGGAAGGAAGGGGATCAGCAACCGGCCGAACCTGGAAGCAGATGATGTCGGCGTCGAGCGAGTCGAGGAGGCGGCGGAGCGAGCCGTGCTGCGCCACCCGCGGCCGCAGCCCGTTCACGTTGTACGTCACTATCTTCACCATCCCCGCCGAGGCGGCAGGCGGAGGTTCTCGAGAGCCCACGATGGACTTGAGAGGGACGCTCTACTCTTCTTCCGCGGGGGCGAGACGAGATGGCTGGCGCCGCCGCGCCGGTGAGTTCGCTGTGTGGCGCACGGGCGAAATGTCCGGTCCCGTCCCCCGCGCCGGCGGCGGCAGGTGCGAAGCGGCGGACCGGTTAGGCCTGCGACTCACGTGCACCGTCCGATGGGAGCGATGAGGCTGGGATCCGGCGGCGGTAAATTTCACCTTAACCCCTGCTCTATTTTTCGCATTGCAAACCCTAACGCTCCAATATTTGCATATCTTGAGCTTGCACTAGATGTTTTATTTTTACTAACAAAAGGGCAAATGCGTTGCAACGGGAAATATCATAATCTTCAACGACCATGACCATATTTTGCTTCATCGCCAAGATACATTATCACTCTCAACTTCGTGAAACCATGAACATTCTTTAAACTCGTGCACGTATTTGAAATCGTGAACATTTTTTAAATTCATGAACACTTTTACAAAGCTTCGAGCATTTTCTAAAATTAAGAACATTTTTTTAATTCATGAATATTTTATACTATTTGTAACATTTTTTAAAATTGTAAACATTTTTTTAAAACAATTTTCTTGATTCGTCGAACATTTCTAGAAAGGACGGTCATTTTTTGGAGATTGGTGGAACATTTTTTAAAATTTGCGCACATTTTTTAGATTTAACGAACATTTTTTCAAATGCGTGGTCATTTTTTTCAATCACGAAATTTTTATGAATGAAAAAACTATTTTGTAAGTCACGAAAAGTTTTTGAATTCTTAGGATATTTTTTCATTCATGAACATTTTTTGAGTTGACGAAATTTTGTTCAATTTCATTAACGTTCTTTAATACAAGAGCAATAACGACAGAGGTTCTTGTGTAGCGATCTGTCGCGGGAGCTTCGATAGTTGTTCTCCATGATTTGGTGCAACCCGAGATTCTGAAGCTATTACGTTCAAGCATTGGCGGATGATCTCTATCCATGGAGAATCCATATAGGGGATTGTATGGTGACCAAGATGTAGAGAGAGCTACATGGGCCAAAGCAGTGCCATTATACATGAGATCAAGATGTAGATGGGGGAGATGGACGAAGTTTGTGTGGATGATGAAAAGCCGGAGCATAATGGTGAGGCGAATGATCTCACTAAACCTTCAGTTACTCTTGATGTGGGACCCCATGTGTAGCTGTTGAGAATACTTGCCACGCTCCATTTTGATTGAATAAAGTTGCATTCTACCCCTCAAGAAAAAAAAAAGGACTGTAAAGGGTAGCCACACCACATCGACATACCCTGCAAACCACAACATCCCTTAGAGGTAGTGGAATTGGGTCAGTGATCCATTTCTGGGTTTCACAAATTTGGTTTCACAAATTTACGCCAATGAGCCATCATTGCCATGGTGCTGGAGACACTCAAGAAAAAATTATTCACACGATGAGTGTCATCCCCACCATCAACGAAGTAAATCCTCTAAAGCGGGAAAAAAAATAGAGCTCCATGATGAGTGCACTCCCACGCCGGCGGAGGAGGGAGGCGAGGACCTGCCGGGAAAGGAGGGACGACGGCACGGTGCGCCTAGAAAAAATGCTCTAGAATTCAGAGTGGAGAGAACAGTTCTTATGCCTAGCATCAGGATTTAACAATTATCTAATCAACTACGGACTCATTCTGACTCTCAAAAGAAGGGGGGGGGGGGGGGACTACGGACTCATCCTTGTTACAAAAATGAAACGGGGAAGGAGAGAGCAGAAGACTTGTAAATAAAGCATGTGGTGGACGCAATGTGACTACCATATATACTTGTTGTGTTCACCATTGGAGTGGATACAACATTTATTCTCTATCAACACAGCCGAAAATCACGCCTTGCCTGAATTTCCCTTGTTTCATGCGATAGATAGTATGCGATGCAAATACTACTCCCTCCGTTTCTAAATATAAGTCTTTGTAGAGATTCCACTATGGACCACCTACGGATATATATATAGATGCATTTTAGAGTGTAGATTCACTCATTTTGCTCCGTATGTAGTCAATAATGATATCTCTACAAAGACCTATATTTAGGAACGGAGGGAGTAGTTAATTGGCAAACTCCCATGTGTGTGAAGTCAACCACAAAGAGAGAACAACATGTGGACTGAATGAGCTACTGCAAACCTTCTTCAGTTAACTATCGATTCTCAATTATCCGCAAACTTCTCCATGCTCACAAGTCTTTGATCTGCTACCGAAACTAGCCTACTACTACGCACATCAAGGTGACAGTTTCATAACCTAACAGCAGAACATTTCTTAAAAGGTAGCCTAAGCACCGAAAAGGATCATCACAGCTAGAATAAGCTCTTCGAGGAAGAGAGATCATGGGCTCAGCCGCTGCGGGTCACGAGGGAAAAGCGATGCCAGCCGGACGTTGCTCAGTCCGCAGAACAGCATGACCACTCTCTCCAGCCCGACCCCGAACCCGCCATGAGGAGGTGCGCCGTACCTGCAACAGTAAGCATTTCTCAGATGACAATCACATCAAGAGACAGAGACCTAACAAATAGAACTACTCTACATGGTAGGTGCTGCAACACTAAATGACCGCGGGCACGGGATGTTGATGAACATGCCTGAATGAGTCGATGTATGACTTGATGGAACTCTCCCCGATTCCGTGCTCGGCGGCACGTTTGGCCAGCAGCTTGGGTTCATGTATTCTTTGTGCTCCGGAAATTATTTCCTCACCTGTCGAGTAAGCAAGAAGTGCAAAGTTTCTTCAGCAAATTCTGCATACTAGTCAGACACAATAAAATGAAGAGTGTGGAACAGAAACTATCCCCACTGGCACTGATGGTCACTCGTAATGCTAGTATATTCATAGATTCAGATGGCCTGAAAAATACTTGCAAGTTGCAACTAAATAAACTAACTAATACATCGGCAAATGACTTCATGCGGGACATAGTTGCTCTTACTTCCATTATACTACTATCATAATAGCGTCAGGTACAGCTTGAGCAATTTCAGTGCTCACCTCGAAGGAAGACATCAAAAGAGTTGCTGTATGCTGGGTTTTCATAGCAAGGCATGGTGTAGAAGGGGCGTGCCGCCAAAGGATATCGATAGAGAATGAAAAACTCAGTGTCATACCTTCAAACATTACAGCAAGAGCGAGTTAAGTAAATAAAAGAGACAAAATGATGAAATGAACATAAGCATAGCAGTGTTGACACTTGTACGTACTTCTCCCTAACAAGCTGACCAAGTTTTTTCTCAGCTTCAGTGTTGAGGTCAGCCATAGGCTCGATTTCTGTTCCAGCTTCCTGCAAAGCAAATAAATCACCAATGTTCAATTTTTTTTTTATGATGTCATACATCAGGCTGTCTACAGTAGAGTTGAAGTAGCAACTATTACTGCACGAAAACAGCATAAAATTCAAATGATGAGAGAAAAACATGTTTGTACCTTCAACATTTGTATTCCTTCCTCGTAACTGAGCCTCAAGGTACTTTCTAGGTACTGCAGGAATTAACACAATATGAGTCGCCATTTCAGCTACAAAACCCAGATATTGCAACATTACTGGAACCACCAAGCAATAAGACGCAATAAATATTTTACCTTCAGTGGTTCAAATGGATACTGCCTATTAATTGCCTCAAGTTCCCTCTTGCAATTTTCATTCAAGTGTCTGAAAATTTCTACAAATAATCCATCCACAATATCGCAAACCTGTTTAAAGAAACAAGTTCAGCCATTGTCGGTGTGTGTAAATGAAGAGCACTCCACCACACTTGCTCACCTCAAAGTAGTGCCTCATAATCTCCATTTCAGCGTCCAAACCAACAAACTCACACAGATGCCTATGTGTGTTGGAATCTTCAGCTCTAAACACATGCCCAACCTCAAATACACGACGGAACCCACCACAGATAGCCATCTGCTTGTGCAGCTGAGGGGATTGTGCTAAACAAGCAGACTTGCCATTCTTGTATTCAAGTTTGAATACTGCTGCTCCACCTTCACTTGACCCAGAAATCAGCTTTGGAGTGTGGATCCCGATAAAATCTTTTGACGACAAATGTTCCCTGAATTTCTGCAGTATCCAACAATGGTTAATACTTTACTAACCAGCACCCAAAAAAATAAAGCATCACATGCTGCAGAAATGCATAAAAAATAAATCCCTGCAGCCTTCACAAAACAGTTTTTGTAAAAGCATGCATATGCATTGGCTTGACAAATCCATATTCAGCACAGAACGTTAAAAGCTAAAACTCAATCGGATCATTAGTGTAATCAGATTGCAGGCATAACATTCTAGAAACAACCTAAAAGACCAGCACAGTCAGTGCTCAATAAAGGCTTTTTTTGCTGGGACGAAATAATTATAGGCTGAGGCTAAAGTTTTTTTCTCTAGAACACGCACAAGGATGTGTACCATATATTATAGAAGAAGAGGCAAGAGCCTATTACGATACAAAATGCAACGACAGTCCAGCACTAAGTACTGCTACGGTGGCGGCGGCGGCTGCTCACGCACACTCCACCTAAACAACGACCCAAAAAGATCACCGAACCCCACGCAGAGACGCAGCCAATGCCAAGCTTGGCCCGGCGACTCAAACGGTTCACCACCAGATAAGCTTAATTCAGTGGCAAATTAAGTACTACTCCCCCCGCTCCACGATATAAGTCTTTCTAGAGATTTCAATAAATGACTACATACGAAACAAAATGAGTGAATCTACACTCTAAAATGTCTAAAAAGACTTATATTTAGGAACAGAGGGAGTAGAATATCTTAACAAAGCTACACAACATATGAGATAACATGACATGTTTAGTACCGCAAACTCAATTCATGAGCATCACTGATAGCATGCAGTAGTCCTAAAAGCAAGCAAGAACAAATACCGACGTTTTCAACTTGATGCTGTACATGGAAAATGGCTTGACCGGTCGGTGTCCGCACATCAATAACTCGATAGTCCAAGCGTGTGTCCTGACCAACGCGGGGAAGTGGCACTCCCTTCTGCAAAAACAACAAGATCCCATTAGCTGAACCCAAATATCATCATCATCATCGGAGAATTGGAGCAACAACAAACTGTGTCCTCCTCCTTCATGCATTCAAAGAGGAGCAGGCAAGCAAACACGCAGATTGACATACTGCTTCAGCTATCGCAAACTCCGCCGCACTCCGGCCGGCGTCCTCGACGCTCATGGGTAGCTTCGGGTCGGCCCTGCTGATGCAGTAGAGCTTCCTCACCTTAATCTCCACCTGCCAGACATCAAACGGGGATCACAAAATAACTCCTGTATTTTGTATGTATGTATGTATGTATGTAAGCTGATAACTAGAACAGGAAGACATTGGCTACGGCAGAAGGAAACCTCTTGCACTGTGGTGTAGCTGAGTGGCTCGTCGAGGAGGGCGACGGCGCCCTCCACGAGGACGATCGACTCCTTGGGGAGGGACAAGGCGAAGAGCGCCATCTGCGCGCTGCCGGCGAGCACGCACTGCACGGTGCTCAACTCCTGCCGCAGCTTCAGGAAGGCCACGTTCTTGGTCTTGGACCCGCGGTAGACCGCCTGCGCCGTCCCGCGGACCAGCACGGAGCGGCCGGCGGCGGCCCCGTCGAGGTGGCCGATCTCGGCAAACGGTCCGTCGGGGACCGCCGCGGGGATGATCTCCCCGGGGAGGACGTCGCCGTAGTTGGCCGCCGAGGGGTCGTCCTCGGCGGCGGGCTTCTGGTGATTCTTCTCGTGCTCCGGCGAGGGGTTCTCGGCGGCGGGCTTCTGCTGCGTGTGCGCGTGCGCGTACTTGGCCGCCTTCTCGGCCTTCCTGGCGTCCCTCTTCCGTTGCTTATTGCTGAGGGTGGCTGCGGGGACGCCCGCTTCGGGGGCGGGCGGCGCTTTCACGGGCTCGGAAGACATCGCGTCGTCGCCGGCGGGGAGGAAGCGAGCGGAGGAGCACGGTTGCGTGGGCGACGGCGGCGGGCTGAGGCTTAGGCGTGCTTCTATTCTACTGGGGGGGTACGTATATATACTGTACGCAAGCCCAAATAGCTCGTTCGGGTATTTTCCGTGGCGGCTACGTTCGCGCGTCGTTCCGTGGCGGCCACGGTCTTGAATCCCCAGCCGGATCGAGTCCTGACGTTGTGCTCGGGTTCGTATCGAGCGACATCGCTGAGCTGTTTGGTTAATGGAAATGATGGTTTCCGTCTCAAAAAAAAAAAAAAGCCCCGGGGATCCTTCTAAAATCTAGACTGAATGAATCAACGCCTTGCAGTTCTTCTGTTGCTGGTACTACGACAAAATACAATGGGAAACGTTTGGAAACAACCGACTGATCACTTTGAAAGAAAGAGAATTGTGGAAGCATATACTATTCGGCAAGGACGCGTTCGTGTTGTATAGAGATGTCAGATTACAAGATAGGTTGCGCAGGTTGTTACTAGGCTTGGCCTCCACTCCAAGCTATACAAAGATAAACCTAGCTAACAACCTGCCGCGCCCAAGATTACATGTACGCATATGTACCAATACGTGACAACATGTCACAAAATACTAGCCTATACATTTTCTACAAGCCTATCATTTAACATCCTCCCTCAATCTTAACTCATCAAGGTTTAGATTGTTCTTGAAGGCTTGAAATTGTCGAATTTGTAAAGGCTTGGTGAAACCATCAGCAACTTGATCTTCTATTGGAATGAATTGTATCTCTAATAGCTTCTGTGCTACTCTTTCACGAACAAAGTGATAGTCAATTTCTATATGCTTTGTTTTGGCATGAAATACAAGATTTGCATAGAGATATGTTGCACCCAAATTGTCACACCACAGTTGTGACACATGTGACCTTCCGATTCCTAGTTCATTAAGTAAAGTTTCAATACCTCAGCAGTTGCATTTGCCAGAGACTTATATTCTGCTTCAGTACTGGAACGTGATACCGTTGCTTGTTTCTTAGCAGTCCAAGATATAAGATTAGACCCAAGAAAAATAGCAAAACCTCCAGTAGACCTTCTATCATCTGGACACCCAGCCCAATCCGCATCAGAGAATGCACTTATTCCAGTTGATGGAGATCTACATAACTTGAGCCATATTCCAGTACTTCCTTGAATATACCTTAGTATTCTTTTGACAGTTGTCCAATGTAAGGAGGTAGGAGCATGCAAAAATTGACAGACCTTATTTACTGCAAATGATATATCAGGTCTAGTCAAAGTTAAATACTGAAATGCACCAACTATACTTCTGTACTTAGTTCCCTCTTCGGCGCTCAACACCTTCCCTTCATGCAATGACAACTTATCAGTGGTAGACATCGGTGTATTGGAAGGCTTACAATCCTTCATGCCTACCCGTTTAATTATGTGTCTTGAGTTAACATAATACCATCATGCATTTTTTAACCTCAATGCCTAGGACATAATGTAACTCTCTCAAATTCTTTAGCAGAGCTGAGGTAGCATCTTGTGATGAACTAGCAACGATTATATCATCAACATAAATTAACATAAAGATGATCACCTTCCCTTTCTTGAAGAAGAATAAAGAAGTATCTCCTCTTGAAGCTCGAAAACCTAGTTGCAGCAGTTTCATACTCAATCTTGAATACAAGGCTCTAGGGGCCTGCTATAGACCATACAAGGCTTTGTTCAACCTACATACATGATGTGGTTTCAAGCCATCCTCAAATCCAGGTGGCTGCCTCATATAAACCTCTTCCTCGAGAACGCCATGTAGAAACGCATTTTGTACATCCAATTGACGAAGACTCCAACCCCTGGAAACAACAATAGACAGAACAAGTCTAATAGTAGCAGCTTTAACAACTGGACTAAACGTGTCCTCATAATCAATACCATAAAGCTGCTTAAAGCCTTTAGCCACTAGCCTAGCCTTGTATATGTCTATTGTGCCATCAGGCTTTCTTTTAATCTTTTATACCCATTTACAATCTATCACATTCCTCCCTTGCTTAGGAGAAACCAAGTGCCAAGTCTGATTTTTCATGAGAGCTTCATATTCTATATTCATAGCCTTTTTCCAATTATCATTGCTTAGTGCCTCTAACAGATTTTGAGGTTCACCAGTGGAAGCAAAGTTTGCAAACTTGAAGTTTTTCTCATACCTGACTGTCCCATCTTTAAACTTTGATGGTTTCAAAATACCTTTTTGTGCACGTGTAGTCATCCGTAACTGTGCATGGTCATGTACTGAATTATCGGCCACAGAAGATCCGAGCCCATCACCTCGTACCCGATCCGACCGAGCAGAGGCGGGCGAATCTCCCTCGGCCGCCATGCTCCTGACTGGGCTTGGATCCCGTGCGGGTGCACTGTGCGGCGCACTGCCTGGGCTCAGGTTCTGTGCGCGTGGGCCAGGCGCCGCACCACCCGCCCCATGTGACGATGAAGGCGTGCCGGGTCCGCCCGTGCGGGAGCCTGACGCGTGGCGCGCGCCAGACGGAGGCGAGGGTGGGTCGGGTCCGCCCGACCAATCACCACCGGTCCCGCCCGACCGAGGACCAGGGGGCGCCAGGAGATCTTCCTAGGGATCCGCAAGCGCGTCAGTTGGCCCCCTACAACCAAATCTCGCGGGATCAGCGCCCGCAGGTGCAGGCGAATCTGCTTCGTGTCCCGCACCAGGCGTTTCCTGTTGCTCCTCCTGCTGCATAAAATCATGACGATTTGGAGTGCTATTTTTTCACTGTTGTCTCCGTTAGGGTTAGGATTATTAAACAAATGATCATTAGCAATATGTTCACCCCCTTGATCAGTAGGATTTAATAAATCTGGTGAAAGCAAAAGGATCTCAGCACGAAGACGAGCACCGGCATTAGGATGGAGTGTAGAGAAAGGAAACACGTTTTCATCAAACACAACATCCCTTGAAATATAAACACGCCCAGTGGAAATATCAAGGCATTTGAAGCCTTTGTGAAGGTTGCTGTCGGTGTCAAAACCGACGGATCTTGGGTAGGGGTCCCGAACTGTTCGTCAAGGCCGGATGGTAACAAGAGACAAGGGACACGATGTTTTTACCCAGGTTCGGGCCCTCTCGATGGAGGTAAAACCCTACTCCTGCTTGATTAATATTGATGATATGGTTAGTACAAGAGTAGATCTACCGCGAGATCAAGGAGGCTAAACCCTAGAAGCTAGCCTATGGTATGGTTGTTGTATGATGGAGTTGTCCTACGGACTAGAACCCTCCGGTTTATATAGACACCGGATAGGGTTAGGGTTACACAAAGTCGGTTACAATGGTAGGAGATCTTGAATATCTGCATCGCCAAGCTTGCCTTCCACGCCAAGGAAAGTCCCATCCGGACACGGGACGAAGTCTTCAATCTTGTATCTTCATAGTCCTGGAGTCCGGCTGAAGGTATAGTCCGGCTATCCGAACACCCACTAATCCAGGACTCCCTCAGTTGCTATACCCGAGGAAAGCACACAGCTTGGAGCGAAATTGAAGCTTGTGATTGTTGTAAGGTCGGAGGTTGGGCCAGCAGGCACACCCAAAAATTCTCAAGATAGATAGTTGGATTTTTCATGGAAAAGTCGTTCAAGAGGTGTTTCAAAGTTGATCACTTTGCTAGGCATCCGATTTATCAAGTATGTTGCGGTAATGAAAGCTTCATCCCAAAACTTCAGGGGCATAGAAGCTTGAGCAAGAAGAGACAAACCTACTTCAACGATATGACGATGTTTCCTCTCAGCTGAACCATTCTGTTGGTGCGCATGAGGGCAGGAGACATGGTGAGATATACCTATTTTGGTAAAGAAAGAGTTGAGTTTAACATACTCACTAGTAGAAAACAGGGCATTTGTCCCGGTTCGTAAGGGCCTTTAGTCCCGGTTCATGAACCGGGACTAAAGGGTCGTTACTAATACCTCCCCCCTTTAGTCCCGGTTCAAACCAGAACCGGGACAGATGGGCCTCCACGTGGCCGCTGCCGGCAGCCCAGGCAGGGGGGCCTTTGGTCCTGGTTGATGACATAAACCGGGACCAAAAGGCTTCCACGCGTCAGCAGCTGGCTGGAGCTGAGTTTTTTCTTTTTTTTAGAAGTTGCTGTTTTAGGGGTTTAGGGGGTTATTTTTAGGTTGTTATTAGCTAGCTAATAGAGAGAAGTGTCCTCTCTTATATCTTCATCCTTGGTTTACCAACGGTACTGCTATGTTCATTTTACCCGCAGATATATAATAACTCATGCATGCTCGCATCATACATCATCATATATAATAACAAGTCCTACTAATCAAGCATCATCATACAACTTCTACTCGTTATTAATAATATGTCATCGAACCCAACCCTACATAATTGTTCTTAGCACATGATCATCAGTATCAGGTAGGACCTAAACACACTTAAGGTAAAATAGCATAAAACAATATAGACCCTGACTCTCCATTATGAAGAATGGAGATCATCCTGTCTCCAGTTCTTGAGCTTCGCTTCCTTTTGCTTCCAAGAAGCTCCTTACGACTGTCCATATATTTTTTCCATTCTTTGATTGTCATGTCTCCACTTCTTTTAGAAATCCGGTATGGACAGTTGAGATTCGTAGGATGACCTGGATATATGTTCAAAACATGAAGGCTGCCATTCTGATACATCAAATGAGGCACACAATCCTCTGGGATTCTCTATTGAAAAACATAGTAATAACTTCGTAGTTAGCAATGATGTACTAGTTTTAGAAGTATGCAAAAAGATGCACGGATGTCGTAATAGTAAAAGATCTTACCAGGGTATCTCCATGGTAGTTACCGTAGTTCAACACGTGCACTAGTGGCACGTATTGACCATAATGTTGAGGAGTTCGATTGTAGATATTATAATTCTCAAGATCATTACAAAATCCAACCAGATGAGTTTTCTCCTTGTAAGTTAACTCAGATCCATTGGTGTAGTAAGTTCTATCTACTATCTTCTGCACATTCTTTGATACTTCAAAATAAGCTATCAATGGAAATAAGCTGTCAACTATTTTGAAATGAACAATATAAATTAGTTAATAATTAACTATGTTTGAGAAATTCACATAGCGGTAGAACTGGAGGCGTATCAACAAGGACCCAAATGTCCATATTGTCTTGCTCGATTTCAGGATCACCAAGATCCATGGTGACAAGCATACCCTCGTCAAAACCATACAATTTGCAAAATGCTTCCCAATTTTTGCAACCAAAATGGGTTACGCTCTCAGCATTATACAACTTTACTTCAAAATCCACATCATGATGGGTCCTTAGGTGAATTTTCTTCGTTTCAAAATTTTCATGGTCTTCAAAATTCATCCTCTCCAAGATATAGCGTCTTGCATGGCATGGGATAAACTATACTCGAATTGTAAAAGATGAAAATTACAGATGAAATAGTTGAAGTCATGCTTAATTATGAAAAAAACACTTGTCGTTGTTGCGTACCGTTTCAACTTCGAAGGTCTCCTCGAGCTTAATGCTGAAGCGCCGATCATCGTCCAGGTGAGGCCTGTCGCACATACCTCGATCGTCCTGGCACCAGTCGCACTCCCCCGGGAGACTTCCGTCGTCCGAGTACGACATTTCCGGCCTATGTTCATAATTAGATCAATATTACTAATCACGAGTTGACTATCGGTGATGGTACATAGCTCCTCCTTTCATTCCAGAGTGCATTATTACACCAAATTGTCTAGGCCACGGGAATGAAGGAGAAGCTACCCCCACGACGGCGTGGATGATGGAGGGGGCTCCTAGATTTCTGCATAGCTAGTGCTCTCCAATTTTAGCATTCAAAGTAGGAGTACTTTTCCAATATGAGCATTCAATAAGCAAAACCAAATCATAAAATAAAGTAGTATTCAAATTAGCATGTATTCAATTATAAGCAAAAGTACATCATCTCCTCGAATACTATCATACATATAGCATCACTAATACAGCTAGTATCGTCGCGGACGGTGGACGTCGATGCGGGAACTATTTCTATATATAGTTAAATAAAGTAGTTTGTTAAATCAACTAGCTAGTTCAACTATATATGAAGCACTTACTATAAATAAAATAAAATAGTATGACTTACTAAAAATAAACTAGTTTAACTATAGTTCTATTATTTTTCTAACTAATTATATTAAACACTTTCTCTTCTTATTTTTTCCTTTTTCCTCTATTCTAAATATGAACATATTCATAAATGACATATATCATTCACAATTTTCCTATACATACACAATAGATTGACAAAGAAAATACTATGAACAAAAAAATCATTAATAAATCTAAATTACAACAGAAAAAATCATAAATAAATCTAACACAATATGAACAAATTAATTACACAATATGAAAAAAATCTAACAGAAAAATCTATGAACTACACATCTAAATTACTACACATCTAACAAAAAATCTATGAACTACAAAAAAAATCTAAGAAAATCTAACTCAATTATTAACTACTAGTAACATCAAATTAAATCAGTTGCTAACGGTGACAGTGTCGGGGACGGCGACGGCGAGGTGCGGCGCGGGGCGACTCGGCGACGGGCAGGGGCGGATCGGGGCGGCGTCGCGGGGCGGGGGGCGGCGACGGCGTCGATCGGGGCGGTGCGGGGCGACCATGGGGCGGCGCGGGGCGACGACGGCGACGACGGGGCGGCGTGGGGCGACGACGGCGACGACGAGGCGGATACGGCGGGCAGCCTGGCGGCGTCGGGCGGGCGGGGAAGTACGAACTGAACCAAAATTTCACGAGTGCTGCTTATATAGGCAGAGCATTGGTCCCGGTTCGTGAGAACAACCGGTACCAATGCCACCTTTAGTCCCGGTTTGTGCCACCAACTGGGACCATAGGCCTCTTTTCAGCAGCCCAAATGGCGGGAAGCGGCAACCTTTAGTCCCGGTTTGTGCCACCAACCGGGACTAAAGGGGGGCATTGATACCGGTTGGTGCCACGAACCGGTACCAATTCCCCCTTTAGACCCGGTTGGTGCCACCAACCGGGAACAATGGCCTTGCGCTGGCGCGGTGGTGGGTGTTTAGTCTCACCTCGCTAGTTGGGAGTGGCCAGCACCAGTTTATAAGCTCAGCTGCCTCTTCCCTCTCGAACTCCTCTGAAATGCAGGCTTATGGGCCTAATATGACACTGCAATGCCTATGGGCCTACTGGGCCTGTTGCGGGCCTAAATCCTGGCCCATGGTTGGGTTTCTAGTCGTATTCAGGCCGTGCTGGCCCAGTAGGTGGCATTTTTTTTTCTTTTTTTATATTTATTTTTTCATTTCTACTTAAAACTAAATACTTATAGTTTTTTAGTGATTTCTTTTTTCTTTTAGGTCACAAAAATTATAAAATTTCTGTTAGTGCCATTAGCTTTAAAATTTGAATAGTTTAAATTTGAATTTTTTAAAATTTGTGTGAATCACTAGTTTACTAAATTTGTGTGAAAACACTTTGTGTATTATATTTACTATGTACAATCTTTCTGCATAGAGATACCAAAAATTATAAACTTTCTGTTAGTGCCATTAGTGTCAAATTAGAATAGTTAAAATTTGAATTCTTTGAAATTTGTGTGAATCTCAAGTTTGTGATTAACTTTAGTAGTGCCATTATTTTTTCAAATTAGAATAGTTAAAATTTGAATTCTTTGAAATTTGTGTGAATCTCAAGTTTGTGATTAACTTTACTAGTGCCATTATTTTTTCATTTCTACTTAGAACTAAATACTTATAGTTTTTTTAGTGATTTCTTTTTTCTTTTAGGTCACAAAAATTATAAACTTTCTGTTAGTGCCATTAGCTTTAAAATTTGAATAGTTTAAATTTGAATTTTCTAAAATTTGTGTGAATCACTAGTTTATTAATCACTAGTTTACTAAATTTGTGTGAAAACACTTTGTGTATTATATTTACTATGTACAATCTTTCTGCACAGATATACCAAAAGTTATAAACTTTCTATTAGTGCCATTAGTTTTCAAATTAGAATAGTTAAAATTGATTTTTGAGTCAATCTTTTTCCTGCTATTTAATAGTAGGTGGCACTTTTTTTGTTTTTTTTGTTTTGTAGTGATTTCTTTTTTATTTTAGGTCACAAAAATTATAAACTTTCTATTAGTGAACATAGATGCACTTATAGAGAAAATTAAACATAAATTCATAATCAATTTCTATTTATGAATTTAGGTCCAATTTCCTCTATAGGTGTATCTATCTTCACTTTGAGAGGAGCTCAACAACGCAGAGAGGGACGGGCTTATAAACAGGTGTGGGCGCCCTTCGATGGGCGAGGTGGGACTAAACTCTGGATGCAACGAGGGCCAACCCTTTAGTCCCGGTTCGTGGCATGAACCGGGACTAAAGGGGAGCCTTTGGTCCCGGTTCATGCCACAAACCGGGACCAATAGTGCTGGGCCAGGAGCCAAGCCCATTGGTCCCGGTTCGTCCCACCAACCGGGACCAAAAGGTCCAGACGAACCGAGACCAATGGCTCACGTGGCCCGGCCGGCCCCCTGGGCTCACGAACCGGGTCCAATGCCCCCATTGGTCCCGACCCGGCCTGGACCGTTGCCCCCTTTTCTACTAGTGACTCCCCTCCACAATCTGTTTGGAGAGCAAGAATTTTGTGATCAAATTGTCGCTCTATAAGTTTCTGAAAATCATGAAACTTTTGAAACACCTCGGACTTGTGTTTGATAAGATAGATCCATGTAAATTTACTGAAATCATCTATGAAACTCACATAATACTGCTTTCTTCCTACTGTTTCCACAATAGGACCCCAAACATCAGAGAACACAAGCTCTAAAGGAAATTTTGATTCACTTATTGATTTTGGATAAGGAAGTTGGTGACTTTTGCCTTTTTGGCATGCACACATAAAGACTCTTTAAGAAATAACTGGCACACGGCAGATTATTTTGACTAATTACTTTGCTAACAATAACAGAAGAAGGATGCCCTAGACGTCGGTGCCACCTATCTGGAGATAGCTTGGTAGCACTTAGCACTTGCTTCTTGACGTCGGTGCTCGTGTGCCTAATCGGGTAGAGACCTCTCCTACCCTTGCCTTGAAGTAGTACCTTCCTTGTTCCCCGATCCTTAACAGAAAAAGAATAAGGGTGAATTTCAACAAAGGAGTTGTTGTCAACGGCAAGACGACTAGCAGAGATGAGACTTTTGTTGGCTTCAGGTACATGAAGAATATTGTTCAAGTAGGGTATGAATTGCTGAACGACCAATATGTTTAATATCCATACCTGATCTGCTTGCAGTATGTATCTGTTCATTGCCTTTGTAGCGATCACGCACGTTCAGTTTCTCCAGGTCACCCGTGATGTGATCAGTAGCACCACCATCAAGGTACCAGTTGGTGTCTACGCCATACTGCGGGACTGCTAGATTGGTCGATTTCTCCTCCACACCTTGGTAGGACTCGTCATACCGTTTCCAGCACTTCCATGCCGGATGGCCCATCTTCCCGCAGATCTGACATTGCACCCGAGAAGCAGAGGCATGGTTGTTGTAGTTGCCTCCGCTGCCGCCTCCATTGTTGCCGCCGTGGCCACCGCCGCCACGACCTCCTGACTTGGAATAGCCACGGCCGCCGCGGTCACCACGATTGCCAGCTTGTCTGCGGCTGCGGTCACCACCTCCGCCGCTTTGCTTGCGGCCTCGGGTGGCACTATTGGCGGAGGACTGCGACCCGCCGCCACGAAGATTCAGCCTCGTCTCGAAGCTGAGCAGTTGCGAGAAAAGCTCAGCTGCAGTGACCGGCTCCACCTTGGAGCACATAGCAGAAACCATCGGATCGAAATCTTCATCGAGTCCGGCGAGGATGTGGGAAACAATGTCTTCCTCGTCCACCCTCTTTCCTGCGGCGATCAGCTCGTCGGTGAGGGTTCTGACCTTCCCAACGTAGTCGGTGATGGAAAGGTTGCCCTTCTGCAAGTTGGCGAGGGCGATGCGAACGTTGGTGGTCTGCGATCGAGTGCGAGATGCAAGCATCCCCTCGACCGTGTTCCAGAGCTCCGCCGAGGTGTGACAGGACGCAACCTGGATGGCTATCTCACGAGGAAGAGTCATCAGGAGATAGGAGAAGACTTGTTGGTCTTGCGCATACCAGGTTTGGAAGTCAGGATTCGCCGCTTTCGTCGTGGTCTTGCCGTCGGCGGAGGCCACGTTGATCCGCATGGGCGGTGGCGGCTGTCGTGGTTCTAAGTCTGACAGTGAGAATGGGGGGTAAGTATGGAGAGGCAAGATCCTAGCTATGGAGTAGTTGTATGCGCAAGGAGTTTACGAGTTCGGGCCCTTCTCTGAGGAAGTAACAGCCCTACGTCTCGGAGCCCGGGGGCAGTCGACTGGATTATATGTGTGTGTGTTACAAAGTTCCGAACCCTTGTCCTAGTGGAGGGGGGTGGCTTATATAGAGTTCGCCAGGACACCAGCCAACCCACGTTACAAGGAGTTTAATGTACATAAAGAGAGGGGGTTACTGGTAACGCCTGTAATAAAGGACCATGAAGGCCATAAAAGCTACTTATGAGGTGACCGTTTGTAGGCAGTGCTTTTAGGTCTTCTTTCGGTCGAGTGGTTGCCTGCATGGTCGACTGCTTGTACTTCTGGTCGAGTACGCTCGTGTCCATCGACTGGGCTGACCAGGTCGACTGAACTATCGATACTTCTTAGAATGTCTTTCATTGTAGGAGTCATGTCCTTGGTTGGGTACCTCAGGTATGATAAGTTACCCTACCCTAGGTACGTATCCTCGTCATTAGCCCCCGAATGGGTCAGGGGTCAAGTGAGAATGGGGCCGAGCTTATGCTTCCGACTCAACCTCCGTGCTCCGGTTGCATCTGTCTTCGGATAAATGGAAGTTTCGGTGGGATCTCATTCTTCAGTTGCCTTGATCCATTCAGATGTCCGTCGAGTGGTTTCGGATTGCCGTCGAGTGCGTTTACGTGACGAGTCCCTTGGGAGACTCAAGGAAACGGATCTTTTTGTCTGACAAACCGTCCTGTCGATCGCGGATCTTGCGGGATTTGAAAATTGAGAAGCGCACCGGACGGAGAAAATCGCGCGAATCGGCTGGATAAGGCAAGGGTGCCTCGATCTCCGCGCCACCTTTTTCGCCACGTACTGTGCGTGCGCCTGTTGCGGGATCTGACTGGGAGGCGCAGGCCCACTGATCAGCCACTCGGGTGTGGCCTTATATAAAGCAATGACTCTGATTTTTTTTACTGTGCGCCCTCGTCCTTCTTCTCTCTTCCTCCGTAAGTTTCCGCCTCGCTCTCCGCCGCAACCTCGACACCGCCGCTCGGCCAAGACCTCGTTCGAGACGATGGGGACGGACAAGACGGCGGCGGCGGAACGCGCGAAGAAGGCCGCGGCAAAGGGCAAAGGGAAGAAATCCGGCCGAGGTGGGTTGTCCTCGCGGGCCGCTCTGCCGTCCGGCTGGCTGCAGGGGGATTGGATGCCCTCCATCCTTACTCAGGCGGATATCGACGACATGGTGGAGGGGGGACTCATTCCCCACAAGGCTGCTCGCCTTCCTGGGAAGGAGACGGAGCCGAAACCTCGCGAGGGTGAGCGTGTCCTGATAGCCACCCATGTCGACCGGGGGTTTTCCCTGCCCCCGAGTCCTTTTTTTAGGGCTTTCCTGAACTTCTTCGGAGCGCAGCTCCACCATTTCACGCCCAACTCCATAGTCTATCTCGCTGCGTTCGTGTCTCTGTGTGAGTGTTTCTTAGGTTGTCGACCCCACTGGGGCCTCTTCAAGCATATCTTCACTTGCCGATCCCAGTCGGTTAAAAAGCTTAACCCGGACGGGGAAAGGACGCAGGTGATCCAGATGTGCGGGGGCCTCGGGATCCAGACGAGGGGTAAGAGTTGTTTTCCTCCCATGACACTTCCCGATTCCGTGCGCGGGTGGCAGTCGACTTGGTTCTACTGCAAGGACCAGCCGACCCCTGGCCACTCGACCGGCCTTCCTCCTTTTACCTTGGACCGAGTGCAGAAACCCGCTTCTTTGAAAGTGGTTCCAGAGGAGAAGGCTCAGGTGAAGGTACTAGTCAGTCGAGTGGTTGAGTTGGTTCGGGAAGGCGTGACCGGCATGGACTTGCTCGAAGTCTTCCTCCAGCGACGAATCCAACCTCTCCAGGCTCGGGATCACTCGATGTGGTTGTATTCCGGGTCCGACGACTCCACTCGGATCCACCCGGAGGGGGTCGAGGCTTCTGTGCTGGAGAGCTGGCTGACCAGCATAACCGGGAATAAGGACAATCCCAGGGGTTCCAGGAGGATTGCTCCGCTTGATGGGATGATGGAGACAGACAAGGTACGTTTTGTTTCTTCCGACTGAAATTTTCACTCCGTCTAGTGGCTGGCTCGCGATAAGTCGACTGGTCCTTGTTCTGCCTGTTGTTTTGCAGGAGATCAACGACATGTACTCGATGCCGAATGGGAACCAGGAGCAAGTATCTGAAGGAGGAGGGAGTGGAGGCGAAGGAAGTGAGAATGAAGTTGAAGTCGAGGGTGAAGTCGAGGAGTGGGAATCTGACGATGACGTAGAGGGGGAGGCCAGCGACGACTCGGGTGACGAAGATGAAGAGGTGGAGGTCGACCTTCCTCGATGCGAGAGACGCTCCAAGAACGCTCAGGATCCCACCGTGGAGCGCGGTCAGCCGAGTGCTCCGGCGGGCCAGTCATCCAAGCGCCCTCGGACCGCGTCGCCGGCCCCAACTGAGAAGGCGCCCAAGCAGCCTAGAGCCATCCCGACCAAGCCACCCAAGGCCTTGCCCAAGATCAGGGTCGCCATCCCTGTCATCTCTGGGTAAGTGACTGTTTTTATCTTTCTTGAGTCGACTAGAACGGATTCTTAGTCGATTCACTTTCAAATTATTTGCTTGGAATCGTGCAGCGCCGCTACTTCCGAGACTTCCATCCAGAATGTCGATGAGACGATGGAGGACGCCGTCACTTCCAACTTAGGTATAATCTTTGACATGATCTGACTTTTTAACTGCTGAGTCGATTGGATATTCATTTCTGAACTTTTGTAGCTCCGACCAACATCATTGACCTTCCGGATGATGAGGAGGAGGCGGAAGTGCCGCTCAGGCCTTTTGGGAGGAGAGGCCGGAGGGCCCCAGTTGACAAGGCTCCTCAGACCGCGTCGACTGCCGAGGCGGTGGCCCAAGGGGGTGACGATATCGCCCGGACTACTGTGACTTTTGCTGAGCCGCTGACGACTGCCCGGCCTTCGTCGTCGATTGCTCCCCCACTGGTCGACCCGCCCTCGTTCTTCGCCGCCTACCAGACCCCGGAGGATCAAGTGAGTGCTGCTAAGGAGGCTATACGTCAGGCGGGGCTCGTGATGGAGCAGACCAAAGCGGCTCGGGACGCCAGTCAAGCGGCCTATGACATCAGCTCGGCGTTGCAGCAGAACGTCCAGGTTAGTTGGCCTTCACTTGCGTTGTACACCCACTGGGTGCTGTTGATCCGAAATTTTTCATTGGTGGGGGCACGCTGAGTGCACCCACTGGGTGTAGTCCCCGAGGCCGCGGTCGACTGCTGGCAGTCGACTGCGGTCTTTATACTGCCTTTCCGTAGTTGTACTTCTTCACTCGGTGAGAACGGTTTGGTCAGGCCATGTCGGATGATACTGTATCCGGTCGACTGCGGGCAGTCGACTTTTTTTTTTTTTTTTGAAAACCAGTGGGGGCACGCTGAGTGCACCCACTGGGTGTAGTCCCCGAGGCTACTGTCGAATGTTTTGATTCGGCTGTAGCCTTAGAAGTGTTGTGCTCTTTCTTTCAGTCACTCGGGAGTAACTTATCTTTGATACCCTTTGTCGATTGACTCTTTGCAGAAGTCTTGTGAGCTTGTTGCTCAGCTCGCCGATCTGAAGAATAAGCAGATCCAGCTTAATCTTGACTTACAGTTTGCTCAGGAAAACGTGCAGAAGGCGAAGGATGAAGCAAAAGGTATGGCTGGTGAGGACTCGACGGCTGTCTCTGTTCTCCTGCCTGTTCTCAACTCTGTGCTCATTGTTGTTTTGCAGACGAACTGGAGAAGGCCCTGAAGAAGAAAGATCTTGACCTTGCAGAGGCACAAAAGGCGGCTGCGGAGAAGCTGAAGCTTGCTGAAGAGAAACTTGCTTCAGTCGGTCGACTTGAGAGCGAGAACGCTAGGCTGAAGTCTGCTCTTGACTCGGCCAACAAGGAAGCGAGTCGACTGAAGACTGACAAGAGTACTCTGAACGACAAGCTCGGCCAGTTGGCGGGGAAGCACAAAGACTTGGAGGATTATCTTGGGGGTCTTGCCAAGAAGCTATACCTCATGCTTGAAGGTAACCCTCTTTGTGCGATTAAACTTGTTGTTGTCGACTCACCATTTGGTTACAGTTTTGACCTGTCGAAACTTCTTTCAGAATTCTGCCGGAACTTTGAGGAAGAGACCAGTCGAGTGGAGACCCGCCTGGACCCTATCAACTCTCCTGTGAAGGACGAAGTGGCCATGAATGTCTTCCGGTTGGAATCCCGTGTCGCTGGCGTGGTGGACTACCTGGCTCGACTGAAAGTTGCAGTGTCACGGATCGACTCCGCACTCTGGCCCAAGGAGACGCTTCAGAACGACCTTGAATCCTTGGTCACTCGACTAAGTGCGGTTCCAGGTCGAGTGCAAGAATGGAAGAAGTCTTCTGCTAGGTGCGGTGCTGACGTGGCTCTGTCACTAGTTCGCGTCCACTGCAAGGAGGCGCGCGAGGAGAAGCTGGCCGCTCTCCAGGTTGCCAATACCAGGAAGCATAACTTTCAGGACTTCATGGAGACCTTCATCGCTGCTGCCACTCGGATCTCTGATGGGATCGACTTGGACGAATTTGTTGCACCATCCAGTCCTCCACCGGAGGAGTAAAAAACTGATGTTCTTTGCCTTAAATTTGCCTCGGAATGCCGAGTGGTTTATGTAACCGATAAACTCCGTCGAGCTTATAGCTCGAGTACTTTTATTTGCGATCTAGGATCTTTTGGTTTTGTCCGAACTTGGCTCGACGTTGAATGCCTTCGTGACTTGATCCGCCGATCTACTGTTCGTTGTTCCTTTAGAGGCTGCCTGGTTTGCACGACGCGAGCACTGTCAACATGGCTTAGGCGAGCAGTGGGCTGCAACTAAGTCCCCGAGTGGGAGGTTTGCTCTCCACTCGGTAGAATTCCAATTACTTAGGCGAGTGCTTGGACTGCAGCTAAGCCTCCGAGTGGGAGGTTTGCTCTCCACTCGGTAGGATTTTAAATACTTAGGCGAAACGGATTCGCAGCTAAGCCCCCGAGTGGGAGGCTGGCTCTCCACTCGGTAGGATTTTTTCAAACTTAGGCGAGTACTTGGACTGCAGCTAAGCCCCCGGGTGGGAGGTTTGCTCCCACTCGGTAGGATTTTTTCAAACTTAGGCGAGTACTTGGACTGCAGCTAAGCCCCCGAGTGGGAGGTTTGCTCTCACTCGGTAGGATTTTTTCAAACTTAGGCGAGTACTTGGACTGCAGCTAAGCCTCCGAGTGGGAGGTTTGCTCTCCACTCGGTAGGATTTTAAATACTTAGGCGAGTACTTGGACTGCAGCTAAGCCTCCGAGTGGGAGGTTTGCTCTCCACTCGGTAGGATTTTAAATACTTAGGCGAGTACTTGGACTGCAGCTAAGCCTCCGAGTGGGAGGTTTGCTCTCCACTCGGTAGGATTTTAAATACTTAGGCGAGTACTTGGACTGCAGCTAAGCCTCCGAGTGGGAGGTTTGCTCTCCACTCGGTAGGATTTTAAATACTTAGGCGAGTACTTGGACTGCAGCTAAGCCTCCGAGTGGGAGGTTTGCTCTCCACTCGGTAGGATTTTAAATACTTAGGCGAGTACTTGGACTGCAGCTAAACCTCCGAGTGGGAGGTTTGCTCTCCACTCGGTAGGAATTTAAATACTTAGGCGAAACGGATTCGCAGCTAAGCCCCCGAGTGGGAGGCTGGCTCTCCACTCGGTAGGATTTTTTCAAACTTAGGCGAGTACTTGGACTGCAGCTAAGCCCCCGGGTGGGAGGTTTGCTCCCACTCGGTAGGATTTTTTCAAACTTAGGCGAGTACTTGGACTGCAGCTAAGCCCCCGAGTGGGAGGTTTGCTCTCCACTCGGTAGGATTTTAAATACTTAGGCGAAACGGATTCGCAGGTAAGCCCCCGAGTTGGAGGCTGGCTCTCCACTCGGTAGGATTTTTTCAAACTTAGGCGAGTACTTGGACTGCAGCTAAGCCCCCGGGTGGGAGGTTTGCTCCCACTCGGTAGGATTTTTTCAAACTTAGGCGAGTACTTGGACTGCAGCTAAGCCCCCGAGTGGGAGGTTGGCTCTCCACTCGGTAGGATTTTTTCAAACTTAGGCGAGTACTTGGACTGCAGCTAAGCCCCCGGGTGGGAGGTTTGCTCCCACTCGGTAGGATTTTTTCAAACTTAGGCGAGTACTTGGACTGCAGCTAAGCCCCCGGGTGGGAGGTTTGCTCTCCACTCGGTAGGATTTTAAATACTTAGGCGAAACGGATTCGCAGCTAAGCCCCCGAGTGGGAGGCTGGCTCTCCACTCGGTAGGATTTTTTCAAACTTAGGCGAGTACTTGGACTGCAGCTAAGCCCCCGGGTGGGAGGTTTGCTCCCACTCGGTAGGATTTTTTCAAACTTAGGCGAGTGCTTGGACTGCAGCTAAGCCCCCCGAGTGGGAGGCTGGCCCTCCACTCGGTAGGATTTTCTGAAAACTTAGGCGAAGCGGATTCGCAACTAAGTCACCCACTGGGGGAAATTTAGACAAACAGAAAAAGAAATAGCAGTCTTTTGCTTGAAACGAAAGAATTACAGAGGTACTTTTATTACATCTCAGTCGAGTGAGTTTTTAAGTGTAAAAAGGACGGAGCAGGTCCGCGTTCCATGCTCGAGGCTCGTCGATCCGTCGATCGATGTTGTAGAGGTGATACGCTCCGTTGTGCAGGACTTTGGTGATGATGAAGGGGCCTTCCCAGGTCGGGGCAAGTTTGTGAGGTTTTTGCTGATCCACGCGGAGGACCAAATCTCCTTCCTGAAAGGCTCGACCCTTCACATTTCTGGCGTAGAACCGACACAACTCTTGCTGGTAGATGGTCGAGCGGATTAGAGCCATCTCTCTTTCCTCCTCTAAGAGGTCGACTGCATCTTGCCGGGCCTGTTCTGCTTCTGCTTCAGAATATAACTCGACTCGAGGCGCGTTGTGGAGCAGGTCGCTTGGCAAAACCGCTTCGGCTCCATAGACCAGAAAGAATGGCGTTCTTCCAGTCGACCGGTTAGGGGTGGTCCTCAACCCCCATAGAACTGACGGAAGTTCGTCGACCCAGGCGCCTGCTGCGTGTTTGAGATCACGCATCAGTCGGGGTTTTAGTCCTTTGAGGATGAGGCCATTCGCGCGTTCGGCCTGTCCATTCGACTGAGGATGAGCAACTGAAGCGTAGTCGACTCGAGTGCCCTGAGAGGCGCAGAAGGCTTTGAATCTGTCATTATCAAAGTTTGATCCGTTATCTGTGATGATGCCGTGCGGAACTCCATATCTGAATATCAATCCCCTGATAAAACTGATGGCAGTGCTCGCGTCGAGATCCTTTATGGGTTTGGCTTCTATCCACTTCGTGAACTTGTCGACTGCGACCAACAAGTGGGTGAAGCCACTCCTACCAGTTCCCAGTGGTCCGATCATATCTAGACCCCAGACAGCGAAAGGCCAGACGAGTGGAATGGTCTTCAAGGCGGAAGCGGGCTTGTGAGACATGTTGGAATAAAACTGGCACCCCTCGCACTTGTCGACTATATCCTTTGCCATTTCGTTCGCCTTTGGACAGTAAAAACCCGCTCGGTATGCTTTAGCCACGATGGTCCGAGAGGACGCGTGATGGCCGCAGGTCCCCGAGTGGATGTCCTCGAGAATTATCTGTCCTTCTTCAGGCGTGATGCACTTCTGACCAACTCCAGTCACGCTTTCTCTGTATAGCTGCCCTTTGATTACTGTAAAGGCTTTGGATCGACGGACGACCTGTCGAGCCTCTTCTTCATCTTCTGGGAGCTCTTTTCTCATGATATACGCAATGTACGGCACTGTCCAATCGGGAGTGGTGGTCATAACTTCCATAATCAGGTCGACCACAGCTGGTATCTCCACTTCGGTCGAGTCAGAGGCGCTTTTTGGTTGTGGAGGCTCTTCTGTGAAAGGATCTTCTTGCACTGATGGTGTGTGAATGTGCTCCAAACACACATCTTTAGGGATGGCCTCCCTTTTGGACCCTATCTTCGCCAAATCATCTGCAGCTTGATTTTTCAGTCGGGGTATATGATGGAGCTCCAACCCCTCGAATCGTTTCTCCAGCTTTCTCACTGCGCTGCAATATCCCGTCATGGATGGGCTTCGGATGTCCCACTCCTTCATCACTTGATTAACAACCAGATCTGAGTCGCCGTAGACCATGAGGCGACGGACGCCGAGTGAAATGGCCATACGTAATCCGTATAGAAGCGCTTCATACTCTGCCTCATTGTTGGAGGAATCAAAGTGAATCTGGAGGACATACTTGAGCTTATCTCCTCGGGGGGAAACCAGTACAACCCCCGCACCGGATCCGTTCAGCATCTTGGAGCCATCGAAAAACATAGTCCAGTGCTCCGAGTGAACTTGAGTCGGAAGCTCCTGCTCGGTCCACTCGGCGAGGAAATCAGCTATTGCCTGGGACTTAATAGCTTTCTTTGCCTCGAACTTGATATCAAGAGGAAGAAGTTCAATTGCCCATTTCGCCACTCGACCGGTCGCATCTCTGTTATGAAGAATCTCTGATAATGGAGCGTCGCTGACGACTGTGATAGAGTGATCCGAGAAATAGTGAGCAACCTTCTTCGTGGTCATGTAAATCCCGTAAACGAGCTTCTGATAGTGGGGATATCTTTGCTTCGACGGGGTTAGAACTTCAGAGAGATAATAAACTGGGCGTTGAACTTTGAAGGTCTTTCCTTCCTCTTCCCGCTCGACCGTAAGGACGGTACTAACGACTTGTCCCGTGGCTGCTATGTAAAGCAACAATGGCTCTTTGCTGACAGGGGCAGCAAGCACCGGCTGGGTGGAGAGCAGAGCTTTTAGCTCTGCAAATGCTGCATCAGCTTCTGGGGTCCATTCGAACGTGTCTGACTTCTTCATCAGTCGGTAAAGAGGCAGCGCCTTTTCACCGAGTCTGGAGATGAATCGACTTAGGGCGGCCAAGCATCCAGTAAGTTTCTGGACATCGTGCACACGCACGGGGCGCTTCATCCGGAGTATGGTGCCAAATTTTTCGGGGTTAGCGTCGATTCCTCGTTCGGAAACAAGAAAACCGAGTAACTTTCCCCCAGGGACTCCAAATGTGCACTTCGACGGATTGAGCTTGATATCATAACTCCTGAGATTGGCAAAAGTTTCAGCTAGGTCAGTCAGCAGGTCGGAACCTTTCTGTGACTTGACCACTATGTCATCCATGTAAGCTTCTACATTCCGACTGATTTGAGTGATTAGGCACTTCTGAATCATTCTCATGAATGTAGCTCCGGCGTTCTTGAGACCGAAAGGCATGGTAACATAGCAGAAACACCCAAAAGGGGTGATGAAGGCTGTTTTTATTTCATCGGGTCCATACAGACGGATCTGATGGTATCCAGAGTAAGCATCTAAAAAAGATAACCTCTCGCATCCTGCAGTCGAGTCGACTATTTGATCGATGCGAGGAAGAGGAAAATGATCTTTCGGGCAGGCCCGATTGATATGCTTGAAATCGATGCACATGCGCAACGATCTGTCCTTCTTAGGGACCATCACAACATTAGCGAGCCACTCGGAGTGGTAGATCTCGCGAATGAATTCTGCTGCTAGGAGTCGGGCCACTTCTTTGCCAATGGCCTTTCTCTTCTGAACGGCGGACCGTCGGAGATGTTCCTTGACTGGTTTGGCTTTTGGGTCGACTCGAAGGTGGTGCTCGGCCAGTCCCCTGGGTACACCTGGCATGTCAGCAGGCTTCCATGCAAAGATGTCCCAGTTCTCACGGAGGAACTGGACGAGCATTTCTTCCTATTTGGGGTCGAGTGTAGTGGAGATGTTGGTTGGAGCCGCATTTGGATCGGTCGGGTGGATGTGGACTTGCTTGGTCTCACCGGTCGACTGAAATGCTGATTCCGTGGCGGGCTTCTTGGCTCGTAACAACTCACTCGGATCCGCAGTCTTCTGGTACTCTTGCATCTCTATCTTGGCCATCTGAGCGTCAGCAATTTTGGCGCCTTTCTGGAAGCACTCCTCTGCCTTCTTCCGATTGCCAACGATGGTGATTACACCTTTGGGGCCAGGCATCTTCAGCTTGAGGTATACGTAGCATGGTCGAGCCATGAAGCGAGCATAGGCTGGCCTCCCAAGAATGGCGTGGTACGCACTCTGAAAATCCACGACCTCAAAGGTTAACTTTTCTTTCCGGAAATTCTTCGAGTCACCAAAGACGACGTCGAGAGTGATTTGACCGAGTGACTCAGCTTTCTTCCCAGGAATGACTCCGTGGAAGCTCATGTTGCTGGGGCTGATCCGGGACATCGGAATGCCCATCCCCTTCAACGTCTCTGCATACAACAAGTTTAGCCCACTGCCGCCGTCCATCAGAACCTTGGTCAGTCGAGTGCCTTCAATAATTGGGTCGACCACCAACGCTTGCCTCCCTGGGGTGGCAATATGAGTCGGATGATCGGACTGGTCGAAGGTGATGGCGGTTTGGGACCACTTCAGGTAATGGGGTGTCACCGGAGCGACCATGTTTACTTCGCGATTGATGACCTTCAGTCGACTCTTACTTTCGACATCAGCGAAAATCATCAGAGTGGAATTGATTTGGGGGTATTCTTCACCGCTGTCTTCTCTGTCTTCAACTTTGTCTGACTCTTTCCCTTTGTCCTTGGCTTGCTTCCCTTGGAACTGTTGCATCAGGAGTCGACATTGTCGAGTGGTATGCTTAGGGTAAATGAGATTTCCCTCTTCATCTTTCTTCGTGTGGATGTGGCATGGTAAGTCCATCACATCGTTCCCGTCCTGGTCTTTCACTTTCTTGGGGTTCCAAGGACCCTTGGGTTTCCCCTTAAACTTCCCTGGGGTCACAGCTAAGGCTTCCCCGGGGGCGACTGGCTCGGCCTTGCGCTTCTGCTTCCGACTGGAGTGTCCTCCGCCGGCCTCATTAGCGGCTGCCTTATACTTGCCACTCCGGAGTCTATCTTCCTCTTCTCCGTTCGCGTACTTGGTGGCGATTTCCATCATTCGACTCAAGGTCATATCTCCGGTTCGACCAAACTTCAAAGTTAACTCCCTGTTTCTGACGCCTTCCTTGAAGGCGCAAACTGCCTGATGATCGGATACATTCTCGACCGTGTGATTCAGAGTGATCCACCTCTGTATATAATCCCTCAGGGTTTCACTCGACTTCTGAACACATGACTGCAATTCTGTCAACCCTGCCGGTCGCTTGCAAGTCCCTTCGAATGTCCTGACAAACACCTGGGCTAGATCTTCCCAAGTATAAATACTGCTGGGAGCCAACTGATTCAACCACGCTCTGGCTGATCCTTCCAACATGAGGGGGCAAATGCTTCATGGCCACCTCGTCATTGCCGCCTCCGATCTGAACAGCCACTCGGTAATCCTCGAGCCATGTGTCCGGCTTGGACTCTCCGGTGAACTTGCTGACTCCAGCCGCCAACCTGAAGTTGGGAGGAATCACTGCAGCTCTGATTGCTCTGCTGAAACACTCGGGACCTGAGACGCGAACTCTGCTGCTGGATGGGGCGCCTCTGTCACGGTCTTCTCGGTGAGCTCTGTTTCGGTCGACCAGACCTTGAACGATGATGGATCTCGCATCAAAGCCTGGTTCCCTGGGGTCGACTGGGACCCTTCGCCCAGTACTGAACTGGCGTCTGTCCTCTTGCCGTCGAGGAACGTACGACCCGGCCCTTGGGGGAGGAGAAGGCACTCGACGTTGATCGTTGCGAGCGAATCGGTGCTCATATCGCTCGTGCCCTTGGTATTGATCCTCGTGCCGGCCTCTGTGTCCTTCACGCCTCGGGGGCGATCTTGGACTATGAGCCGACTGAATGGAATTCGCAGTGACGGATCGACTGTGAATCCTGTTGCGCGACTGAGATACGGCTGAATTCTGGTCACCCGCTGCACGAAGCAAATCTCTGATCTGCAATAGGCCTCTCCCTGCCTCTGACTGTGAAGGCTGGATCGACTCCGCTATGCGAGCCGCAGCTGCCAAATTCTGAATCGGGGTACGGTATACCTGGGTCGGCGGCTGGAAGACGCGACGACGGCTGGACTCGGGAGTGGGCGGTCGTGCGCGCTCGTCGAGTGCTTTCTGGAGATTCTCCAATCGAGTACGTTCAGCCAAGTTGGCCAAGCGCGCCTCCTCCAGGGCTCGCGCCTCAGGGGTTTCTCCAACGATAGGAGTGTGAAGGGCGTCCACGTTCCGGCGACGGAGTTCCTCCCTCTGCACTGAGGTAAGGGGCTCGGGCCTGTACTCTTCGTGACCCCGCGCCAGGATTCCCCCTGCGGCAACCTCTTCGGTATGGGAGAATCCGGGGGGGCCACGTGGTCCGTCGACCATTAGTACTTCCGCCGCTGGATCACTGTTGTCGCACTCGGACACAGTCTCTACGGAGCCAGTCGACAGGTCGAACAGGCCGTAGAGTGACTCGTCGGGCTCGATTGCCGCGACTTGGGGGATGGCCGACTGGCGGGCCAGTGCGTGCTTCACCCACCGCTGGAGTCTCGACCGACCGGTGCGCTTGCGCCGGTGGGAAACTGATGACGATGATGACGATGACGGCGCAACGAATGCCGACCCGTACTGGGTCGACGGTTGCCGGAGGAGGACGCCGCGGACGCATGCGCAAAAATGCGTGGCTCCGCGGGCGGGAAGCGCGTCCACGTCGAGTGGAGCCTCCTGCAGCCAAGCAGAGTTGTCAACGATGAAGGAGAGAGCGCCGAGACGGATCTCGCGGCTCTCGACCATGACTCCGCTCGAAAACATGATGTGGGTTGAAAGAATCCCAACTCCTCCAACAAATCGCTAGAACACCTGCCCCACGGTGGGCGCCAACTGTCGTGGTTCTAAGTCTGACAGTGAGAATGGGGGGTAAGTATGGAGAGGCAAGATCCTAGCTATGGAGTAGTTGTATGCGCAAGGAGTTTACGAGTTCGGGCCCTTCTTTGAGGAAGTAACAGCCCTACGTCTCGGAGCCCGGGGGCAGTCGACTGGATTATATGTGTGTGTGTTACAAAGTTCCGAACCCTTGTCCTAGTGGAGGGGGGTGGCTTATATAGAGTTCGCCAGGACACCAGCCAGCCCACGTTACAAGGAGTTTAATGTACATAAAGAGAGGGGGTTACTGGTAACGCCTGTAATAAAGGACCATGAAGGCCATAAAAGCTACTTATGAGGTGACCGTTTGTAGGCAGTGCTTTTAGGTCTTCTTTCGGTCGAGTGGTTGCCTGCATGGTCGACTGCTTGTACTTCTGGTCGAGTACGCTCGTGTCCGTCGACTGGGCTGACCAGGTCGACTGAACTATCGATACTTCTTAGAATGTCTTTCATTGTAGGAGTCATGTCCTTGGTTGGGTACCTCAGGTATGATAAGTTACCCTACCCTAGGTACGTATCCTCGTCAGCGGCTGCTCAACGTCGAGGTACTTCGCCATCTGGGCTCCCCGGATGGCGGAGAGCACGGTCGCTCGCCATAGGGCTTGGTTGCCCTTGGTAAGCTTCTCTGTGGCAGCGTGAGCGAATGGCGAGGAGAGGAAGGAACTTGAAGACGTCGCCATGGATGAGCTCGAGGATTGCTCTGATTACCATGAAAGAAAGAGAATTGTGGAAGCGTATACTGTTTGGCAGGGACGCGTTCGTGTTATATAGAGATGTCAGATTACAAGATAGGTTGCGCAGGTTGTTACTAGTCTTGGCCTCTACTCCAAGCTATACAAAAATAAACCTATCCTAGCTAACAACCTGCCGCGCCCAAGATTACATGTACGCGTACGTACCAATACGTGACAACATGTCACAAAATACTAGCCTATACATTTTCTACAAGCCTATCATTTAACACACTTCCCATTCTTTTTTCCTTCTCCGAGCCGTAAACTCCACTGCTCGAGCCGCTGCTGCCGCGGGACCGCACCTTCATCGGCGCGTTGCTAGAAGAGAGAGGATTGACGAGCGACCACTGAGGTGTTGCAGGCAGTCGTGAGAGACAACGACTTTGCCAGGTCCTGATCACTAATTTGAACGAGTTCAGGCAGAATTGAGGAAGAACAAGGTGGATCTCAGATCTGGAATTGTGTCTACTATAAGATGTACTCCCTCCGTCCCATAATATAAGAACGTTTTTAAAAAAACGTTCTTATATTATGGGACGGAGGGAGTATATATGAGTATTTCTCTTGCTCAAAGGCAAGAGAGGAATCATTCAACGAGCGAACCCAGCCACAGCCCGACTTCTTATAGGCAAGCGAGTCACCCGCTACTGTAGTGACAACTGAAGGTAAATAGTGAAACGGTAAAGTACATCAGACGATCCACATCGGTGGTAACTTCTTGGAATGATGTTGGCCGTCATATGGAGACGAAGCGGTATGTGCCGGAACAGCTACAGATAACTGAACTTGTTCTTCAAATACGTCAACACCTGACATTGCCCCCTTCAGAGAAAAGTCGTGTCCTCATGGCGTTGCTGTTTGCGCTTTCCATGCTTGAGTCGTTGTCTTGAAGAAAGATGGGAAGGTGTATTTGATGAACTCTTCATCTTCCCAAGTAGCATCCTCACGCTCCAAATTCTCCCATTGCACCAATCACTGCACCACGGTTATATTGGCTATTTTTTTTAAATAATACATTTTTTTTATTAATTTGCACAAATATTACGCGCAAAAAATGATTTTCAAAAATAATACACCGTTGGCCCACAGCAGGCCGACTGGTCCTAGTCGGCCCACAGCAGGCCGACTGGGGGCCTATCTGCTTGCTGCTGGCCGATTGGGCTGTCGGCCACCAGATCAAGTCCAGTCGGCCAACTGGCGGCCGACAAGGTCCAGTCGGCCTGCTGTGGGCCGACTGGTGCATTCATACCATATTACAGATTTTTTTTGCCCCATACGATATTACATTTTTTTTTCAAAACTACGACGTATTTCCCCGCCAACTCTTTCCCGCCACCCGTTTCTCATCCATCCGTTTCCCTCCCGCCAACTCTTTCCGGCCACCTGTTTCCCGCCATATGTTCCCGCCAACTCTTTCCCGCCACCCGTTTCCCGCCATATGTTCCCGCCAACTCTTTCCCGCCATTTTCTCCTCTCTACCTATAAAACCCCCTTCAGACGGAGGTGGATAAGCATTCCAGTGTAGTGTAGTTGAGATGTCCCATTATCCTTTCGATCGTAGTTTTCACCCTGGGATGAGCAGGACTCTTCTGAGCCTAGCTATCGATTTCAGGATGGACAATAGGATAGTTCCATGGGACGAACTCACCGGTAGTGACACCATAATGAATGAGTTAGCTCACCAATTACGTAGGTCTGGGTGACCTGAAAGGACCTTTGAGGAGGTACGTAAAGAACTTCTTAGGTTGCATAAAAGGTGGAAGAAGGTAGTGGTGCCGAAGAGTGAAACTTTCAGAAGGATTGCAGCAAATAATCCATGTTTATGGACTGAGGAGAGCGAGGACGAAGATGATATCTTCATGCCGCCGCTTCTGGGTTCTGCATCATCGAAGGGCAAGAGTTCTTCATCGTCGAAGGGCAAGAGTTCTTCATCGTTGAAGGGCAAGAGTTCTTCATCGTCGAAGGGCAAGAGTTCTGCATTGATCGAGGATGACGATGATGACTTCATGTAGTTTTTATGATGTATGTTGTGAGTTCAGTCGTACGTACCGTTTAATTTAGATGTAGTTCTATCTAGTTGTTTGTAATGTCTTGTTGTATGAGGATTATGTTCTATCTAAATATGATCTTGTAGTACGGATAACAGAGTACTAAAATAGAGTAGGCATATGTCTCATACATAAGTACATAGTCATTTGTCTCATACATAGAATAGACATAAGTCTCACACATAAATAGATGGTAATGTCTCTACTGATAGATAGAAGCGTCAGTGACGACGTCTAGCCTGGCGGGAAGGCGGATCTGGAAGCGGCGACCATCCCCACCTGTCGGGTGCCCTAATGTGACGAGGAGGAATCTCAGACTCTTTCTGGTCATGTTGTTTATCATGTGTGGGGCCTGGTGGAGGAGTCGAAAATATGTTCATCCACTGGGTGTGCTGCGACATCTGAGCCTGTTTGTTCTCCTCGGGATGTTGATCACTCCCCCACGTATCATGTGATGCCGACATAGACGCCTGATATCCGTAGGCTCCTATGCGATGGAACGTTTCATCATGAAGAATGAGGTCGCGTCAATTAATATTGAAAACAATAAATATGAAGACACATACCTGCTGGTTGTGACGGCTGCTCTGGCTCAAACACGAAGTTGGACGAGGGACCGTGCTGCTGTGATTGTGGAGAAAACATGAAGCTCGACGAGGGACCGTGCTGCTGTGGCTGTGGAGAAAACACGAAGCTCGACGTGGGACCATAGTGTTGTGGTTGCTGCCACGTTGAACTGCCATGTTGGTCAAGACGGGGTGGCCTGGTTGTCGGCTGATGTGCCAGATGTGGACGTGGTTGATGTCGGTGCGTGGAGTGATGCGGCTGCTGCTGCTGATGATGAACAACATCGGTTCTCCGGGTGCACGTGATAGCCTCGTACACAGTCCGTATCTTGTTCTGAATTCGTTCCAAGAAGGGTTGTAGCACTGGACGGTGCTGAAGAAGAGGTCCAGACGACAGTGACCACCACGTCGTTGTAGAGTTCGTGTGTCAAGGTAGCATGCAAATTTCCATGACGATTAATAATGTCTGTCTCTTGCACGTCAAAGTATGTGACAACATTACTTAAAGAAAATATATCTTACCGCGTACTGCCTAGAGCCCGAAGTGTCGTAGTTCGGGTACATATCCGACGGAGTAGGATCCGGTATCTCCTTTGGGCGGGAGTGCTCAACGATGCGTAACCGTGTTCCGGTCATGTAGCGCCACAAATAGAGATTGAATTCATTGAGGTCAAAATTGTGATTCTCGTGCCATAGATTTGTGTTTGTTGTCTCCCATTCTATAACATACGACCCTAGTCTAACTAGCCAGTCAGCAGTTGTCCTGGTCATGCCCTTCCTTGTCGTCCTAAAATTGTGGTGTGTGTTCAACAATTACCTAAAGCTTTGAATGGAGTACTATGAAAGGTAATGCAACATTGAAAAATTGGTTAATACCTGTGGATGTGTGTTGGCACCGGGTTCTCTATAGGGGGAGGCAGCTCCAACTGCAGAAGACCAATTTGCCTCATAACCCTCTGTTGTGCCATCTCCTCGACGAAGACATCAAAGATGATCTTTGCTTTTGTCATCTAGTAATCTCGGTCTCTTGTGCATAGCATAGACATACCACTAGGGTATCTCGCTTGTATGGCTGCTTCTGTGTAGGGCTGCCAGATGACCCCGGTGTACGCATCGAACTGCTCGTTCAATGCTGTGTATGCCTTCCTGGTCTAATCACTAGCAAAGCGTCTCTGCAGAAAACAAAAGTTAGTAGCCGCTAGCGTCGAACTATCTCTTGTGCAGAAAAAAGTTGAATTAAACTACAACACGGTGCATACCTCGCGACGTGTCCAACACAGACCATAAGTAGGCATGTTGATGCGGTCAACATCAAACATGGGGTCTATAGGCTCATGAACACGTACATCTGGTCGCCCTATAGAGAACCTCTCCCACGACCACAGCTGTAGGAATAGAGGGCATCCAAGAAGGGCTGGCTTTTTCGATGTAAGCTGGCAACCGTTGCACATACCTCGGTATGTAGCCGCCAAGACCGCCGAACCCCAACTCCTCTGTCTGATCTGATCCACCGTCTGAGCGCTCGCTATCTCGAGTGCCATAGGGATGTAGAGCGTGCTAATAGTGGTGACATGGTTCTCTGTGAACATCACCTTGCCGAAAAGCCACATTAAGTAGGCCTCCAGGCTCCGAGTGATCTGTTCCGCAGTCAACGGCGCCCAGAAGTTCTGGATCTGCATTAAGCAAAGAGAAAGTTTTAGTAAGCCGCAGTTATTTTCTGTAAAACCGTATGCACGATAACTTGAAGATAAGAGGTAGGGGAAATTACCCGGAAATTGAGCAACCACTCATACTTAGGTCCGTGATGCTCCCATACCGGATCCAGAGCATCCGGAAAAACACCATGAAAACGTTGTGTAAGAGCTCGCTCCCAACCAGCCGGTGCGTCCAACGGTCCTATGGCATGACCTGCCAACGGTAGTCCGAGCAAAAGTGACACATCCTCCAGAGTATGAGCCATCTCTCCCCATCGGAAGTGAAACGTGTGGGTCTCTGGCCTCCAACGGTCCACTAAGCAGCTCAGCAAGGACGCGTTTGTGACGCTCGGATAATTAAGCTACAGTAACCCTCTGCTAATCATGCCAGGTCATCATAATTAAACTTTTGATCAACCTCACTTGTTTCAAACTGAGATCAAATTCAAATTCAAATAACAAGTCAAATTGTAATTTCATAACACAGTGAATTAAAAATGTTCAGAAGGTTGTAAGTATTCACTGACCAATTAACAAACATCAAGCAACATTATTGGGAATGTTTATAGGCCTCTAGGATATTTAAAACAGGAGCAAACAACATTTAAATTAACCATTTAAAAATAAACAAATATTTATCCTTTTCAAAATGTTTTGAAACTTTGCGTGCAGCTCCATTATAATTTTGTATTCAACAAAATTTATTTGATAGCTGGGACTAAATAGAAAACAGAAAATTAAATAAAAGAAAAAGAAAATACAAAACCGAAAACAAACAAGAGTAAAAAAGCAAACCCCCTCACTGGGCTCCGGCCCAGCAGGCCACCCGGCCCAACTCCCACCCTGGCCCAACCGGCCCACCCCACTCTCCATATCCCCCTATCAGCCGAAACCCTAGCTACCACGATTCCACTCCCCCCCACTCGCTCGCTCCCCCACCTTCCCGGTTTCTGGATCGGGGCAAACCGCCCCGCCCTCGAACTCCTCCTCCCCGTTCTGGATCTGGGCGGCCACGGTGCTGTCGCCGGAGCCACCGTGCCGCCACCTCGCCGCGCCATCTCCCACGTCCACCCCGCCGGCCTGCCTCCTCCTCATCGCCGGCCTGCTTCCCCTCTGGCACCGTCGTCCCCTCCTCTCCCTCTCTCCCACGCGCGCTCACTCGCGCGAGACCGTGCCCCAGCCTCCAGTGCTCAGGGCTCGCTTCATACGGGCCTCGCTCACGCACGCCTGCGCTCGCGCGTGGCCCTGCCTTCCCGCAGCACGCCCGCGCCTCACGGCCTTTGCACCCGTGACGCGCCCGTTCGCCTTGCCCCGCGTGCCATGCCACGGTCGCGTCCACCAGCACGCCTGCCCCGCGCGTCGGCCGGTCGCTGCGCCCCACCTCCCGCCTGCTGCCGGCTGCCTACCGCCCCGCCTTCGACCAGCCCTCCCCCTACAGTGTCGTGGTCGTGAGCTAGTGCCTGCGGCCTCTCCCCCTTCTGCCCAGTCTTGCCCCGCTCGGCGCCTCCACTCGGGACCGCCTGTGGCCACCGCCGCCGGCCCCCCCGCAGCCACCTGCGCCTGCCTCCGTCGCGCCGCCTCCCGCTCATCCCTGCAACCGCCGCCCCGCCGTTGCCTCGCCGCGCCGCCCGCATCCGCCCCCTGGCCGCTCATCGCCGTTGCGCGCGCGCATCCGCGCTTGGCCGATGATGACCATAGTTTGAGGAGTTCATGTATTCACTATGTGCTAATGCTTTGTTCTAGTTCTCTATTAAAAGAAGGCCTTAATATCCCTTAGTTTCCAATAGGACCCCGCTGCCACGGGAGGGTAGGACAAAAGATGTCATGTAAGTTCTTTTTTATAAGCACGTATGACTATATACGGAATACATGCCTACATTACATTGATGAATTGGAGCTAGTTCTGTGTCACCCTATGTTATGACTATTACATGATGAACCGCATCCGACATAATTATCCATCACTGATCCGGTGCCTACGAGTTTTCCATATACTGGTTTACGCTTATTTACTTTCCCGCTGCTACTGTTACGATCACTACAAAATACCAAAAACATTACTTTTACTATCTTTACTTTTGTTGCCGCTACCACCACTATCATATTACTTTGCTACTAAACACTTTGCTGCAGATACTAAGTTTCCAGGTGTGGTTGAATTGACAACTCAGCTGCTAATACTTGAGAATATTCTTTGGCTCCCCTTGTGTCAAATCAATAAATTTGGGTTGAATACTCTACCCTCGAAAACCGTTGCGATTCCCTATACTTGTGGGTTATCAAGACCTTTTTCTGGCGCCGTTGCCGGGGAGCATAGCTCTATTCTTTGAGTCACTTGGGATTTATATATGCTGGACACTATGAAGAACTTGAAAGACGCTAAGACAACAATTTATCCCTCAACTACGAGGGGAGGTAAGGAACTGCCATCTAGCTCTGCACTTGATTCACCTTCTGTTATGAGTAAGCTAGCGACACCTAAACCTGCTTCTGCTCTTCGTTTCGATATGTCGCATGTTATTGATGATGCCACTTCTGCTATGCATGATACTTATGATGAAACTGCTTCTATGCCTGATACTACTGTGCCCCTTAGTGAATTTCTTGAAGAACAAATTGCTAGGGCTAGAGAAAGAGAAATTGATGAATCTGAATACGATGATGAAAATATGCCTGTTATTCCTGAAGGTTATCTTTTTGACAAAGATTCTTCTTTAGCTATTTTAGCCTGCAAAGATAGATATGAGCTTAAGAGGTTATTGATTAAATGGAACAAAGAATCACTTAGAGATAAAATGACACCTGATCCTGCTTTTGCAACTTCACCTATCTGTGTTCTTGATAAGGATTATGAATTCTCTGTTGATCCTGATATAATTACTTTGGTTAAATCCGATCCTTTTTATGTCTATGAATCTGAAACTGTTGTGGCACATCTTACTAAGTTAAATGATATAGCTGTCCTATTCACTAATGATGAGAGATCGCGTTACCTCTATATACTCAAAATATTTCCGTTCTCATTAAAGGGTGATGCTAAGATATGGTTTAATTCTCTTGATCCTGGCTGTGTGCGTAGTCCCCAGGCTATGATTTATTACTTCTCTGCTAAATATTTCCCTGCTCATAAGAAACAAGCTGCTTTGAGGGAAATATACAACTTTGTGCAAATTAAAGAAGAGAGTCTCCCACAAGCTTGGGGGAGGCTTCTCAAGTTACTTAATGCTTTGCCAGATCATCCTCTTAAGAAACCTGAAATACTTGATATCTTTTATAATGGACTAACCGATGCTTCCAGAGATTACCTGGATAGTTGTGCTGGTTCTCTTTTCAGGGAAAGAACACCGGATGAAGCTGAAATTCTATTGAATAATATGTTGACAAATGGAAATAATTGGGCACCTCCTGAGCCAGCCTCTGAGCCAGCTCTTGCTCCAATTAATGATCTTATTCCTAAACCAACTACAAAGAAGAGAGGTGTTCTATTTCTCAGCCCCGAAGATATGCAAGAGGCAAAGAAATCTATGAAAGAAAAAGGTATTAAAGCTGAAGATGTTAAGAATTTGCCTCCTATTGAAGAAATACATGGTCTTAATTTACCGCCTGTTGAAGAAGTATATGATCTTAATCTTTTATTTATTGAAGAACCTCCTGATCCCAATATCCCGACACAGGTAGTAAAGGTAAATTCTCTCTATAGATATGATAAAGCTGAAGTCCCTCCTACTAAATTGCTAGTCTGTGCTTGGATGAGTTTGATAACTTTATGTTTAAGCAAGATGACTTCAACGCTTATTTTGGTAGACAATTAAAAGAAAAGGCTTATACGATTAGATGCTTGGGTGAATATATGGCTAATATTAGAGGTGAACTTAAACTTGTTAGCAAACATGCTTCTATGGTTACCACTCAAGTAGAACAAGTACTTAAAGCTCAAAAAGAAGTGCTTGATGAAATGAATAGTAAGAAAAATGATTATGCTGTTAGAGTGGCTACTAGAACTGGTAGAATGACTCAGGAACCTTTGTATCCTGAAGTCCACCCTAAGAGAATCGAGCAAGATTCTCAGAGAAATAATACTGATGCACCTAGTTCTTCTAAAAAGAACAAAAAGAAAAATGATAGAACTGTGCAAACTTCTAGTGAACCTATTGCTGAACCACATGATAATCCAAATGATATATCTATGTATGATGCTGAAACACAATCTGGTAATGAACATGAACCTAATGAAAATACTAATGATGATGTTCATGATGATGCTCAACCTAGTAATGATAATGATGTAGAAATTGAACCTGCTGTTGATCTTGATAACCCACAATCAAAGAATCAACATTATGATAAAAGAGACTTTGTTGCTAAGAAGCATGGTAAAGAAAGAGAACCATGGGTCCAGAAACCCACGCCCTTTCCTCCTAAAACATCCAAGAAAAAGGATGATGAGGATTTTGAGCACTTTGCTGAAATGATTAGACCTATCTTTTTACGTATGCGATTAACTGATGTGCTCAAAACAAATCCTTATGCTAAATATATGAAGGATATCATTACTAATAAAAGAAAGATACCGGAAGCTGAAATTTCCACCATGCTTGCTAATTATACTTTTAAGGGTGGAATACCAAAGAAACTTGGAGATCCCGGAGTACCTACTATACCTTGCTCCATTAAAAGAAATTATATTACTGCTTTATGTGATCTTGGAGCCGGTGTTAGTGTTATGCCTCTCTCTTTATATTGTAGACTTGATTTGAATAAGCTGACACCTACTGAAATATCTTTGCAAATGGCTGATAAATCAACTGCTATACCTGTCGGTATTTGTGAGGATGTGCCTGTTGTGGTTGCAAACGTTACTATTTTAACAGACTTTGTTATTCTTGATATTCCCGAGGATGATAGTATGTCTATTATTCTTGGAAGACCTTTTCTTAATACTGCAGGGGCTGTTATTGATTGCAACAAAGGCAATGTCACTTTTCATGTTAATGGTAATGAGCATACGGTACACTTTCCGAGGAAACAACCTCAAGTTCATAGTATCAACTCCATTGGAAAAATTCCATCAATTATAATTGGAGGTTTTGAATTTACTCTTCCTACTATCAAAAAGAAATATGATATACTTATTATAGGGGATGCGCATATCCCCGTTGAGGTAACTTAATGTTATTCGAAATTTCTCCGGTTTCATGATTATCGGAATGAGTTTGTTAACAAGACTTGATCAACCTTGTTAGTGGATTCTTTTTGATGAGCATGAGATGGATGAAACTAGAAGCACAAACTTCTGTACCCCTTCTATACTTTCTGTTTTTTAGTAGAAATAAAGTAAAAATAGTATTTTTCTGTCTGTTTCCTAGCTTATCCGTGCAATATAAAAATATCCTGAAAATAAAAGTCCTCAGAATGAGATGCCAATTTAATATGATTTTTTTCGAGAATATTTGAGAATTTACTGTGCAAAAATTACCTCGGGAGGAGCTGCCACCTGGCCACGAGGATGGTGGGCGCGCTCCCCTCCCTAGGGCGCGCCCCCTGCCTCATGGGCCCACGGTGGCCCTCCTCCACTTATCCCAGCACCCATCTTCTTCCTCTGTCTCACACAAACCCAAAAAACCAACTCAAGCATGAGTTCCAGCCACTTTTGCTGTGATTTTTGATCTCCTTGCTCAAAGCACCTCTCGCAAAACTGCTTGGGGAGATTGTTCCTTGGTATGTGACTCCTCCATTGGTACAATTAGTTTTTGTTCTAGTGCTTTATTCTTTGCAAATTTGTGCTGCATAGGTGACCATGTTCTTGAGCTTGCATGTCAAATTTATATGGTTCCAAGTAGTTCGAATGCTTGATATAGGCCCTAGGCACTTGTAGGAGTAGTTGCTATCAGTTTTATTAAAGTTGGTTCACCTTTGTTTGAAGTTACTAAAAATTTCAGAATTTTTCAGAGAAAAACAATATGCTTAGGAAGATGTTCCAAGGTGGTTCTTCTAAGAAGCCAGGACCCAGGATTGTTATGCGTGATGCTGATGAGGATCCACCAAGAGACGCTCCAGTACGGCCTTGTGAATGGCCGTCTGAACACTTTATGGACCGTGCGGGAATTAAAGAAGAATTCAAAGCATATTTGCGCAATGCCGGTCTTGAGGATTTTGAGGCTAACAAATGCCCCCAGTATCATGATCTCACAAGTTCATTTGTGAGGAGGTTTGAGTATTCATCTTCGCCTAATTCTCCTTCAGTCATATTTGATCTTTATGACAAATCTTATAGAATGGACTTAGAGGATTTCACTCTTGCTTGCAAACTTCCATCATGGGGTAGTGTTAGGGATCCCCCTAAATCTGAATTTAGAAACTTTCTTGCTAGTATAACTGCAGGGGAATCCAGAGATATAACGCAGGCTACCATAGGGAGCATTCACTTTCCTGCTATACATTATTTTGCTCTCTTCATTGGTAGATGCATAAATGCTAAGGATGAAGCATGTCACATGTGTGTCCCTGACCTCAGCATTCTCAGGAATGCTGTGTTAGGAGACCAATCTTATCACATGGGAGCCGTTGTTGCTCGTAGGTTGCATCATAATAGACACAATGGAGATTTCTTTGGAGGAATTTATGCAACCCGCTTAGCTAATTTTCTTGAGATAGACATCCGTGAGGGTGATACGGAGTTGCCTCCTGCATATTTAGATTATGACTCTATGGCTTCACATCATTTTGTCGAGAGGCCCGAATCACCTCTTTTATATCGTTTAATTTTTAACAAACGGCATGTTGTCCGTATTACTCCCCCTGCTCCTGCCCTTTTTGATGCTCAGGCAAAACGAAGATACACTATTACTAGAGAGGAGGCAGACGAGCACGAGAGGAGAGCGGAGGCAGCCCAACTCCACGCTGCAGCTCAACAGGCGATAACCGCTGCATCACAGTATGATCCCAACTAATGTTCATCGCAGTACGACCCCAGCTACACCTACGGGTATCCGCCAGGCTATCCCTGGCAATAAAACAACTTAGGCCAAAAGCCTAAGCTTGGGGGGGTACGTATTTCTCACCGACATTACATTTATGTTCACACACACTCATTGCTAGATGTCGGTGTTCATACTCTTTCACTGTAATATCCATGCTAGTTTATTTTCTTTTTCCTGCTTTCTTCTTGTGTGTTTGTTAAACCTTAAAAAACCAAAAAATTAGTAGTAGTTTACTTTTCTGCTGTAGTAGTAGTAATTAAAAGAACCCAAAAATGTTTCCCTTTCTTCTTTTGCTTGTTGGGAGCTTTCCCGTGTCAATAGTTTTATTTTCTTTCCTTTTCTTTGGGGGTCGATAGGAGAAGACCATGATTCAATTGTTGAAGTGGCTCTTATATGCATTATTGTTGAATTAACCAAGAGCCCATATTGCCTTGTCTTCTCCTGTTTATTGAATGCTCGCAGATTCCAGCTTAGTCCAATGCACGTGCACTCTTATTATTATTCACACCATTCGGCCATGCAAGTGAAAGGCAATTATGATGACATATATGATGGACTGACTGAGATGAGAAAAGCTGGTATGAAATCAACCTCTTTTGTTTTTGTAAATATGATGAGCTCGTCGTTCCTGATTCACCTTATTATGAATAAACATGTTTGCAATGACAATTAGAGATCATAGTTGATTGTGCCATGCTTGATTAGCTATGAGTTATAATGGTTTACCTTGCGTGCAACATGCTATTGATATGATTATGATGTGGTATGATGGGGTGGTATCCTCCTTTGAATGATTTCAGTGACTTGACTTGGCACATGTTCACGCATGTAGTTGAAACAAAATCAACATAGCCTTCACGATATTTATGTTCATGGTGGATTATATCCTACTCATGCTTGCGTCCAATGTTTATTAATTTTAATGCATGTACATGGCTGTTGTCGCTCTCTAATTGGTCGCTTCCCAGTCTTTTGCTAGCCTTCACCTGTAGTAAGCGGGAATACTGCTTGTGCATCCAATCCCTTAAACCCCAAAGTTATTCCAGATGAGTCCACTATACCTTCCTATATGCGGTATCTACCTGCCGTTCCAAGTAAATTTGTATGTGCCAAACTCTAGACCTTCAAATAAATATTCTGTTTTGTATGCTCGAATAGCTCATGTAGCAACCAAGGTTGTCCTTATCTTCCGTGTTAGGCGGGTTATTCTCAAGAGGAGTGGACTCCGCTCCTCACTCACGAGAAAATGTCTGGTCACCGGGATGCCCAGTCCCATGCTTTATGCAAACTAAATCAAAATTAATTGCAAACAAAACTCCCCCTGGGACCTGATGTATGTTGGAGGCACTCGTTGTTTCGAGCAAGCCATGGATTGATGCTTGTTGGTGGAGGGGGAGTATAAACTTTACCATTCTGTTTGGGAACCGCCTATAATGTGTTTAGCATGGAAGATATCGCCATCTCTTAGTTGCTATGTTGACAATGAAAGTATACCACTCAAAATACAATTTATCTCTATTTCAAATCGAGCTCTGGCACCTATACAAATCACTGCTTCCCTCTGCGAAGGGTCTATCCATTTACTTTTATGTTGAGTCATCACCCTCTTATTAAAAAGCACTAGCTAGAGAGCACAGCTGTCATTTGCATTCATGTGACGCCCTCGATTCAATCGTACACTAATCATACACGCAAATGTGTACGATCAAGATCAAGGACTCACGGGAAGATATCACAACACAACTCTAGACCCAAATTAAAAAAATACAAGCTTTATATTACAAGCCAGGGGCATCGAGGGCTCGAATACATAAGCTTGAAAACACAAGAGTCAGCGGGAGCAACAATATCTGAGTACAGACATCAGTTAGACAAGTTTGCCTTAAGAAGGCTAGCACAAAAGCATCTACGATCGAAAAGGCAAGGCCTCCTGCCTGGGAGCCTCCTAACTACTCCCGGTCGTCGGCGGTCTCTACGTAGTAGTAGGCATCGACGATGGCATCTCCGACATCTGGTTGCATCAACCGGAAAGAAGAAAAGGGGGAAAAGGGGGAGCAAAGCAACCGTGAGTACTCATCCAAAGTACTCGCAAGCAAGGATCTACACTACATATGCAACATTATCAAAAGAAGGCTGTATATGTGGACTGGGCTGCAGAAATGCCAGAATAGAGGGAAAGCCTAGTCCTATCGAAGACTAGCATCTTCTGGAAATCACCATCTTGCAGCAACCGGAGGGAGTAGAGTAGCATAAAGAAAAGTAGTAGAAGTGTTATCAACCTCGACCAGAGATCCTTTCTCGACTCCCTGCGAGAAAGGCATCCTAGAGCCATACTATCCAGTTATCATCACAATCCATTCCTCATCACCATCCAGTTCTCATCACAAGTATCCAGTTCTAGTTGTATCGATCGGGATACAACTCCAAGTGTCCGTTACCGTAGGACAGGCTATCGATAGATGTTTTCTTCCCTGCAGGGGTGCACCAACTCCAGGTCACCCTCCAGGTCAACCCATCTCCACATCACTCGCAATTAATCTCGCGCGGGTACCCCTCAGGGTCGACCCATCTTTAGTAACATGGTTCAGTGTAAAGTCATAGTAACCATAGTAACTGTGTGTCCAAACATCAAGGGGAAAACCCGAGGAATCACCCCCGGTGAATTCCACTCGATGTAATCATCAAGGTGAAAGTAAGAGGATCCACCCTCGAGGTTCACACTTGAGGGGTTGCATGACAGAGTCGTATCGGAAGTGGTTAAGGAGGAAATCACCCTCGATAACCATGACCGAATGACTACACTACAGGGTTAACATCAGAAGTGCTGAAGAGGTTCACCCTCGGTACTCGATAGTAACCCAGTAGTGTCGAGCAACTAAGGGGAACTGATGTGCGGTGTCGGGGCCTGGTCTACGATCACGTAGATCGAGTCATCGATGATGAAGCAGGGGCAACAAGGACAACTGGGGGTCACTGGTGGATCACTAACCAACCTATACTAAGCAGTTTAGGATAAGCAGATAAGGTACAACAGCAGATACAAAAGCAGGCTATGCATCAGAATAGGAGCAAACAATAACAGTAGCAAAATCTAATGCAAGCATGAGAGAATGGAATGGGCGATATCGGGATGATCAAAAGGGGGGGCTTGCCTGGTTGCTCAGAAAAGAAGAAGGGGTCGTCGTCGACGTAGTTGAACACAGCGGCATCAGCGGCAGTCTCGGGGTCTACCGGAGAGAAGAGGGGGGAGAAACAGTAAATACATAGCAATCAAGAGCATAACAGGACAACAGGCAGAGCTACACGTGTTCTAACGCGGTGCTACACGTTACCGGCGAAGGGGGATAACATTCGGGAATGTTTCCCCAGGTTTAGCATTTTTGGACAGATGAAACGGAGGGGAAAAGTTGCATGTTCAGGTAGTTATGGGAATGTGGCAGACCAACGGATCGCGTATTCGGATTCGTCTCGTCGTTCTGAGCAACTTTCATGTAGAAAACATTTTCATCCGAGTTACGGTTTATTTTATATTAATTTTTAAAGATTTAAAACACTTTTGGGATTTAATTAAATATTTTAAATCAACATTATCCAGAATAGTGTTTGCTAACGTCAGCATGACGTCAGCAGTCAACAGGGCGTTGACTTAGTCAAACTGATGTGTGGGTCCCGCATGTCATACACTGATTATTCTAATATGGGTTTAACTAACCTAATTACTGCCTATTAATTAACACTAGTTAATTAGGTTAATTAAACATAATTAATTAATTAATTAATTAATGTTTTATTTATTTATTTAAAACGTTCTGGGTCTAGGCCCCGTTTGTCATAGGCCCATAGGGGCCTAACGGGTTCGGGCGAGCAGCGGGGCGAGGCACCCGAACGGGCGCGAGCCCGAAGGGCGCTGGGCGCGCACGCCGGCGCCGGCGGCCAGGGCCAGGGGAGACGGCGGAGTAGCAAGGCATGGGCGTGGGCTGCCAGCAAGCGGAGGGGCCGAGAAAGTAGCAGTCGTGGCGAGGCGCCGCCAGGGGCGGACGAGCAGCAGCGCAGAGGAGGCGGGCCAGAACGGCACGACTGGGCAGCCGAGGTTCGCGCGCGGGCCAGCGGGCGCCGGGACGGCTGAAGGCGCTGGCGAGCGCAGCGGCGAGCGGGGCGTAGCAGGAGGGGCCTCGCAGAACCATCAGGAGGGGGAGTCGCGACTCACGAGTGGGCAGAAGGCGGGCACGGTTGCTGGGCGAGGAGCGAGAAGGCTGCGGGCGAGCACGGTTGCGAGGCGGCTGCGGGTACGCACGGGGCACGGGCACGAGGTGGTGAGCGCGGTCGAGCGGCGGTGTCCGCGGCCAAGATAGAGAGAGGGGGAGGGCGTGGCCCTCACCGGCGTTGCAGGGGTACGGGGTGCGGCGAGGCTCGGTGCAGACCGTCGATGGAGAGGCGGGGCAGGGTCGAGGAGGCGGTCCGGCGGGGTCTAGCGATGGCGCCGTTGTGGACGATGGCGTCGAGCAGCACCGGGCGGCGAGGCGTGGTCGTCGAGGCGCAGCGGGGGCAATCAGATCTAGCTCAGGTCAAGGTGGGGCGGGCACCATGCGGGGGGGGGGGGGACAGGGAGGCAGGCGCCGATGAGGTGGCGTGGGGCGACGACGAGGTGGTCGGGGCTCGCTGCCCCGATCTCGATCCAGACGGGATCGGGTGAGGGAGGGGGAGTGGGTAACGAGGAGGAGTGGGGGTCGTGCGGGTTCGAGGCTAGGGTTTCATGGAGTGGGGGGGGGGTTAAGGAGGCCCGGCTGGGCCTGGTGGGCCGGCCGGTGCGGCGGCCAGCTGGGCCATTCGGCCCAGCGTGGGGTGTGTGTGTGTGTGTGTGTTTACATTTAAATTTGTAACTTTTCTGTTTATCATTTTTAGCCTCAGTTTGCATTTTCTTTTAGTACCAAATTAGTTTTGTTTTGAACAAAACTTGGCACATAAATCTAACACAATACCTTGAGATGGAATAAAAAGTTAGGGGGCAAGAGGAGTTGTCTAATCATTTTTAGAAATTTCAAAAGGCCAATTTCAAATGCTGCTGGACCACTAAATAATTTCCAGGAGCACTTTCGGAATCCAAAAGAGGTTGGTTCCAACATGACAAATAACCAGAGATAACTTGCCATAGTTTGAACATTTTAGTTTTCAGGTTTGGCAAATATGAATTTTTAACTTTAGATTGGATTTGAATTTGAATTCGTTTGAATGCAAATGAGGACTAGCAACAGTAGGAATGATGACATGGCATCATTAGTAGGGGTTTACTGTAGCTTGATTATCCGGGCGTTACAAATCTCCTCCACTACAAGAAATCTCGTCCCGAGATTTAAGGGGTGGAGTAAGGGGGAAAGACTCAGGAAGGACGGAGCTCAACACAAGATAGGTACCTGGGGGCTATCTCGATGAACGTGGCATAGAGGCATCTCTCGAGTTGAAATTGATGAAAGTCAACGAGAGCAAGGTAAGAAGGTACAAAGGAAGTTTCAACCGAATGGACAAATGATTGATACCTGAACAGAGTGTGAGAAAGGGGGTCCAAAGCATCGGGAAAGAATCATCTCTCGGAAGGTGGCTCGTGACAACACACAAAGCCAAGAGCATATGATACTCCAGAATAAAAGATATATCGGAGAGTCAGGTTCCGATCCTGTGGAACTGTGGGTTATGGGCCCACCATGTGGGTTAAAAGTAGAAAGGGGGTCGATAGCAAGGCATGTCAGATGATAGACTATTAGTTATGTTGGCAACAATGTTGGTACCAAAGGGCGAGGGACGAAGAGAACCATTTTCCTGCTCGCAAAGCAAGGCGGACCAATAGGCAAAGTTCTCGTCCATCGGTGGTTACCAGAATGTCATCAACAATAGTAACAGGGTCTCACTGACAAGGATGTACATCGGGGTATTTTCATAAGCAGAGAATTAATTCTGCTTAGGTCATTTAGATCACAAGAAAGGTTAATCAAACCAATGGAAAGGAAAAATGATTAATCAATTATTCAAATTAACCAATGGGAAGGAAAATGTGATTACACACAAGAACTAGGAGTATACCCTTTCCCCAGGAAAAGCGGAGCACAATATACATGATAGGATAGCAAGTTCAAACGCATTTAGATAAAGGGGGCGAGGGAAGAATCATGATATTACACATACAACGGGGTTTGGATAATAGATCAAGAAACATTCGGTAATGTGCTTCCAATGTTCTTGTTGATATTCGGAATACCACAATCATGCTTTGTGGTAGCATTGATATGGTGTTTCTAGTAAGGTTGGATATAAGGATCACAATAGATACAAAGGAACAATTCCAAGATTATCTCGGAACGTAAGGAATAACCAAACACAACCAGGTCTGTGCTGACAGAAAGTCAAGGATGTCATCGATGATATCACAAATCATCGAAGAGCAAAGATGGTATTTCTCAACATGAATTCGATTGACATCTCTGAAGAAATCAAAGTGTTGAAGGTGATCACGACAAGTTTTGTCGGGAGATTCTAGGGAGATGCCATCGAGCAGCGACGACAACAAACAAAAAGGAAAGAAGAAGTGAAAGGCTATGAGAACCACGAATTCGACACAAGCTCGAAATCAAACTTGTTGTTCGAGATGAAATGATAGGATGCGGAAGATCGACGCAAGCTTTGCTCATCGTCGGGAGTTGCTCCAGGCATAAGGACCAGGTAGCACAGTTAAAATTAGCACGATAGTGATATAGCCAATCAGGCTAGGAATTAAGTGAGGTGGTATCTAACTCCCCAGCAACAAAGTACTAGGAGTGTTGTATCACCGAGTGGAATCGATTCATTGTTCGGTGGTCTCGGTTGACGACAACCCAGATGTCGTGGAGTTACTATGACAGGGGGAAATACCACTCCATCGAAAGGTTCATAGGATGTAGTACAATAGGATGATATCCTCGAGACAGTAGGGGGTAATACTCGAGATAGTTCAGTATAGGGGGTTGGACAAGCATATTGATTTTGTAGAACAAGTGCTTTAACTTGCCCGCGAAATGGGATCAAAGAAGAACAATCATGGTCGGGACCAGGATTGCAAAGGACCAAATATAGATACCAGATGAACTTATACCAAGGGGAATTATTTTTATGAGCAGCTTCCATGATAAGTTCTACATCGGGACCATGGGCATGAACACAAAGTTCAAGGTCGACTCCCACTTCTCCAATGCATAACCTTTCATTCACTTCTCGTTTTTGAAGAAGTTGTAATATTGAAATTCTATCTGGCAAAATACCAGAAGTGTAAGACTCGTGAAAACTCTCGGGTTCAGACGGATTAGAGGAGGCATAGGTTTAACCCATTGGGGCATCTTAGGAACACACACCACAATCTTCAAGAGTAAATAACACAATCTCGAAGGTAGAGCATGGTTGACAAGAGAAAAGAATACAAATTGCCAAAGGCATTATGTATCACGAGAGGAATTCGTAAAGGGTTCAGATTTACGAAGGAACTATCGGGTCGTAACCCACCAAAGGATCAGGTGGTCAGCAAAGTATCTGAGGGGAGTATCGGTACTCAACCAGAGGAAGAAAGAATGCAAAGGCCTCGGATTATGAACACAACTGAATAATTCGATGCTTAAATTCAAAGGAATTATGATTTCCATATCGGAGGATCCGAAGCAGATGCTCTGATAAAAGGCAAGTAAGTTGAATAGACATAGTTCGACAATCAACCAAGGTTTGACTTGCCGAGAACCAGCTCATGTCCGGAGTGACGTTTGAGCCGAAGGGAAGAATTTTAATTGCGACTGATGATTGCGAGCAACGTAACATATTGAATCAATATGCTCAGGATGACAATGACAAAGGATGTCAATGAATATTTCCGGACATATGGATTTAACCATAATGCAGGCAGACAAGACTTTCGGGAGCACTAGGCTGCAGAGGATCTTCGGGAGATCGAATTACATTCGAAGAATTTTGTGAGACATGTTATCAACTGGGGATGAACAAATCCCAGATAAGTGTGAGGAATTATTCGTAGGGGTATTCAGGCGGAAAAGGAGCTGCAAGGCAGTAGGCGCAAAAGATTCTCGGAAAATCGCAAAGTATTTCAAGGTATCTTGTAGTAACAAGAGCAATTGCAAATGAAGGTATGGATGGCAAGTGTATGTAGCTATCCATGGGGATTTATCGGTGGTAGGGAATTGCAACGGCGAAGGGCACAAGGGTTTCGGGGAAACATCAGAGAGTATCTTCGAAATCTTCTGAGTGAAGCAGGCGATCATCTGGAACGAGAGGCTCTCCGGGAGGAAGTATTTACGAGAACCTAATGTTAGAGTTTGCAAAATCATTTAACCCGAATAGAAGAGAGATCAGAGTCCCAGAGTATAGACGAGGAGTAAAAGATCCTAATTCCACCCAATGGCGACGTGGGCCCGTAAAACACACAGCCATGTTAGTAAAAGTTTCTTTTGTGACTAGACTCACCTTCGGCCAAGGAGTTGGAAAGGGGGCTACCTATAGGCACTCGGCTCTGATACCAACTTGTGACGCCCTCGATTCAATTGTACACTAATCATACACGCAAATGTGTACGATCAAGATCAAGGACTCACGGGAAGATATCACAACACAACTCTAGACACAAATTAAAAAAATACAAACTTTATATTACAAGCCAGGGGCCTCGAGGGCTCGAATACATAAGCTCGAAAACACAAGAGTCAGCGGGAGCAACAATATCTGAGTACAGACATCAGTTAGACAAGTTTGCCTTAAGAAGGCTAGCACAAAAGCATCTACGATCGAAAAGGCAAGGCCTCCTGCCTGGGAGCCTCCTAACTACTCCCGGTCGTCGGCGGTCTCTACGTTGTAGTAGGCATCGACGGTGGCATCTCCGACATCTGGTTGCATCAACCGGAAAGAAGAAAAGGGGAAAAGGGGGAGCAAAGCAACCGTGAGTACTCATCCAAAGTACTCGCAAGCAAGAATCTACACTACATATGCAACATTATCAAAAGGAGGCTGTATATGTGGACTGGGCTGCAGAAATGCCAGAATAGAGGGAAAGCCTAGTCCTATCAAAGACTAGCATCTTCTGGAAATCACCATCTTGCAGCAACCGGAGGGAGTAGAGTAGCATAAAGTAAAGTAGTAGAAGTGTTATCAACCTCGACCGGAGATCCTTTCTCGACTCCCTGCGAGAAAGGCATCCCAAAGCCATACTATCCAGTTATCATCACAATCCATTCCTCATCACCATCCAGTTCTCATCACAAGTATCCAGTTCTAGTTGTATCGATCGGGATACAACTCCAAGTGTCCGTTACCGTAGGACAGGCTATCGATAGATGTTTTCTTCCCTGCAGGGGTGCACCAACTTACCCACCACGCTCGATTAACTCCGGCCGGACACACTTTCCTGGGTCATGCCCGGCCTCGGCCAAACAATACGCCGCAACCCGACCTAGGCTTAATAGAGAGGCCAGCACGCCGGACTAAACCTATGCCCCCAGGGGTCATGGGCCATCTCCCCGGAAACTCCTGCATGTTGCGAACGCGGCCGGTGAGCAGACCTAGCTACCTCCTTCAACAAGGCAGGCGCTTACGCAGTCCAACCCGGCGCGCGCCGCTCAGTCGCTGACGTCTATTAAGCTTCGGCTGATGTATACGACGCAGAACGCCCATACTATGCCCACGTGATGGTTAGTGCTATCGGGCCAGAGGCCCCTCGGATCAAATATCCAAATCGTAGTGGATTAGGAACGCGCGGTAACAAGCAGAGACTCACGAAAGATGTGACCCCGTTGCCCCGTCTCGAGGACTTGTGGCAAGGGCTAGGAATGCCCGGCCACGCCTCGTAATTATCTCGCGGGCACCCTCCAGGTCAACCCGTCTCCACATCACTCACAATTAATCTCGCGCGGGTACCCCTCAGGGTCGACCCGTCTTTAGTAACATGGTTCAGTGTAAAGTCATAGTAACCATAGTAACTGTGTGTCCAAACATCAAGGGGAAAACCCGAGGAATCACCCCCGGTGAATTCCACTTGATGTAATCATCAAGGTGAACGTAAGAGGATCCACCCTCGAGGTTCACACTTGAGGGGTTGCACGACAGAGTCGTATCGGAAGTGGTTAAGGAGGAAATCACCCTCGATGACCATGACCGAATGACTACACTACAGGGTTAACATCAGAAGTGCTGAAGAGGTTCACCCTCGATAGTAACCCAGTAGTGTCGAGAAACTAAGGGGAAGTGATGTGCGGTGTCGGGGCCTGGTCTTCGATCACGTAGATCGAGTCGTCGATGATGAAGCAGGGGCAACAAGGACAAGTGGGGGTCACTGGTGGATCACTAACCAACCTATACTAAGCTGTTTAGGATAAGCAGATAAGGTACAACAGCAGATACAAAAGCAGACTATGCATCAGAATAGGAGCAAACAATAATAGTAGCAAAATCTAATGCAAGCATGAGAGAATGGAATGGGCGATATCGGGATGATCAAAAGGGGGGGGGGCTTGCCTGGTTGCTCAGACAAGAAGAAGGGGTCGTCGTCGACGTAGTTGAACACAGCGGCATCAGCGGCAGTCTCGGGGTCTACCGGAGAGAAGAGGGGGGAGAAACAGTAAATACATAGCAATCAAGAGCATAACAGGACAACAGGCAGAGCTACACGTGTTCTAACGCGGTACTACACGTTACCGGCGAAGGGGGATAACATCCGGGAATGTTTCCCCAGGTTTAGCATTTTCGGATAGACGAAACGGAGGGGAAAAGTTGCATGTTCAGGTAGTTATGGGCATCTGGCAGACCAACGGATCGCGTATTCGGATTCGCCTCGTCGTTCTGAGCAACTTTCATGTAGAAAACATTTTCATCCGAGTTACGGTTTATTTTATATTAATTTTTAAAGATTTAAAACACTTTTGGGATTTAATTAAATATTTTTAATCAACATTATCCAGAATAGTGTTTGCTAACGTCAGCAGTCGACAGGGCGTTGACTTAGTCAACCTGATGTGTGGGTCCCGCATGTCATACACTGATTATTCTAATTAGGGTTTAACTAACCTAATTACTGCCTAATTAATTAACACTAGTTAATTAGGTTAATTAAACATAATTAATTTAATTAACTAATTAATTAATGTTTTATTTATTTATTTAAAACGTTCTGGGTGTAGGCCCCGTTTGTCATAGGCCCATAGGGGCCTAACGGGTTCGGGCGAGCAGCGGGGCGAGGCACCCGAACGGGCGTGAGCCCGAAGGGCGCTGGGCACGCACGGCGCACGCCGGCGCCGGCGGCCAGGGCCAGGGGAGGCGGCAGAGTAGCAAGGCACGGGCGTGGGCTGCCAGCAAGTGGAGGGGCCGAGCGGGTAGCAGTCGTGGCGAGGCGCCGCCAGGGGCGGACGAGCAACAGCGCAGAGGAGGCGGGCCAGAACGGCACGACTGGGCAGCGGAGGTTCGCGCGCGGGCCAGCGGGCGCCGGGACGGTTGATGGCGCTGGCAAGCGCAGCGACGAGCGGGGCGTAGCAGGAGGGGCCTCGCAGAACCATCAGGAAGGGGAGTCGCGACTCGCGAGCGGGCAGAAGGCGGGCACGGTTGCTGGGCAACGAGCGAGAAGGCTGCGGGCGAGCATGACTGCGAGGCGGTTGCGGGTACGCATGGGGCACGGGCACAACGTGGTGAGCGTGGTCGAGCGGCGGTGTCCGCGGCCAAGATAGAGAGAGGGGGAGGGCGTGGCCCTCACCGGCATTGCAGGGGTACGGGGGGCGGCGAGGCTCGGTGCAGGCCGTAGATGGAGAGGCGGGGCAGGGTCGAGGAGGCGGTCCGGCGGGGTCTTGCGATGGCGCCGTCGTGGACGATGGCGTCGAGCAGCACCGGGCGGCAAGGCGCGGTCGTCGAGGCGCAGTGGGGTCGATCCGATCTAGCTCAGGTCAAGGTGGGGCGGGCGCCATGCGGGGGGGAGACGGGGAGGCAGGCGCCGATGAGGTGGCAAGGGGCGACGACGAGGTGGTCGGGGCTCGCTGCCCCGATCTCGATCCAGACGGGATCGGGTGAGGGAGGGGGAGTGGGGAATGAGGAGGAGTGGGGGTCGTGCGGGTTCAAGGCTAGGGTTTCGTGGAGTGGGGGGGATAAGGAGGCCCGGCTGGGCCTGGTGGGCCGGCCGGTGCGGCGGCCAGCTGGGCCATTCGGCCCAGCATGGGGTGTGTGTGTGTGTGTGTTTACATTTAAATTTGTAACTTTTCTGTTTATCATTTTTAGCCTCAGTTTGCATTTTCTTTTAGTACCAAATGAGTTTTGTTTTGAACAAAACTTGGCACATAAATCTAACACAATACCTTGAGATGGAATAAAAAGTTAGGGGGCAAGAGGAGTTGTCTAATCATTTTTAGAAATTTCAAAAGGCCAATTTCAAATGCTGCTGGACCACTAAATAATTTCCAGGAGCACTTTCGGAATCCAAAAGAGGTTGGTTCCAACATGACAAATAACCAGAGATAACTTGCCACAGTTTGAACATTTTAGTTTTCAGGTTTGGCAAATATGAATTTTTAACTTTAGATTGGATTTGAATTTGAATTCGTTTGAATGCAAATGAGGACTAGCAACAGTAGGAATGATGACGTGGCATCATTAGTAGGGGTTTACTGTAGCTTGATTATCCGGGCGTTACAATTCATCACTATTAATCTATGTTGGGTATGACTATGATTGGATCTCTTTTACCATGAATTAGAATGTCTAGTCAGTCCTTGATCTTTGAAGGTGCTCTGCATTTATGTTTTGCAGTCTCAGAAAGGGTTAGCGAGATACCATCTTGTTATATTATATTATGATTGTTTTGAGAAAGTGTTGTCATCCGAGATTTATTATTATGTCTTGCTAGTTGATTATGCTATTGATATGAGTAATTATGAGACCTGAGAATTATTGCAAATGTGGTTAGTTATGATCTATGCTGAAAACTTGAATGCTGGCTTGACATAGTTACAACAGCAAGAGCAAACAGAGTTTGTAAAAGTTTTTCTTTCTTTCAGTTTGTCAACTGAATTGCTTGAGGACAAGCAAGGGTTTAAGCTTGGGGGAGTTGATACGTCTCCGTCGTATCTACTTTTCCAAACACTTTTGCCCTTGTTTTGGACTCTAACTTGTGTGATTTGAATGGAACTAACTCGGACTGACGCTGTTTTCAGCAGAATTGCCATGGTGTTGTTTTATGTGCAGAAAACAAATATTCTCGGAATGACCTGAAACTCCACGGAACACCTTAGCAAAAATAATAAAAAATCCTCGCCAAAGATGAAGACCAGGGGGGCCACACCCTATCCACGAGGGTGGGGGCGCCCCCCCTCTAGGGCGCGCCCCCCTACCTCGTGGGCCCCCTGAAAACCCTCCGACGCCAACTCCAACTCTATATATCTGCTTTTGGAGAGAGAAGAAATCATCGCGTTTTACGATACGGAGCCGCCGCCAAGCCCTAAAACCTCTCGCGAGGGCTGATCTGGAGTCCGTTCGGGGCTCCGGAGAGGGGGATTCGTCACCGTCGTCATCATCAACCATTCTCCATCACCAATTTCATGATGCTCACCGTCGTGCGTGAGTAATTCCATCATAGGCTTGCTGGACGGTGATGGGTTGGGTCAGATTTATCATGTAATCGAGTTAGTTTTGTTAGGGTTTGATCCCTAGTATCCATTATGTTCTGAGATTGATGTTGCTATGACTTTGCTATGCTTAATGCTTGTCACTAGGGCCCGAGTGCCATGATTTCAGATCTGAACCTATTATGTTTTCATGAATATATGTGAGTTCTTGATCCTATCTTACAAGTCTATAGTCACCTACTATGTGTTATGATCCGGCAACCCCGAAGTGACAATAATTGGGACCACTCTCGGTGATGACCATAGTTTGAGGAGTTCATGTATTCACTATGTGCTAATGCTTTGTTCCGGTTCTCTATTAAAAGGAGGCCTTAATATCCCTTAGTTTCCAATAGGACCCCGCTGCCACGGGAGGTAGGACAAAAGATGTCATGCAAGTTCTTTTCCATAAGCACGTATGACTATATACGGAATACATGCCTACATTACATTGATGAATTGGAGCTAGTTCTGTGTCACCCTATGTTATGACTGTTACATGATGAACCGCATCCGGCATAATTATCCATCACTGATCCGGTGCCTACGAGTTTTCCATATACTGGTTTACGCTTATTTACTTTCCCGCTGCTACTGTTACAATCACTACAAAATACCAAAAACATTACTTTTACTGTCTTTACTTTTGTTGCCGCTACCACCACTATCATATTACTTTGCTACTAAACACTTTGCTGCAGATACTAAGTTTCCAGGTGTGGTTGAATTGACAACTCCGCTGCTAATACTTGAGAATATTCTTTGGCTTCCCTTGTGTCGAATCAATAAATTTGGGTTGAATACTCTACCCTCGAAAACTGTTGTGATCCCCTATACTTGTGGGTTATCACTGGCGTTGGGCCACGCGCCGGCCCCTTCCCCCCTGGCCGCGCGCTCTCGCACCCGGCGCACGCGCCCGCAACACCGGGGCGAAGCCCCGGTTAACCCCACGCCCACACCCGCTAGGAGCGCCCGATAGGCCCCTGTGCCTCTGGCACGTGGGGCCCGCCCTGGAACGTTATATATAAAAAAAGATTTAATAAATAATAATAATAATAATAAATATAGTAATTAATTAATTAATTAACTTAATTAATCCTGATTAGATTAGTTAAACCCTAATTAGAATAAACAGAGTATGACATGCGGGACCCACACGTCAGATTGACCAGTCAAGGCCCTGTTGATTGCTGACGTCATGATGACGTCAGCAGGCACTATTCTGGATAATGTTAGAATTAAATAGATAAATAAATTCAGAAAATGATTAAAACTTTAGAAAAACGTAGAAAATAAACCGTAGCTCAGATGAAAATGTTTTCTACATGAAAGTTGCTCACAACAATGAGACGAATCCGGATACGCAGCCCGTTCGTCTGCCACACATCCCTAGCATAGCAAACACGCAACTTTTCCCCTCCGGTTCATCTGTCCGAAAACGTGAAACACCGGGGATACTTTCCCGGATGTTTCCCCCCTTCGCGGGTACCACCTCCCACTGCGTTAGGGCACACCTGGCACCGTTACTTGTTATGGCATGCATAGATATGCATCTGTTTGCATTGTATTCATTGTTTCTCCCTCCTCTTCTCTCTGGTAGACTACGAGACTGACGCTGCTGCTGGTACCCCGATCGACTACGGTGTTGACGACCCCTCCTTCTTGCTAGGGCAACCAGGCAAGCCCCCCCCCTTGATCACCAGATATCGCCTATTCTTCTCTATACTACTTGCATTAGAGTGGTGTAGCATGTTACTCCTTTCAGTTAATCAAATACTGCTGCATAGCCTGTCCTTGCTACTACTGTTGTTACCTTTACCTGCTATCCTACTGCTTAGTATAGGATGCTAGTGTTCCATTAGTGGCCCTACACTCTTGTCCGTCTGCCATGCTATACTACTGGGCCGTGATCACTTCGGTAGGTGATCACGGGCATATACTATATACTTTAAACTGTTACATCACATGTGATACTGTTCGGAGATGGGGGAGAGGTGGGCCTAGCCCTGGTCGGCGCCCGCGGATACTTAAAAATAACATGCTTAACGAGTTCTTGGTATTTGATCCGAGTTTGGCCATTTGGTCTATATGCACTAACCAACTACGTGGGAAAGTTATGGGCACTCGACGTCGTAGTATCAGCTGAGGCCTTCATGACTTCAGCGACTGAGCGGCATGCGCCGGATTGGAACGTAAGCCTGCTGTTGTATTAAGGGGGCTAGTTCTGCTTCCGGTCGCCCTCGCAACATGCAGGTGTGCTAAGGGCGATGGGCCCAGACCCCAGTGCGCTTAGGTTTAGACCGGCGTGCTGACCTCTTTGTTGGCCTAGGTGGGCTGCGACGTGTTGATCTTCCGCGGCTGGGCATGACCTCGAAAAGTGTGTCCGGCCAAATGGGATCGAGCGTGTTGGGTCATGTGGTGCACCCCTGCAGGGAAGTTTATCTATTCTAGCCGTGATCTTTGGTAACAGGACGACTTGGAGTTGTACCTTGACCTTATCACAACTAGAACTGGATACTTAATAAAACACACCCTTACAAGTGCCAGATACAACCCAGTGATCGCTCTCTAACAGGGCGACAAGGAGGGGATCGCCGGGTAGGATTATGCTATGCGATGCTACTTGGAGGACTACAGTCTACTCTCTTCTACACGATGCAAGACGGAGGATGCCAGAAGCGTAGTCTTTGATAGGATTAGCTATCCCCCTCTTATTCTGGCATTCGGCAGTTCAGTCCACCAATATGGCCCTTTACACATATACCCATGCATATGTAGTGTAGCTCCTTGCTTGCGAGTACTTGGATGAGTACTCACGGTTGCCTTGTTCCCCCTTTTCCCCTTTTCTTTACCCGATTGCTGCGACCAGACGATGGAGTCCAGGAGCCAGACGCCACCGTCGACAACGACCCCTACTACACCGGAGGTGCCTACTGTTGGAAATATGCCCTAGAGGCAATAATAAATAGGTTATTATTATATTTCCTTGTTCATGATAATCGTTTATTATCCATGCTAGAATTGTATTGATAGGAAACTCAGATACATGTGTGGATACATAGACAACACCATGTCCCTAGTAAGCCTCTAGTTGACTAGCTCATTGATCAATAGATGGTTACGGTTTCCTCACCATGGACATTGGATGTCATTGATAACGGGATCACATCATTAGAAGAATGATGTGATGGACAAGAACCAATCCTAAGCATAGCACAAGATCGTGTAATTCGCATGCTAAAGCTTTTCTAATGTCAAGTATCATTTCCTTAGACCATGAGATTGTGCAACTCCCGGATACCGTAGGAATAATTTGGGTGTGCCAAACATCACAACGTAACTGGGTGGCTATAAAGGTGCACTACGGGTATCTCCGAAAATGTCTGTTGGGTTGGCACGAATCGAGACTGGGATTTGTCACTCCGTGTGACGGAGAGGTATCTCTGGGCCCACTCGGTAGGACATCATCATAATGTGCACAATGTGATCAAGGAGTTGATTACGGGATGATGTGTTACGGAACGAGTAAAGAGACTTGCCGGTAACGAGATTGAACAAGGTATCGGGATACCGACGATCGAATCTCGGGCAAGTACAATACCGCTAGACAAAGGGAATTGTATACGGGATTGATCGAATCCTCGACATCGTGGTTCATCCGATGAGATCATCGTGGAACATGTGGGAACCAACATGGGTATCCAGATCCCGCTGTTGGTTATTGACTGGAGAACGTCTCGGTCATGTCTGTATGGTTCCCGAACTCGTAGGGTCTACACACTTAAGGTTCGATGACGCTAGGGTTATAAAGGAAGTTTGTATGTGGTTACCGAATGTTGTTCGGAGTCTGGGATGAGATCCCGGACGTCACGAGGAGTTCCGAAATGGTCCGGAGGTAAAGATTTATATATAGGAAGTCATCATACGGTTACCGGAATAATTCGGGGGGTTGCCGGTATTGTACCGGGACCACCGAAGGGGTTTCGGGGGTCCACCGGGAGGGTCCACCTACCCTGGAGGGCCCTATGGGCTGTATGTGGAGAGGGACTAGCCCCTTAGTGGGCTGGGCGCCTTCCCCCCTAGGGCCCATGCGCCTAAGGGTTTGGGGAACCCTAAAGGGGGGGCGCCCCCTTGCCTTGGGGGGCAAGGCACCCCCTCCTGGCCGCCGCCCCCTCCTCAAATGGGATCTGAGGGGGCCGGCCCCCCTCTCCCTTGCCCCTATATATATGAAGGGGGTGGGAGGGCAGCCGCACCAATGTGCTGGCGCAGCCCTCCCCCTCTCCCAAGTCCTTCCCTCCCGTGGTGCTTGGCGAAGCCCTGCAGGATTGCCACGCTCCTCCACCACCACCACGCCGTTGTGCTGCTGCTGGACGGAGTCTTCCTCAACCTCTCCCTCTCTCCTTGCTGGATCAAGGCATGGGAGACGTCACCGGGCTGTACGTGTGTTGAACGCGGAGGTGCCGTCCGTTCGGCACTTGGTCATCGGTGATTTGGATCACGGCGAGTACGACTCCATCAATCCCGTTCACTTGAACGCTTCCACTTAGCGATCTACAAGGGTATGTGGATGCACTCTTCTTCCCCTCGTTGCTGGTTTCTCCATAGATAGATCTTGGTGACACGTAGGAAAATTTTGAATTTCTGCTACGTTCCCCAACAGTGGCATCATGAGCTAGGTCTATGCGTAGTTTCTATGCACGAGTAGAACACAAAGCAGTTGTGGGCGTCGATATTGTCAATTATCTTGCCATTACTAGTCTTATCTTGATTCAGCGGCATTGTGGGATGAAGCGGCCCGGACCAACCTTACACGTACGCTTACGTGAGACCGGTTCCACCGACTGACATGCACTAGTTGCATAAGGTGGCTGGCGGGTGTCTGTCTCTCCCACTTTAGTCGGATCGGATTCGATGAACAGGGTCCTTATGAAGGGTAAATAGAAATTGGCTATTCACGTTGTGGTTTTGGCGTAGGTAAGAAACGTTCTTGCTAGCAACACTGTAGCAGCCACGTAAAAACTTGCAACAACAATTAGAGGACGTCTAACTTGTTTTTGCAGCAAGTGTTATGTGATGTGATATGGCCAAAAGGATGTGATGAATGATATATGTGATGTATGAGATTGATCATGTTCTTGTAATAGGAATCACGACTTGCATGTCGATGAGTATGACAACCGGCAGGAGCCATAGGAGTTGTCTTAATTTATTTATGACCTGCGTGTCAAACGTAAACGTCATGTAATTACTTTACTTTATTACTAACCGTTAGCTGTAGTAGTAGAAGTAATAGTTGGCGAGACAACTTCATGAAGACACGATGATGGAGATCATGATGATGGAGATCATGGTGTCATGCCGGTGACGATGATGATCATGGAGCCCCGAAGATGGAGATCAAAAGGAGCAATATGATATTGGCCATATCATGTCACTATTTGATTGCATGTGATGTTTATCATGTTTATACATCTTATTTTCTTAGAACGACGGTAGTAAATAAGATGATCCCTCATTAAAATTTCAAGAAAGTGTTCCCCCTAACTATGCACCGTTGCGAAAGTTCGTCGTATCGAAGCACCACGTGATGATCGGGTGTGATAGATTCTTACGTTCACATACAACGGGTGTAAGCCAGATTTACACACGCAAAACACTTAGGTTAACTTGACGAGCCTAGCATGTACAGACATGGCCTCGGAACACGGAGGACCGAAAGGTCGAACATGAGTCGTATAGAAGATGCGATCAACATGAGATGTTCACCGATGATGACTAGTCTGTCTCACGTGATGATCGAACACGGCCTAGTTGACTCGGATCATGTAATCACTTAAATGACGAGAGGGATGTCTATCTAAGTGGGAGTTCATAAGATGAACTTAATTATCCTGAACATAGTCAAAAGATCTTTGCAAATTATGTCGTAAGCTCGCGCTTTAGTTCCACTGTTTAGATATGTTCCTAGAGAAAATATAGTTGGAAGTTGATAGTAGCAATTATGCGGACAATAGAAGGCTTATGTCCTTAATGCAATGCTCGGTGTGCTGGACCTCGAACGTGGTCTGTGGATGTTGCGAACATCTGACATACACGTTTTGATGACTACATGATAAGTTCGGTAATGTTAAATGGTTTAGAATTGAGGCACCGAAGACATTTTGAAATGTCGCGGAACATATGAGATGTTTCGAGGGCTGAAATTGGGATTTTAGGCTCGTGCCCACGTCAAGAGGTATAAGACCTCCGACGAATTTTCTTAGCCTGCAAACTAAGGGAGAAAAGCTCAATCGTTGAGCTTGTGCTCAGATTGTCTGGGTACAACAATCACTTGAATCGAGTGGGAGTTGATCTTCCAGATAAGATAGTGATGTTTTTCCAAAGTTATTGCCACCAAGCTGCTAGAGCTTCGTGATGAACTATAACATATCAGGGATAGATATGATGATCCTTGAAATATTCGCGATGTTTGACACCGCGAAAGTAGAAATCAAGAAGGACAATCAATTGTTGATGGTTAGTGAAACCACTAGTTTCAAGAAGGGCAAGGGCAAGAAGGGATACTTCATGAAACGGCAAATCAGCTGCTGCTCTAGTGGAGAAACCTAAGGTCGAACCCAAACCCGAGACTGAGTGCTTCTGTAATAAGGGGAACAGCCACTGGAGCAGAATTACCCTAGATACTTGGTAGATGAGAAGGCTGTCGATAGAAGTATATTGGATATACATTATGTGAATGTGTACTTTACTAGTACTCCTAGTAGCACCAGGGTATTAGATACCGGTTCGGTTGCTAAGTGTTAGTAAATCGAAATAAAAGCTACGGAATAAACGAAGACTAGCTCAAGGTGAGCTGACGATATGTGTTGGAAGTGTTTCCAAGGTTGATATGATCAAGCATCGCACGCTCCCTCTACCATCGAGATTGGTGTTAAACCTAAATAATTGTTATTTGGTGTTTGCGTTGAGCATAGACATAATTGGATTATGTCTATCGCAATACGGTTATTCATTTAAGGAGAATAATGGTTACTCTATTTATTGGAATAATACCTTCAATGGTCTTGCAGCTAAAATGAATGGTTTATTGAATCTCGATCATAGTGATACACATGTTCATGCCAAAAGATATAAGATAGTAATGATAGTACCACCTACTTGTGGCACTGCCATGTAAGTCATATTGGTATAAAACGCATGAAGAAGCTCCATGTTGATGGATCTTTGGACTCACTCATTTTTGAAAAGGATTGAGACATGTGAACCATGTCTATTGGTATATACGCATGAAGAAACTCCATGCAGATGGACCGTTTGGACTCACTTGATTTTGAATCGCTTGGGACATGCAAATCATACCACATGGGCAAGATGACTGAAAGCTTCGGTTTCAGTAAAATGGAACAAGAAAGCAACTTGTTGGAAGTAACACATTTTGATGTGTGCAGTCCAATGAATGCTGAGGCACGCAGTGGATATCGTTATGCTCTTACTTCATAGATGATTTGAGTAGATACTGAGTATGTTTACTTGATGAAACACAAGTCTGAATTATTGAAAGGTTCAAGTAATTTCAGAGTGAAGTTGAAGATCGTCTTGACAAGAGGATAAAATGTCTATGATATGATCATAGAGATTTATACCTGAGTTACGAGTTTGGCACACAATTAAGACATTGTAGAAATCGTTTCACGACTAATACCTCCGGGAACACCATAGTGTGATGGTGTGTCCGAACATCATAACTGCACCCTATTGGATATGATGCATACCATGATGTCTCTTATCGAATTACCACTATCGTCCATGGGTTAGGCATTAGAGACAACCGCACTCACTTTAAATAGGGCACCACGTAATTCCGATAAGATGACACCGTATGAACTATGGTTTAGAGAAACCTAAGCTGTCATTTCTTAAAAGTTTGGGGCTGCGAAGCTTATATGAAAAAGTTTCAGGCTGATAAGCTCGAACCCAAAGCGGATAAATGCATCTTCATAGGACACCCAAAACAGTTGGGTATACCTCCTATCTCAGATCCGAAAGCAATAGGGATTGTTTCTCAAATCTGGTCCTTTCTCGAGGAAAAGTTTCTCTCAAAAGAATTGAGTGGGAGGATGGTGGAGACTTGATGAGGTTATTGAACCATCACTTCAACTAGTGTATAGCAGGGCACAAAGAGTTGTTCCTGTGGCACCTACACCAATTGAAGTGGAAGCTTATGATAGTGATCATGAGACTTCGGATCAAGTCACTCCCAAACCTCGTAGGACGACAAGGATGCGTACTACTTCAGAGTGGTACGTAATCCTGTCTTGGAAGTCATGTTGCTAGACAACAATGAACCTACGAGCTATGGAGAAGCGATGGTGGGCCCGGATTCCGATGAATGGCTCAAGGCCATAAAATCCGAGAGAGGATCCATGTATGAAGACAAAGTGTAGACTTTGGCAGAACGGCTCGATGGTCGTGAAGCTGTTGAGTACAGATGGATTTTAAAAGGAAGACGGGCAATGATGGTAAATGTCACCATTAAGAAAGCTCGACTTGTCGTTAAGATGTTTCGCGACAAGTTCAAGGAGTTGACTACGATGAGACTTTCTCACTCGTAGCGATGCTAAGAGTCTGTTGGAATTAGCAGGTACTGCATTATTTATGAAATCTTGCAGATAGGATGTCAAAATATTGTTTCATTGTTCTTGAGGAAAGGTTGTATGTGATACAACCAGAAGATTTTGTCAATCCGGAAAGATGCTAACAAGTATGCAAAGCTCCAACAATCCTTCTAAGGACTGGAGTAAGCATCTCGGAGTTGGAATGTACACTTTGATGAGATGATCAAAGATTTTGGGTTTATACAAAGTTTATGAGAAACTTGTATTTCCAAAGAAGTGAGTGGGAGCAATATATAATTTCTGATGAGTATACGTTGTTGACATATTGTTGATCAGAAATGATGTAGAATTTCTAGAAAGCATATAGGGTTATTTGAAAAGTGTTTTTCAATGGAAAACCTGGATTAAGCTACTTGAACATTGAGCATCAAGATCTATAAGGATAGATCAAAACGCTTAATGGTACTTTTAAAATGAGCACATACCTTAACATGATCTTGAAGGTGTTCAAGATGGATCAGTCAAAGAAGGAGTTCTTGCCTGAGTTGTAAGGTATGAAGTTAAGACTTAAAGCTCGACCACGGCAGGAGAAAGAGAAAGGACGAATGTCGTCCCCTATGCTTTTGTCATAGGCTCTATACGGTATGCAAGGCTGAGTACCGCACCTGATGTGTGCCTTGCCACATGTCTGGCAAGAGGGTACAAAGGTGATCCAGGAGTGGATCACTAGATAGCGGTCAAAAAATTATCCTTGGAGTAATAAGGACATGTTTCTCGATTATGGAGGTGATAAAGAGTTCGGCGTAAAGGGTTACGTCAATGCAAGATTTAAACACCTATCCGAATGACTCTGAGTAGCAAACCGGATATGTATAGTGGAGCAACCATTTGGAATAGCTCCAAGTGGAGCGTAGAAGCAGCATTTATAACATGACCTAGAGATTTGCAAAGTACATACGGATCTGATTGTTGCAGACCCGTTGACTAAAACCTCTCTCACAAGCAAAACATGATCAAACCCCAGAACTCATTGAGTCTTAATCACATGATGATGTGAACTAGTTTAGTGACACTAGTAAACTCTTTGGATGTTGGTCACATGGCGATGTGACCTGTGAGTGTTAATCACATGGCGATGTGAACTAGATTATTGACTCTAGTGCAAGTGGGAGACTGTTGGAAATATGCCCTAGAGGCAATAATAAATAGGTTATTATTATATTTCCTTGTTCATGATAATCGTTTATTATCCATGCTAGAATTGTATTGATAGGAAACTCAGATACATGTGTGGATACATAGATAACACCATGTCCCTAGTAAGCCTCTAGTTGACTAGCTCGTTGATCAATAGATGGTTACGGTTTCCTAACCATGGACATTGGATGTCATTGATAACGGGATCACATCATTAGAAGAATGATGTGATGGACAAGACCCAATCCTAAGCATAGCACAAGATTGTGTAGTTCGTATGCTAAAGCTTTTTCTAATGTCAAGTATCATTTCCTTAGACCATGAGATAGTGCAACTCCCGGATACCGTAGGAATACTTTGGGTGTGCCAAGCGTCACAACGTAACTGGGTGGCTATAAAGGTACACTACAGGCATCTCCGAAAGTGTCTGTTGGGTTGGCACGAATCGAGTCTGGGATTTGTCACTCCGTGTGACGGAGAGGTATCTCTGGGCCCACTCGGTAGGACATCATCATAATGTGCACAATGTGATCAAGGAGTTGATCACGGGATGATGTGTTACGGAACGAGTAAAGAGACTTGCCGGTAACGAGATTGAACAAGGTATCGGGATACCGACGATCGAATCTCGGGCAAGTACAATACCACAAGACAAAGGGAATTGTATACGGGATTGATCAAATCCTCGACATCGTGGTTCATCCGATGAGATCATCGTGGAACATGTGGGAACCAACATGGGTATCCAGATCCCGCTGTTGGTTATTGACCGGAGAATGTCTCGGTCATGTCTGCATGGTTCCCGAACCCGTAGGGTCTACACACTTAAGGTTCGATGACGCTAGGGTTATAAAGGAAGTTCGTATGTGGTTACCGAATGTTGTTCGGAGTCCCGGATGAGATCCCGGACGTCACGAGGAGTTCCGGAATGGTCCGGAGGTAAAGATTTATATATAGGAAGTCATCATACGGTTACCGAAATAATTTGGGGGGTTGCCGGTATTGTACCGGGACCACCGAAGGGGTTCCGGGGGTCCACCGGGAGGGTCCACCTACCCTGGAGGGCCCTATGGGCTGTATGTGGAGAGGGACCAGCCCCTTAGTGGGCTGGGCACCTTCCCCCCTAGGGCCCATGCGCCTAAGGGTTTGGGGAACCCTAAAGGGGGGGCGCCCCCTTGCCTTGGGGGGCAAGGCACCCCCTCCTGGCCACCGCCCCCTCCTCAGATGGGATCTGAGGGGGCCGGCCCCCCTCTCCCTTGCCCCTATATATATGAAGGGGGTGGGAGGGCAGACGCACCAATGTGCTGGCGCAGCCCTCCCCCTCTTCCAAGTCCTTCTCCTCTCCCGTGGTGCTTGGCGAAGCCCTGCAGGATTGCCACGCTCCTCCACCACCACCACGCCGTTGTGCTGCTGCTGGACGGAGTCTTCCTCAACCTCTCCCTCTCTCCTTGCTAGATCAAGGCATGGGAGACGTCACCGGGCTGTACGTGTGTTGAACGTGGAGGTGCCGTCCATTCGGCACTTGGCCATCGGTGATTTGGATCACGGCGAGTACGACTCCATCAACCCCGTTCAGTTGAACGCTTACGCTTAGTGATCTACAAGGGTATGTGGATTCACTCTTCTTCCCCTCGTTGCTGGTTTCTCCATAGATAGATCTTGGTGACACGTAGGAAAATTTTGAATTTCTGCTACGTTCCCCAACACCTACTACTACGTGCTGCCCGCTGATGACGACCAGGAGTAGTTAGGAGGATCCCAGGCAGGAGGCCTGCGCCTCTTTCGATCTATATCCCAGTTTGTGCTAGCCATCTTATGGCATACTTGTTTAACTTATGTCTGTACTCAGATATTGTTGCTCCTGCTGACTCGTCTATGATCGAGCACTTGTATTCGAGCCCTCGAGGCCCCTAGCTTGTATTATGATGCTTGTATGACTTATTTATGTTTTTAGAGTTGTGTTGTGATATCTTCCCGTGAGTCCCTGATCTTGATCATACACGTTTGCGTGCATGATTAGTGTATGATTTAATCAGGGGCATCACAAGTTGGTATCAAAGCCGACTGCCTGTAGGAATCCCCCTTTTCAACTCCTTGGCCGAAGTCGAGTCTAGACATTGCAAAACTTTTACTAACATGGCTGTGTGTCTTACGGGCACACGTCGCCACTGGGTGGTACTAGGATCTTTTACTCCTAGGCCTTTGCTCTAGGACTCTGATCTCTCTTCTATTCAGGTTAAACGATTTTACTAACTCTGACTCTAGATTCTCGATAGTACTTTCTCCCGGAGAGCCCCTTCAGTTCAGATGATCGCCTGCTGCACCACAAGTTTCCGAAGATGCTATTCGATGTTTTACCGAGACACTTGTGCCCACCGACTTTGCAAATTCACCACCACCGAGACATTTCACCACCACCGAGACATCCCTATGAATAGCTACTTATACTTGCCATCCATACCGTCATTCTCGATTACTCTTGTTAGTACAAGATACCCTGAACTACTTCCCGCTATTCCGAGAATCCTTTGTGCTTACTGCCTTACAGTTCTTTGCCACCTGAATACCCCTATGGATAATTTCTCGCACTCATCGAGTATCCGCTCATCCCCAGTTGTTTATGTGTTTCACTAAGGTCTTCGAAATAATACTTGAACTTCCGAAAATCCTTAGCACCTTATTGCGCTTGAAATTCTTGCTTGCTTACATGGTTAATCCCTTAAGTATAGTACTCTTATTGGCAACCCTTGTCACTTTCATTTTGAGTCTATTGATTCAATATGTTGCGAATGCTCACAATCCTCATTCAGATCCTAGAATTCATCCTTTCGGCTCAGACATCATTTTTTTTACATGAGCTAGATCTCGACCAATCAAATTGTCGTCGGTTGTACCCCTAAGCTTACTCAAGTTATCCATCCTTAATCAGAGCGTTAGCTTCTGATCCCTTGGATTGGAAATCATAAATTCCTTTGCATCTGAGTTTTGAATTATTCAGTTGTTTCTATAATCCAATGCCTTGCCTTCTTTCTTCCTCTGGTTGAGTCCTGATGCTCACATCAGATCCCTTGTGGACCACCAGACCCTTTGTCGGATTTTATCCGACAACGTCCTTCATATTAAATAAGCTTGTGAGCTTTTCCTCGGATACATAATGCCTTTGGTAAACTGTATCCTCTGCTTTTTCAAGCATGCTCTACTAACGAGCTTGTGTTATTTAGTCTTGAAATTTATGGTATATGTTCCTAAGAGGCCCTGATGGGTTGAACCTATGCCTTTTCTAATCTGTGTGAACCCGAAAACTACCACGGGTCACACCCTACTGTTGTTATGTTAGATAAAACTTCAACACTACAACTTCATTGAAGGCGAGCAGTAAATGAAAGTTTATGCATTAAAGAAGTGGGATTCGACCTTGAACTTTGTGTTCATGCCCATGGACACGATGTAGATCCTATCATAGAAGCTTCTTGTAATAATAACTATTTCCTTGATATGAAATCATCTGGTATCTATGTATTGATCATTTGCAATCGTGATCCCGACCACATTTTCTCCGTGATTCCATTTCTCAGACAAGTTAAAGCACTTGTCTTTTGTCGATCGATACATCTCCGCAACCTCTATTTTTGATCTTCCTCAAGTATTAACCTCTGGTATCTTGAGAACGTGTTGCTTCCTGCGAGTCTTCATCTAGTATTGCTTCTCACCGATCTCGGATCCCCCCCAGGTTCTGAGTTATTAGTCACTCGAGAACACCGGTAAGTGAATCGATTCCGCACTCCGATTCATTAACTCTAAGTAGTTCTTGTTGCTTAAGAGTTAAATAATCCTTCAAGTCATTCCTAGCCTTATCGGCTATATCATTATCGTGCAAACTTTTAACTGTGCTACCTGGTCCTTCTTCCCGGAGCACAACTTTCGACGATGAGCAAGCTTATGTCGATCTTCCTTGTCTTATCGTTTCACCTTGAACGACAAGCTTGATTCCTAGTTGGTTTTGTATCCGTAGTTCGAATAATCTTTTGCTGCATCAGTCCTTCTGCTTGAGCAGTCGCTGTTCGATTGCTTCTTTGTGGAGCCTCTCGACAAAATTGTCGTGATCATCATCAACATTTTGACCTCTTCCAGGATATCAATCAAATTCAGGATGTGTAACACCATCCTTGCCCCCTCGATGATTTGTATTAACATCGACAACATTCCCGCATTCCCTCTGACACAAAACTTGTTCATGTTTCGTGTAGTTTCCTTTCTATCCAACTTATATTATCATTCTATCTTGGAGTATTACCATCTGTTATGTCAAGAATGTTAAGGGAATTACCTCAAATATTAATTCTTGATATAGTAATACATCTCACCATCACCATTCTTTCTTGGTCCCCGTGTTGGTTCTAACCGGGATACCAACAGGTGAACAATGTTGTTTGGATTCTGCCCTTCTAGCAACCCTATTGCTTTGAAGTTAAAGGTCGAACGTTCATTCTTAGACTATTGATCACTGAATCACCATTCTAACATTTGATCATGCTACCTAAGGCCATATTTTGGGCACACTTTTCAACTAATGTTTAATTGTGTATGTTTTTCCTTGAGCATACATCATTATATCATTTGATCCTACAAATGTTATCTCCTTGTTCACATAACTGTGGAAATCCATCTTTTTGGATACCTCGTTGAATTATCGCTGAGTCCATCAGCCACCTCCTCATCCTCTCCTTGGCTTAATGATGAATCCCTTTGTGTATCCAGAGTCTGACTTTTGCTTGAAGACCATGTCAATGCTATCTCGAAGCATGTCTGTGGAACTCCGATTTTCAATAAAAGCATTTGAAGCACAATGCTAAATTTTCTTTATCCATTATCCAAACACCGTTGTTTGGGTAATGTCAAGAAATCCCTCTCCCCTTACCTAAAGGGTTTTCTACGTTATATCCTGTCAAGGATATCATGCCTTGCTTGTCCTTGGGAAGGTATGCCCCTGAAATATGTGTTTAAACACATTTTTCTTTCCATTGTTCTATTTAATCTGATGATCACCTTTTCCTTTCCATTGTTTGGTTTAACTTTTATTGTGATCTATATGATCTAAGCAGTAATATTCTTCTGCTTAAGTAAACACCTAGGTGTGCAATCGTGTCAGTAAGACCCTGTTACTACTGTTGATGACATTCCGGTAATCATCGATGGACGAGAACTTTGCCTATTGGTCCGCCTCGTTCAACGAGCATGAGAATGGTTCTCCTCGTCCCTTGCCCTTGGTACCGATGTTGTTCCCGACATAACTGACAGGCTATCCTCTGACATGCCTTGCTTATAGGATCCTGCAAGACGTCACCGCCTTCCTACTTTTAACCCACATGGTGGGCCCATAACCCATAGTGCCACAGGATCGAAACCCGACTCTCCTGTACACCCCTGTTGCCAAAGTTATTCCTCGCGCTTGATTTCGTATGTAATTCACGGGCCACCTTCCTAGTGATCAATTCTGGTATCATGCACAATACTTATTTTCGCTGCCTTGAGCCCCTTTCACGACCTATTTCAGGCATCGAACGATTGCCTGCCCGCTTGAAACTTCCCATGGTACCTCCTTACTTTGCTCTCGATATTTTCTTAAGTTTCATTCGAGAGTTACTTTCCGCCACCTTCCCCAATGTTATCAAGCAGATAGTCAACCTTGCCGAGGTCTGTTCTTCCGGAATGCCCACCCTTTATTCTCTCGTAAGTACGATGGAGTTCCTGAAGAAAGGACGCCGACCTCATCATGATGACATGAAGCAGAGAAATGAAGACATCAATGTATTGGACCGGCCTCTTCGAGAAGAGCATGCCAGGATGAGAAGGCCCGCTAGATTCGTTACCAAACCTTCCCCCTTTCACTACCTCTTAAATCTCGTGACGAGATTTCTTGTAGTGGAGGAGAATTGTGACACCCGGATAATTAAGCTACAGTAACCCTCTGCTAATCATGCCAGGTCATCATAATTGAACTTCTGATCAACCTCACTTGTTTCAAACTGAGATCAAATTCAAATAACAAGTCAAATTGTAATTTCATAAAACAGTGAATTAAAAATGTTCAGAAGGTTGTAAGTATTCACTGACCAATTAACAAACATCAAGCAACATTATTGGGAATGTTTATAAGCCTCTAGGATATTTAAAATAGGAGCAAACAACATTTAAATTAACCATTTAAAAATAAAAAATATTTATCCTTTTCAAAATGTTTTGAAACTTTGTGTGCAGCTCCATTATATGACCCAATATTTATGTGGCAAATTTTGTATTCAACAAAATTTATTTGATAGCTGGGACTAAATAGAAAATAGAAAATTAAATAAAAGAAAAAGAAAATACAAAACCGAAAACAAAGAAAAGTAAAAAAGCAAACCCTCCTCACTGGGCTCCGGCCCAGCAGGCCACCCGGCCCAACTCCCACCCTGGCCCGACCGGCCCACCCCACTCTCCATATCCCCCTATCGGCCAAAACACTAGCTACCATGATTCCACTCCCCCCCACTCGCTCGCTCCCCCACCCTCCCGGTTTCTGGATCGGGGCAAACCGCCCCGCCCTCGAACTCCTCCTCTCCGTTCTGGATCTGGGCGCACCACGGCGCTGTCGCCAGAGCCACCATGCCGCCACCTCGCCGCGCCATCGCCCACGTCCACCCCGCCGGCCTGCCTCCTCCTTATCGTCGACCTGCTTCCCCTCCGGCACCGTCATCCCCATCCCCCACCTCGAACCCCGTTGCCTTAGTCCCCACGCTCCCGCGGTGAGGCTCCCTCCTCTCCTTCTCTCCCACGCGCGCTCACTCGCGCGAGACCGCGCCCCGGCCTCCAGCGCTCAGCGCTCGCCTCGCACGCGCCTCGCTAGCGCACGACTGCGCTCGTGCGTGGCCCTACCTTCCCGCAGCACGCCCGTGCCTCACAGCCTTTGCACCCGCGACGCGCCCGCTTCGCCTTGCCCCGCGTGCCATGCCACGGCCGCGTCCACCAGCGCGCCTGCCCGCGCGTCGGCCGGTCGCTGCGCCCCACCTCCCGCCTGCTGCCGGCTGCCTACCGCCCCGCCTTCGACCAACCCTCCCCCTATAGCGTCGTGGCCGCGAGCTCGTGCCTCCGGCCTCTCCCCCTTCTGCCTAGTCTTGCCCTGCACGGCGCCTCCAGTCGGGACCGCCCGCGTCCACCGCCGTCGGCCCCCCTGCAGCCACCTGCGCCTGCCTCCGTCGTGCCGCCTCCCGCTCATCCCTACAGCCGCCGCCCCGCCATTGCCTCGTCGCGCCGCCCACATCCGCCCCCTGGCCGCTCATCGCCGTTGCGCGCGCGCATCTGCGCTTGGCCGTGCCCTTGCTCGCCAGCGCGCGCCCACGCCCCACTGCTCCTGCTGCCCCGCCGCGCCGCCCCGCTCCAGCCACGATCGCCGGCGTTGGGCCACGTGCCGGCCCCTTCCCCCCTGGCCGCGCGCTCTCGCACCCGGCGCACGCGCCCGCAACACCGGGAAGAAGCCTCGGTTAGCCCCACGCCCACACCCGCTAGGAGCGCCCGATAGGCCCCTGCGCCTATGGCACATGGGGCCCGCCCTGGAACGTTATATATAAAAAAGATTTTTAAAAATAAATAATAATAAAAATAAATATATTAATTAATTAATTCATTAAATTAATTAATTAATCCTGATTAGATTAGTTAAACCCTAATTAGAATAAACAGAGTATGACATGCGGGACCCACACGTCAGATTGTCCAGTCAACGCCCTGTTGACTGCTGCCGTCATTATGACGTCAGCAGGCACTATTCTGGATAATGTTAGAATTAAATAGATAAATAAATTCAGAAAATGATTAAAACTTTAGAAAAACGTAGAAAATAAACCGTAGCTCAGATGAAAATGTTTTCTACATGAAAGTTGCTCAGAACGACGAGACGAATCTGGATACGCAGCACGTTCGTCTGCCACACATCCCTAGCATAGAAAACACACAACTTTTCCCCTCCGGTTCATCTGTCCGAAAACGTGAAACACCGGGGATACTTTCCCGGATGTTTCCCCCCTTCGCGGGTACCACCTCCTACTGCGTTAGGGCACACTTGGCGCCGTTACTTGTTATGTCATGCATAGATATGCATCTGTTAGCATTGTATTCATTGTTTCTCCCCCCTCTTCTCTCCGATAGACTACGAGACTGACGCTGTTGCTGGTACCCCGATCGACTACGGTGTTGACGACCCCTCCTTCTTGCTAGCGCAACTAGGCAAGCCCCCCCACCCTTGATCACCAGATATCGCCTATTCTTCTCTATACTGCTTGCATTAGAGTAGTGTAGCATGTTACTACTTTCAATTAATCCTATACTGTTGCATAGCCTGTCCTTGCTACTACTGTTGTTACCTTTACCTGCTATCCTACTGCTTAGTATAGGATGCTAGTGTTCCATCAGTGGCCCTACACTCTTGTCCGTATGCCATGCTATACTACTGGGCCGTGATCACTTCGGGAGGTGATCACGGGCATATACTATATACTTTACACTGTTACATTACCTGTGATATTGTTCGGAGATGGGGGCTGAAGGGGCAGGTGGTTCCACCCAGGTAGTGGTGGGCCTGGGTTTCCGACGGCCCCCGACTGTTACTTTGTGACGGAGCGACAGGGCAGGTTGAGACCACCTAGGATAGAGGTGGGCCTGGCCCTGGTCGGCGTCCGCGGATACTTAAAAATAACATGCTTAACGAGTTCTTGGTCTTTGATCTGAGTCTGGCCATTTGGTATATACGCACTAACCTACTACGTGGGAAAGTTATGGGCACTCGACGTCGTGGTATCAGCCGAAGTCTTCGTGACGTCAGCGACTGAGCGGCGCGCGCCGGATTGGAACGTAAGCCTGCTCTTGTATTAAGGGGGCTATTTCTGCTTCCGGCCGCCCTCGCAACGTGCAGGTGTGCTAAGGGCGATGGGCCCAGACCCCTGTGCGCTTGGTTTAGACCGGCGTGCTGACCTCTCTATTGGCCTAGGTGGGGCTGCGATGTGTTGATCTTTCGCGGCCGGGCATGACCCCGAAAAGTGTGTCCGGCCAAATGGGATCGAGCGTGTTGGGTTATGTGGTGCACCCCTGCAGGGAAGTTTATCTATTCAAATAGCCGTGATCTTCGGTAACAGGACGACTTGGAGTTGTACCTTAACCTTATGACAACTAGAACCGGATACTTAATAAAACACACCCTTCCAAGTGCCAGATACAATCCGGTGATCGCTCTCTAACAGGGCGACGAGGAGGGGATCGCCGGGTAGGATTATGCTATGCGATGCTACTTGGAGGACTACAGTCTACTCTCTTCTACATGATGCAACACGGAGGCTTCCAGAAGCGTAGTCTTCGACAGGATTAGCTATCCCCCTCTTATTCTGGCATTCTGTAGTTCAGTCCGCCGATATGGCCCTTTACACATATACCCATGCATATGTAGTGTAGCTCCTTGCTTGCGAGTACTTTGGATGAGTACTCACGGTTGCCTTGTTCCCCCTTTTCCCCTTTTCTTTACCCGATTGCTGCGACCAGACGATGGAGTCCAGGAGCCAGACGCCACCATCGACGACGACCCCTACTACACCGGAGGTGCCTACTACTACGTGCTGCCCACTGACGACGACCAGGAGTAGTGAGGAGGATCCCAGGCAGGAGGCCTGCGCCTCTTTCGATCTGTATCCCAGTTTGTGCTAACCATCTTATGGCAAACTTGTTTAACTTATGTCTGTACTCATATATTGTTGCTTCCGCTGACTCGTCTATGATCGTGCACTTGTATTCGAGCCCTCGAGGCCCCTGGCTTGTATTATGATGCTTGTATGACTTATTTATGTTTTTAGAGTTGTGTTGTGATATCTTCCCGTGAGTCCCTGATCTTGATCGTACACGTTTGCGTGCATGATTAGTGTATGATTGAATCGGAGGCGTCACAGCGTCGATGGCAAGGCGTTTTTCACCCGGGATAGACTCAGCTAGACGCGCGAAAGGTAAAAGGCCGGCCCATTTCAACCTTCATCAGAGAACATTTCAGTTGGTGTCTCCCATTAATATAAATGTCAGTGTGCAAGTTAATAAAGCACGTACCGCTGAAGCCATCCTGGGTGTATCATCCAGTTTTCCTTAGGAGTGCGAGTGACCAGAGGCTCAAGCTTGCGTTCATACCCTATCGCATCACGATGACCCCTATCAATGTCCCCATTCAGCAACCACATTCCTGACATTCCTGCACATAAAAAATTCAGAACATAGCGCCACACTTAATACAAATTCATAGCATAGTGACACACTTAATAAAAATTCAGAACATAGCGCCACAGTTAATAAAAATTCATAACATAGTGCCACACTTAATACAAATTCAGAACATAGTGCCACACTTAATACAAATTCAGAACATAGTGCCACACTTAATATAAATTCAGAACATACTACTGCTAGCTTAGCTTCTTCCTCTCGCCCTTACTCCTCTACTGCCTCTACCTCCTCTTCTTCCCCGGTTGCCTCGTCCACGCCCAATTACGAAAGTGGGACCATTAGTGTCCCTATGGCCAAATTCACTGCATAGAATGCATTGCCTAGTCGGACCTCCTGCTTCAGATTCATCCATATCATTCCGGATGCGCTGAAACTGCCGTCTGCCTCTACTTGTATGCATATGCTCTGGGTTTGGAATGTAACGCCTTTCAACGAGGTTGACAGTGTTGAAATTACCCATTGATCGAAAACACATCAGCTCACCGGTCCAGGTATTAAGGACAGACTCTTTCAGAAAAAATGGAGACACAAACGATATTGCGTCCATTCTAAGCTGCCCGCAAGCAGCAAGTACATGTGAGCAAGGTAGGTGAAGCAATTTCGGTTTGTTGCATGTGCACTCACACGTTGGCCAGGCTTCATTACCAATTTTCACCTCATGCGTCCTCAACTCATTTGCACATCCAAGTTTGTTGTTGGCTAAGCGGACCTCAAACCTTCTTTCTTGATTACCGATGGCGACTACAGTGTGTGACCTAGCTTTTTGCATCTTGTTGTCCATGTACTTCGTGACTCTTTCACAATACCGTGTATTCGGGTTGTTGAAGATATGTTGCTCTGCTTTTTGACGTCTATCTCTGAAATACTTGACGGTGCCATAGAAAATACCCTCAACGATGGCTGTAAGTGGCAATGCCCCGTTTCCTCTGAGGACAAAATTGTATGTTTCCGCGAGGTTCGTTGTCATGACACCGTACCTTGCTCCATGTGTGTCATGTAGCAAACACCACCTCTCCAGAGGCTCATGCTCTATCCACTGGTCGAAGATTTTAATCAACCTCCCAAGCCTTCTCCTAGTACCAGGGTGGGTCCAATCCTGGCAAGTCACATAGCCCAACAGGCTCCTCTTCCACGGCCGCCGTTCCTGTTGCCAACTGTGCAGCTACTGCTTCAACATGTGCCCTCACCGCTGCATCTCTTGCAGCTTTCCTGTCCCTCACGTGTCTCTGCGTGCACACATTAAGTATGTCGCGTATCAAATTGTACTTCCATAACTGGTTCTGCTTGCACAGTTTTTTGAACAGATTCATCAGGTTCTTATTTCTAAACTGCAAGAAGAAATTAGCCCCCAAATGGCGCATGCACCAACGACTCTGCAAGTCCTGCCATGAAACTTGTTCCTCAGAGCCTGGGTTTATCAGTGTCCTCATCGCACTGAGTATACCTGCATGCCTATCGTGAAGGATGCACACATTGGGCTTCTCCTTCACAACTGATATTTTCAACTGCCTGAAGAACCATGTCCAACTTTCAATGTTCTCACTCTCCACAAAAGCAAATGCGAGTGGGATGACTTGATTTTGGCCGTCTTGACCTATGGTTGTCAGGATCTGACCCTTGTACTTGCCTGTGAGAAAAGTACCGTCAACACATATCACCGGTCGGCAATGCTTGAAAGCTTCGATGCATACACCAAAAGAGAAGAAGAGACGATGCAGCACCCTCACAGTTGGGAACTCTGGCATGAACATGTCTTGGATATCGATATAGGTGCCTGGATTCCACTGCTGCAGGGTGTGGAGGAGCTGGACAACAGAATCATATGCATCAAAATAAGAACCAAATCTCCTCTCAAGCGCCGCATGCTTAGCCCTCCAAGCCTTTCCATAAGAAATTCTGTACTTGAACCTGGCGAAGACTTTTGTCTGGACTGCCTTCACTTCCATAGCTTTGCCCTGAACTATCTTATCGTAAAACAACCGAGCAATAAGCATGGATGAAAGGTTGGCATGATCTTGAGGGATGCAGGGAATAAGACAAGTGTGATTAACTAAGTCACTTATCACCCAACTTGTGCCATACTTAGGGAGAAAGCCGTGCACCCTGGCGGGACAATCTGCGTTCTTGCATACCATTGTCAGGAATTTCTGACTGGACACTTGAGCTATGAAAACCCTTTGCGTGGACATTGCCCAATTAATTATTGCATCCTTCAGGGCTTGCTTGTTCGGATACATAGCACCCGTTGCAATATTGTTCTGGTGATATTGCCAGGCTGAATCATGTCCATCATTCACGGTCATTGCAGATGAGAAGTCATGATTCCATGATGCAGGATTCGGGACCTCCTCTGCATTTTCTTCCTCATCTGACTCGTCAGAATAATCGGCATGACCCCTTTCAACATCAGCGTCTTCTTCTTCCATCTGGTCCTGCATGTGCCCATCTAACTCGTCAGCGTCCACCTCGCCATTGTAATCACCATCGGCATTTCCTCCTTCTACCTGACTACTCTGCCCTGGTTCATAACCATAAGCATTTCCTCCTTCTACCTGACTGCTTTGTCCTTGTTCGTAACCATCATCTCCAGCATTTGACATAGATAACTGCCTCCCTACACTGCTATGACCAGGATCGTAGCCACCCTCGCCTTCATGTGCAGTGACCTCCTTCACGACGGGAAGCACTAAAGCAATAGGATTGCATCCCCTTCGTTCACAACCTTATAACCACCACACCCAATCGGAGTCTTGCTCTATCGGCCTCGAATAAAAGTAAATTATTGTACTTGACCGTATCCATAATGCATGAACACCGATGGTGTGTGTTTTAGTATCAAGACCTAAACTTGCCGCAATCCATTCTTTCAACTGACTGACTGACCATGTTTGAGGTGCGCTCATTGGCACCTCTATGTGAGTAAATTCACTCAGATCTGCTCCCATCTCAGTTGTTTGGACAGTACCAGGACCGTAGTAAAATCTGAACTTCACTACATCAGACATCTCGGCTCACCTATTTTTTTCAACAACGAAATACAATTCACTAACAAATATTAGACATGTCTATATATATATTACAGAATATTAACGGAGCAACTAATACAATTCACACACCTACAGGTATATTACAAATATTTGCCGGAGCAACTACAAATATTTACAGATTTTAATATTTGATTGCCTATATTACGGATTTTACCGGAGCTACTCCAAATACTGACACTCCTAAATATTTCACATCCACATATAGTACGGAATATCACCGGAGCAACTACACATTTTTACACAAATAATTAGTTGACATCTAAATATATTTACGTATATTACCGGGGCAAATAACAATAATCGCACACCAAATTTATTTCACATCGAAACATATTAACAAATACTATCGGAGCACCTACAAAAAATAAAATATTTGCTGAAATATACCCTTGAAGCATGCGTGCGAACGAAGAACGACGAACGGTGGCCACCAAACTGCCGGTGCTCCGCCTCCAACGAAGAACGACGAACGACGAGCTTCACCTCCACCACCTCCACCACACTGCCCCAACTTCACCACCACCACCTCCACCAAAATGCTCACCACAACCACCACGAGCTACCCCATCAGCAGATCGAGACCTCTTTTGGCTGCCCTAACTAAGTTGAATCCATTCACGGTGCCAAAACCGCAAAAAACTGGCTCATTTAGGTGTAGAAATTGGTGGCATTTTTGTACATAGAGAGGAGAAAGCAAGAACAGAAGCTTGGGCGTGGAGCGTGGAGGCAAAGGAGGATAAGGCCGCAGGGAGCCGGGCCAGCCGCGTGCGAGGTGGGGCTGCACCCTGTCGGCCAGCAGCAGGCCGATCGGCCCGCGGTAGGCTGATAGGGGCGCGTCCGCGCCGACAGCTCCCTCACTCCCCCTCGCGACATGGCCAGCCCAATCCGAGGCCAACACGTGCCAGGCGGGCCAGCTGTCAGCCGGCTACTAGCCGATTGCGCCCACTCGGCTCGCTGCGGGCTGACTAGGCCCAGTCGGCCTGCTGTGGGCCGACGGTGTATTGTTTTTAAAAATAATTTTTCAGCGTAATATTTGTGCAAATTAATAAAAAATATATTATTTAAAAAAAATAGCGTTATATTGTGTCCTGGGATTTGTCTGACTTCAAGGACCATAGCAGGTTCAGTTTTGATTGTGCCATCTTCATTCACCATAGGGGGATCTAGACTAGGAATAGATTTAGTGCCCAAATGCATTTTCAATTGACTTACATGGAACAATGGATGGATCTTCACATGCTTTGGGAATTGCAACTTGTAAGCAGAATTGCCTATCTTCTGTATCACAAGGAAAGGACCATAGTACTTGTTTTGCAGTTTACGAGCACCTCTGAAACCAAATGCTGCCAATCTGTAAGGAGACATCTTCAAGTACACTAGGTCTCCTGGGTGAAATTGTCTCTCAACTCTTTTTAAATCTACATATCTCTTTGATGGTGCATGGACTAAGGGGTACCAACCTAGTTGGCCCACAGCCCGTACGCCGAGCTCATGGCCCACCGATCTCATAAGGAAGGACTCTGAAAGCCTCAAATCTTGCGTGATCACTCCCCATTCTTTTTTCCTTCTCTGAGCCGTAAACCCCATGGCTTAAGGCGCTGCTGCCGCAGGACCGCATCTTTGTCAGCACACTGCTAGAAAAGATAGGATTGACGAGCGACCATCGAGGTGTTGCAGGCAGCCGTGAGGGACAACGACTTTGTGAGGTCCCGGTCACTAATTTGAACGAGATCAGGCAGAACTGGGGAAGAACAAGGTGGATCTCAGATCTGGAATTGTGTATTTCTACTATAAGATGTACTCCCTCCGTCCGGAAATACTTGTCATCAAAATGGATAAAAAAGGATGTATCTAGAACTAAAATACGTCTAGATACATCTCCATTTATCCATTTTCATGACAAGTATTTTCGGACGGAGGGAGTATATGAGTATTTCTTCTGCTCAAAGGTAAGCGAGGAATCATTCAACTATACCGAATCCAGCCACAACCCGGCTTCTGATAGGCAAGCAAGTCACGAGTGAGGGCTTTTGGTGGCCGAGCTACAGGCGGGCCAAAATTCGGCTCGTCTATTTGGGCCTTGGGATTCAGAACCTGTCAGTTCGTGGCGGCTGTGTGCCAGGCCTAGTGAGGGGAATACGGCCGATGATACTCCTATCCGCGCGTATTGTGTTCGACCCATTGGACGGAGTTGCTCCCAGGACTAGAAAGGGTTATGTGTCCTACGACGGGAATTTGGAGCATGTTGGGTGGTTCGAAACAACACAGGTAAATGGATCCAATGTGACTCCGTCAGACCCCACCCCACCCCCTCGGGCTTACCTTGTGGAGCAGATAGAGCCGCGGGACAAGATTCGTTTCCCACCCATTCTCTTCCACACACGGGCACCGCGGCGACGATGGTGCTGCGGCGATATGTCCACCGACGGCCTCAATCTCGACAGGTGTATTCGTTTTGCTGCGCTGAGTCCCTTCTTCTATCTCTTGCATGTGGATTCAACAGCGTGGGATTGGAAAGTGCTTGCTCATGTGGCTAGATTTGATTCTCGTCGGGGTATCTCCGTGCCCGCGGGCTAGAATGGTTATGTCTTCCTAGTGGAGTCCTGATGACCCACAAGTATAGGGGATCAATTGTAGTCCTTTCGATAAGTAAGAGTGTCGAACCCAATAAGAAGCGGAAAAAAATGACAAGTATTTCTTAGCAAGGTAATTTCTACAAGCACTGAAATTGTCGATAACAAGTAGTTTGATAGCAAAATAATTTGTAATGAGTAAGTAACGGTAACGTTAAATAAAGTGCAACAAGGTAGCCCAATCCTTTTGTGGCAAAGGACAGGCCAAACAGTTTCTTATAATAAGCAAAGTGTTCTTGAGGACACATGAGAATTTCATCTAGTCACTTTCATCATGTTGGTTCGATTTTGCATTCGCTACTTTGATAATTTGATATGTTGGTGGGCCGGTGCTTGGGTGTTGTTCTTACTTGAACAAACCTCCCACTTATGATTAACCCCCTCACAAGCATCCGCAACTACGAGAAAAATATTAAGATAAAATCTAACCATAGCATTAAACATATGGATCCAAATCGGTCCCTGACGAAGTAGCACATAAACTAGGGTAAGTTTCTGTCACTCTAGCAACTCATCATCTAATAACTACTTCACAATGCATTCTCTTAGGTCCAAAGATGTTGAAGTGTCATGTAGTCGACGTTCACAATGACACCACTAAGGGAATGAAAGTACGTAGCTCAACAATACCGGGCGTTGATGCTCTCCTGATTTGTCGAGGAGGGGCTGGGGCGCATGAGCTGAGAGGGGGTGGGGTGGGGGTGGGGAGAGAGAGTAGTCTTGTACATTGTTCTTACCGTTCCAGATAGATTCAACTACATACTTTAAGCGAAAATTTATTTTATTTATTTTTCCCTAAGCGTTTGGCATTGGACATGCCTGAACCACTCCACTATGTCTAATTTTTTCTCTCTTGGTTGATAAAAAAAGTTTATATTGGATTTAGTTGGATCGACGTACCCATTGAGTGGATTCAAATTTAACTGGGAGGTAGAATCGATTCGAGTTCATGTTCCCTCAAAGGCTGTGCTTTGCATATTTTGTGGCTGGGTGTTGGGTGATTCCTCGAGTTGTTTAAAATAGCGCAACAGCAATATGTAAGTTGCCTAAATTTGTAATTTAGTTAAGTGGATTTTGTAGGAGAAGGAATAAGGAGGCAAGGCGGAGCTCCGAGGCCGAGCCGGAGGTGCCACAGCGAGTGCCAGCAAGAGGCGAGGGGCCGCGGGCAAGGCTGAGCCGGAACCGGAGACGTCATGGCTTGCCGCGACGTCTTGGGTGGAGGTGAATCCGAGGGTTGACTGGTGTGAGTGGAAGACCTTATAGTACTAGTTCCCACTCGCATTAGACAATGATGTCGCTCGTCGCAGGGCGGGCAATGAAGAATGAACGGTTGAAGCAGGAAGAAAGCTCGAGAGGAAGAAAGGAAGACTGACCCGTTATGGATCTTCCAAGGTCCAAAGTCGACCTATTTTATTTTGGACGGCTCACTAAAGTCGTTCCTTCATTACAATAGCTAATCCTCCTCCTATCCCTCGAAGGAAACCCCTCCGCTGGTGCGTGGCGAACAAAGTTTGTAATGGTGATCACCCCCGGCCGCATCTGCAAAAAGAATGGTGTCCGGCCGTCCGTCCTGCTAGCAGGCACAGGCACAGCACCTACCTAACGCCAGTAGTCAGACCAACTAACAAATGGAAACGCGCTCGCAAGAACGCCTCTAACAAAATCATGTGCTCCTTTCTCCTAGTATGAAATCAAGAAGGTTGTTGAATTGACCACGCACGTTTGCAGCGTGGGTGCCAGAGCTCGATCAACCATATATGTGTACACCTCCGACTCCGATCCGAGGTAGGACATGTCCAGGCCCATCCATAGCTAAGCTCGTGTTTTCGCGCCACCAATCCACATCCAGCTCGGCCTCGGCGATCACAACGACCTACTCCCTAGTATATATATACCTACAATACAATCTGTCGAGATCAGAGCTAGCCAGGTCAACCAGAAGCGAACGCTAGTCGGTCCGGCCAACAAACAACACGCCTCGCTTCCTCCTCCTCCTAGTCCGATTCCGAGCTCACAACACACCAACCATCAACCATATATATCTCCACAGCTTGTAGCTCGTCGTCAAGTGCACCGGTGGGACAGCGATCTCGAGCTCGCAACGAACGTCAAGGTCAGAGCTTAGCTAGCTCTTCTTTTCACAGGATGGCCGCCATAGGCGCCTTCTTCTCGGGGCAGGTCAACCGCGTCAAGGACGTGGCGAACCAGCAGCAGGCACTGAGCAGGCGCCAGTCCGCCTCGGGCCAGGACTTCCCGGGGTCCGGGCACCGCCCGGCCGACCGCAGGACGTGGATGGCGGAGCTGGGGCCGGAGCGGCTGCGCGTGCACCAGGTGGTGTGGCCGGGCACCCACAACTCCGCCACCGCCGAGATCGGCGTGCCCTTCCTCACCCGCCCCTTCGCGCAGTGCCAGTCGCTCTCTATCTACCACCAGCTCGCCACGGGCTGCCGCCTCCTCGACGTCCGCGTGCAGAAGGACCGCCGCGTCTGCCACGGCCCGCTCGTCGCGAGCTACACCGTCGACGTCGTCATCGACGACGTGCGGCGCTTCCTGTCCGAGACCGCGGCCGAGGTGGTCGTCCTCGAGGTGCGCACCGAGTTCGGCCACGAGGACCCGCCGGAGTTCGCCAAGTACCTCGTGGAGCGGCTGGGCGAGCACCTGATCCCGCAGGACGACGCCGCGTTCCGCAAGACCGTCGCGGAGCTGCTCCCGCGGCGGGTGATCTGCGTGTGGAAGCCGCGCAACTCGCCGGCGCCGGCGCGCGGCGGGCCGCTCTGGAGCGCCGGGTACCTGAGGGACAACTGGATCAACACGGACCTGCCGGAGAAGAAGTTCGACGGCAACCTCGCGTCCCTCGCGCAGCAGCCCGACCCGGCGGCCGCCCGGAGGCACCTGTACCGGGTGGAGAACACGCTGACGCCGCAGACCGACAACCCGGTGCTGCTCGTCGAGCCGGTGACGCGGCGCATCCACCGCTTCGCGCGCTTCTTCATCGCACAGGCCTTCGCCAGGGGCCTCGGCGGCAAGCTGCAGGTCCTGTCCACCGACTTCATCGACGGCGACTTCGTCGACGCCTGCGCCGGCGTCACCAAGGCCCGCGTCGACGGCGCCGCGTGAGATCAAAGGCATGCATGTGGTAGGCAGGGTTGGCTTCGCCGAGTGTGGTAAATTTCTCGTGTGTTGGCGTCATGGCGTCGATCTGAACGTACGTGATGCTGTATTGCCCTTGTATGTTCTTGTTTGTGTGTACATAGTGAAGTGATGATGAACTAAAAGCAATTGCGCGCTTTGGCTGCGCCGCGCAGTACTATGTGTCAACCCTTCTTTTGTTTACATAATCAGTGTAGTGTCAAAAACACTCTTATATTATGGGATGGAGAAAATATATTTTAACCTTGTTCTTAAGTATGAAGATGCATTGGCAAGTTGCAGGTGCACTAAAAATCAAATGAATGACCTGTAAATGCTCTTCACCCTGCCCAACGTGCTACAGTATAGAAAGTACTCTTTCCGTAAAGAAATATAAGAGAGTTTAGATCACTAAAATAGTAATCTAAACACTCTTATATTTCCTTACAGAGGGAGTATCATTTAATCTGAAGATTGTGGTATTTGATTGTCAACATATTCAACATACAAAAGCAATATGAATACATTGTAGGCAAAGATAATGTAGCCTCTAGTAGGTTGAGAATATGTTAGTACAAGTGGGAAAGTTTTAAAATAAAAAATGCATTAGGCCGCCATTAGAAAGGCAGCTAATTCTAGTGCAAGGGTCGGCCCCGCACGATTAGAGGATTCATTTGTTGCTGGATCCGTCGTGGTGTGCTGAGTGTGTGTAAATTTCATTTCATATGGGCTCGTGTTTGTAGATTTGTGTTTTTAAATTTGCGCCCACGCCTGCTCCTTCTCCCCGAATTGACTGACCCAAATACGAAATTCACACTGTTAACCTAACCCAAAAAAAAAGGTTTTTGGCTGGATATGTTTCTTCTTCCTCCGGCCGTTTTCTAGATCAAAACGAATGGAGAATACCTCATGGGACATGTGGTTACAAATTCAAAAATTTACATAGAGCGAATGGAGCACAATCAACTGCATTCGGCCCGATTTTCCTTCACTTCCTCCCCTGCCTCACCTCCGATGAACTCATGTCCATGCCGGCTCGGGCTAATCCGACCCGTAGTCGGTATGAGAAGACCTTCCACCCGCATGGTCAACCTGCTGCCACACCTCCACCGGCGCTGACTCGGGCTCGGGCACTACTCTTTTCATTTGAATCGACGGCTGATGCTGAATTTATTCCAGTTGCGTGTGAAATAGCTAGTGTAGGAAATAAAACTACGATTGCTACCAAACCCCATGGAATATCAACCAGCACCCACCGCCCAACGCAGCAGTTTAATATTTGAATGAAAGACCAGCAAAGGGGCCAATCATGGAACAAAAGCATCTGGCAAAGGTTTACCGCCCAGCCCAGCCCAGCAGCTTTATATTTGAAAGGCCAAAAAGGAGCCAATCATCATGGCACAAAAGGCATCCGCCAAAAGATTTTTCTCCGGGAATGTCGAATCTTCAGCATGGCATGGCTCCTCCGTTTCTTCTTTCAGAATTAGCATCAGCTAGCTGGGAGCTACAATCCGCAGAAATGCAGGGGCATTCGCCAGCTCGCGGCGCCCTTTGCTGAAGCAAGCCCACCTTCCAGTAAGAAGGTTCTTCTCGTCGATCTCCTTCTGCATACCTGCCCACAAACCAAGGAAAGCACAAATGTGGCACATCAACTCAAACATATAAAGCTTGTTCTCAAGACATGCGAGTATATCAACTTTGTTTGACACCATGGCGGTTCCGGTACACCGAAGGGGCGAAGGATATGGAAAGAGAGGAACGCGAGGATCTCCAACGCCGCGCACTGCACAGCGGCGCAGGCAGTCTTTGAAGCTACCATGGAGGACTTCAGAATGTGGAAGGCTGCTGATTGTATCAACCAGCTATTAGTGTAGCTAACTGTTCCTGCTCTGTTCCTTCCTTCCCAGATCAACACGATCTCTGTGCTGCCTCAAACACTGTACTTGTATTTTCTCTTCTCTCTTAATAAAGAACGGACACCGGCCTTTTCGACAGGATTTTTTTTTTCTTCAGCCGGCTAATGTTCTCTGAATGTCCGATTCGATTTCGGAGGCAGAAAACCTAACCGCGGCCAACTGACACACATAACATCAAGCGATCGACTGCTAATATGTCATAATACATAAAGACATGAGCAGGTATTGGATATTCTTAAGGAGGTTGACTGCAAGTCAAGTCAAGGTAAGCGGACGCGTTTGCTGTTGCCATCAATCAGGAATTTTAAAAGTAGGGACATAAATTTCCATGCAATTTCCACTGCATTTCTTCAGAGAATCACTGACTGGCTGACCTACCAAAGTACTGATTGGCTGGCTTAAAAGCCACAGAACAACAACCCATTTCCCAAACTCGGACATCCCCCATGGGTGCAACTGCAGCCTGCTGCGTCCTGCTCATTCTAGCCGCCACGGCTGCCTCCTCTGTGTACGCACAACAAGACGGCGGTGGGTGCTTCGCAGGTGAGAGGGATGCGCTGCTCTCATTTCGAGCCGGCATCGGAAAAGATCCCCAGGGGCTCCTCACCTCGTGGGGTGGCCAGGACTGCTGCCTCTGGGGCGGCGTCAGGTGCAGCAACACAACAGGCCATGTCGTCGAGCTCGACCTCCGCAACAGTTTCTTCTTGGATGATGCACTCGCCCCCGTGTTCCGCAACAATTCTCATGGACTGCGTGGGAATATTAGTACCTCCTTGCTTGCTCTGCGTCACTTGGAGTACCTGGATCTCAGTGGGAACTATCTCGGAGGAATAGGCGTGCCCATACCAAGATTCTTGGGCTCTCTCCCGAGCTTGGTATATCTCAACCTCTCCTCCATGGATTTCGACGGGAAGGTGCCCCCTCAACTTGGCAACCTCTCCAGGTTACTATATCTTGACCTCAACAACATTTGGAATCCTAATGTGCATTATGCTGATGATAATATATTGCATGCTGAGGATATATCGTGGTTACCACGTCTTCCTTCCCTAAGGTTTCTCGACATGAGTGGTGTGAATCTCACCGCTGTTGGCAACTGGGTTCAAGTGCTTAACATGCTTACTAATTTGAGAGCACTTCGTCTTTCTGAATGCCATCTTGTCTTTCCACACACACCTATTCTGCATTCGAACCTAACATCACTTGAGATGCTTGATTTAACAGCGAGTGGGATTGACACCTTGAACCCAACCTACTGGTTCTGGGATGTTGGCACCATCAGGCATCTTGATCTCACGAATAACGGAATTTCTGAACCTTTTCTGGATGCAATGGGAAATATGACTTCCCTTGAGGTTCTGAAACTTGGAGGCAATTACCTCACAGGTGTAAGAACCGAAATCCTGAACAACCTGTGCAATTTGAGAGTGCTAACACTGTGGTCAAATCCGATCAACCAAGACATTTCAGAAGTTTTGAAGGGGTTGCCTCAGTGCGCATGGAGTAAGATAGAGTTGCTAGATCTATCTTGTACCAATATCAGTGGGGAAATTCCAAAGTGGATTAACCAATGGACTAATTTGAGCATTCTTCAACTATCTTCAAATAGGCTTGTAGGATCAATACCTATTGAAATTGGTATGCTCAGCAAACTCAACCAGTTGTATCTCGATGGTAATCAGTTAAATGGCTCTATATCGGAGGAACATTTCACCAGTTCAGTGAATTTGGAGGAACTGGACTTGTCTTACAACTCCCTACACATGACAATCAGCTCACACTGGAATCCGCCCTTTAAACTGCATCTGGCTTATTTCCCTCGTAGCAAAGCTGGACCTCGGTTTCCTTTGTGGCTTAAAGGGCAGATCAGCATTACTAATCTTGACATTTCTGATGCAAACATAGTTGATTATCTCCCGGATTGGTTTTGGACTGTATTTTCAAATGTTCAATATTTGAACATCTCTTGTAATAAGATCAGTGGCAGGTTACCAAGGACACTTGAATTTATGCCTTCTGCTCTAATATTTGACCTCAACTCCAATAACCTCACTGGTACTCTACCGCACCTACCAAGGCATTTGATAGAGCTTGACATTTCCAGAAACTCTTTATCAGGGCCACTACCGCAACAATTTGGGGCTCCATCCCTCATGGATTTATTGCTTTCTGAGAATAGTATCAATGGCACTATACCACCATATATTTGTCAGTTGCAGTTGCTGCAAGTTTTGGACCTCGCAAAGAACTGTCTTGTAGGACAGTTTCCCCTCTGTCCAGAGGTATCCGAAGGAAGATTCATTAAAGCTATAATTTTAAATGAAAACAACCTTTCTGGTGAATTCCCTTCATCCTTGCAGAGCTTCCCAGAGTTGATTCTACTTGATCTTGCCCATAACAAATTTGGTGGAGAGTTGCCGACATGGATAGCAAAGAAATTGCCAGATTTGTCTTATCTCAAGCTGCGGCATAATATGTTTTCCGGTTCTATTCCAGTTGAGCTCACACATCTTGGATACCTGCAATATCTGGACCTTGCGTATAACAGAATATCAGGATCAATACGTCATACATTGGGCAACTTGAAAGCTATGGTTGAGGATCAGACACAATCACAAGTTGACCCTTTAACGTGGAGTGTGGAAAGGCCAGGAAACCCTGCCACAGACTATGCAACAAAATATGATGATAGCTTAGAAGTGGTAATGAAAGGTCAATACCTTGATTACACTAGCAATGCCTTTTATATGGTTGGTCTTGACTTGTCCTGCAACAATTTAGTTGGAGATATTCCAGTTGAAATAACATCTCTTGTTAATCTGAAGAACCTGAACATCTCCTATAATGGGTTGTCCGGTAAGATCCCAGAGAAGATTGGCCTTCTTGGATCATTGGAGTCTCTTGACCTGTCATGCAATGAACTCTCTGGCGAAATTCCTTCTGGCTTCTCAGACATGACAATGTTAAGCAAGATGAACCTGTCATACAATAATCTATCAGGAAGAATTCCCACCGGGAATCAGCTCCAGACGCTCATTGATCCAGCATCATCGTACATCGGCAACAAATACCTCTGCGGGCCTCCTCTTTTGAGGAACTGTTCAGGGCCCAAGGTATTTGGAGGGGATCTTGATGAGCATCAAGCAGAGGCGAGGTTTTCTTATCTTGGCCTGGCTGCAGGATTTATCCTGGGTCTTTGGGTGGTCTTTGTTGCCTTCTTATTTTGTAAGAGATGTAGAGTTGCTTATTTCCAACTGTTTGACAAGCTACTGTGTGCCATACAAGCATTCATGGCCTGAAATTCTTCAGGCTGCCATGGAAAATTGCTGTTCCGAAGACAGAAGCCCAATCAGCATTGTATCGTGATGTTTTTTCTATTCTTCTTTACAACTTTGCTCTTTAATTGGCTGTACCGTACTATTTGATTTGGGGACCTTCCTTCAGTACTCTCTTTTTATAATCTACACCGAGATCAACTCTAGAGGGTTGCTACTACCGCAATGCACCATTGTAATGAGGATCCACCATCACAGATTGTTATAGATAAACATTGTATTTTCTCACTGTTGATGGTGAAATTATTGTTTGCATAGTTGATTCTGACTGCTGAGTGAGGTGTCCACATGGAGTAGTGGAGTACTAAATGCGAAGGCGAGCTTCGCCGCGGCTCCACTGCAAGTGTTTGTTATTTGTGTTAACTAATGATCAGCTCCACTGCAAGTTGATCAGGTACAGTACTTGTGTTTTTGTTTGTCGTCGTAGATTGTATATGCAGAAGGCCTCTTAAGTAATAGCAAATGCAAGGAAATTTGGGCCTTCCATTTACAGAACACAAGGAAAGATCCGATTACATAGTTTTTTTTATCTCAACTACAAACTTAGCCAAGGACTGGACTACATAGTTGCAAAGTGGTCTCTCATGTAAGGAGGTGTATCAAGTTGCACAGCGGTCTATCATATGAGGAGGTGTATCACAGCCTATTATAATAAATCGCCTCTCATGTACGGAGGTGTATCAAGTTGCACGGCAGTCTATAATGTGCGGAGGTTGTATCACATCCTATTATAATAAATCGCAGTGCAGTAAAATTTGGTAATTAGCATAACAAAGGACAGCTTCATCTGAACTAGGTATATGGTGTAGAAACTAAAAACTCTAACCAATCTGTTCTAATAACTGAAAACTCGATGGTGAATATTATGGGAGTTAGTATGAATAAACACATATTTTATTTTATTAATTATCTTTTCTGTTGAAGTAGTTAACATGCATGTGCACTTGAACATAAAGCTAGCTATGTAGCAAGTTCATTGAGAGTATCCAACCAAGGACAGAATTCCTCCATGTGAAAATTACAAGACACAAATAGATGCTTAAGAATACAAGGGAAGAAATTTAGATCTTCACTGATTTCTACAGTAAAACAACTAAAGAGAATGTTCATAGGTAAGAAACTAGAGAAGTAATAGTCATGCATCTGATGGAAAACTAAGAAATACAGTAGTTCAACAAGTTTCGCTATATTTACAGACTGAGAATATAATATACCCTTGTTTCACCTTGTACATTGTAGGGTGAAAAGTCAAGTTATGGCATAATGTTACATAACATAAATATTACTCACCTATACTCTGTAGCCGTCCATGGATTTCTGGAGGTACCTAGCAGCTGATTATGGGGTATTAGGGACTGGAAGTTCAGGTATTCTGGTAAATATAATATGAACTGGAATATGATTGAATCCTTCTAGCTAACTACTTCTCCCTCCTTTCCACCTATGGATAACTAGTAAGCAAATCTTGTATGTTATCCACTTTGCTCTCAATACAGAGAAGTTTTCACCCTTCTTTACTTTGAGATATTTTTCGAACGCCCTCTTCTAAAATGATTCATTATCCCACAATCCTCCACATGGCAGTGGAAAATGCCATGGCCTTCCACAGAATTGTAATGATGGAAACATGGAACAGAAATAAGAATATGGTCTAGTTTAGACTCTAGAACCGTAATTGTACTCTCCAGCTCCAACTTTTTTATTAAAGCAAGTATAAGTGCCCTCTCTGCATAAAAAAATGCAGCCAGCTTACAGTACAGTGTTAGCAAGTAATTTTCATGGAGTCTACTACATGTGTAAGTGTGTGGCTATTATAAAGATGGAAACTCATTGCTGAAGTAAAGGGTATGGTGTGATTTCCATCTCTAGAGATGAGGAATCAGAACTATAGTAAGCAAGGTGTGCATAAGTACCTGCAAGATCTTGTAAAATAGTAGCTTAAACCAATGCATTCTTCGTCATCTTCTCTAACAGCTGGGCCATATGTATATGTATTAAACAAAACTATGAAAGTGGTTCATTGCATATCATCCCAATCCCATATACTGTAGACATGCAGACACTGTTCATTACCTCCTAATCCTATCGCCCAAGTAGGCGCAGAATTTCCCATATTAGTATGGGAGCTTGCTGGAATTTTGCTAGATTTTTGAAAAATATCAAAATTTGAACCAATTTGGTATTGCCAATTCAGACAAACATGTGCTCAAAATGACATGAATTCTTTTAAGACCAATACTAGTAACATGTTTGACCATACCTTGAAGTTTCATACAGTTCACATACCAATACATCAAGTACTAGAGAAGCAACAACTAGAAGACCAAAACAATGATACAGTGTTGTTTCTAACTAATGCTATGGTAGAACACCTCCAAACCAAAATATAGAAATGTATGCCCGAATGACCAGCCGCAAGCCAACTGCCCAGATTAGCACAATTATTAGTGATAGAATAGTAAGGCAATGTTGACTATTAACACTAGTAAAACTGGCATATGCCTCTAAGAAATCACATTGAACTCATGAGGCAAATGCCCTTCACGCCTTAATTTCTGGAATGGTATCATGATTTGATCATCATGAATGCTTCTAAATATCTCTTTCTCAAAGTAGCACACCATTAATCTATTTAGCCATTCATTTGATACCTCATTACGCAAATCTGTCTTGATGATCTTCATTGCCGAAAATATTCACTTAACTGGTGCAGTTGCCATAGGAAGAATCAACGCCAACTCAATGAGGCGATATACCAACTGGAAAGATGTGTGTTTCTTTGTTTGAACCATCAATCGAGCAAGTGCGGACACATCTCGGCATCCATTAAATTCCTCACTTCTCCTAATGTTCATAAGGAATCTTGGAAGGTCAAATCTTAGCAACAACCGGTCAGCTTTCGTAAAGTCCTCAGCATAAATTTCAGCAAGCCGAATAAGTTTGTCAGCATTAAACTTTGAGAAGTTGTTTGCCGGATTAAGACAAGAAATACAATCCAATAACTCGGTGGAAACTTCATTGAATCGATGATTCATCTCAGTGATAGTTGCATCAATGGCAACATTGAATATGGTAACCTTGCAATAGTGAAGTCGAGTCACCTTATTCTTAGTGCGAACAGATTGACCCATAGCTCCAACAAGATCATCCATATTTGGCACATCAATGTCATGTGCCTCACAAAAGTTTTTGGCTTGACTGAATAAAGACTCCCACCCATTGTCCCTCATGCCTTGCAAGCTTTCTTTCACATCTAAGATCAAATGCATGGCTTCAACAACATTTTGATTCTTTCTTTGCAAAGCTTGCGATAGATAATTTGTGGTTCTCAACAAGTTTATTGAGAAAAACATGATGAACACAAATTCAAAGCATTCCATCTTAATAAGCAAACCTGAAGCTCCACCTTGACAAGTGTGTTCCCGAGCATCAACCACTACAATTCCTAGCACATCCACCACAGCATTCCACATTGTGAATATACGAAGCAAGGTTCTGAGATGTGAGCCCCAACGAGTATCTCCTGGTCTTGTTATGCTAGATTCTTGATCCAACCAGGTTCCGGATGAAATCTTTCCATTCTCCATCAAATCTAACAATTCGTCTTGATGTTTGGCCAGTAATGCATCTTTCCTCTTGCAAGATGAACGCACTTGAGTCACTATAAGTGGGATATAGTTGAAGAAATCAGCAATAGCAGGACTACATTGAGCAACATTGACAACCACCAACTGCAACTGGTGAGCAAAGTAATGAACATAAAATGCATATGGAGCTTCATCTCTAACCAATTTTTGCAAACCATTGAATTCCCCTCTCATATTTGAAGCCCCATCATAACCCTGTCCACGTAGCCTAGAAATTTGCAAACCATGATAATCCAACACATCAACCAAAGCTTCTTTAATTCCAGCAGATGTACAATCCGTGATGTGCTTAATTGCAAGGAATCTTTCCTGGAGCTCCCCGTGGTCATCAAGAAATCTAAATGCATCAAGAAATCAGATTAGTGAACATTCTTAGTACATTATAAACAACACTAAAAATGGCATGCATTACCTCACAGTCACTGCCATTTGCTCTTCTACTGAGCAATATCTAGCCTCATCAATAAGGATTGAGAAGTTCTTGTCTCCAATGTCATTCTTAATAACTTGACTTGGATGGAATTCTAATATGCGCTGCCTTGGTCGGTTTGTACTCTCATCAGATGTGGTACCATTGCTCTCCTCATTTGGGGGTTCAGCCTCAGGAGGAGGCATTGTGCTCATAACAAGTAGGGGGAGGGGATTTGCAGTCACATTAGCCGGGGCAAGTCCAGGCTCAACATCGGCAGGGGGAGGAGTAACTGAACTGCTTGCATAAAAATCATGCATACTCGTGGTCTTTCTCTTCATTTCTAAATCTGCAAGCAAATTGTAATTGACACTAAATCAGTTAACAGTTCATGAACTAGCAAACAGATTGTAATCGACACTGAATCAACTAAAGAAAGCAGTAGAAGCAAATAATCTGGGGATTAAACCTCGGCGTCCCTCCAAGGCTCCAACGGCCGACGCGCTGGATGCGGCGACTGGTCGCGACCTCCTCACTCCGGCGCGGGGCGTGGCGGCGTGCGCCTGTGTGAGCGAGCCGAACCCTAGCTCCGGACGGCCGGCCCCTCCGCTTCTGCCAGCCAACCAAAGGACTGCAGCCAACGACTGTTGCCGCTGCTGTCTGGCGCCTGCGATGCTGCGGGGCTCCTGCACGCTGCCGTCCGCGCGCGCACTGAGGAGCGCTTGCGTGCACGAGGGCGAGCCGAGGATGGCCGGAGGAGGCTGCCGCTGCCTAGGGGTAGGGGCGGCGGCGGCGGCGGCGGCGGCGCGTCTCCTGGCTGGCTGCGAACGAGCGGTGAGCTGACGAGAGGAACGGGCGGGGGACCTGGACGAAGCGCGCTGGCTCTATTCCTAGAAATTGGGCTGGTCATAGATGGGCTGGGGAGTGGGAAGTTGGGCTGGACCGAAGCATAGTATAATTACTTCTTTTTTTTCTGAGTAACAAGCATCTAAACCACTTTATAGTGTATGAATAACTTTAAATATTGACCGTTGGATCAAGCCAATCCCACGGGTACAAAGTTGGCAAATCCAAGAATTATTGGCCTTTGGATGTCATCTTCACTTCATCAGATTCTTTTCTTTTTGCGGGTGGAATTTGTATTACTCAAGTGGTAGCAAAGCTACTGTCTGAAATACAAAGATCAATAACCTCTGACAAGCTAGAGTTCAACCAAACGACAGTTCGTCCTTCACTTCTAGCATACTTTGCTAAAAAAATCACTAACATTGTTTTGAGTACGATTAATATGCGTGAAACGAGTCATCCGAAGACTCCTCAAATGCTTGATCTCCTGTACCAAAGAGGCAAAAATTGATCTATCTGTTGCTTCATTAGTTATCAAGTTGACAGTTGCTAATGAGTCCATCTCCACAAGAATGGGAAGCTCCGTTCTTTGGATAGCAATTGATAGGCCTTCCATGCAAGCACTAAGCTCCGACTCCAAAGCATTTCTGCATGAGAAGAGTGCCCTGCATGATGAGAAAATAATGTTGCCCTCATTATCACGGAGTACCATGCCTGCAACTGCTCGACCATCTGCTAACCATGACTATCTAGAAGATTCCATGGTTGAGCTTAAGCACAATGCACAAGCACGAAAGTATAAGCACCTCTCTTTTGTTCTAGAATCTTTCATACTTGAATTATCTAACCTTTTTCTTCTAAGCGAATTGTCATTCCTTTTATACACAAACCTCGCATCACATGAACTTCTTATTTGTTTTACGCTCTTTTATACTTTAATCCCCCCCCCCCCAAAAAAAACAATTATTCAAAGAGAATTACCATTGACGTTCACTTTTACTTTATATATGGTTTTTTTCAAGGCTATGCTAACACGTTCGTAAATGTCATTTGTCTTTGAAGAAGCAATACTAGCTACCCAAAACTGCAATACGAGATACCCAAACAAATATGTTCGATATACTTCACATGAGATTCATGAAGTATTATACCATGCAATTTTTGAATATTTTATAGCTAGAATCTGATTTTTCAACAGGATGAACTACGAGAATAAATTTAATTACATCTACAATCTACATATATGACTCCAATCTTACATGTATACGTGCTATAGTGTGGTATGTCTATATTTGTTCATATTTTGGTCATCTAAACTTCTACGTGCATTGCATGTGTACCTTACTAGTAGTATACTTGTTCTCAAAAAATACAAGCATGGTATACTACTAGTAGTACTAAAAACTTCTAAAAAACTAGTAGTATTAAAAAAAATGTTTGCGTAAAAAAACACTAAAAATGGTATATCTATAAAAAAATACACTATTTATAGCAAATACTCTCTTTGTTCCCTAATATAAGACCTTTTAGCTTTTTGTTGATTCGTATGTATCTAGACACATTTTAGTATGTATATTCACTCATTTTAGTATGTATATAGTCAATATTTTGAAATAACTAAAAGATCTTATATTAAGAAATCGAAGGAGTACATGACTCGATTCTCGGAATTTTCGCTTGAACTCCACACAGAAAATGGCGACTGCTAGGCGCCGACGCGCCAGCCCAAATTTGGGCTGGTCGCACCCTGGGCGTCCGATACGTGACGCCCTAGCTATCAGGTCAGGCCTCGCTTCTTCCTTGATGAGCCCTTTTCCCCCAAATCACGCGAGGCCACACAGGATGAGAACGAGACGACCGGCCTTCGAAGCTTGCCACATCCTCGTTGCTCGCTGGATTGCCGCAGCTCATGACGGCAAATCTGCCCGTCGTCTCTTGCAATTGTGCTCGCCGAGGAACCTTGGTTGCAAAAATCCGTCGTCCGTCGGTTGCAAATTCCCCGTCAACCGGATGAAACTCCTGTAGTCGATGTTTTGATGGTTGCAGCACTCCGGTACGCCGCCGCCACCCTCGCCCCATGGAAAGGATGTAGCAAAAAAATCCGTCGGTCGTAGCAAAAAGCAACGACGGTTGCAGCAAAATACAGCGTCCGCCGCCGTCGCAAGTCGCAGCTCTGCCATGAATGGATGTAGCAAAAAATCCTGCCGGTCGTAGCAAACAGAGATAACGGTTGCAACAAAAAATCAGCATCGCCATCGTCGCGAGTTGCATCACCCCATGTACCACTGCTCAGCTTCTGTCGTCGCCGCTCTCCATCGTCAGCTTTGCAGTTCCTCGGTTGGTGCTTTTCATAAAAGCCGTTGCAGCTATCTTGTAGCCGGTTCCAACTTTTCCAGTTTGCGTGTTGGCTGCCCAACAACTTCCCCGTCTCCGTTTGAAGCTTTTTTAGAAGCCGATGGTAGCTTCCTCGGACAATGGTTGTAGCATTTTGCAATACTGTTTGCAGCTCCTCCTGCGCCATTTGCAACCCCCACTCTCTCTGGTTCTAGCAAAAAAAGGGTGTTTGTAGCATTTTGTACTACTTTTTTCTCGAATATGCACGAGCGTGCATATCATATATTAAAGAAGGAAAGACATAGAAAGCCTCCAGCGGTCAATTACAAGTGTGATGATTACTCACACATATGTACAACACTACTCCACCTAGTACACATGATACCACTCCTCCCCACTAGTCCACCTCGCTAAACCCGCAAGCACAAAGTCAACATTGCCTTTCATAAGTCACGATCGCGCCCAAATCCTTCCTTCCGCTTCTATTCTTCGCATGAGCTGGTGTGTCGATGGTAACTCACCGTCAAACACCACAGCGTTCCGATGCTTCCACAACTCCCACAGGACCAGTAGCAAAACAGCGTGCAGATCTTTTTTGACCATCGTATTGAGCTGTTGCTTCGTACAGAGCCATCGATTATAGTTTGTAGCTCTACCGTCATAAGTTTAATGGTCCCGGCAACAAAGAAGCATTCATAGCGTTTGTAAAGCTGTTTGCCGCTCTGACGACTGCCGGTTGCAGCTGGTGCGCGGGAAGGCGAGTGTGCGGGGCTGGAAGGGGAAAAAGGGGAGGGAGGAGGCGCTGGTTGTCGACGTCTTCTTCACCCCGCCGTGGTTTGCCCTATGAGCAAGGCGTCGTTCGTACTGGTGTGGTGCGCGGGAGCGCGAAGACGGAGAAACTGCGCATAGTGCGCATCGTGAGGTAGAAGGGGAGGTGGAAAAACAGTTGGTACAAGAGGCCTGGGCAACGCACGGTTCATATTGATCGCAAGGCCCTCATGATTCCGGTGCAACGTTTCCCAAAAAAGTTTCACCGCCGGAACCTTTACGAAAAGAATACTTATGCTTTCCCTCAAAAAAAAGAAGGGTTTGTCTAGGTCTCAGTTGACTTAGACTTCGCGAAGTCTCAGTCGACTGATGACATCAGCATGTGTACTTCCCAGCCTTTTTTTGTTTAGTCTGAAACTGTTATGTATTGCCTTCGTGATGGGCTGGCCTGGTCCGGTACTGGGCTTTCGTTCCACCTTTTCTCTTGCGCACCATTACGTAGTTGCCAGATTGTTTTTCTCTTGCTAGTACGTACTGCCCTTGTTTGCTTAAAATAAACATACTGCCCTTGTAAGTGTATTTTGCTAACTAGCTTCAGCTCGACAAGTGATGCAGCTTTCTTGTGTTCAAAATCTTGTATTCTTTTTGTTCGCCGGAAAATCCTCGTATACGCTGCTTGTAGTTGGGTGTGACCGTTTGAGCTATGGGCATACAGCTTATGGTGATTTAATATTAGAGAAAAAAATACAAAAATACAAAGGTGGACATGGTTCCACGCGCACCCGTGTGAATAGTAAATTTGAAAAAATACTAGAAATAAATAAAGATTCTAAAATTTTGAGGTATCAAATTTGGTCGGCCATTCTACTCACGTGTGAAGTTTCGTGAAGTATTGACACATGTGGTATTTTTAGTGAAGAAAATACAAGTGAGACCATACTATTCATCAAATAGTGTTTTTAAAATAGCTTCAATTTTGTCACTTTTGCCCAGATTTCCAGGGATGTCATTTTTTCGTGATACTTCATATGCAAGTATATCGGTTGACTATGTATGTTAGAAAACAAAATCAGATATTTTTTTGTTTTTTCAGTATTTTTAATTTACTATTCATAAGGGATGCGCGTGGAACCATATTCACCAAATCCGCATTCGAAAAAAATACAAGTATTTAAGCATAAAGATAATCTACACACATATAACCGTAACGCAATTACGTGCAACCGGCGGGTTTGCAAACAATGATACAGTAAAAATAAGTAAGATAAAACTTAATAAATTACACACATATCGGGACACCACACACTTCTAATCCTTCTGCACAGTTAAGTTGGTGCGCTTGTAGTTGCATGTGAGATGCAGTGCATGCAGTTGCACGCTGAGGCGGACATGCAACTAAATTGCACGATTTGAAATAAAACACCACTGAGTTGCAACCGTGTGGAAGGCATGCCGTTGCAACCGGGGGAGACACTTGCAGTTGCGTGCCTAGTGGTGGACATGCAAATACCCCCTCCCCTGAAAAATCATCACTAAGTTGTGGACATGTTGAAATACATGCAGTTGCGTGCCTAGTGGCGGACATGCAACCACCCCTTCCCTCCAACAAAACACCGCTGAGTTGCAGTCGGGGGCTACACTTGCATTTGCGTGCCTAGTGGCAGACATGCAACTAGCCCCTCCCTCCGACAAAATACCACTAAGTTGCGGACATGTTGAAAACATGCAGTTGTAGTCGGCGACACTTGAAGTTGTGTGGCCAGTAGAAGAACTGCAGTTGCAATCGGGGGCGACACTTGCAATTGCATGACCAGTATCATACATGCAGTTGCAGTCGGGAGTGACACTTGCAGTTGCGTGGACAATTGCAGACATGCAACCGCCCCCTCCCCGAACAAAACAACACTGAGTTGCAGTTGTGTCGTAGACATGCAGTTGCAGTCAGGGGCGACACTTGCATTTGCGTGCCTAGTGGCAGACATGCAACTAGCCCCTCCCCCCAACAAAACACTACTAAGTTGCAGACATGTTGAAAACATGCAGTTGCAGTCGGCGGCGACGCTTAAAATTGTGTGGCCAGTAGAAGAACTGCAATTGCAATCGGGGGCGACACTTGCAATTGCATGGCCAGTATCATACATGCAATTGCAGTCGGGAGTGACACTTGCAGCTGCATGGACAATAGCAGATATGCAACCGCCCCCTCCCCGGACAAAACAACACTGAGTTGCAGTCGCATTGAAGACGTGCAGTTTCATTCACAGAAGACACTTGCAGTTGCGTGCCTCGTGCCAGGCATTCAAGCCCCTTCCTCTGACAAAATGCCATTGGGTTGTAGTGATGTTGCAATCGGGGCAACACTTGTAACTGTGTGCCTAGTGTCAGACATGAAAACGCCTCCTTCCCCGTCAAACACAATTAATTTGGGTCATTTTGAAGACATGCGGTTGCAGTCACAGACGACACTTGAAGTTCCGTGCCCAGTGGTAGGCATGCAACTGCCTTTTCCCGACAAAACACCACTAAGTTGCGGTCATATTGAAGACATGTAATTGCAATCAAGGTCAATACTTGGAGTTGCGTGCCTAGTGGCAAACATGCCACTACCCCTCCCCCCTGGCAACAAAACACCACTAAGTTGCGGCCTTGTTTAAGACATGCAGCTGCAGTTGATGCAACACTTGCAGTTGTGTGGCCAGCGGCAAACATGCAACTACCCCCCACCCCCACACACACCGACAAAAACACCACATAGTTGTAGTTGTGTTGGAGGCATGCAGTTGCTATGCGCGCGGGGGGGGGGGGGGCAACACTTGTAATTGCATGACTAGTGGCAGACATGCAACTACCCATTGCGGCAAAACACCACAGAGTTGCAATGGGGGAGAGACCTACAGTTACATGCTTAGTGGTTGACATGCACCTGCCCCTCTCAATAAAATCGACAAAGTTGCAGATGGTTTGAAGACATGAAGTTACAGATGGAACAACATTTGTAGTTGCATGACTAGTGACAGACATGCAACAACCCCTTTCGACAGAACACCACAGAGTTGCATCGGGGGGCGACACTTGTAGTTGCAGGCTTTGCAACTGCCTCTTCCCTGACAAAACACCACAAAGTTGCGGTTGCATTGAAAAATACATGTTATAGTCGAAAGGCAACACTCTGAATTTTTGTGCCTAGTGGTAGACATGCAGCTGCCCCCTCACCCCCACCCCACCGCGACGAAATGTCACTTAGTTGTGAGGCATTGAAGACATGCAGTTGCATCCAGGGGCAATTTGTGTGACCAGATGGCAATATTTTCAAATCTCAAAATAAAATTGTTGTTTAAGAAATATTAAAAACAAAATGGATAACAAGAATCTTGTTGTTAGCAAGAAAAAGGTTTAAAATAATCTTTAAAAAAGGCAACAAAAAGTGATAAGACAAAATGCAAAAAAATGTATAGCAAGGATCTTGTTGTTAGCAAAAAGAAGGTTTAAGAAAAGACCATTAAAAAGAAGACAAGGAAAAAGTGATAAGACAAAATGCAAAAATAATAATAAATGCCACAGGGACCAGACGAAAAAGGTTTAAATATAAAATTCCTGTTAAAAAAACATGTCAAACGACATGCATTAACATACAAAAATGGGAATATATTCGCATATATACGTACATACACATGAAATAAACATGGTCATCACATATTTAAAATAAATTATGCACCAAAAAAATGTCCATTTTGAAAGTCTATGTTAGAATATTGCAGATTTAAAAAAAATCAATACAATGGAATATATGGTTCATAAACCGTGAAACAATGTTTGAGGAAAAGGAATAAGAAATATCAAGAAATGTAAAGAATGAAGCAAAAAAAGTAAAATGAAAATATAAAAACAATGGAAATTTTAAAAAGAAACAAAATCAAAACAAAAAATAGAAATATAAACATTTTGACGTAGGTGTATATTCGGTACTTGCATTCAACCCAGCAGCCCACTAACTCCGCGGTCAAACCTGCCCCAGTTTATACTACAAACGTGCCTCTTCCTGTCCTCCTCCCCAAGAAAGATTAGGGTTTCCCTGCCTCCCACCGGCATTGTCGTCGGTCCGCCTCGTCTTCCGTGGCCTTAGGGTCATGGGGGCGTGGTGGATCCCGGCCCTTGCCAACGGGAGGGCTCCGTTTTTAGATGGTTTTTTGAGTTTTGTTAGGGTTTGTGTCCTGCTCAGGAAGGCGAGACGGCGGCGGCTCCCTGAAGATGGAATAATGTCCTCCCCGTCTAGCCCCCGTCCCGGTGGTGCGTCTAGCATCATCGGTGGGCGTGTGGAGTGTGTCTCTGGCGGATCTATCTTTGGTGGATCTGCTCGGATTAGGTTGTCGTTCGTCTACGTTTGTCGAAATCCCTGAAGTCCATACCCTGACCTTACTGATCCCGGTTGTTTCCGACCTTGAGGCATTTTTAGGATTGGATTTGATGACGTGGCACGTGGAAGGCTGGGATTTTGACTTTGACCAAATAAATGACTCCTATGTCAGCACTTGGCGCGGGCGTCGTCTTCTTCCCCGGAAGCAATGGCTTGGCCTCCGCCGCTCCACGTACTGCATGATGGGAACGCCTCGGCCACCTCAGCGACGAGCCCGTTCGTGGCTTGCCGCTGCTCGAGAAGCTGGCGGCAGGCGCGGAGCTAAGTGTGTTGGTATGCAGTGGTGCGGGTGAATGATGGAGCCCCGTGTTGTGGCGTTGCCGGCTACGCGTTACTGGCCGACGCAAGCGTGCATGTCAGGAACCCTTGAGCGGCGCTTGTTCCATCCTTGGCGCCCGCGCGCCTCGGAGTGTGCATGGACGACACGCGCCTCCTCCCGCGGACGAGGTCACGGGGTGCACGCGCCTCCTCCCGCGTACGAGGTCACGGGGTGCACGTTTCTCCTGCGACGATAGCTTGCGTGATGGGGTGCCCGCGGAGGCTCTGGTCGGCGGCGTGCTCGGCGAGATGGGGACGCCAAAATGCCACTGCTTTTGCTGCCCTGCTGATCCCGGTGTACATGGACGCTCGAGCAAACAGCCACCACGTGCTCGTTGCTCCACCCCGATCGCCTGCATAGCCAAGAACCAGAGCCCGGTGTACTCCAAGGCGGTGGAGCTCGTGGCTGAGAGCCCGAGACTACCACATCTCCTCCCACATCTTGCGTTCAACGCCATGTGCGAGGCGCCCTGCTGTGACCGCCTTGTCGTCGTCCTGGACAATGTTGGAGCATCTTGTTAGGTTTGATGCCTCTTGTTGCATTGTTGAACGAGAAGGAAAGGCACCAGCCATGTGCATGTGCATGCATGGCCCATGGTTCATTGTAGAAATATGGCTTAGCATGATCGACCAACAGGAGGCTTTGGATACTTGAACCCAGTCTTTCCCGAGCCTCATGTGAATCCCCTGTTTGGATACACACCAAAGGTCAAAAACGACCGGGATCGTTTAGATCAGGGTATGGACTTGAGGGATTTAGACGTCGGGGTTCATTTGTGTCGTCTTCTACGTCCTCACGGTTTAAAATAGACTTCACTCTTATAGTACTCATCAAGATCAAGTGCACGACTCGCCGGCAACACATTTAAAAATGGAAACGTGCTCGCATGCAGCTGCTGCCCGATCGGGGAGAAGCTAGAGAAGAAGAGATCAACGGGCTGCTTTGCCGACCCGGTCGTCTCTCCGCTGGCATGTGGCGGTGTGGTGTGGTGTGCGGCGCGATCTTGACCCCGGACGATGATGCTGGCGAAGGTGGGTGGTAAATGGTCGATGCTTCCACGTCAAAATCAAAACTAAAAAATGGTCGATGCTCCAATAATTGCGACTCTAGACTGGGCCGCACGTATAAATTCTAGCAAGAACACAAGACGTCATTAACGATGGAATGGTAAATTAGCGATCGAATCCACCCAATCCAATCCAATCCAAAGATGAAAAGTGAAATTAGTGATAGTAGCATAATCGCGTTTTACTTAGAGCCGAGCCGAGCCGAGGCCGCGGCTCAACCGAAGGATCTAGAAGATTGCCTCGTCATTGACTAATCCTTGGCTATTCTGTTGGTGCCACGACCCACGAGCGAGCATTTCAGCGGTCGGGTTGCGTTGCGTCTGTCCATTTGTCCCTGTATACTTCGTACTATATACATCTTTCAGTGGTCGTTCGGTGCTCCGTCGAGTCGACGCACAACTTGCGTATTCCGTGCTGTGGCTTCACGGTCGCTGCCAACTGTGCTGGATGACACACGAAAAAGCTACTTGCTGTTTGGTAACTATCTACTCCCTCCGTTCCTAAATATAAGTCTTTGAAGAGATTCCACTATGGACCACATACGGAGCAAAATGAGTGAATCTATACTCTAAAATGCATCTAGATACATCCGTATGTGGTCCATAGTGAAATCTCTACAAAGACTTATATTTAGGAACGGAGGGAGTAATAACTAGTAAGAGTGCACGTGCAACGCACGTTTTGACTAAAATTAATACCAAATGCGAGAATTCAAATGCATAATAATTTGATATTTGCTCCTCATTAATTTTTACAAGTGTACGTTAATTTCAAAAGTAAACTTTTCATTCCTTGAAAAAATGTAATCCACAAGTGCATGACACTCCCAAGACAATGACATGTACTCAGCTGCAAAATTATGTTTTAAACACCACCAGGTTTACCAACCCTGAATTGCTTCTATCGTGTGAAAACGTAGCCTCCCGCCAGCATAATATGTCACTTGAATAGTTGGAATGGAAGGAGAAAAAATATATTTCAAATCGGAACCCCAACGATGGTAAGAACCGATAATATTGAGCCAATCCATTTCTATCTTTAAGTGGTGGTGTGCTATCGCCACATTGGCAAATACTCAGTACCAAACATAATTGAAGTCGCCCCTTGTCTTCCTGAGAGTGTTTGCGAAGACCTATGACAGATCATATACCTCATGATATAATTTAGCAACAAATCAGTACTGTATAAGGCACTGCATGCTGGTGTTCTTTCAACACAGGTAGTGTCGACCATCATCCATTCAATCCTAAATTCTTACACAAACCGAATTCCAATGTTTTAAACAACTGAAAATCTAACCAAAAGTATATATTAACATGCAAAATTCAGTAAGAGCATTGCTACTCGGACGACAAATTTACGATCGACGCCTGCACGATCCTACTTTGCAGAGAAAACAGCTAGCATGCATGCAGGAAGCGCTGTTGGGGAGGACGCATCGTTCGCTGATCGTGCGGGTATTGTCGTGTGTAAAGCAATTTCGATTCAGTAATCTGAACTGGACCTCTGCAGCTTGTAGAGAAAACAAACAGATAGAAGGTTGAGATGCAGATGTACACGATCAGTAAAGATTTTTAGCTACTGGAGCACCTAAGCATAATAGCCATAGCATGGGACAAGAATATTTCTGAGCTTCTTACCTGCATATCCGCATATAATATATACACATAATTGATATCGAAAAACCACTAATTTGAAGTCTAGCTGTAAGTATGACATCAGCACCAGATACAAATATCTCTAAGCTCCGTATTACTTTAGATATACTCGCAACTCCTGCTGGAAACACTATCAAATTGGGTTGAAGTCACAACGGGGAATTCAAGACTGGTTCACCTTTTTCTGCAGAGGAAATTCAGAAAAGCAGAACGACCAGGAATTTTGATATGAAAAGTAGGGAGGAGGGGAACTATAGCTGGGCATAGACAACTGTAGCTGGGCATAGACAACTATAGCTGGGCATTATTGATTTACTGGGCAATGGAGGGCTACCAAGCGCTACCAATTAAGCAAAAAATCTGGACGTCCATAAGGGTGATGTAGTCGTACAATCGTAGTAACCTCAGATTAATAATTCAATAATGAAGGTCAATTGCCAACATTTCTAGTTATGATGTTGAAAACGTACAGAGAATGTAGACTGAATTGGAGAACTTACTGTCATAAAGAACATCCATATTCAGTTAACCAATAGATCATTGTACAGTATGAACTAAATTGCATGCAACCTAATCATTAGACATTGTCAGGCTGTGTCATTAACTCATCACTGGCCATGTAGCAAACCTATTTGTTTTTTAACAAAATTCAGGTATGCTCGATCATTATCGGACTGGCAATACTAACCATGAACATTGACAGACACGGATCAAATGGGATAGGAGGAACTGACCCGTGGGGAAAGCAAAACTGCCGAGTGGGCGTACATAAATTCTCAATAAACTGTATCAACACGGTTAGCTCCATTTTGCAGGGATGGAAAATCAAGTAGTAAAATAAAGTGGGAAATATATTATATAACTTAATAAGAGTTCCCATGTTTGCTTTGAGAGGCTTGAAATTACTACATGTATCAGAGAAGAAAATGGGAAGATCTACATCGCTTGAGAGAAGAACTCTCCTACTTGTTTGCATATAAGAAGTTTTCTGGTTTAAGGTCCCGATGGATGACACCATTCCTGTGGCACATCGATGAAAATAGAATGGCAAAAGTACATGTCGGATGTCAGACAATAATCCCAATATCCAATAACACAATATACAAAGACGCAAACACATGATGCAGCGTTGGCAATGTGCATCCCAGAGCCTGCATGGACATATGCTTAGAAATCAGGATACTGCCATATTTGCAGTGTGCACTGGGATACTCCACAAGGCCATTTCACCAATTACCAGTTCGGTTAAGCAATTAACAACGACAAAACATGGGACTTATCAGAAGCAATTGCTATCGATCCCTAAAAACTGCGCAACTCAATTTAGTATGAAGCTTATCTGAAGCTCATCTAAGCTAAAAACTAACATGAGCTCCTCTTGTTTACCAATCTATAGTAACATTACTTGAGCAGTAGCTAACAATTCTTCTTATAATTGAACCTACGGCATATAACAACCAGTAGTAGAAAGTGTACAGGTGTACTTTTAAAGCAGTAAGTAGCAACGAAGAAAAAACAAGCAGCCTTCTTACCTGGAGTTCCTCAACGATGGTGCGGGTGAGGGCTGCGGCGACACGCTCGGTGTAGTGGCCCTGCAAGGCGATCCTGTGAAAAGCTCGCCGCCCTTGCAGAGCTCCATGGCCTGGTAAGGCGCCCTTGTCGTCGTGGGTGCCGTTGAGGGTGACGATATTTGGGTGCGGCGCATGATCTCAACCTCCGGCACACGTCCTCCACGTCCACGGGCATGCGGTTGGAGATGGACTTGCAGGCCATCCGCGCGCCCATGGCGACCTTCGTTCAGAGGCAGGTGACGCTGAACCCGCCGCGGCTGAGCTCCTTCAGCCCCCCCCCCCCAAACACACACACGCGAACCGGCGCCCACGGCGCGACGCAGCAGTTGCACAAGGCGAGCCGAGGGGCTTGCTACGGCCGTGTAGTGAGCTGATTTGGGGGCTAATGGCCGATGGCGAGAGCTAGATTCAGCGAAGGAGGAGACGGCTCAGGAAAAATAAAGGATGGGCGTGCGCACAGGCAGGGGGAGTGGCGACGTACCTCGGTCGCCGCCGTGGCGGGCGGAGGAGCAGTCGGAGTGCTTCGCGGCGAGGTCGGCGAGGATCTTTTTCCGGGGCTCGCCGAGGAACGCGGCGGCATGGGCGCGCGCTGTGGCGAAAATGACCCGGTCCTCGGGGTCCTTCGAGCATGCCTTGCGCCGGGACCCCTCGTGCCCCTCTTCCCCCGCTGCTGCCGACGCCATCTCTTTCTTCCTCCGCCGCTCGCCTCTCCGGTCGCTTCGGGTGGTTGGTTCCATTTGCTCACGCCCATGAGGCAGCAGAGGAGGAGCGGCCGGCGGCAGATGGCGGCGGCGATCTGCGCTTGCATCTGATGGGGCGGCAGAGGAGGAGAAAGTTTGCGAGGGCAGAGAGAAAATTAGGGGAAATTAATCCCCACTAATTGAGGAGGAAGGGCTGTGCGGGGCAGTCTGCTTCGCGTTTGTGGCAGAACATTTAATCTGGATCGTTTATTTGCATGACAAACTCTTGATGTAATATGAGCTGTTAGATGTGATTTAGTTGAGTTGATCTAACGTCTCTGGTAATCCTGTGTACATTTTGTGGTGTGTCTCTTGAATAATTCATGTTTGCTCTTTTAATAGTAGTATAGACTAGTCTCTCTCAACCATTTTGATTACAAGCACATAGTGCAGGAACTGGGGATTAGGAGGAGATAACCCTCGCTCTCACACGCTGGTGCCCTGTGCTAAGGTAGTTAATAATAGCAGCATTTCGTTTGTGTTTCTACTGCACCCGCATAAACCGGAGGAGCCAATGTCTCGTGGCTCAACTGAAAGATCTGAAATACTACAGTATTATTATTTGGAGGTAAATGCACCAGTGGTGCTTGAACTTGTTAGCAATGTTCAGTTTAGTGCCTGAAGTTGAAAAATACGCCGAAGTGGTTCTAAAACTTGGCACGAACGTACAGATACGATGCTAATCCCATTCTTATACGTAAAGTGCTCCAACGTGGCAGTGTATATAGCTGACGTGGCATCGAGCCTTCTTATAAATACGGAACAATATTATTTTATATATGATATGTCCCTATGACTAGTGGGTCCTACTGTCAGGGAAATTAAAGTAAAAAATGCAGACAGACAGGAATCGAACCTGTGCCCAATAGCAAACAGCTAGCTTGTCCTACCACTACCACAACTTCGTCCTTTCAAGTATACTTGCCTCTGAAATGCTTATCATGTAAAGTGAAAACGGATATGCTACTAAAATGGGCTGCACTGAGTGTGGCCCATTTAGCACACGTTATTTCTTTGTTTTTTACAAAAAAAATATGTAAATAATAATCATAATACTAAAAGTTAGATTCAAATATTCGTGCATAATCAATAATTACCTTGTTGTAAAAGATATACGTCTGCAAATAATATTTTTAAAATCCATAAACAAGGCCACAACTATCAGTTACAAATATTTGTGGTACATAAATAATAACCTCATGGTACACAAATATTCATGTGCGCAAAAAGTAAATATATAAATTTATGCAATAAAATATCTTACTAAAAGATGTTCCTATAATTTATTGAAATATTCACCTTAAACACAATCCATGACTGTTGAAAAATGTTTACTTAATACAAATATTTCAAATATACAGTCATGGATTATGTTTTAAAAACTTAGTAAATATACTGTCATGGCTTATATTTAAATAATACTTGAACATTTTTTACATGATTTTTTAAAATTTAGCTTTTTTCGTTTTATGTAACGTATTTATAACATGATTAGTTGAACTTTATTTGATTACTATCATTATAATGTACAGACTATTTAAGCAGATTAAGGAAAAAACATAACATGTGCTAAATGGACCGTTAAGTGTCATTTTTAGTTTTAGGTTGCAGGTTCGAATCCTACTGTCTATATTTTACATTTTAATTTCCCTACAGACCTCTATTTTACATTTTGTATACAAATGATATTAGCACTGTATTTACACGTTCGTGCCAAGTTTTAGAACCAGTTCAGCGTATTTTTCAAGTTTAGGCACTAAACTGAACATCCATGACAAGTTTAAGCACTACGGGTGTATTTACCTCTATTATTTGCCTCATGCTTGACTAATCTCTCGATATCCTAGTACGGTGAGCATTCGGTTGGGTCGCGTCGTGTTGCCCTTGGCCATATTGTCGTTGTCTACCGATAAGTTGGAGCGAACGACGCGTCACTAGACACACACACACACTTGCATCCATCCCTTTCATTCTCGCGGGCATGCCTGGATAAAACAAGGTTTCGGCTGTCTGATGCGTGCAAACCGCAAACACGGCCGCTTTGCGACGTCCCAGAAACGAGAGGAATTGCTTCCAGTGCAACCGCCGTCGACGTGGACCTGCCAACAAACCGCTAATCCCTCGGACGTAAAACGATCTGGACTCTTTTTTTGTCCATGGGTTCACTCACAAATTCACGCTCGCCCAACGCCAAGAAAACGGTGCAGTCGTGCAGAGCTCGTACGTAGACGGTAGGCCTAGCTAGAAAGAGTCTGAGCCACCAGATCGATAAACGCCTGGAGTTTTCTCTGCTTTGTCCAAATGTTTGTTGCGTCTTCTCCTACTCCTGGACCTGGAGTAGTGAATTAACAAAAAGCAACATACCAAACACAGGCAATTCGACCACCATAATCATGCAACAACTTACTCTGGTTTTACACCGGGAAACTATTGCTCTTTTTTGGATGGTGTTTTGAGTACAGAACCGATATCGAAATCCTTGACCAATTGCAGAGATACAGATCGTGGCGTGGTCTTTCAATCAAATCTCCAAAAAACAACATTTCTTCCATGTATTCGATGGGAAAGGCATCGGTTTCTCTACTCGATAATTGGAGGCGCATATGGAGCTGACGTACCCTGCCTAATGTCACATCTAATTTAACTTTGAAAAACGCTAGTACCCCCTCTGTAAACAAATATAAGACCGCTTATAGATCACTAAACGGTCTTATGTGTTTGCAGATGGAGTATAAAAAAGGTTAATTATCCTTTTACCTTTAGTGGTGTCCATGTGCTCAGTTTTGCCCTCAGATGTGAATCGTGCTTAGTTTTGCCCCTAGCCCGTGCGCACCAACTCGTTCCGTGAACTCTACCGTCTCCGTCAGGTCAACCTTTTAACTCGGCCCTTACAGGTGGGACCAGGCAGCAGAGACGACCTAGACGATCAGACCGTTGCACGCGTGGCTTGTGGGACCCAACAGAGAGCCGTTGAGCAGAGAGCCGTTGCGGGTGTGCTATATAAGCGGGCGACAAACAACGGCGGTGACCACGGCGATAGAGAGCACGACGGTGACCACGGCGAGAGAGAGAGAGAGAGAGCGGCGGTGGGAAGCTAGCTGTGGAGGGCGCGCGGCGTTGAGATCCCCTTCGGCTCCGAGATCCATGTCTTCCTCAAGCTCCCGCGCCACCTCGCGGATGCAGAGCCGGGCGCGTGTGGACATGCCTGTCTTCGTCTGTCCGCGGTGCCGGGCGAGCGTTGATCGGAGGGTTTCTCACACAACGAGGAACCAAAATCGTCCGTTCTACGTGTGCAGCGAGAATGGGGTAAGAATCGGGGCAATTGCACCATTTTCGTGGTCGGGATCTTTGAGCAATGGGATTTGTTTGGCGTTCATGCAGGTGAAATGCTTCTTTCTTTGGGTCGATCCTCTGGCCAAGACTCTGATGTATGAACTGGAAGAAGAGCATGAAGAATGGTTGTGCATGCTGCCACGAACGGCAGTGGCCGCAACACGAGCTCCGGAAGAAGAGATGGAGGGCGAAGCACGCACTAACAGAGAGCTAGCTGTTGAGCTTAGGATGTTGAAGAAGAAGGCTAGGAAGCTTGAAGATCAAGCACAAATACCAATATCTATTTGCAATTACTTTTGGGCATTTGTAGGTATGGTAATCGCACTGGTTGTAATGTTGAAATTGTATGGAAAGACATGAATTATGGAGGAATTTGTAAGCTTAAAATTGTATGAGAAATTCACCTAGTTTAAAAGTTGTTTAAATGTTGAAAAAAAGGAAGAAGCCACCAACATTTAAATATGTTGAAAAAAGGAAGAACAAATGAGGAATTCAGAAACTTTTGATTAATGAAATGCAGCTCTCTGCTCTGCCTTTCTGTTAAAAAAAAGTTTCCTCTGTGGGCCAAATTCAGAGCGTAGAGCCAAGTGCCGGCTAGACTAATGGGCCAACTGCATCCAATTAGGCCCATTCGGGGGTTCTCTTGTGTGTTTTTCCATTTTCTGTTCTGATTTAATTTAGGCAGTAAATTATAATGATGAAACTTTTTGTGGAAGCTAATTGAATTATTCCAGAGCCAAATAATTAAGTTTAGATTTTTTTGGGAGCTGTTAAATATTTAATAGAAATTTAATTACTCCAATTCAAATACACCATGATTTAAATCAAAGACCAAAATGTCATGGAAAATGTGCCTCATCTCTGGTAGAGGTTTACACCTGTTGCCAAAATTAATGAACATTTTTTAAGGGCATTACATTGATAAAAAAAAATAATTTGTCTAAAAAATGAAGGGTGAAAAATACACAAAAAATTGGTGCAGCTGGGGACTCGAACCCAGGACCGCGTGGGTTTGTGGCGTTTAGGGATGCACTAGTAACCCCTAGGACAGATGGAAAGACTTTGCCATGGGTAGAGAATGAAGGTATACATAGTGAGACTGTTTGTTTGCACTGAATGTTTGCACACGCGTGAGAGTAGTTTTCCTTTATTTCGCACTGAAATTTTGGAGGGTTGGAAACGTATGTTTGCACTGCCACATGATTTTGGTTAGAGTGGCACTTGGTTTAGGATTTAAAGGGAATAAATTTGCATGTTAGTTCATGACTTGGTTTAGGGAAGAATGATATGTTTGGGCACGGACATTTTTTAACACACATAATAACTTGGATAGATAAGATGCAACACACCGTACCCTTACATAGATGGGTACCCATAACCCATAATTTCACGGACACGACACGACACGGCACGCACAACATAGAAAAGCAATAAAATAAAAACGATAAAACTAAAACATGACGAGCTTGACTCCGGGCTCGCACCCCTTCTTGAACATGTTCATGTTGATCTCCTTCTTCCACCTTGGCTGCGCGCCCCTTCAACACCGTCTTCAGCTTCACACCTCCTCCTCCTCCTCCCGTCGTAGGGAAGGCAGTGCATCTGTCCTGGAGTGGGGAAGATGCTCTCGTAGTTGGTGAAGATGTTGTACATCATGAAGAAGATGGACTCGCAGCCGCACCAAAAAACTTGGCCAAGGAGCTCGCGCGCGTCAAACGGGTTGGTGAAGGTGACCGTGAGCAGTAGGAGGATGCCGCCGCGGTCACGAACCTCGTTGAGGGTCAACATCCTAGGCGAGCCCCGTGAGAGGTGGGCATAGCCGGCTCTGAGGAAGGCGCGGGCGAGCTCGATGGACCCCCTCCACCTTGAAGTCGCCCACACACGGAGCTCCCTCTCCACGAGCACGCTCGGTGGGTAGCGCAGCTCCGGCACGAACAGGCGAACGAACACTAGTGCAGAACCGGGCAATAGCACCGGTTCGTAAGGCCCTTTAGTGCCGGTACCACAACCGACACTAAAGTGTGGTCACTAAAGGCCCCCCTTTGGTACCGGTTCAGCATGAACCGGTGCTAAAGGCCAACCACGTGGCACGAGGCAGCTCCGGGGGCAGGGAGCCCTTTAGTGTCGGTTGGTAACACCAACCGGTATTAAAATGTTGGGGGGGGGGGGGGTTTGGGTTTATGATTTATTTTTCATTTAATTTTGTGTTTTCCATTTAATTCTTTTTCGTTTGCTGGTATTTTACGATACTACACATTGTACACGTTATGCAATAGATGGGGGACTTAGGTGCCTGGGCACCTTGTTAGTTTTGGAAACTGTGATATATTTATTTTTTTTCTAATTATTCTTCATGCAAGACTTTCCATGCTTAAGTTTTATTTTTGGGTCTAATTATTAGGCATGCAACACTTGCCATACAATAAAATCTATTAATGTTGATTTTGTTCGAATTGCAGCAGGTATATAATACACGTATTTTTGTTTTCTAACTATTTAGTACGGGTATCTAATACCTACCAAAGAAAATATATACATATGCATGTACGTATATATTCAGTAATTTATTTTTGAACTATTACATTTTTTGTTTCCTAATTATCTAAAATGGGTATCATACTTACTAACGAAAGGTTGTACGTACGTGGGTATGTATATACACAATAAATTTTTTCTTGACTAACTACATTATATTTTTTTTTCCTAACTATCTAATACGGTTATATAATACCTACTAACGAAAATATTGTAACACCCGGTCGACGTATATAATGCTATATGAAAAGGGGTACGAAAATATTGTACATACCCCGTCGATGTATATACCCGGTTATGTGAAAAAATGTAGGAAAATATTATACATCAAATAATATACTTCAAGTGAAAATATCCAAGGTACCTGCACACTTGTATACCCGGATGCGCGAAGAAAGTTTGGAAAATATTGTACATAACTGGTCGGCGTGTGTACCTAAAGTAAAATATGGCTATGTATATGACTGACTACATGATGTATGGATATTTAATATATACCCAACATATTTCGAGTACAAAAACATACCTAAGATATTTTGGGTTATGTATGTATATACCTAGTAATTTATTCAAGTTATTAAATACTCGGTGAAAAATAAAGGAGCGCACATAAAAAAATATGACGTCCATTATACAAAAAAGTACCCACGTAAGTGACGTGTGAGACATGCATGGGCTTAATTTGGGTGGTTATTAAGTGTCCATATCAAGCAATAATTAGCAATAATTCTTTCCTAATTAAAATATAATGCATTTATGAGTTGGTGCTAATACTAATTACACGTGCACACATCTTAGTGAGATCCAACGGTTTCTAGGCAAGGTGACCAGGCACCTAGGTGTCCCATATGGGCGTCCTATATATATATAGCTATATACAATTTCTCCTACAATGTTGCCTTCGGAGCCAGTGGAATTAACCTAATTGGTGCCTTCGAAGAACGATATGACAATTGGAAGTGTGGTTCATGGGGGCGGTAGTGGGTAATAGTATTCTCCCTTCGGATTTATGATCTGGTCGAGCAAAAATCCGCATATTTCCTCTTAAAGTGCGTGTACGCGCTCCGTTTCTAGGAGCTTGTCCCGCACCTCTGTGAACTGTTAAGAAGGAGATCAATATGCATGTGTATTAGCAGTTGTGTGACTAGATATCGATAATGGTGTAAAAATTGTGAATAGTGTTGTAACAAACGTACCCATTCCTATTTTTGAGATCTGCTCCTTTCGGACGCCATCATGCGAATGTTCTCGCAAACGCAGTATGCACATAGATCAGTCCCCTGCGCCTGCTGAATCACCTTTACGAGAATGGAATTTGATCAGGTAATAATTAATCAAGCATGATAATTAAAGAGATGGCAGCTAGCTAGCTAGCTAGTACTACTTAATTACTTACCTTGGGTCGAAACCATTTCAGCTTTTTTTTCCATTCGCCTGGAGTGACGCTGATGAACCTTGCCCAAGCCCTGCCCGCCGACAAAAAAAATGAATAAAGGGGTTATTAAATAGTTCATATCATGAAATGACGAACTAAATAGACCGAGATATATAGTCTAATAATGATTGAAATTACCTGTTGACTATCCCAAAGAAATTGTTATAGTCAGTTTTTATTTTGAGTAGTGAGTCCAGTATTTCAACTGTTCTGACGTCAACTTTAATGATACACAAGATCCAGTGAAATCTGCATGCACACACGTTTGCATGTCTTAATTACGCGGGCATATGTAAGCAAAAACATGTAGCTAGCTAGTAGTCAAAAACAGAGAATTTGTAGTACAAGACAGTGTGACTCACTGAAAATTGTAAGGAAGTAGTATATCTTCATGGTATTTGAGGCGCTTCAAGAACTCTAGCATGCTGTCCTCTACATGCTTTGCATGATATGCATCTATATTCCATGTGTATTCATTAACGGTGTTTGGGTCAATTAACCCAATGTCATAGCGTCCACATTTTTTCATTTCATACATCTTCATCCTGCATAATACCACAGAAAAGAGTATAGTGAGGATAATTACAGGTAATGATTGATCAAAAGGATCACTACAGCTAGCTTGAGACTTAAATTACAGAAAGAAATCACTTATAGACAATAGCAACTGACGATAGATTTGTCGAGTGCGTCTTGATTGTATAACTGAAACAGTTCATTATACTCAACGGCCACAGCTTTCTGATGGTAGTAATGATCCTTCTTGACTTCCACCATGACGGACTCTCGATCGGAAATCTTGATAATGTTCATGTACCATTGATGCAATTCATACATTCTCGTTGGGAACTTCTTGACCTCGTCTGGCTCGACCAAAGGTTGGCCCCGGACATATTACTGTTTTATTTCCTCCTCTCTAAGCACAGGCATGGACTCGATCTCGAGAAGTTGTCCAACAGTGATATTGAGAATTTCATCCTGCTTTATATGCTCCTCGGTTATTACCACATTGCCCACCTCGGGAACATAAACTTTTTGCCCACAAGAATATTGGGCGCGCGTACTCTCACGTGTTGTTGGCACAACAAGCGAGGGGATCGATTGCGCCGCCTGTTCTCCCAGCTGGGGAACGGTTTTCCCGCATTTTTTGACAGCTGCTTGTTGTTTGCTCGAGCTCGAGCTTGCCTCCCTCTATAGACGTGCTCGATTTAACTTCCTGATGTGGTGCTCATAGTCTGTGTCAACAGGCATCAGAGCTGGTGGTTGAGCCATACGAATGAAGTGGTCAATCGTTTCCTCAGGCACTTTCTCCCTTGGTGGCGGTGGCGGTTTAGGTGCAAAATGGGCTTCCACCTCGGCCTTCGATATGGCTGCGTTTTCCTCCTCGGACTTGTCATAAGGCCTCTGCTGAAGAGGCGCGAGGCTTGGACCATATTTATATCGCTTGCCTCCGTCTGTACTTCCTGTACTACCTCGACTCGTACCGCTACGCACCATAGCTGCGGGGTGTCTCTTCTGCGATTGCTTGGGCGGCGGAAACGGCTGACGTGGCTAAGTTGGACGAGGAGGAGTGGCCTGAAGCTGTGCCGGACTTGGAGGAGGAGTGGCCTGAAGTTGTGCCGGACTTGGAGGAGGAGTGGACGTCTGACGCTGTGTCGGACTTGGAGGAGGAGTGGCCTAACACTTTGCCGGACTTGGAGGAGGAGGAGTGGCGTGACACTTTGCCGGACTTGGAGGAGGAGGAGTGGCCTGACACTTTGCCGGACTTGGAGGAGGAGGAGTGGCCTCACGCGTTAGTGGACTTGGAGGAGCGGGAGTCTACTCACTCGGTGGCGGACTTCGACAAGGAGTCGGGTGATGCGGTGTCGGTGGCCTTCGAAAGACGATGCAATCCTTTCTCCATAGGATGACACGATGTATGGCCTCTCCCAATGTGTGCTCGTCGTCACCTCCAGGAATGTCAAGCTGTAGCCCCGAATATGGGTCCACCACCTCATCAACCAAGACACGAGCATAGCCCGCTGGAATCGGGTTGCAATGGAAGGTTGCCTCGGGGGGATTTGAAAAAGCAACGGCGTCCGCCACCTTCATGGATATGTTCTTCATTTTGAAGTGTAGCTCGCAGTTAGTGTTCTCCGTGATGTCATCCACGGGGTATCTATCCAGCATTGCGTCGCCCGGGGCGGAACCCACGCTGCTTCTCGGCATCGATGGGGCTGTGCTATCCAATGCTGGATCATCCGCTAGCTGCTGCAGCTGCTGAGACCCCCTTTGCTGGCTAAGTGAGTCGATCTGCTCCTGCTGCCGCTGGAATTTGACTGCCAAGTCCGCGTGGCTTGCTTCTAGGCCTTGAAGGCGTTCATAGTCCCGCTTCCTCTGCTCCTCCTCCATCTTCCTCTTCTTCTCCTCCGCAATCTTCTTTCTCGCACGGGTTCTGTAGTCGGCGTTCCAGTCCGAAAACCCCTCATACCACGGAATAGCGCCCTTGCCTCGTGTTCTTCCCGGGTGTTCAGGATTTCCCAGGGCACGCGTAAGCTCCTCGTTCTCTCTGTTGGGCTGGAACACCCCCGATCGAGCCTCTTCTATTGCAACAAGTAGCGCATCGTGGGCTCCGTTCAAACATGCCTTCATCGAAACTTTGCCTATCTTCGGGTCCAACTCCCCCCATGCGCATAGAACCAAGTCCTGCACCTGGGGGGCCAGCTCTTAGTAACCGGAGTGACACCTGCATCCTCCATCTCTTTCTCAGACTTATCCCACTTAGGCATTGCCACCGCATAGCCACCTGGCCCCAGCTTATGGAACTTATCCTTTTTTTCGGCATTCTTCTTGTTTATTCTGGACCGTTCCTTAGCTAATTCCGAATCCTTGAATTTCACGAAATCGTACCAATGAGCACTTTGGTTCTCTAGTGTTCCCTCGAATACTGGAGTCTTCCTTCCTCCCTTGATGTACTTGTCCCATACACGATTCTTGTGGTTCTTGAATGCAACCGCCATCTTCCTAAGAGCAGCGTCCTTGACTTTCTGCACATTTGCTTCTGTGAAATGATCTGGTAGGGTGAAATGTTCCATGAGAGTATCCCAAAGCAGACCTTTTTGTCTATTGTCGACAAAAGTAACATCTGGACGTGGTTTTGCTGGCTCTCTCCATTCTTGAAGGGAGATCGGGAGTTGGTCCTTCACAAGAACTCCGCACTGACGAACGAACTTGTCCGCAATCTTCTTAGGCGCTAATGGTTCGCCATTATGTCTGATTGCCTCGATATTGTACTTTACGCCCTCCTTCAGCTTTTTGTTCGGGCCTCGTTTCGTCCTGTTACCTGAAGATTTGCTCGATCCGGATGGCTGAAAGAAGAAAGATCGATTCGTTAATATATCTTCAAGTTATTTAAAACATGTGATGATCACCAGATGCTTGCTTATATAAATATATATACCGCGCCGGTCTTTGTTGTTTCAAGATCAACATTTTCTTCGTCATCATCATAATCATAGTTCATGACTTCATCAATTCGGTCGTCGCGATCGAATATCATATCACCCTCCCCGGTGTTGTTTAGAAATTCGGAGCCGTCATAATCTTCTTCATTCTGATCATCATCTGGCCCGCGAGGATGGCGTATCATATCAAACATGGCCTGTTCTCCCTCTCTGCCGGTATTGTCCGCCATAGCTTTTATTTAACTAATCCAAAAGAAATATAAAACAATTTAGTATTCAAATTACATCGTCTCGAATAATAGATATAATCTCGAATACATCGTCTCGAATAATAGATATAATCTCGAATATATCGTCTCGAATAATAGATATAATCTCGAATACATCGTCTCGAATAATATATAATCTCGAATACATCATCTCGAATATTATATATCTAATACATCACTGGCTAGCTAGGTAGCTAATTAATAAAGATCGAATACTACAGAAGAATCTAGGACACTCGTGGTTCCTGCGGCGCGGGCGGTGGACACGCAAAGCGAAGGAACCCACATAGGATCATAGCTGAAGTGAGATCCCTGAAGAAACTGCCAGGTATTGGAGAACCTGCCGCCCTCTAACGCAACCATGTAGCGATGGACGTGCTCGTCCTCCTCCCTGACACGGCGACGTACCACCTCCGGCGGAGCCGGCTCCCTCCGCATCGAAACTGGCCCACGCGAACGCCACCAAACGTGATCAGGGTCGACGACGGGACCCGGGGCCGGGTTCCTCATCAAGCGGCGCGCCCCTCCAGGCAGCACCTCCCAGTGCTAGCCCGGCGGAGCCTAGTCCCGGACATGGGTCAGCCGGACGTCGTTGTGGACGGGTCGACGGCGAGGATGCTGGCCGGGCATCGTCGAGAACAAATACTAGCTATATGCCGGTAAAAAGTAACATTTTTTAATGATTGGATTTTGATAATTAAAATTTCTAACTTTTGTATAACTAAAAAACAGAAAAAAGATTATAACATTTCTATATATATAACTAACATTTGTATAACATTTCTAATATTTCTATAACTAAAAAAAGAAAAAATTCTAACTTTTTTATAACTATTTCTATAACTAAAAAACAGAAAAATTTCTAACAATTCTAACTTTTTTATAACTACTTCTATAACTAAAAAACAGAAAAATTTCTAACAATTCTAACATTTCTAACAATATGCTATATAACAAACCAGTTCTATAACTAAAAAAGAAAAATTTCTAACTTTTTATAACTATTTCTATAACTAAGAAACTAAAAAAATGTATGTGTGTGTGTGTGTGTGTGTTTGTGTGTGTGCTCACAGGCGACGGGGGGCGGCGCGCGACGGGGACGGCGACGGGCGGCGACGACGGGGATAGCGACGACGGGGACAAGGACGGGGCAGCGACGACGGGGACGGGGACGGGGCGGCGACGACAGGGACGGGGACGGGGCGGCGACGACGGGGATGGGAACGACGCGGGATGGGCCGGGACGGGGCGGCGGTGACAACGGGGACGAGGACGATGGGGCGGCGACGACGTTGACAGGGACGACGGGGCGGCGACGACGGCGATGAGAGGGATATGGAGACGGGGGCGCGCGGCGGGCGACGGGGCAGAGGAGAAAAAGCAGATGAGAAACTGAAATTTTGAAGTGTTTAGTTATACAGGATGGACCTTTAGTACCGGTTGGAGCCACCAACCGGTACTAAAGGCCCGTTTTGGCCAGGCCAAGCGGCGGGAAGCACCCCCCTTTAGTACCGGTTCGTGGCACCAACCGGTACTAAAGGCCCCTCCTTTAGTACCGGTTGGTGCCACAAACCGGTACTAAAGGGGGGTGCGCTGCGAGGCGAGGGGCGCAAAGTTTAGTCCCACCTCGCCTAGCGAAGGGCAGCCGCACTGGTTTATAAACCCAGCCGCGGCTGCTCCTTTGAGCTCCTCTCAAATGCAGGCCTTCTGGGCCGACCTGTGCTGTGCTACCTCGTGGGCCTACTGGGCCTTTGCGGGCCTGCATCCTGGCCCAACAACAGGTTGGGTTTCTAGTCGTATGCAGGCCGCTCTGGCCCAGTAGGCGGGATTTTTTTATTTGTTTGCTTTATTTTTTTGAGTTGGTTTTTTTTGTGTATTTAGAGTTTCTTTGTGAATATTTTTGCTTTAGGTACAAAAAATTACAAACTTTCTGTTAGTGCCCGTAGTTTTCAAATTTGAATAGTTTAAATTTTGAATTATTTGAAATTAGTGTGAATCACTAGTTTGTGAATAACTTAACTTTAAAAATCAGTAAAGGCATGAAAGAATTTGTTTGCACATAAAATTTCTTCGCGTTTCAAATGCCAAAACACATAATTACCCTAACTATTATAGAGATTCCCTCCTGGGTGTGAAACAGAGAAGAAAGTGATGATAGTGAAGCCGATCACATCCCAGATCTTTGGGTGTGAAACTTTTTCTTCGCGTGTGTCCCTTTGCGCCATAACCATGGAAAATCTTCATCATTTAACGGGATGCTCGGGTCAATATTCACTGTGAATGGAGCAATTTCATCAAATTTTCATAATTTTCTGACATGTCTGTCTTGTCATCCACTCCCATGATGTTTCTCTTCCCAGAAAAAACTATGTGCCGCTTTGGCTCATCGTACGATGCATTCGCTTCCTTATCTTTTCTTTTTCTCGGCTTGGTAGACATGTCCTTCACATAGAAAACCTGTGCCACATCATTGGCTAGGACGAATGGTTCGTCTACATACGCAAGATTGTTGAGATCCACTGTTGTCATTCCGTACTACGGGTCTTCCGTTACCCCGCCTCGTGTCATATTGACCCATTTGCACCGAAACAAAGGGACCTTCAAACCACGTCGATAGTCAAGTTCCCATATGTCTTGTATATAACCATAATATGTTTCCTTTCCCGTCTTGGTTTCTGCATCAAAGCGGACACCACTGTTCTGGTTGGTGCTCTTCTTATCTTGGGCGATCGTGTAAAATGTATTACCATTTATCCCATACCCTTTAAAAGTCATTATATTCGAAGATGGTAACTGGGACAACAAGTACAGGTCATCTTCAATAGAGGCGTTATGCATGGTACGTGTCTGCAACCAGCTGGCGAAACTCCTGCTTTGTTCACGTGTAATCCAGTCATCAGACCGCTCCGGGTGTTTGGAGTGTAGCAAATTCTTGTGTTCATCCATATACGGAGCCACCAAGGCGGAATTCTGTAGAACTGTGTAGTGTGCTTCAGTGAGAGAATGTCCATCCATCCATATTATTTGTTCCCCTCCTAGCGTGCCTTTTCCATCCAATCTGCCCTTATGCCGTGATTCAAGAACACCAATTGGCTTAAGGTCAGGAATAAAGTCAATACAAAACTCAATGACCTCCTCATTTTCATGGCCCTTGGAGATGCTTCCTTCTGGCCTAGCACAGTTATGAACATATTTCTTTAAGACTCCCATGAACCTCTTAAAGGGTAACATATTGTGTAGAAATACGGGACCCAAAACGTTAATCTCTTCGCATAGGTGAACTAGGACGTGCGTCATGATGTTGAAGAAGGATGGTGGGAACACCAACTCGAAACTGACAAGACATTGCACCAAATCATTCTCTAACCTTGGTATGATTTTTGGATCGATTACCTTCTGAGAGATTGCATTGAGAAATGCACATAGCTTCACAATGGCTAATCGAACATTTTCCGGTAGAAGCCCCCTCAATGCAACCGGAAGCAGTTGCGTCATAATCACGTGGCAGTCATGAGACTTTAGGTTCTTGAACTTTTTCTCTGCCATGTTTATTATTCCCTTTATATTCGATGAGAAGCCATACGGTACCTTAATACTGAGCAGGCATTCAAAGAAGATTTCCTTCTCTTCTTTGGTAAGAGCGTAGCTTGCATGACCCTGATGTATGCTGTCTTTTCCGTGCATACGTTGCTGGTCCTCCCGTGCCTCAGGTCTATTTTTTGTCTTCCCATACACGCCCAAGAAGCCAAGCAGGGTCACACAAAGATTCTTCGTCACGTGCATCACGTCGATTGCGGAGCGGACCTCTAGGTCTTTCCAATAGGGCAGGTCCCAAAATATAGATTTCTTCTTCCACATGGGTGCGCGTCCGTCAGCGTCATTCGGAACAGGTTGTCCACCAGGACCCTTTCCAAAGACCACCTTCAAATCCTTGACCATATCATGTACATTAGCACCAGTACGGTGGCGAGGCTTCGTCCGGTGATCCGCCTCACCTTTGAAATGCTTGTCTTTCTTTCTTACGGGATGCCTGCTCGAAAGAAATCGACGATGTCCCAGGTACACATTCTTCTTACAATTAGCCAAATATATACTGTCGGTATCGTCCAAACAGTGCGTGCATGCGCGGTATCCCTTGTTTGTCTGTCCTGAAAGGTTACTGAGAGCAGGCCAATCATTGATGGTCACGAACAGCAACGCCTTTAGGTCAAATTCTTCCCCCATGTGCTCATCCCACACACGTACACCTGTTCCATTCCACAGTTGTAAGAGTTCTTCAACTAAAGGCCTTAGGTACACATCAATGTCGTTGCCGGGTTGCTTTGGACCTTGGATGAGCACTGGCATCATAATGAACTTCCGCTTCATGCACAACCCAAGGAGGAAGGTTATACAAACATAGAGTCACAGGCCAGGTGCTATGGTTGCTGCTCTGCTCCCCAAAAGGATTAATGCCATCTGCGCTTAGACCAAACCATACACTCCTTGTGTCATCTGCAAACTCCTTCTCGTACTTTCTTTCAATTTTTCTCCACTGCGACCCATCAGCGGGTACTCTCAACTTTCCGTCTTTCTTACGGTCTTCTATGTGCCATCGCATCGCCTTGGCATGCTCTTTATTTTGGAACAAACATTTCAACCATGGTATTATAGGAGCATACCACATCACCTTGGCAGGAATCTTCTTCCTGGGGCGCTCGCCCTCGACATCACCAGGGTCATCGCGGCTGATCTTATAGCGCAATGCACCGCAAACCGGGCGAGCGTTCAAACCCTCGTACTCACCGCGGTAGAGGATGCAATCATTAGGGCATGCATGTATCTTATGCACCTTAACCCTAGAGGGCAGACAACCTTCTTTGCTTTGTACGTACTCTCGGGCAATTCGTTGTCCTTTGGAAGCATATCCTTTATCATTACCAGCAACTTTCCAAATCCCTTGTCAGATACACCGTTCTCTGCCTTCCATTGCAGCAATTCCAGTGTGGTGCCCAGCTTTTTCTTGTCACCTACGCAATTCGGGTACAACATTTTTTTGTGATCCTCTAACATGCGCTGCAACTTCTTCTTCTCCAAATCACTTGCGCAGTTTCCCTTTGCATTGGCAATGGCCCGACCAAGATCATCAACGGGCTCATCTGATGCCTCTTCTTCAGCTTCTTCCCGCATTGCCGGCTCAGCTTCTTCCCGCATTACCGGCTCAGCTTCTTCCCTCATTGTTGTATCATCGTATTCAGGGAACCCATGGCCAGGATAGCTGTCGTCGTCCTCTTCTTCTTCATTGTCTTCCATCATAACCCCTCTTTCTCCGTGCTTGGTCCAAACATTATAGTGGGGCACGAAACCGGACTTAAACAGGTGGACGTGAATGATTCTTGACTTAGATTAATTTTGACCATTCTTACAAACAGCACATGGACAAGGCATAAAACCATCCGCCCGCTTGTTTGCCTCAGCCGCAAGCAGAAAAGTTTGCACGCCATTAGTGAACTCAAGAGAGCATCGGTCATCGTACATCCATTGTCGGCTCATCTTCAATACACAGCACCAAAAACACCAACTTAATACAAGTTCATACATAAAGTTCATACAACACTTAAATGCAACAAACAAATAACTCTCTAGCTAAAGCATTTAAATGCAACAACAAATGCGATCAAGATCGCAGCTAAGGTAACAATTGATCCAACAGCATAATCATACCAAGCCTCACTATAGATGGCATATTTTCTAATCTTTCTAATCTTCAAGCGCATTTTCTCCATCTTGATCTTGTGATCATCGACGACATTGGCAACATGCAACTCCAATTCCATCTTCTCCCCCTCAATTCTTTTCAATTTTTCTTTCAAGTACTCGTTTTCTCTTTCAACTAAATTTAACCTCTCGACAATAGGGTCGGTTGGAATTTCCGGTTCACATACCTCCTAGAAAAAATATCTATGTCAACTTGATGGGCATAATTTGTCATAAACACGAAATGCAACTAGTTTTAAAAGAGAATATATATACCACATCCGAATCATAACAAGGACGAGGGCCGACGGGGACGGATATCAAAACCATGGCACTATGTATAACAAACAACGTACGGGTAAGATAATTATACGAGTAACTATATATCCAAATCACACAAACATCAATTTTTATATAAAATTTCATGAACAAGAGGCTCACCACAAGGTGGTGCCAGCGACGGGACGGTGCGGGCGATCGACGGTGGTTACGGCGGAGATTTTGAAGGCACTAAGTAAACCACACCTACATATGCAAACTGAGTGTTATTTTTGACCTCAAATTTCATATAAATCAAATACTAGCACATATAATTCCTCCCAAATTACTAAACTCACAAATTAAACACTATATAAAGCATCCACCATATCCAATCTAGCAATGAGAGATGAAAGGACAAAGTTGCTAACCTTTGTGATCATTTGAATCGATGGGGACCTTCAAATCTTGACAAATTTTGGGCAAAATGTGTGATGAGCTCGAGAGGAAGAGGGGAAGAACAGAGAGGGAGGGGAAAGGGGAAGAACAGAGCGAGCTCAGGTGGACGAAGGGTTTATGTAGGATGACCTTTAGTACCGGTTCGTGACACGAACCGGTACTAAAGGTGCTGGAGGGCCCCCAGACTGACAACATCCTGCCACCACTCTCATTAGTACCGATTCGTGGAACGAACCGGTGCTAAAGGTTCGCCACGAACCGGTACTAATGAGAGCGGCCCGGCTAGCCGTTGGAACCGGCACTAATGTACACATTAGTGCCGGCTCTGATTCAAACCGGCACTAATGTGCTTCACGTTTGACCCTTTTTCTACTAGTGGAAGGAAGGTCGGCCCGTTGTACTGCATCTTCACTTGGTCGCTTGAAGAGGGCTCGGTCGCTTGGGTGTTTGAAGTTGGAGAGAATGGATCTAGATTTTGGGTGGTGAGTGGGAGAGGAAGAGAGGCACCCCATTTATAGGCCCGTGGGTGGGAGAGGAAGAGAGAAGGGATGAGAACGGTGCGTGTGTGAATCCGGACGCGTGTGTGTATCCGTTAAGTTTTGGACCCTTAAATTTTTGCACGGAAACGATGCATGGGGCGCGTGCGTGCACCTGAATCACTGCATAGGGAAACTCTTTGACCGGGGACGTGCATCTGACTCGCTGTCGTAATCTGTACCACTGCCGTAATCTGAAACAATGGCCTAACTCTTAATCAATACGTGCATGGCCACCCAGCTCGCCTCGCTCGCATGCATGCGCGGAAGCCTCCCGCGCATGCAAAACCACGTCGCCGCCCTTCCCATGCATGCAGGCCTGGAAAGGCTGAGACGGGCTATTAACTGTGGTCTCAGGCCCAGACAGCGAGACGGCCCAACGGTTCACCCAGCGCGCCCAGTACTGGTTGAGAAAAAACAATCTCCCAGCCAATCAAATTGCATCTCGCGGATCGCCCCCTCCTCCCCGCAGATTCCTTCTAGAAGGGTTAGATCGACGGCCCTTGATCGCCGCTAGGGCTAGATGGACGGTCCTTGTTCAGCGCTAAGGTAAGCGGGGTTTGGGAGGGGTTTGGAGCAGTCAAAGATAGGTTTGACCAGTTTTCAAATGAGCATAATAAATTAAATAAAAATCAGAAAAATGAAAAACCTACGCACATAGTCTTCTTATGTCATATCCTAACGATTTAAATTGATAAGCAAGGTTTACATACATTTAAGCGAAAAGTTCATGTGTCTTATGTGATATCTCAAGTATCTCAAACTCTCTTGTATGAAGTGAAGAGAAGTGTTTTGGAGAAATGAACATGAAAAATTCAAAAAACTCACCACAGCTTCATTTTGGAGCGACTAAGAAGGACCCAGGCTTAGTTTTTCATTTTGATGTTGTACGCTTGTTTAAATCTTGGTCAAAGTTAAGTTTGACCAGAATTCAAATGAGCAAAACAAAATTAAAAAAAAATAAAAAATGGAAAAACCAGCGCACATAGTCTGTATATATATAATATATGTGTAGGAAAGTTATTTGGCTGATTTAGACAAGGTCGAAAAAACCCTTGCTCAGAAATGAGGTTGTTTACCCTACCTCTGGACCCCTCTTTTTTAGCACATTTTTTATGAAAATTTCAAAAACCTCACCACAGCTTCATTTTGAAATGACTAAGAAGGATCCAGGCTTAGTTTTTTATTTTGATGTTTTAGACTTGTTTAAATCTTGATCGAAGTTAGGTTTGACCAGAATTCAAATGATCAAAACAAAAATCAAAAAATCAAAAAAAGAAAAACCAGCGCACATAGTCTATGTATATAGAATATATGTGCAGGAAAGTTATTTGGCTCATTTAGACAAGTTCAAAAAAAATCTTGCTTAGAAATAAGGTCGTTTATCCTACCTTTGGAGCTCTTTTTTAGCACATTTTTCATGACATAGGTCCAACATCATTCAACAGAGATACAACATTATTCAACAAAAATAATTCTAACATTATTCAACAGAAATAATTCTAACATTATTCAACTTAATTCAACATTTTCATGTCATAGTTCTAACATAGGTCCAACATCATTCAACAGAAATACAACATTATTCATAATGTTTCATAATTATTCATAAATAGCATTGGGGCTTCTGTCTATTCCGTGAGCTTCTTGCCATCACTTTGCTCCTCGTGCACCTTGTGCTCGTTGCTTCTTCTCTTCTCCTTTTGGTTGTCGGTACCTTGCGCGTCTTGTTCAAACCTACCACAGAGCTGTGCAAAACATAAAGGGTAATAAGATCATGTCAAATGATAAATGTACAGTAGTATTTGCAAGATTAACATACCTAGCAGAACTCACAATAATAGAAGGTTGGTCACCATTTGGAGCCTCACTTGGATCACCATTTGGAGCCTCACTTGGATCACCATGATCACCATTTGGAGCCTCACTTGGATCACCATTTGAAGCCTCACTTGAATCATTATTTGGAGGATATTTTGGATCATCGTCAAAATCATGCGGCTGTTGACCATCATCATTTGGAACCTCGTCACAATCCTCATCGGATGCAACCGACTGTTGACCATTATTTTCATCGTCTGTTGAGGCAACCGGCTGCTGACCAACATTTTCATCGAAGGCTTCATCGAAACTCTCTTCGAACGCTGGATCTACTATGTTATATCACAATACTTACCAAAATGACCCAACCCACCACACCTTGTGCACTTACGCTTTCTCGCTCCAAGTCCAGCTCCTTCGCTGCGAGGTCTGATTCGACTCTTCCTTGGTCTACATGCTGCTCTCTTCAGAACTGGAGCGCAAAGCTTGAATCCAGGGTCTAGTCCCATTGTTGTTTTCCCTCCATAGCAGGCAAGGCATACGCATATGTGGCTTTGAACCTTGCAACATAGTAGTAATCATGCACATACTGTTGTATGTTCCCTGCTGGACCTGGGAGAGAAGTGATGAAAAACAAGGCATGAATGCATGGCAACCCAGTTATCTGCCATTGCCTACAACTACAAGTTCTAACTTATAAATCCACTGGATATCTCCATTCCCTCTTCTCTTTATCCAAATATGATATCTCTGCTGTGGTACCCGAGCAAAGAGTCAAGTTCATTCTCAAGCCTGTTGTTTTCTGCTTTAGTTCATTCATCACGGCAGGGATAATAATGTGGCTCATGAATTTTGCCTCAGCTATTCCTGCACGATAATGGAATTTCTGCATGTATTCTATCCTTATCCTGTCAAGCAAATCCATCACATAATGACCCTTTACTTTTCGGATCGTTGAGTTGAAATACTTTGCTAGATTATTGTGCACATAGTCAACTTTGCTCAGTTCACTGAATTGACTTCTGGCCCATAACTTGGAGTGGTGTGTTTCCAAGTATTCTTTCACTTTGGGATTCATGTATAACTGCCTCAAGTGGTAGTTGTGCTTCTAAACACTGCAAGTTAAAGATGCTGCCATAAATTGTCGGTATACACCTTTCCTTTGAATTTCTTCATGAAATTTGCAGCAAGGTGAAATATGCATTCTCTATGCTCTACTCCAGGGAATACATTGTCCACAACCACTTCTAAACCTTTGCGGGCATCTGTACGAATGACCAACCCATTGGGATGTGCAATAGCCCGGTGCAGATTATGCAAAAACCAAGTCCAGCTCTTCTCAGACTCTGTCTCTAGCACACCGTAGGAAACTGGAAATACAAAACTGTGTGCATCAATTGCACAAGCTGCTACTAACTGTCCTTTAACCTCCCTGTGAGAAAAGTGGCATCAATAGCCAAATAAGACCTGCAGCCTGCCAAAAAACCAAGGCGACAAGCCTCAAAGCAGAAAAAAACTCTCCTAAAGCATTCCTTGGTCATTGTCACTCCCCTGAATGTGTACTCCACGGTGTGGTGGTCAATATCTACAATACTACCTGGGTTGGTCCTCTCCACTTCACCTTTGAATGAATACAACAATTGAAACTTTCCTGCCAGTTACCATAAATAGAATCCATAGTATGTTGTTTACCATTGAACAACCTCATGTATGGTAAATCTATCTTGAACTTATCTTTGATGTTCTTCTGCAATTCCTTTGGACCCACTTGCTGGTTTTCTTTCACCCACTTCTTTACTTCTTCTGCCACCCATCTTGACTTGGCTCTACTAATTGTATCCTTCCTAAGGTTTGATTCCTGGCATGTGTGCTTAAAAGGGTTCACTTTGACCTGAACATTAGTGCTATTTCACATTTTAGATGCAAGCATCCTTCATGGACAACCCTCAGTCGGACAGTGCACTCTGTAGCGTACTTGATCGCTCTTGTCAACTTTGAAAGTACGTTCTACCTTGATGCAGTATGTCACAAGTGCATTTCTACACTCACTCATGGATGCAAAAACGGTACCTTCTTCCATATGAGGGTTCAAAGGGTCCCATTCAACAGCTGCAAGGTCTTCGTCCTCACCCACCGCGTCATCATCAACACGGACTGCATTGTGAGCCTCATCTTGGTTTTCAGCCCGAGGTGTCCGTCGTAAATTCTGAATAACATCAGAATATAGCTTGTCTTCATCAACCCTAGAATTGTAGTCATCAGGCTCCACTTCAAGGGGGACCCTACTGCCGTTGCCCACGTTTGTCGAGCCACCACGTCGCCATGCACTAACTGAACTTTTCTGGCTAGAGATGCCATTACGACGACTTGGTTCTCCTCGAGATGTTGCACCCGCCATCCTAGGTCCAAATGCCTGCTCAAGCACATCAATTTGCAGCCTCACATGAAAATTCTCTTCTCTTTATGCCTAGCAAACATGGTAGCCAGCTCTTCATCATTACTAATTGTCACCCATTTCTTTTCCCCATCATAGTATATGTATACCATTTCATCAAGCAAACCCCAAGGATATTGGCTACAAATTACCTCTCCAAATTGTCTGAAACTCCAATTACTAGCCATTGGCAACCGATAATCGAAACCTCCTTGGTATTTCTTCTTATCCTTTGCATCGAACATGTACCGATCCCTTCTAATGTGCACCAAGAAAGCAAACCGCAACTCCATCCTAACCGACGAAAAACAGAGACGCAATCAGCACACTAATCGAGCAAACCTACTCGAACCGACTATTCAAATGCACAACTAAGCTCGATCTAAACAGGAGGCGTGACTTACCCCTCGGGAATCCTGTCGTGGACGCGGCGGATCTCCAGCCCGTTGCCTGCCTCGCCAAATACTCCTGGGTCGCCGCTGCTTGCCATTTCGCCCCAGGGTTCTTTCTCCTAGTTCAAATAGCTCCATCAGCCCCCCACCTTTGAGCGCTTCGGCCGGGCGCACGAAAGGAGGCCGCGCCGCAGGTCGAGCAGGTGGCGGGCGCCCCACCCGTGGTGTTGCAGGAAGGTGGCGGGCGGAGCAGGTAGCGGTGGAGCGTCAGCGCAGGACGGTAGCCGCGGAGCAGGCCGTGCAGCTGGTGGCGGGGCAGGTGCTGGCTGCGGCGCAGGTGGCGGCGGCAGCGCAGGACGGCCGGGCGGCGGATGGACAGAGTGGGCGTCGATTTGGCCAGCTAGAACCCTACGAATGATTTGGGGATTTTGTTGCACGGGCCTACATGTCAGCTCCGGACCCACATCCACGCGGTCCCACGTGTAAGCTCTGGACCCACAACCACTAACACTGGCGAACGGAATGGACTAAAATCTGGCCGTTTGGCCTTGTCATAGTAGATGTGCATGGACTAGGGGCAAAACTGAGCACGATTCGCATCTGAAGACAAAACTGAGCACATGGACACCACTGAGGGAAAAAGAATAATTAAACCATAAAAAACATACCAAACACAGGCAATTCCACCACCCCACCATAATCATGAACAAAAAAATCATGCAGCAACTTACTCATTTTCGATCCATATATAGAACCAATATCGAAATCCTCGACCAATTGCCCAGAGACAGATCCGTGGGGTGGTCTTTCAATCAATCTCTGAAATATTTCAAGTCCGACCACAATCTGTCATTGCTGGTGCGATAGCTGTGTACAATCAATCTGGACCTTTAGTACTCCCTCCATCACAGTTCAAAGGGTGTATCTCCAAAACCAGATTTTTTCACAATTAGAGGGAAATAAGGCGCAGGTCATTAATTAGCCCACTGAAATTACTCCTTCTGCTTGCCTTCCTGGTGCGCATGCATGGTGTGAACTGAAACTTTAGGTGGAGGTGTGAATCGGTTTTGTTTGCATGCATGGCTGTGCGAGGCATTTTACTGGACGGGAAGGTTACTATGCGTTTGTTTGGCGATTAATTAGGTGCATATCCTTCACTACCGCTGCTACAGCGCATCAGTTATTCCTGCCAATCGCTAGCAACCTTGGGCCCAGAGAGATGTGAGGTACGCCCTTTAAACTGTGATGGAGGGAGTATACGGATCCAAGTTTAATCTTCGTATCATAAAGTATAGAATATCATTGATTGGCATTGATTTTCCAGGCTGCAATCACTGCAGTAACACACCAGGTAACGCTACAAAATCTTCATCGAAAATAACTTATGGTAGTTCTGCCTGAACAATACGTAGATATGATGATTACTGAAACATTGACAGAGAGCGGCTATTTCAGAGTTCGAGCTCATCTGCACCCGCGCCGTGTATGAACAGTGAAGTTTCAAACAAGAAAAGTCTGCTGTTTTTTCTGTGCATCCAAGATGCTCGGGTTCACAAGGCACGTGGAAATTTTCATGGTGTGACCATAGTGAAGAAGGTTGTGGCAAAAAAAAGTCTCTTGAAGAAACTTTGAAAAACTACACTGTTTAGACCATTTTTTTGTATGAGCTCCTCAAATGTCATTTGGACACAAAAAATTGAAGGATCCTAGAAAACTCTAGCATCTTGGATGTGAAAAAATATCCGTTTTTTACTATTTTCATGAATTTACTATTCTTCTGAACCATCTGACCTATATTCACGCACCCCTCGCGAGTCACTCCGGCGATGGCTCCAGGGGGCTAACCCTAGCGCCCCCAGCCTCGTTTCCTCCCAGCTCCCTTCTACCCTTGCCGTTTGTGGGGCGCGTCGCCGGACTAAGGATGACTGGCATCAGCTGGGACGGGGATTTCTTTCTCTCCTCGCTCGGTGGCGATATGCACGGGTGACGGTGCGCTGACGTGGGGTGTGTCGGTGCAGAGGCGGGCGTCGGCGATGGAGTCGCCGAAGCGGTGCGCTAGCACAGAGGGTTCCGTGGCATGGCCTCCTGTGGCGTCGGAGATGCTGGGAAATTTGTCGACAATTTGGGATGAAGACTTCATAATGACTTCATCAATGCAATATCCCATATGGCATAGAAGACAAAAAATCATCCCGACAAGGAATTTACAAGACCAAAGTGCAAAAGCAGTCGATCAAAATACCATTTCTATAAGTAAAATAAAATGCTAGGCGCATTGTTCTGTAAATAGTTGTGTCGGAATTATATGATGGCACCGTTACTTCCCTTTGTCCCTCAAAGAAAAGGCGGCTAGGTTTTCTGCCTCCCGTCGGTGGCGCCGCCGATCTCCCACGTCTCCTTTGTCCTTAGGGCCATGGGTGCGCGGTGGATCCCGGTCCTTGCCGGCGGGAGGGCTCCGTTTTTCAGGCATTTCTTCAAGTTTTGTTAGGGTTTATGTCCTGCTTAAGAAGACGAGACGGCGGCGGCTTCTTAAAGATGGAATAAGATTCTCCCCGCCTAGCCCCCGTCCCAATGGTGTGTATAACATCGTCGGAGGGCGTGTGGAGGTGTGTCTCCGGCGGATCTCGTGAGATTTGGTCGGTGGTTGTCTTTGATGGATCCGCTCGAATCCGGTCTTTGTTCGTATTTGTTCATGTGTCTTCAGGTTGGATCCTTCCGATCTAAAATTCTCTTCATCGGTGACGGTTGCTGTTCTGTAGCATTGGCCCTATGTGACTTTAGCACGATGACTTTCCGACTGTATACTACAACAAGTTGTGCCCAGCTCCGGCGAGGAAGGGGCGATGATGGATGTCGGTGTCAAAACTGGTGCATCTCGGGTAGGGGGTCCCGAACTGTGCGTCAAGGCCGGACATCAATACCATTGTTACACCCACAGCCCCTACTGTTACATATACTGGACCAATTACTAGAGCTCGCGCACACCAATTAAATTACCAGGTACTTTCGTTTCTTGGTAATGATTCTAATGTTCATGAGAATATGATACTGCCTAAATTGGATACATTTGTTTTGCTTACAAATGAAGGGCCTAGCTTGGAGAAGGATGAACATTGGAGCAAACACGCATGGAGTTGATGGCATGCGCAAGGGGATCGGGAACGGAGTTACAAGTGATGATTTCAGGACTTTGAAGCCACCATAAGGAGTGCATGAAGCCTTGGACGAAATATACAAGATGCCACTTCATAATATTCGTCCATAGGCTATTCTAGGTGCTGTGTCACCTTATTATTGGGCCAGGCCCATGTAATTTCGAAATACTTAAGTATAGGCTGTTTTTAGAGTCCGTATGTGTGGGGAAACAAGAGTTAGGGTTGGTTTCGGACCCCTCCCTCAAGGGCCACGAAATTCCCTCCTCTTCCTCCATATATACAGCCCTTAGGGCGTCGTTTAGACTTTGGGTTTTGTTTAGATTAAAAGTTCTCCATAGCTGCAACTTCGCGTACTTCGTTTGTGTTCAACGACCAGACCAAGGCGTCACAGAACCCCACCTTGATCAATAAAGCTTTCCTCTTATATTCGCAATATCCAGATTGCAATCTTAGTTTCTTGTTGTTCTTCGTTTGCCTGCAGGAAACAGACCTTCGTGGTCAGGTTGATCGTGCTCCGGCGTGGTCAATAACCTCTCGGAGTTGGTTTAGCGATTGCTAAGGCGCGACGTCCTCGCACGTTCGTAGTCGGATCGTCAAAGTCGACTTCCTCCAAAACGATAGCCACCATCTCATCGAAAGACGGGACACCTTTGCCTCTATCAAGTGGTATCAGATTTCCAGGTTGCTTGGTGAGATTTTACAGTTTTTCGTAGATTAGATCGAGTCTGTTCTTCATACCTACAGTCCACGAAAAAGCCACAAAAAAAATCAGGGTTAGTTCATCATATCCGAACCAATCTGAGCCTTTGCATAATCTTTTTAGGGTTTTTGCTTTGTTGAATTTGCGGTTGCATCGTCGTGTCAAGTTGCTGGTCTTAGAGTCTAGTCTTTTAGAGTTTCGAGTTCTGGTCATAAGTTGTCACGCCGCCGCCGCACCATCATCATCGCCTTGCCATCTACCACCACCGCTTATCCACCACCGCTCTGAATCCATATCCATATACCACCACCAATCCGTGTCCATATACCACCACCGATCCGTGTCCATATACCACCACCGATTTGTGTCCATATACCACCACCGCTACCATATACCACCCCTGCTGCCATATCCTACCACCATATATCCACCACCAATCCGAGTTCTTCTCATATTAGGTTTGTTTTCGAGATCCATCTCAATTCTGATTCGTGTTTCCTTACCTGCGTAGGTCTCGGGAAAAAAAATTCGGCGACCGAAAATATTTTTTCCCTATCCTATTTTTAGGCTGTTCTGAGTCTTTTGAGACACTTGCCATCATAGTGATTTTTTGTCGCACTTTTTCATCGTCGCTGCCCTGATTTCCGAAAAAATATTGTCAAAAAATTTCGTACCCATCCTGTCAGTTTGACCTGGAAAAGTTTTGAGACACTCGCCATTATAGTGATTTTTCGCAAAAAAAAACAGAGCGAAAAAAAAATTCCAGAGTGTGCTTTTCCCTTGTTTCCGTGCAGCGCCGTGATTTTGTTAGTGTTCTAGGCTCGCGTCTCTAGCACGGTCTAGCCTAGGACCATCACAGTACCGTCGTTGAGCGTTTATTCAACTTTGCATCTCTGAATTGATTATTGCTGACCCTTTTTGCTACCATACTATAAGCCTTCCCAGCTCCACATACATCTACGTCGTGCGTTTGACTTTCCCTGGCAATCGCTCTATCCAAGCTTTTGAGAGTTTTGACTACAACGGTTGCCGATCACCGCCTGCTGCTGGGTAAGAACTGGTAAGAATTTGATATTTGCTTGACGGATTTGTGACACCCGCCACCACCACCACTTGTTAGTAGTCTGTAGGATCATATTCTTGTGTGTTTCTATTGCTGCTAACCATGCCAGGATCACAAGCCGACGAGACTGACTAGGAGAACTTGACGAACAAGGAGCTTCATGATAAGTTTCAACAAATGATGAGTGGACAGGTGCAAGATGTGCTAAACAGATTTGAAGAGGCCATGGAGAAGATAGATGGCATGGAGAAGACGTTCGAAACAAAGCTCGATAACAAGTTTAATGAATTGCTCACGCGTCTTCCACCACCGGCTGCACCTAACGCACCTCTACAACAACAACAACAACAACGACGACGACTACCTCCACATCGCGAAACAGCCCTCCGCCGAGCGACCCGTGTTCCTCTTGCGCTTGGCCAACCTGTTGGTGCTGCTGTTGATACTTCTGTGGCTCCTACTGCTGATGAGGAGGAGGATGATTATGTGGGATATTACGAGGATGAGGTTGATCAAAATGAGAACTACATGCAACCACCAGCACCACAACCACCAGGTCGTCCACATGCAAATAATGGCAACGTTAGGGCTCCCCCTCAGGTACGAGATCATGACCATCTCCCTAAACTGAAATTGAATATTCCACCATTTGAGGGTAGATATGTTCCTGATATATATCTTACTTGGGAGTTAGAAACTGAACAACGATTTACATGTTTACAATATCCTGAGGAGAGACGTGTTCCTGCTGCTGTTTCTGCTTTCACTAGCTTTGCATGTGTTTGGTGGTCTGAACATTGTAGATTATATCCTGTCCCAGCTACTTGGGCTGCTTTGAAAACTGCTATGCGTACTCGTTGGGTTCCACCATATTATCAACGTGAATTACTTCAAAAATTGCAGCGCTTAAGACAAGGAAACAATTCTGTAGAAGAATATTATCAGGAATTACAAACTGGCTTGATTAGATGTGGTATTGTTGAGGAGAATGAAGCTATGCTTGCACGTTTTCTGGGTGGATTAAATAGAGTGATTCAGACCATTCTAGACTATAAGGATTATAATAATATCACTCGTTTATTCCATCTTGCTTGTAAAGCTGAACGTGAAGTGCAGGATCGACAGGGATTGGCGCGAACTAACTTTTCTGCAGGTCGACCTTCATCATGGACACCACGTGCATCATCTACTTCCACACGTTCTGCTACACCGGCACCTCCGTCAGCTGCCACCTCCAACCGTGATACAATAAAGCAGGCACAATCACCACTACCTGCCAAGAGCACACCTTCTGGGCCTGCAAAGAGCTCTTCTTCATCCATGGCATCAACAGGGCAAACACATGATATTATTTGTCGACGTTGCAAGGGTGGAGGTCATTATGCGAGAGAATGCCCATCTAAGCGTGTAATGATTGTTACTGAGGATGGTGGGTATGAGTCCGCTAGTGACTATGATGAGGAGACTTTGGCTCTTATTACACATGAAGAACATGGTGAAGATGATTCTGATCATGAGACGCAATACATGGCTGCTGAAGATGCTGACAGGTATGAATGTTTAGTTGCTCAACGTGTTTTGAGTGTGCAGGTTACACAAATTGAGCAAAATCAGAGGCATAATTTGTTCCATACAAAGGGAGTTGTGAAGGAACGTTCTATTCGCGTCATCATAGATGGAGGGAGCTGCAACAACTTGGCTAGCATGGAGATGGTGGAGAAGCTATCTCTCACCACAAGACCACATCCACATTCTTACTACATCCAATGGTTCAACAACAGCGGCAAGGTTAAGGTAACACGTACTGTTCGTGTGCATTTTAGTATCTCTATATATGCTGATTATGTTGATTGTGATGTGGTACCTATGCAAGCATGTCCCTTATTACTTGGTAGACCATGGCAATTTGATAAAAAATTTGTACACCATGGTAGAAACAATCAGTATACTCTTGTTCATAAGGATAAAAATATTACTTTGCTTCCTATGACCCCTGATTCCATTTTGAAAGATGATATTAATAGAGCTAATAAAGCAAAACAGGAGAAAAATAAGAGTGAAAATCAGATTGTGGCAAAAGAATTTGAGCAGCAAATGAAGCCTAATAATAAACCATCTAGTGTTGCTTCTGAAATTAAATTGAAAAGTGCATGTTTACTTGCCACCAAATCTGATATTGATGAGCTAGATTCTAGCAAATCTGTTTGCTATGCTTTTGTGTGCAAAGAGGCATTATTTTCATTCGAGGACGTGCCTTCCTCTTTGCCCCCTACTGTCACTAACATTTTGCAGGAGTTCGCTGACGTCTTCCCACAAGACGTGCCACCGGGATTACCACCTATTCGAGGGATTGAGAATCAAATTGACTTAATTCCCGGTGCATCGCTGCCCAACCATGCACCATACCGTACCAATCCAGAGGAGACGAAGGAGATTATGTGTCAAGTACAGGAGCTGCTCGACAAAGGTTATATACGCGAATCTCTTAGTCCTTGTGTTGTTCCTATTATACTAGTCCCTAAAAAGGATGGGATGTCGCGTATGTGTGTTGATTGTAGAGGCATTAATAATATTACTATTCGTTACCGTCATCCTATTCCTAGGCTAGATGATATGCTTGATGAATTGAGTGGCTCTACAATATTCTCCAAAGTTGATTTGCGTAGTGGATACCATCAAATTCGTATGAAATTGGGAGATGAATGGAAAACAGCATTTAAAACTAAGTTTGGTTTATATGAGTGGTTAGTCATGCCTTTTGGGTTAACTAATGCACCTAGTACTTTCATGAGACTAATGAACGAAGTTTTACGTGCTTCCATTGGACGATTTGTGGTAGTCTATTTTGATGATATACTGATTTATAGCAAATCTTTGGAAGAACATTTGGAACATTTACGTGTTGTTTTTAATGCTCTACGTGATGCACGTTTGTTTGGTAACCTTGGGAAGTGCACCTTTTGCACCGACCGAGTATCTTTTCTTGGCTATGTTGTTACTCCACAGGGAATTGAAGTTGATAAAGCCAAGATTGAAGCTATTGAGAGTTGGCTGCAGCCCAAAACGGTCACACAAGTGAGGAGTTTTCTTGGACTCGCTGGTTTCTATAGGCGTTTTGTGAGAGATTTTAGCACCATTGCTGCACCTCTCAATGAGCTTACAAAGAAGGATGTGCCTTTTGTTTGGGGTACCGCACAGGAAGAAGCCTTCACGGTATTGAAAGATAAGTTGACACATGCTCCTTTAGTCCAACTTCCTGACTTTAATAAGACTTTTGAGCTTGAATGTGATGCTAGTGGAATTGGATTAGGAGGTGTGTTATTACAAGATGGCACACCTGTTGCATATGAAAGTGCGTTATATCGACTAGAGGGGGGGTGAATAGGCGATTTTTATGAAATTCTTCACTGAGGAATTTGATCGTGAGGAAATTCCTTAGCGAAGAAATACTAGCAGCGGAATAAGTACTCAGAAGTAAACATAACAGATTGCATGCATGGTCATCATGATGAAATGAAGACAAACACAGAGTACAGAAAGCGTAGGCACAGGATAACTCTAGATGAAGACAAACAGACTGAAGAAATTGAACTGAGGAATTTGTGAAAGTCTTCAGTCAACGTCTTCAAACACAGATATGAACAAACAGACAACACAGTAATTAGGAAATGAAAGTGTTGAGGAAATTGAACCAGTAAGCTTGGTGAAGACAATGATTTGGTAGACCAGTTCCAACTGCTGTCTCAGTTGTACGTCTGGTTGGGGCGGCTGAGTATTTAAACTCGAGGACACACAGTCCCGGACATCCAGTCCTGAGCACGCAGCTCGGGACACCAAGTCCTCACCGTATTCTCCTTGAACTAAGGACACACCGTCCTCGTCCAATCACTCGTGGTAAGTCTTCAGGTGACTTCCAAACCTTCACAGACTTGGTCACTCGGCGATCCACAATTCCTCTTGGATGCTCTAGACCTTGATGCCTAACCGTCTGGAAGAAGCACAGTCTTCAAAGGTAACAAGCGTCGGATCCACGCAGGATCAATTTCTTCAGTGATGCTCAATCACTTTGGGTTTGTAGGTGTTTGGGTTTGGGTTTGGATTTTCCTCACTTGATGATTTTCGCTCAAAGTCCTCGGAGGATGGGTTGCTCTCAAATGACAAGTGTCAAGTTCACGCGGAGCAGCCAACCAGCTAGTGGTTGTAGGGGGCGGCTATTTATAGCCTAGGGAGCAGCCCAACATGATAAGACATAAATGCCCTTCAATGATATGACCGTTAGGTGGACAAGATATTTTTGGACAGCTGGCGCGTAGCACAGCAACGGTCGGAAATTTGGAGTACAAATTCCTCAGGGATATCATGTTCCTCACTGTGTAGGCAATTCGCACTGGCGAATTCCTAACTCCTCAGTCAGAGCAAAGTCCTCAGTGACCAGAAGAACTGCGTCTCTGTCACTGAAGACATTGACTGAACTGTATGAGATTTCCAATGGCTTCACTCGAAGGGATTGGTAGGTGTAGGATTTGAGTTGAGCATCACATGGAAATTTTCTCCTTAGTATTTCCTCGACCCCCTTTAACAGTACGGTGTTTCCTATGACTCAAGAAAGAGAAAAATGAAACTACGAAAACAAAAGTCTTCACGCTTCACGTTCCTCGAACAAATACCAAGTCTTCAAGGTCACACCAATTTCTTCACTTTCAAAGTCTTTAGAAAGTCTTCAAAATATCAAAGTCTTCAGTTGAAGAACTTCATTTTTAGGGGTCGACTTTCACTGTAAATATCAAACTCCTCATAGACTTATAGACCTGTGTACACTCATAAACGCATTAGATACTTAACCTATAAGTCTTCAATACACCAAAATCACTAAGGGGCACTAGATGCACTTACAATCTCCACCTTTTTGGTGATTGATGACAACATAGGTTAAGTTTTCAACGGGGATAAATATATGAAGTGTAGAAACTGATATTGAGGAATTTGATTGCAAGATATAGAAGAACTCCCCCTGAAGATGTGCATAGTGAGGAATTTGCTTTTGAAGTAATGCACACTTGAAGAGTTGAATCATGGAGATCTCCCCCTATATCTTGTAATTCATACACGCATTTGATATATGATATGAAGAATTTGAAATGCATGATGAAATATGGTGCCTGATGCAATTCAGTATGCGTGCGATAACATTAATGAGGAATAAGCATGCAGAATAGCGCATCAAAAGTATCAGAGTTCAAGCATGTATCGAAGTATCAGAGCACCGAGCACCATAGGGTTTAAGATTACAACTCGATCCAATAAAAGTTTCGGAAGAACGAGAGTTGCAACTTAAAAAAAATATGCCCTTATTATAGACCCGCTTGAAGACTAACTCAGATTTCTCCCCCTTTGTCATCAATGACCAAAAGGATCGAAACTGAGGACTAACGCCCCTGAAGATATTCAAGTTGATGGAGGAGCGCCAGCGTTGTTGGGGTCGGTTGTTGAAGTAGGGCCTGCTGCAGTGTCGTCCAAGTCTTCATTTTCATCAGTGTCGCGCGATGAAGAATATGAACTGGCCACCAGAGAAGGAACCTTGACCTTCTTGAATTTCTTCGGCGGAGGTGCCGACCAGGCAAATTCTTCTTTGAGGCCCATGTTCTCCAAATCTTCAGCACTATAAACTTGAGATAGAACAGCCCAGGTGCGGTTGAGGGTTTCATGAAGGTAGTAATGGTTTTTCTTCACTCCATTATATGTGGCAGTCATGTTGTGAAGAATTGAACCAAACTGACGCTTGACCCATTTGTGATTGCGATCAACCTTTTGATGAAGACTGAGGGGTAACTCACGATCAGTCATCACCCTGGGTGCTGTGGCTTGAGGATTTGTCTTGGCAGTATTAGCAGCAGAATCATGTGTGGCAGAGTCATCATTGGTGGAATAAGAGGCAGCCTTGCGAAATTGACCATCCAATGGACGAATGCCTTCATCTATCACAGCAGTGGCCTTGCCCTTTTCGTCAGCTGAGGAAAATGTCCTTTTGAGGACTTCAATAGGAGGCAAGTAGCTGCAGTGGTTGAGAGTTTCAGCCTTGTAGTTGAGTGAATACCTTGTCCTGATGAATCTCATAATCCAAGGTGCATAAGGCTTCAGCTCAAATGGTGACATAGCAATGTTGGCCAGAGTCCTCATGAAGAAATCATGGAAGTTTATGGGAACACCATGTATGAAGTTGAAAAGCATATTCTTCATGATGCCAACAATTTCTTCATCAGAAGAATCGTGTCCTTTGATGGGACTTATTGTCTTCGTCAGAATGCGATAGACAGTCCTAGGCACATACAACAATTCCTTGACGAGGAATTTGGTACGAGGTGATTGCCCTGGCTTCAGAGGCTTCATCAGCACTTGCATATAGTGGTTTGACAGCTCAGGTTCATCATACACACAGCGCGCATCTTCAGTGGGTGGACTCAGAGAAAGGCAGCGAAGCAATTCAGTTGCTGGGGCCTTGTAGTGAGTATTTTCAGTCATCCAGTCCAGAACCCATGAATTGACATCTTCAGAGTTGCCAGTGATGTGCAGTGTAGCATAGAACTGAAGAATGAGTTCTTCATTCCAATCGCATATATCAGTGCAGAAATTAAGCAGCCCAGCGTCGTGAAGAACACTGAGGACTGGCGTGAAGCACGGCATAGACTCCATATCCACGTGAGGAATATGTGCATGGTCGAAGACTTTGTCTTTGTTGAAAAGTACTGAGGAATAGAAATTTGCTTGGCTAGCTATCCAGAAACGCCTCTTCCTTATGCGAGCAGAGTCATAAGGATTGTATTCAGTGAAGAATACGTGCTCGCCATAGAAGTCTTCAGCCTTGAATTTCTGTTTCCTTGAGAATGGATCCTTTGGCCTTGGCAGAGGAGTGTCAGTGAGTTGCATCACAACCTCAAGAATCACAAGCTCAGGTTCTTCAGGCTGAGGAATTTCTGGTTTCTCCTCAGGTGCAGTCACCTTTTCAGTTTCAGCAGCAGTTTCTTCAGCACTAGTGGCTGGAATTTCTTCATTTACAGGTGCAGTAGGATGAGTTTCTTCAGAGCCCATTTGAGCAGTTTGTGCAGGGGAGTGAGGAATTTGCTGCAGTGGGGTGAAGAGTGGGGAATTTGGATGCTGACTTTCCCAAAAGTCGTCATTCATTACTAGAGTTGTGCTTCCAATATCCACATCTTCATCATCAATTTCTTCAACACCAGCCTCTTCAGCATCAAACTGAGGCTTTGGTGATGAGACCATTGGGGTTGAAGGGATTGTATCCACTTCAATTTCTTCATCAATCTGCTCTGAGGAAGCAGCAGACTGAGTTTCTTCATCAGATCCACTTGGGATCGCATAATCTTCACCAAAAGGAACAAGGTCCTTTGATGGCATGGAGGATATAGGAATGGCATCAATAGGATTTGCAAATGAGCTTGTCATTGGCTTCATCTTCTTGGGAGCTGAAGATTATGAAGCAGCTGATGCCTTCCTTTTCTTCACAGCAGCTCGCTCTGCAGTCTTGGTTTTCTTCACATCTAAAGCAGAGGGAAGAATTGGAGTTGGAGTTGGTGCAGGTGGAGCTGAGGAATCTGGTTCATTTTCTTCAGGCACAACTGATGCAGTTGCCCTGATCTCTTCATTTTCTTCAGGCGCACCACTAGTGGATGCCCTGGCAATTTCGTCAGTGGCTGGAGCAGAGTCACCAGCCTTCGAGCTGGCATTTTCTTCAGCAGTCTGAACATCGTCAGCAGTGCTGGCATGTTCTTCAGTGGGTTGGACAGATGCTTCAGCTTGAGGAATTTGTGTTGAGGCTTTGCCCTTGGTGAAAGTATCAGTTAGCCTCACAAATCTGACCTTGGCTCCTTGCCAATCAGCATAATACGAGTCAAAGTTGTCGCTGAGGGCTTTGATCTCAGCTTGCATCCTGACAAGTTCATCAGGAGTCATCTTAACAACATTTTTCTTCAGTAACTTCTCTTTGCAGTACTGGGTCTTCTTGATCTCTCTGGCCCGATCATATTTCCACTTCTCCTCTTGGATGAAGTGAGTCATCATGTGACTTTGGCCAGGTGTCAGTTTGAAATCAGGCATAGGAGTGTTGGGATCCTTGTGCCAAAGATCAATATAGTCTAGGATCGCCCTTGGATCCAAAAGCAGGGGCACAGGTGTGCCTTTGGCTTTAGCAGCCCTTTCTTGGCGGTCCCTGATGATTTTAGTGAGTTCTTCTTCATCAGCATCATCATCAGACGGAACAGAGAAGACCACTTGCTTCTTAGAACTTGGGCGAGTGCCGCGTCCAGCGGTAGCCTTTTTCTTCAGTAACGAGGGTCCAGCTGAGGATTTTGGTGCAGCTGAGGAACTAGCTGAGACACCAGAGGCAATAGAGATGCCAGTTGTCCTTTGGCATGATGCCAGATGCACAGGAGCTGAGGACTTTGTGGGAGCAGGAGCAGCATGAGGAATTTGCTTTGAAGATTTTGAAGATTCTGGCCGTGAGGGCGCAGCTGAGGAACTTGGCTGTGAGGGCATTGAAGGTGAAGCACTTGGCTTACGAGTGGGCTTCTTCATCATAGATTTCCTTGGCATGGCAGAAACCTCAGTAGCAGCAACAGCAGCAGATTCTTCATTAAATTTCCTCACTGCTTCTTTTGCTTGCTTTTGCAGTTTACGCTGGCGCTTGGCCCATTCTTGAGGAAATTCCTCACCTCTTCTGATGCTAGAGGGATCAGCTACTTGGCCAGGTGCCAATGGAGGGCGTTGACATGGAGGGTTTACTGCGAATTTCTTCATGTACTTAGGAGTAACATATCTGTACTCCCTCCATTCTCTTGCCCATCTCCTTTCAATCTTCTGTATGCGCACCTTGCGCTGATTTCTATCTTCTTCAGGAGGTGTGCAGTACCCAGCATAAATGTCCTCAGGGATTTCAAATGCAGTCATGACCTCTGGTCTATTTCCTCCTTTCTGCGGCCTTTTACCTTCAGCCATTTTCTTCAGATGAGGAATTTGATCATTGGAATTCTCTGAAGAAGTATGCAACTTTTCTTCGAGGAACGCTGCAAATGAGTTAAGTTGATGAGAACCTAAGGATTCACCAGCGGACATGTGTACCTGTGAACAGAGTATAGTTGCGAGGAATTTGAAGAGGTCATATGTGTTCTCAGAGGGTTTTCATAAAGAACAAGTTTTGAGGAATTTGACTAGATTCGTCTTGAGGAATTTCACTAAGCTCCATGTATATCTTAGGTTCCAGAGTTGTATAGATTGAGAATCCACACAATTGAGGAATCTTGAAGAAATTTAGACTTAGGGAAATGAATCAAGAACAGAGAACAAGTGAGGTGTTTTATGTGTGAGGATTTGAAGAATAAAAACACCTTTGAAGATTTTGTAAAAAAACTTTGAATCAAAGAGGGCAGTAAAAATAGCTTTTAATTACCCTGAATGAAGAACACGACAAACTGTGAGTTGGAACAGTGAAGTTCGTCAATGCAGATCTTCCACGCCCTAACTTGGCGGAGGAAGATGTCTACGGCGGCGGCGGAGGTGAAGATTTCCGCAGTCGGCGCGAGTACGTCGGCGACGAGGTCGAGGCAGTGAAGCTCTTCCTCACCGGCAGCGATGGAGTAGCGGCGGCGCTAGGGTTTGGAAGCTCGAGAGGGGAAAGTGAGATCTAGCGGGGTAAAGAAGTGAGGATGGCGACGAAGGGGTATTTATAGCCGCAGTGAAAAACTGCTCGTCCGAAGATTTAGGACAAACATGCCCCTAGCCATTCTCCTTCACTTGACATGTGTCACCCACGTACTGTGTAGTGGAGATCGTGTAAGATCGTGGGAAGTGGAACGGTTTGAGCGGCAAAAACGAAAGTTTGGATAAGATCTGTTTTAACATTCCGTTCGCAATTTCTTCAGCTGACAAGGACACAGTGAAGAATTTGAACGAGTTTTAAATAGAACGCACATGAAGAATTTGTGAATAGACTGGATTGAGTATAGCATAGAGGGGAAGGGTCCGATCACATTCACTTAGCAGAAAAGATTCAACTTGAAGAAAAAGCTATAAGTGAATGCTGTACAGGACATAAACTCATATATATATATATATAGCCAATGAAGAAAAACGACGGCAAAAATGAAGAATTTTCGAAGTTGAAGAATTTGAAAAACTGAGGAATTTCAAAAATGAGGAATAACTCAAATTGAGGATTTTCAACTTTTGTGGTGGCGTGACCCACCGTGTAAGAATGATGATTTCAGACACCGCGTACAATTGTCGTAGGGTTCTGAGAATCAAATTCTTCATTAATTTCTTCACACTTAGAGTGTTATTCTTTATTGATTGAAGAAAAACGTTTCTTCATGTGTTGCACATCTAAGTCATCAATTATGCATAAGTGTTAGGATGAGTGCATTTTTCAAAGTACATTCGAAGATTCTAAGATATTTAGCTCACACCGCAACTTGCTAAATCTCTTCTCATCCAAGGGCTTAGTGAAGATATCGGCTAGCTGTTCTTCAGTCTTCACACGCTCAATAGAAATGTCGCCCTTCAACACATGATCACGAAGAAAATGATGACGAATCTGAATGTGCTTTGTCTTCGAGTGCTGAACTGGGTTGTGAGCAATCTTGATGGCACTCTCATTGTCACAGAGGAGAGGCACATTCTTCACGTTGACTCCATAGTCCTTGAGTGTTTGCTTCATCCATAGTACTTGAGCACAGCAAGAACCAGCAGCAATGTACTCAGCTTCAGCAGTAGACAGTGATACACAGTTCTGTTTCTTCGAGGACCAACAGACCAAGGATCGTCCGAGGAAATGACAAGTACCAGATGTTGACTTGCGATCCACACGGTCACCAGCATAGTCAGAATCAGAATATCCATTGAGGTCAAAGTCTGAGCCCTTGGGGTACCACAATCCTAGTGTTGGTGTGTGAGCTAGATATCGAAGAATATGTTTCACAGCCGTATGGTGTGATTCCTTCGGTGCAGCTTGAAATCGTGCACACATGCAAACACTAAGCATTATGTCTGGCCTAGATGCACATAAGTACAATAAAGAGCCAATCATGGAGCGGTATACCTTGTGATCGAAGTCGGTACCATTTTCATCAGTGCATAGATGACCATTTGTGGGCATAGGAATTTTGAGACCTTTGCAATCTTGCATGCCGAATTTCTTCAGGACATCCTTGAGGTATTTCTCCTGAGACATGAATATCCCATTGTGCTGTTGACGAATTTGTAGACCTAAGAAGAATTTCAATTCTCCCATCATAGACATTTGATATTCTTCACTCATCATATAGGCAAATTCATCACTATAACGTTGGTCAGTACAGCCAAAGATGATATCATCAACATATATTTGGCACACAAATAGTTCACCATCATATGATTTAGTAAAAAGAGTGGGATCGAGTGAACCGGGTGTGAAGCCTTTCTTCATGAAGAATTCCTTCAATGTGTCATACCACGCCCGTGGGGCCTGCTTGAGGCCATAGAAGGCCTTGTTAAGTCTGAAGACTTTGTCAGGATGTTTTGGATCTTCAAAACCTGGGGGTTGAGCAACATATACTTCTTCCTCAATCTTACCATTGAGGAATGCACTTTTCACATCCATTTGGTATAAGATGATATCATGATGGTTAGCATAAGCAAGTAATATGCGAATAGCTTCAAGTCTAGCAACAGGTGCAAAAGTTTCATCGAAATCAATTCCTTCAACCTGTGTGTAGCCTTGAGCTACTAGTCGTGCCTTATTACTCACCACAACACCATTTTCATCTTGCTTGTTGCGGTAGATCCACTTTGTACCAATGATGTTATGCTTGCGAGGATCGGGACGATTGACCAGTTCCCATACGTTGTTGAGCTTGAACTGATGTAATTCTTCTTGCATGGCCTGAATCCACTCAGGCTCCAGAAATGCTTCATCTACCTTAGTGGGCTCTGTGATAGAGACAAAAGCAAAGTGCCCACAAAAGTTAGATAGATGTGAAGCTTTTGAGCGTGTGAGAGGACATGGTGCTCTAATGTCATCGATGATCTTCTCCACTTGCACTTCTTTTGCAACGCGAGGGTGAGTTGGTTGCCGTTGAGGAATTTGATCAGCATTTTCTTCAGCATCAATTTCCTCAGCATTTTCTTCAGGTGCATCAGCTCGACGTTCTTCACGTTCTGGAACGAATTCTTCAGCAGATTCTTCAGTAGGAATGATATCTTCAGTAGCCTTGTGCTTGATCGATTCCTCAGGTGTTGGTTCATCTAACACAGAAGGTAGGTGCTCTCTTTGCGAGCCATTAGTTTCATCGAACCGCACATCTACAGTTTCAACAATCTTGTGAAGAACATTGTTGAAGACTCTGTAGGTGTGCGAGTCCTTTCCGTAACCAAGCATGAAACCTTCATGTGCTTTCGGTGCAAATTTAGAGTTGTGATGAGGATCTCTAATCCAGCATTTAGCATCGAAGACTTTGAAATAACTCACATTGGGTTTCTTGTCAGTGAGGAGTTCATAGGCAGTCTTCTTGAAGAATTTGTGAAGATATACTCTGTTGATGATATGGCACCCAGTATCAATTGCATCAACCCAGAAATGACGAGGGGTTTTGTACTCATCGAGCATAGTGCGAGCCATCTCAGCAAGAGTCCTGTTCTTGCGCTCCACGACGCCATTCTGTTGAGGAGTATAAGGAGCAGATAATTCATGAGTAATACCAAGTTCATCAAGATAGTCATCGAGACCCGAATTCTTGAACTCAGTGCCATTGTCACTTCTGATGTGCTTGATCTTCACACCAAAGTTAGTTGAAGCCCTCGAGGAAAATCGTTTGAAGACTTCCTGCACTTCAGTTTTGTAAGAGACAAGGTGTACCCATGTGTAACGAGAGTAATCATCAACAATAACAAAACCATATTGATATGCTTCATTAGAGACAGAGGAATAATGGTTAGGACCGAAGAGATCCATGTGAAGTAATTCGAATGGACGAGTAGTGGTCATGATAGTCTTCGCTGGATGCTTGGCCTTGGTCATCTTTCCAGCTTCACAGGCACCGCATAAGTGATCCTTGAGGAATTTGACATTCTCAATGCCAATGACATGCTTCTTCTTCGCAAGCGTGTGCAGATTCCTCATGCCTGCATGACCAAGTCGTCGATGCCATAGCCATCCTTCTGAAGCTTTTGCAAGTAGGCACACGACAGGTTGTGAATCTGCAGAGAAATCAACAATATACAAGTCTCCTCTCCTAAAGCCTTCGAAGACTTTGGATTTGTCAGCTTCCATAATCACAACACAACGATACTTGCCGAAGACAACAACCATATCAAGATCACAAAGCATTGAGACAGACATAAGATTGTATCCTAAGGACTCAACAAGCATGACTTTGTCCATGTGTCGATCCTTTGTGATAGCAACCTTACCTAGACCCAATACCTGACTTTTGCTTTTATCAGCGAAGATGATATGCTTCATGTGTGATGCTGATAAGGGAGCATCCATCAACAGATTCTTGTCACCGGTCATGTGATTTGTACATCCACTATCAAGTACCCATTCAGTGGCTTTGGGTTGATCATCCTGCAGATGAATTAGTGCAACTTACGAACCTCATATACTTCAGTAGTGAAGAATATGATATCACAATTCATCAGATCAATTTCATCAAGCAGTAGAACCGATAAAACAGAGGGAGGACGTGTGAAATGAAAGTTCATTTCATCATGGTTAGCCTGCATCCTTTCAGGCATTTTTTTCAGGTCCCCAGCAAATTCTTCAGACGTTACAACACGTCTGGAGACCTGACTCTGCAGAAGAGATTAGTTCTTTTTCTTCACCACCCACATCTGAAGGGGTGGCAAAGAGTTCATCATTCTGCGAGCTCCATATGAGAATGGTGGCAAAGCAGCCAAACCATTTCGTTTCACATAAGAGGGGTTAGGGTAAGCATATGAATAAGCAGAGAAATTATTCGAGGACTTATGAACATAATAATTTGAAGAATAATGCTCATATTCATAGCCCTTGACTCTTCCCTGTGAAACAGAGTTGTTAGCACGATGATGTTCATATGAGGACTTTGATCCATGTGAGGAATTTGATCCTCTTGAGGAATTTGGTCTGTATGAGGACTTGGATCCATATGAAGAATTTGGTCCACATGAGGAATTTGATCTGGGGTTCCTTTTCTTCACAGGTGGTGTCATGAGGACATTCACCTGAAGACTTTCAAGGCAACTTTTGGGAACCCAGATTTTCTTCATAGGGGAACCGTTCCTGCAGTTAGTGCCAACATATCTAGCAAATACTTCACCATTCTGATTTTTGAATAGTTTATAGTTGGAGTCAAATGACTCATTAGAAGAATGAGAAGATTCACATGTATAGCCAGATAAATTAGATGGATCAACTGGAGGTCCCTTTGCAGCAACCCATGAGGTTTTGGGGTACTGCTCAGGCTTCCAATAAGTACCATCCGCATTGAGTTTCCTCTCAAAGGCAATACCCTCTTTCCTAGGGTTCCTGTTGAGGATCTGCTTTTTAAGCACATCATAAAGAGCCTGATGCCCTTTGAGGCTTTTGTACATGCCTGTCATGTACAATTCCTTCAGCCCTGCATCGTCAGTAATACTAGCAATGTCCTCAGATGAGGAATTAGTGATAGCAGAGACAGGTGAAGAATTTGTAACATTTGAAGCATTTGAACACTCAGGTGAAGAATTAGCAGATTCTCGTTCAATGCATTTTAAACAAGGAGGAATAAATTCTTCCTGAGCAGCGCTGATTTATTGAGCAAGTAATGAATCGCGCTCCTTCTGAAGATCCTCATAACTTTCTCTTAGCTTCTCAAGATCTTGCTTATTTTGAAGATGTTCATAAGAAAGCTTTTCATGATCAGATAAGAGAGTGTTATGATGATTTTGAAGGTTGTCAAACCTGGTCTGAAGTCTTTGAAGATTTTCAGTCAAGGCCTTAGAGCGATCCATTTCTTCACCCAACATATCATCACTTTTCTCTAGCATGTTTTGAACCTTTTCAAAAGCCTTTTGTTGTTGCACAGCAATCTTAGCAAGTTTAGAGTAGCTAGGCTTAAGATTTTCATCAGATTCATCCTCACTAGACTTAGAGGAGGCGTATTTGAGTACCTTAGCACCCTTTGCCATGAAGCAATAGGTGGGAGCGTAGTCATCACTGCCTTCATCAGCCTTGCTGGAGAGATCACTTTCTTCAGTGTTGAAGATAGACTTGCTGACGAATGCAGTAGCGAGGGCTAAGCTTGCCACACCAGATTCAGAATCCTCAGACGCTTCTTCTTCCTCTTGTTCCTCAGATTCAGCTTCAGAGTCCATTTCCTTGCCAATGAATGCCCGAGCCTTCTTGGAGCTGCTCTTTTTGTGAGATGAAGATTTTGAGGATTTTGACGATGAAGATTTTGAGTACTTTTTCTTTTTCTTCGCACCATCAGAACTGTAATCCTTGTATTTCTTCTTCTTTGATTCCTTTTCCCACTGAGGACAATCTTGAATGTAGTGTCCTGGTTTCTTGCATTTGTGAAAAAGCCTCTTCTTGTAGTCACTGGATGAGGAATCACTGCTCCTTGAGGGTTTTCCAAAGCGACCACGTCTTGAGAACTTCTGAAATTTCTTCACAAGCAGTGCTAGATCATGACTCAGTTCTTCAGGGTCACCAAGGCTGCTACCAGAGTCTTCATCTTCGGATTCTGATGCTACTTTGGCCTTCAGTTCACGTGATCTGCCATAGCTCGAACCATAGAGATCTCTCTTTTCAGCAAGCTGGAACTCATGAGTGTTAAGCCTCTCGAGGATATCAGCGGGGTCAAGTGACTTGTAATCAGCACGCTCTTGAATCATCAGTGCCAGAGTGTCAAATGAGGAATCAAGCGATCTCAGCAATTTCTTCACCACCTCATGGTCAGTGATGTCAGTGGCACCAAGTGCTTGAAGCTCATTTGAGATGTCAGTGAGGCGATCGAAGGTTTGCTGAACATTTTCATTGTTGAGTCTTTTGAAGCGGTTGAAGAGATTACGAAGAACATCAACTCGAGAATCACGCTGAGTTGAAACTCCTTCATTGACTTTGGACAGCCTATCCCAGATAAGCTTAGCAGTTTCCAAAGCACTCACTCTACCATACCGTCCTTTACTCAGATGGCCACATATGATATTCTTCGCTTGGGAATCAAGTTGCTTGAATCTCTTCACATCGGTAGCGTTCAGTGAGGGTGAGACGGAGGGAACACCATTTTCCACAACATACCAGAGATCGTTATCAATTGCCTCAAGATGCATGCGCATCTTGTTCTTCCAGTAGGGGTAGTCTGTCCCATCAAAGGTAGGACACCCAGCAGAGACCTTGATCATATCTGCGGTCGACATAACTAAAACTCTAGGCGGTTAAACCAAAATCACACAGAACAAGGGAGTACCTTGCTCTGATACCAATTGAAAGTGCGTTATATCGACTAGAGGGGGGGTGAATAGGCGATTTTTATGAAATTCTTCACTGAGGAATTTGATCGTGAGGAAATTCCTTAGCGAAGAAATACTAGCAGCGGAATAAGTACTCAGAAGTAAACATAACAGATTGCATGCATGGTCATCATGATGAAATGAAGACAAACACAGAGTACAGAAAGCGTAGGCACAGGATAACTCTAGATGAAGACAAACAGACTGAAGAAATTGAACTGAGGAATTTGTGAAAGTCTTCAGTCAACGTCTTCAAACACAGATATGAACAAACAGACAACACAGTAATGAGGAAATGAAAGTGTTGAGGAAATGGAACCAGTAAGCTTGGTGAAGACAATGATTTGGTAGACCAGTTCCAACTGCTGTCTCAGTTGTACGTCTGGTTGGAGCGGCTGAGTATTTAAACTCGAGGACACACAGTCCCGGACATCCAGTCCTGAGCACGCAGCTCGGGACACCAAGTCCTCACCGTATTCTCCTTGAACTAAGGACACACAGTCCTCGTCCAATCACTCATGGTAAGTCTTCAGGTGACTTCCAAACCTTCACAGACTTGGTCACTCGGCGATCCACAATTCCTCTTGGATGCTCTAGACCTTGACGCCTAACCGTCTGGAAGAAGCACAGTCTTCAAAGGTAACAAGCGTCGGATCCACGCAGGATCAATTTCTTCAGTGATGCTCAATCACTTTGGGTTTGTAGGTGTTTGGGTTTGGGTTTGGATTTTCCTCACTTGATGATTTTCGCTCAAAGTCCTCGGAGGATGGGTTGCTCTCAAATGACAAGTGTCAAGTTCACGCGGAGCAGCCAACCAGCTAGTGGTTGTAGGGGGCGACTATTTATAGCCAAGGGAGCAGCCCGACATGATAAGACATAAATGCCCTTCAATGATATGACCATTAGGTGGACAAGATATTTTTGGACAGCTGGCGCGTAGCACAGCAACGGTCGGAAATTTGGAGTACAAATTCCTCAGGGCTATCATGTTCCTCACTGTGTAGGCAATTCACACTGGCGAATTCCTAACTCCTCAGTCAGAGCAAAGTCCTCAGTGACCAGAAGAACTGCGTCTGTGTCACTGAAGAAATTGACTGAACTGTATGAGATTTCCAATGGCTTCACTCGAAGGGATTGGTAGGTGTAGGATTTGAGTTGAGCATCACATGGAAATTTTCTCCTTAGTATTTCCTCGACCCCCTTTAACAGTACGGTGTTTCCTATGACTCAAGAAAGAGAAAAATGAAACTACGAAAACAAAAGTCTTCACGCTTCACGTTCCTCGAACGAATACCAAGTCTTCAAGGTCACACCAATTTCTTCACTTTCAAAGTCTTCAGAAAGTCTTCAAAATATCAAAGTCTTCAGTTGAAGAACTTCATTTTTAGGGGTCGACTTTCACTGTAAATATCAAACTCCTCATAGAATTATAGACCTGTGTACACTCATAAACGCATTAGATACTTAACCTATAAGTCTTCAATACACCAAAATCACTAAGGGGCACTAGATGCACTTACAGCATACTTTTCTGAAAAATTGAGTGGGCCTAGTCTGAACTATTCTACTTATGATAAAGAATTATATGCTCTTGTTCGGACTTTAGAAACATGGCAACATTATTTATGGCCCAAAGAATTTGTTATACATTCTAATCATGAATCTTTGAAACACATTAAAAGTCAAGTAAAACTGAACCGTAGACATGCTAAATGGGTTGAATTCATTGAGACTTTCCCTTATGTCATTAAACACAAGAAGGGTAAAGAAAATGTTATTGCTAATGCATTGTCTCGTCGTTATACTATGCTTTCACAACTTGACTTTAAAATATTTGGTTTGGAGACCATCAAAGATCAATATGTGCATGATGCTGAATTTAAAGATGTATTGCAGAATTGTAAAGAAGGTAGAACATGGAACAAGTTCGTCGTTAATGATGGATTTGTGTTTCGTTCTAACAAGCTATGCATTCCAGCTAGCTCCATCCGTCTTTTGTTGTTGCAGAAGGCGCATGGAGGAGGACTAATGGGACACTTTGGCGTGAAGAAGACGGAGGATATACTTGCTACACATTTCTTTTGGCCAAAGATGAGACGGGATGTTGAGCGTTTTGTTGCTCGCTGCACTACATGTCAAAAAGCTAAGTCACGACTCAATCCTCATGATTTATATATGCCTTTGCCTGTACCTAGTGTTCCTTGGGAGGATATATCTATGGACTTTGTTTTAGGTTTACCTCGAACAAAGAAGGGGAGGAATAGCATATTTGTTGTCGTGGATGGATTCTCGAAAATGGCACACTTTATACCATGTCATAAAAGCGATGATGCTGTTACTATTGCTGATTTGTTCTTTCGTGAAATAATTCGCTTGCATGGTGTGCCAAATAATGTTGTTTCAGATCGTGATACTAAATTTCTTAGCCACTTTTGGAGAGGTTTATGGGCTAAGTTGGAGACTAAATTGCTTTTTAGTACTACTTGTCACCCCCAAACTGATAGACAAACTGAAGTAGTCAATAGAACATTGTCTACTATGCTTAGGGCTGTTTTGAAGAATAATAAGAAAATGTGGGAAGAATGCTTGCCTCATATTGAATTTGCTTATAATCGTTCGTTGCATTCTACTACTAAGATGTGCCCTTTTGAAATTGTGTATGGTTTCCTACCTCGTGCACCTATTGATTTGTTGCCTCTTCCATCTTCGGAGAAGGTTAATTTTGATGCTAAACAATGTGCTGAATTGATCTTAAAAATGCATGAGTTAACTAAGGAAAACATTGAGCGTATGAATCTTAAATATAAACTTGCTGGAGATAAGGGTAGAAAACATGTTTGTCTTTGCACCTGGAGATCTTGTTTGGTTACATTTGCGTAAGGATAGGTTTCCTAATTTGCGCAAATCAAAGCTAATGACACGTGCTGATGGTCCATTTAAGGTGTTAGAGAAAATAAATGATAATGCATATAAACTTGAGCTGCCTGCAGATTTTGGGGTTAGTCCCACTTTTAACATTGCAGATTTGAAGCCTTATTTGGGTGAGGAAGATGAGCTTCCGTCGAGGACGACTTCAATTCAAGAAGGGGAGGATGATGAGGACATCAATACCATTGTTACACCCACAGCCCCTACTGTTACATATACTGGACCAATTACTAGAGCTTGCGCACGCCAATTAAATTACCAGGTACTTTCATTTCTTGGTAATGATTCTAATGTTCATGAGAATATGATACTGCCTAAATTGGATACATTTGTTTTGCTTACAAATGAAGGGCCTAGCTTGGAGAAGGATGAACATTGGAGCAAGAACACGCATGGAGTTGATGGCATGCGCAAGGGGATCAGGAACGGAGTTACAAGTGATGATTTCAGGACTTTGAAGCCACCATAAGGAGTGCATGAAGCCTTGGACGAAATATACAAGATGCCACTTCATAATATTCGTCCATAGGCTATTCTAGGTGTTGCGTCACCTTATTATTGGGCCAGGCCCATGTAATTTCGAAATACTTAAGTATAGGCTGTTTTTAGAGTCCGTATGTGTGGGGAAACAAGAGTTAGGGTTGGTTTCGGACCCCTCCCTCAAGGGCCACGAAATTCCCTCCTCTTCCTCCATATATACAGCCCTTAGGGCGTCCTTTACACTTTGGGTTTTGTTTAGATTAAAAGTTCGCCATAGCTGCAACTTCGCGTACTTCGTTTGTGTTCAACGACCAGACCAAGGCGTCACAGAACCCTACCTTGATCAATAAAGCTTTCCTCTTATATTCGCAGTATCCAGATTGCAATCTTAGTTTCTTGCTTGTTCTTCGTTTGCCTGCAGGAAACAGACCTTCGTGGTCAGGTTGATCGTGCTCCGGCGTGGTCAATAACCTCTCGGAGTTGGTTTAGCGATTGCTAAGGCGCGACATCCTCGCACGTTCGTAGTCGGATCGTCAAAGTCAACTTCCTCCAAAACGATAGCCACCATCTCATCGAAAGACGGTACACCTTTGCCTCTATCAGGTAGGGGGTCCCGAACTGTGCGTCAAGGCCGGATGGTAACAGGAGACAAGGGACACGATGTTTTTACCCAGGTTCGGGCCCTCTCGATGGAGGTAAAACCCTACTCCTGCTTGATTAATATTGATGATATGGGTAGTACAAGAGTAGATCTACCACGAGATCAAGGAGGCTAAACCCTAGAAGCCAGCCTATGGTATGAATGTTGTATGATGGAGTTGTCCTACGGACTAGAACCCTCCGGTTTATATAGACACCGGATAGGTTTAGGGTTACACAAAGTCGGTTACAATGGTAGGAGATCCTGAATATCCGCATCGCCTAGATTGCCTTCCACGCCAAGGAAAGTCCCTTCCGGACACGGGACGAAGTCTTCAATCTTGTATCTTCATAGTCCTGGAGTCCGGCTGAAGGTTTAGTCCGGCTATCCGAACACCCCCTAATCCAGGACTCCCTCAGTAGCCCCCGAACTAGGCTTCAATGACGACGAGTCCGGCGCGCAGATTGTCTTCGGCATTGCAAGGCGGGTTCTTCTCCAAATTCTGTGTACCTGTAGGAATAATGTCCGATTTTTGTAATGCTGAGTTCCTCAGCTTCCACGCCCAATAATGGCTGTCTTCCACGTGTCAAAAGAATGCGAAAAGCCGGGGTGTTTTTACATCCACACCCCTTGCCGTATAAACGAGCCGCCTATTTAACGGGATGGGGATTCAAATCCAAACCACATCTTCTCCCCTCCGCGAGCTATCATCAGAGCGCCTCCAGCAAAGGTCCATTCCAACATGGTCAGCCGTCGCAGCTCCTCCCCTCGCTCTTTCGGTCCTAAACCCGGAGACTGGGAGAGTTGTTCCATCCTGCACAGCGAGTTAGTGTCGCTTCAGACTAAGGGATTTCTCCCTCAGGCTTACATGGTCCCGGTCCGAGCCGGACTCGCCACCTACAATGGCGGAAAGCAAGCGGAGAGCACCCCCAATCCCTCCAAAGGAGAGCGGGTGTGCCTTGTCCCTTATCTAATAAGGGGACTGGGATTTCCAATTCATCCATTTCTCCGCGGGCTTCTGGAGTTCTACGGCCTCCAGCTGCACAATCTCACGCCTGCCTCCATATTGCATATCACGGGCTTCGTCGCCCTTTGCGAGCTATTTTTGGGTGTCGAGGCCCATTTCGCGCTGTTGAAGAGGATATTCTGCCTGGTGCCCCGTTCTCAAGAGGGGTCCATATATCAAGTGGGCGGAGCCGAAGTATGGCGCATCGCTGGGACCAGATACTTATCCGGAACCCCAAAGAAGGCGTCCGAGGACTGGCCTTCAGAATGGTTTTATATAGATGATGTCCCGCTGCCGGACCCTATCCGGGTCGGTCTCCCCGAGTTCAACAGTGCTCCATTAAAGAAACGCTTGAGCTGGCGTCCGCAGAGCTCTCAGAGAGAAAGTGACAGAGACGTCCTTTACTTGATGGGCCGGATAAGACTATCGGCTCATTCCGGACTAACCATGATTGGAGTCATGGCCGTATGCATTATGCGTGGGGTGCAGCCGCTTCAATATAGAGGCCACCCCATGTGGGATTTTAACGGGGAGGATGACGCCACCCGTTACGGTCGTAAGGGACCAGCCTCAGCTGCCGCTCTAGTAAAGATCATGTCCTCTTTGTACAAGGGGGAAAAGGAGGAATTCCTCCGCGTCAACCCACGGGGCGGATTTACTATGTACGACCCTCCCAGTTGGGTAAGCGAACAATTGTGCTCGCCCGTTCGTTTTATACTCCCATTATTAGATATGTAGTCTAACGACTTCAATGCAGGAACTGCGACAGGAGGTAAAGGATATAAACAGCCATCCTCCACAACCCGAGGACCCAGAACGGTCCCTCGATCCGGACTCCGAAGAAGATCCGGATATCTCGGTGGAGCTTATCGAGGGGGTCTTCCATCAACTAAGCAAGGACGATACCTTGGTAGCCATTATGGCTGATTACCCAGGGTTAATCCCGGCCTCCCAGGTGACAGAGACCGGAGTCTCATTCCCTTGCGAGGGGTTCCATTTTCACGTATTTCGATTGTTCTGACAACAACCGTGTTTTGCAGGGGAGATTTCCGAGGCGGGAGGCCGAACCTGCAGCGGCTAGCCAACGAGGGGCCGCAGGGGCCCGTGGGGCAAAGAGGAATGTGGTCCGGACTGAGATGCCGACACAAAGGTATAACGCACCCTCTGCTTCCCTGGTGTTATTCTTTCAGGGCATATTAACGTTCATGCTATCTTCAGGACGAAGAGATGTCGCCGGACTATATCCGGAGAGGTTGCCAATCGCGCCTCTACCAGCCAGGCTCCAAAGTCTGGCCAGGAGGGGGAGGCGAGCACGAGGCGCGCACCGGACGCTCCTCCGACAGAGGATGCGGATAGGCTATCTGCCACAAATTCTGAGGTGGAGAGTGCCATGAACCACAGGCGTCGCCGGACAATTCTACGTGACGCTTGTTTCTCCCAAGAGGCTTTAGGTGCCTTTAATTCGGCAGATGCGTACCTCCGTGCCGCTCAAAATGGTTTAGCGAGAGCCACGAAGCAGTATGTAAAAGACATACGGGTAAGAAAATTTTGGTAATATATATATATATATATATATATATATATATATACCAGTAGCCCCCGAGACTTGAAACAGTTAGAGTAACTGATTTAAGGATCATTTGTTTATGCAGGTTCTTACAGAGAAGAATACCGTACTGTCCCAGGAGCTGGAAGAGTGCAAAGCCCAACTGGAGGCCGTACTAGCCGCAGCAGGGGAGCCGAAAGAAACCCCTTCTGGTAAGATATACTTCGAAAGATTAGTATTGTGCGGCATGGGTGCGGATCTGACAAATCGCATTGCAGACGGTGCCGGACTAGATCCGGAGAGGCAACAACTCTTACGCCGGCTAAAGGCCGGTGAGAGTGTGCTGACAAAGGTGAGGCAGGAGAAAAATGATCTTCAGGATGCCAACACCAAACTAGACGTTGAACTGAAAGATGTTCGTGGCCAGCTGTCAGACTCCACTAAGGAGAATCAGCGGCTTCGACGCGGCATATTTAGTAAGTGCTTAAGCGAACTTTGAAAAAAGAGTTCGGCGAGGAAGTCGACTAACAGAGTAATGTCTGTAGGTATGCTCATAGGTCGTCCTGCCGAGGAGATGCCCGGTTCAACGGGTGACCTTCTTCCCGAGCTCTTGCAACTGCACGAGCGAGTTCGGTGGGCGATCACAGGCGTTGTCCAAGCCTTATGGCATTCCCACTCCGTGCCCGAGGGCCTTGGAGAGCTTGCGGAGAAGCTGAAGTGAGCTCGGCGGCGCTTCCGGTTGTGGAAGATATCGGCCTGCCGACAAGGCGCTAGGGAGGCCTGGGCCATGGTGAAGACCCGGTTTACGAAGTCTGACCCAAACCACATGGCCGAGGTCGGACCTGTGGGGCCTGACGGGAAGGAGATCCCTGTAAGCCTAGTGTACGGCCAAGTAGAGTTGGCTGCAAAGTATTCCCAGCAGGACTGTAAATTAGACAGCCTGTTAGATGGTATAGAAGAGGAATACAATCAGTCAGAGTGACTGTGTAATTGACATGTGTAATGCCTTCTAGCCGGATTGTAGATCGTTTGTCATTGCCGACCTTTTCGCTTCTACCTCGGGACCTGACGGTCCGGAGTGTGTCCGAATACCCTACCGGTTATGTAAGAACCAGGGTATGCGTGGAGACCAGGCGTAGGGGTCATCAGTGCTTTATTAGACAAGTGCCCAACTAGTTATGTTATATTACATGGTTAGTAAGAAACATCTTCCAGAGAGAATAGTTCCGTTAGGGGTTCCTTTCTCTGGGAGGCATGCCCTAAAGTGCATGTCCGGACTGCAAATGCAGAAAAATCATCTGGGGGCATGTATATGAATAAGTAAAAAAGGTCATCTTTGAGTTCACCAACCGAATATTCCCTTAAGAACGCTAGCTTTCGGCTTCACCCAGTCTGAGGTACACATCCGGCTGATCCGGCAGTAACAATCGCAGAGGTGCTCCCTTTACCGCCTAGCCGAACAATCGGGAATGTAGGGGTAAGCACAGGAGCCAGGCAACCCAGCTTGGCCAAAACTTAAGTCATACCGATGCATATAATGGTGAAGAAAAGGTGAATGCGGAAGTTTGACGCATGTGTTGGGCGTGAAGCCCATATAAATAAGCTTCTGTTAGAGAAGCCCCCAGGTTAAATGAGCGCGGGTAGCGCGTCACGTGATGAGCCTTTAAGGGCTATAAGAGAAAAGAGGGGAAGGAGAGAAATTTAAGACAAAAATGTAAAAACTGGACAGAGGAAGGAGACAAACACAGAGTCCGGCGCTAGGCATAGAATCTTCGGAGAGGGCGGCGTTCCATGGGTTCGGCTCAAGTTGGTTATCCGACGCATCTCGCAGGCGGTACGCTCCACCAGTTAGGACTTGGTCGATTATGAATGGACCTTCCCACTTGGGCTTGAGTTTGTCCTTTTTCTTATCCGGCAGGCGTAGAACTAGTTCGCCAACATTGTAATTTTTGGCCCGTACTTCTCTGCTTTGATATCTTCGAGCCTGCTGTTGGTAAAATGCGGAACGGGCTTTTGCCACGTCATGTTCCTCCTCCAAGGCGTCCAAGTTGTCCAGCCGATCTAGCTCGGCTTCTCTTTCTTCGTACATGCGCACTCTAGGTGAGTCATGAATTATGTCGCAGGGCAGAACTGTCTCTGCGCCGTACACCATAAAGAATGGTGTGTATCCGGTGGTGCGAGTCGGCGTGGTCCGCAGCCCCCAGAGCACGGAGTCGAGCTCCTCTAGCCAGTGCGTATTAGATTCCTTGAGGGACCGCACTAGTCCGGGTTTAATGCCGCTCATAATAAGACCATTTGCACGTTCGACCTGGCCGTTAGTTTGTGGGTGATAGACCGAAGCATAGTCGAGCTTGATGCCCATGTTTTTGCACCAGAGTTTTACCTCGTCGGCGGTGAAGTTTGTACCGTTATCCGTGATGATGCTGTGGGGGACGCCGTAACGGTGTACGACCCCGGATATGAAGTCTATCACAGGTCCGGATTCGGCCGTCTTAACAGGCTTGGCTTCTATCCATTTGGTGAACTTGTCCACCATGACCAGTAAGTATTTTTTCTTGTGGGTTCCCCCTTTAAGAGGTCCAACCATATCAACCCCCCAGACCACGAAAGGCCAAGTGATGGGGATAGTTTGGAGGGCGGTGGGTGGCATATGGCTTTGGTTTGCAAAAAGTTGACAACCTACGCATCGTTGGACCAAGTCATGAGCGTCTGCTCGGGCCGTCGGCCAATAAAAGCCTGTACGGAAAGCCTTGCTTACAAGGGCCCGAGCTGCAGCGTGGTGGCCACCGAGTCCGGCGTGAATTTCAGCCAGCAGGTTCCGCCCTTCCTCTTCGGAGATGCACCTTTGAAGGACTCCGGTAGTGCTTTTCTTATAAAGCTCTCCCTCGTCGACTTTATAGGCTTTAGATCGCCGTACTATGCAGCGTGCCTCTTCTTGGTCCTCTGGGAGTTCCTGCCTAGTAAGGTAGGCTAGGAATGGTTCTGTCCACGGGGCGATGACCGCCATTATTACGTGGGCTGAGGGTGTAATTTCGTTGGCAGAGCCTCCAATTATGTCCGTTTGTTCGGCGTCGAGTGGTGCGGTTAGGTCCGGGTTGTTATCTGCGGGTTCCCCCTCCCATGCTACGGATGGCTTGAACAGTCTTTCTAAAAAGATGTTGGGGGGTACTGCATCGCGTTTTGCACCAAGGCGCGCCAGGACATCAGCTGCTTGATTGTTTTCTCGGGCTATATGATGAAACTCCAGCCCTTCGAACCGAGCTGACATTTTTAGGACGGCGTTGCGGTAGGCTGCCATTTTTGGATCCTTGGCGTCGAAGTCTCCGTTTATTTGGGATATCGCGAGGTTCGAGTCCCCGCGTACCTCTAGGCGTTGAATGCCCATGGATACTGCCATTCGGAGTCCATGTAGGAGGGCCTCATATTCGGCTGCGTTGTTGGAGTCCGTATACATGATCTGGAGCACATATTGAACTGTGTCTCCTGTGGGGGACGTCAAGACGACGCCAGCCCCTAGTCCGGCCAACATTTTGGAGCCGTCGAAATGCATGATCTAGTTTGAATATGTGTCGTACTCTTTAGGGAGCTCGACCTCCGTCCATTCTGCGACGAAGTCGGCCAAAACTTGCGATTTAATAGCTCGCCGTGGCTTATAGGTTATATCGAACGGGAGGAGCTCGATGACCGATTTTGCGATCCGGCCCGTTGCATCGCGGTTGTTGATAATATCGTTAAGTGGTACTTCCGAGGCTATTGTTATGGAACACTCTTAAAAGTAGTGTCGTAGCTTCCGGAATGCCATGAATACCGCGTATGCAATCTTTTGATAGTGTGGGTACCGTGATTTGCATGGGGTGAGGACAGTGGACACGTAATAGACCGGCCTTTGAAGGGGGAGTTTGTGTCCGTCCGTTTCCCGCTCGACAACGAGCACTGCGCTGACAACTTGATGTGTTGCTGCAATGTATAATAACATTGGTTCGCCGGTGTTCGGTGCGGCCAGGACTGGGTTTGTTGCCAATATGGCCTTTATTTCATCGAGTCCGGCCGCGGCGGCATCCGTCCACTCGAAGTGTTCGGTGCGCCGAAGGAGGCGATAAAGGGGCCGTGCCTTTTCTCCCAAGCGAGAGATAAAGCGGCTTAAAGCCGCCACGCATCCGGTTAATTTCTGTATTTGTTTGAGGTCCTTTGGGATATCCAGTTGCGACAAAGCTCGGATCTTGGCCGGATTTGCTTCAATTCCTCTACCGGATACAATAAAGCCCAAAAGCTTTCCGGCCGGAACGCCGAAAACGCATTTTTCCGGGTTGAGCTTGATGTCGTATTTTCGGAGGTTGTCGAATGTTAGCCTCAAGTCTTCTACTAGAGGTTCGACATGTCTTGTTTTCATGACCACGTCATCCACATACGCCTCCACTGTCTTGCCGATCTGGTTTGCCAGACATGTCTGAATCATGCGCTAATATGTTGCGCCGGCGTTTTTCAGCCCGAAGGGCATTGTGTTGAAGCAGAATGGGCCGTATGGTGTGACGAATGTTGTTGCAGCTTGGTCTGATTCTGCCATCTTGATTTGATGGTAACCAGAGTATGCGTTGAGAAAACACAACGAATCGTGTCTTGCGGTGGCATTGATAATTTGATCGATACGGGGGAGGGGGAAGGGATCCTTTGGGCAAGTCTTGTTAAGGTCTTTAAAATCGACACACGGGCGCCAGGATTTGTCCTTCTTTGGTATCATCACCAGGTTTGCTAGCCAGTCCGGATGTTTTATATCTCTAATGAACCCGGCCTCCAAAAGCTTGGCCAGCTCCTCTCCCATAGCCTGTCTCTTGGGTTCGAAAAAACGCCGAAGGGCTTGTTTGACAGGTTTGAATCCTTTTAGGATATTTAATCTGTGTTCGGCCAGCCTGCGTGGGATTCCTGGCATGTCTGAAGGGTGCCAGGCGAAGATGTCCCAATTCTCACGTAGAAATTCTCGTAGTGCGGCGTCCATATCAGGGTTTAATCGTGCCCCGATGGAAGCTATTTTATTGGGGTCCGTTGGATGGACCTGGAATTTGACTATTTCGTCTGCTGGCTTAAAGGATGTGGACTTGGATCTCTTGTTGAGTATCACATCATCCCTGTTAACTGTGGAGCGCAGTGCAGTCAGTTCCTCAGCTGCTAAGGCTTCGGATAGTGCCTCCAGGGCTAATGCGGCTGTCTTGTTTTCGGCGCGGAGTGCTATGTCCGGATCACTAGCGAGAGTGATAATTCCGTTCGGCCCAGGCATATTGAGCTTCATGTACCCGTAATGGGGTATTGCTTGGAAGATTGTGAATGCTTCCCGTCCTAGTAGGGCATGATATCCATTGCTGAACGGGGCCACCTGGAATGTGACCTCTTCGGATCTGTAATTATCCGGCGTGCCGAACACCACATCTAGTGTGATTTTTCCTGTGCAGTGCGCTTCCAATGTCGGTGTCAAAACCGGCGGATCTCGGGTAGAGGGTCCCGAACTGTGCGTCAAGGCCGCATGGTAACAGGAGACAAGGGACACGATGTTTTTACCCAGGTTCGGGCCCTCTCGATTGAGGTAAAACCCTACTCCTGCTTGATTAATATTGATGATATGGGTAGTACAAGAGTAGATCTACCACGAGATCAAGGAGGCTAAACCCTATAAGTTAGCCTATGGTATGAATGTTGTATGATGGAGTTGTCCTACGGACTAGAACCCTCCGGTTTATATAGACACCGGATAGGGTTAGGGTTACACAAAGTCGGTTACAATGGTAGGAGATCCTGAATATCCGCATCGCCTAGCTTGCCTTCCACGTCAAGGAAAGTCCCTTCCAAACACGGAACGAAGTCTTCAATCTTGTATCTTCATAGTCCTGGAGTCCGGCTGAAGGTATAGTCCGGCTATCCGAACACCCCCTAATCCAGGACTCCCTCAACGGATGCGCGCATTCGGCTCACTTCAATGCCTGTAGTCGTCGCTAGATAGTTTATGAATCTGGATGTAATTTTTATTATTTCTGGTGTTCGTTATACTACCATGATTGAAGATGAATGGATCGACAGTTTCCCGAAAAAAAGGAATTATATGATGACAGAATTTGCCGCCTAGTTGGGTAACTAAAATTCTAAAGAAAATTTTCGTAGAAATTTTCTGAATTCCTGCTCGAGTAGTTCCATAGAAAATTTTCCGCTTTTTGACAAAAAAAGAAGAAGCTATATCTATGCCGCAATCATCAAACAGGAGGCTCTAGTGTGACATGGTGTGCTCGTCGCCTTCCGGCTCCCCACTTTGTCCGTATTCCTACCTCGACCGACCCCGTATGTATGATTGGCGACGTCCCCGGCCGCCAACATCGCCGTCTTCCCCGGCAGCGTCGTCGATCCGGTATTCATCTTCCTCCCCCGGCCGTTGAAGCCGACAGCATTCCGTGCCCACGCAAGCGCACTCATCAAGTGCAGGCAACACATTTAAAAATGGAAACGTGATCAGAGAGGAGAGAGGAACAGATCAACGGGCCGCTTTGCCGGCGGCCCGGTCGTCCGCTGGCATGTGCGCCATCTTTACCCCGGAAGTCTGTCTTCTACTGCTCGGCCCCGACCAGACGTTCATTTAGGCGCCGGTAAAATGGTCGATGCTTCCACGGTCAAAATTCAGAATGGTACCAACTACTACTACTCCTTAGTTCTAGATACATCCATTTCTAAGATAAGTAATTCCGAACGGAGGAAGTAGTATAAAAGAAAAACATAATGTTGGGTGCTCCAACTCCAATAATTGTGACTCTCGACTGGGCCGCGCCGCGCTGTCGGACACAGCAAGATGCCAAGTAACGACGATGGGATGGTAAATCAGCGATCGAACCCAACCAAAGATGAAAAGCGAAATTAGTGACGATATAATCGCGTTTTGTTTACCTTCATGGAGCCCAGGCCGCGGCTTAACCAAGGGTCTAGAAGATCGCCTCATCCTCGTTGACAAATCCTTGGCTATTATTCTGGTACGGGCATTTCAGCGGTCGGGTGGCGCTGCGTCTGCCCATTTGATTTGTCTCTGTCTACTGGGTATCTTTCAGCGGTCGTTCGGTGCTCCATCGAGCCACAACTTTCGTCGATCCTTTCCATCTTTCTTTCTCTCGGATATAAGTAGATCACTTTCGTCTTCTTAGGTAGGAGTACGTACGTACGCGCGCCCTACGTCCAAAAGAGGAGAGAGAGAGGGACAGAGAATCGAGTAGGTTCAAATGCAACCGTCGGTTGATGCTACAAAATGGGTGCGAATTCTAGAGAGATTGGAAAATTTCAATACGCATATATCAAGGACACCTATGGCAATATTGTACCTAACATGGGATACAAGCACCATCCAGACCTAAGGGAGATGGTGAAGTGCGAGTGGACCTGAAGTTCCATATCTGAATACCATCTGATCACTCATATATCTCGCAAAATACGTCAGCCCTGACATTATATTTGTTGGTAATTTATTGAGAGTGTAATCCCCAACAAAAAGTATAATGATAGGTGTAAGGAATATCCTCAGGTATGTCCAAGACACAAGAGGTCTTGATTAATTCCATGGGGGGAATCAAGATGGAACCATCGTGTTATCCTGATAGTGGCTCGTAATTTGATCCCAAAACTACCATATCAAAGACCGGATTTACTGCAAGAGTATTCCGAGGGAAGCCTTCAGAATAGAATCTAAATGGGTCCTTCCGATCATCATTCTGTCGGAATTATTTTATTTGACGCGTGACAAGATATACACGGCTTCGCAGAATGATTGGCCACATCTGAGATCATGTGAAGATTCAATGGAATCAGCTATCATTATCTACCAAGATAATGTCACTTGTATTACTTATGGATTATATTTATCCTTGCGAATTACAGAAATGTAAGAGGATAATATGCAAACAAATTATTGTGATATTCACAATGTCTCTATCAACGTTTATATTCCAGACTTAGGTTCGTGGAATTGGTATGAAACAACTTTGAGGTTTGCAAAGTTCAGGGGGAGTAAAATCCCAAGTTATAACTCGTTGGTGATCTTAATATCACTCATATTGTACTCTTTTTTCCTTTATGAGTTTTTTATGATGGTTTCTCATATAATTTTTTTAACGAGGCGATATAAATACAAGTGCGGATATATGCCATATTGGTTTCTCCTTATATTTCCCACTGGGTATTAAAGGAGTTTTCGATGGCATATTATTATAAGGTTTTTCCTCAATTTTTTCGGCATGGTTTTCAGAGGAATTTTTAGTGTGTAATATACAGATGACAAATTGATAGGGGGGGGGGGTGTTGAAAAGTATAACAAGTGATTAATTGTATGGAAGGGTGCCTGCCAGAAGATGTCTGTTGGGAAAAGATGTCTTTCCAAAAAAACCATTTCAGCATGTATATAAGTGGGTCTCCCGCATTGCAATTGAACTAGCCAATCTTTTGAACTCTTCATTTCTCTCCTTTGCTTTCACGTTACAATAGATGCTACAAAATGGTTTGAACTCTTCATTTCTCTCCTTTGCTTTCACGTTACAATAGATGCTACAAAATGGGTGCGGATTCTCTGCTGGATGGCACACAAAGAGATTACTGTCTCTTTGGTATACGGTATATATAAGAAAAATATAAGAATTACTTATCGATACTTGGTCTCACAAGGTAAGGTAGCTAATAATATCATTCGCCTCATGCTTGACTAATCTCTCGATATCCTAGTACGGTGAGCATCCCGTTGGGTCGCGTCATGTTGCCCTATAGCTTGGCCATTGTCGTTGTCTGCCGATAAGTTGGAGCGAACGACGCGTCACTAGACACACACACACACTTGCATCCATCCCTTTCCTTCTCGCGGGCATGCCTGGATAAAACAAGGTTTCGGCTGTCTGATGCGTGCAAACCGCAAACACGGCCGCTTTGCGACGTCCCAGAAACGAGAGGAATTGCTTCCAGTGCAACCGCCGTCGACGTGGACATGCGAACGAACCGCTGATCCCTCGGACGTAAATCGATCTGCACTCTTTTTTGTCCATGGGTTCACTCACAAATTCACGCTCGCCCAACGGCCAAGAAAACGGTGCACGGCTCGTACGTACACCTAGAAAGAGTCTGAGCGGTGAGCGACCAGATCAACAAACACCTCGAGTTTCTCTCTGCTTTCTCGAATGTTTGTTGCGTGGTCTCTCTTACTCTTGGTAGAGATTCAATGGCAACCGGTCGTCGTGTTTTTTTCTTTTGTTTTCCATTACCACCCACTCATCGAAAAGCAGGCAATTGTGGCGCTGGATCACCTGCAAGATGCTGTCAACTACTGTTTGATTACCTGTTAGAAAACAACATTTCTTCCATGTATGTATTCGACGGGAAAGGCATCAGTTTCTCCGCTCGATAACTGGTGGCGCATATGGAGCTGATGTACCCTGACTAATGTCACATCTAATTTAACTTTAAAAAAATATTACTACCAAACACAGGCAATTCGACCACCACAATCATTCGACAACTTATTTTGGTTTTATGTCGAGAAATTATTCCTCATTCTGGATGGTGTTTCGAGTATAGAACCAACCTCGAAATCCCTGACCAATTGTGGAGAGACAGATCGTGGCGTCGTCTTTCAATCAATCTCTAAAATATTTCAAGTCCGACCATAATCTGTCATTTCTGTGGACAATCAGTCTGGACCTTTAATATATGGACCCAAGTTTAATCTTCGTATCAAAAAGTATAGAATATCATTGATTGGCATTGATTTTCCAGACAGCAATCATTGCAGCACCACACCAGGTGACGCTCCAAAATCTTCATGGAAAAGAACGTATGATAGTTTATTAGTTTTGCCCAGAAAAAAAATCAAATACGATAGCGATTCTATGTCCAATATGTGTATTCCATCATAGTTTTGTGTAGGCATATTTCGGGGATAAATTGTAGAAATATTATTTCCATGAGAAATCCAACATGTATACGCACGCTTTCTAGAAAAAATTACAAAAGAGAGAGTATAGTTAAGGCTTGTTTGGTTCATAGGAAACGTAGAAGGAAAGGAAATGCTGTTTGAGCAACATTGTTCGTCCGTCTGGCTAAAATGAACGGTGCAATGGAATAGAAGAGGCAATGGTTCTTACATCCCACTTTCAAAGTAAAATCGCTGGAATTTTACAATCTACTTGGTGGACCTCCTTTTATATAATATATATACGTATGAAGTACGGGGCTGAAGTCGTTATTACCGCATAATAGCATCATAGTTATACCTTTCCATGCGGTTTGCTTTTGTTTTGACCGTGTTTAGTATGATTTTTGTGTGTTCTTAATTATGTGAACCAAACACGCAAGTGTAAATATTTATGTTATTAATCCCCGTGTCACACATGCATACATCTCTATCACATTCTTCCGTTTTTTTCTTAGTCTTATGTCTTTAGAATCTCGCAAGACAAGCCCTTAAATGTTCTCTAGATCTCCTTTAATTTTTTTTTAACGTAGATGTAGGTGGGCATAAGTTGGGCCGTGTCTCAGTCTAGCTCAAATGGACCACACCGGAGAGGACTTGGGTTGAACCGGGAACCCATGCGTAGACATAGACATGGATCTTTCCACACCCTCACTCACTAAAGTTACCATTGGGAATGGTTGGGCAACAAGTCTTCGTGACTCGTTGTGAACCGTTGGTCGTAGGCCAAGAGACATCACAATCTTCACGCTCTTTAATAAGAAGGAATTGTGCGTCCAACTGACTATTCGCCACAATGCTTGGGAGGAGCAAATCAACACTTCTAGAGGCCTCACTATGCAGCACATCCAAAAATTCCTCGCCCTCTGGTCATACACACACACCTCAAGTATAGCTACACGTGAATCACCTCAACACCATCATTTGGAAAATGCCCGCTTCCATCATTTGACGTAGTTCTTCCGGATGGTCTTGACCAACTTCAACAATTGGGAAAACCCGCCCATGTGCAAGATCTTCGTGTGGCTCACCATACCAATTAGGGTTTGAATGCTCTACCACCTCACGAAATGCAGGTGGCCAAATTTGTGGCTAGTGTCCCTTATGCACCCGTGTCGCCCCTGAGTTGGCAGCCCACATCCTCTTCCAATGTTGCTACTCCATAAGGCCATGTCAAATCACGGTGGGATCATTCACCACACCATGGCCAAGATAGTCGCAAGGTCATGGCCTCCCTAACCATGGTCGTTTCGTGAGAGATTTGGAATAATAGAAACTCACATGTGTTCGAAAACAAATCATCACTACCTACCATCATCTGCTCGCGAATCCAAAATGAGGCAGGGCAATAGATAGTAGCAGGGGCCACCATTTTGGCAATGGCATGTCTGGACAATAGTCTTTCCTATTGTTTGTTCTCGTCTTCGCACGTATGGCTCGTGAAATCAAAAGTATCCTTCTAATCTCGGGCTCACATGCACATATATGAATAGTAAAATTAGAAAACAATAGTACTCTCCGATCCATCCAGAACACAAAGTTGCACTAAAGAATTGCCAATTCATATGGATCGAGGGAGTAATTTTTTTAAAATAGACATTTTAAATTTTGTGTTTTTTACAACAAACAATGCTTTTGTTTTCTGGATGCGTGCAAATTTTCATGATGGAACCACATTCAGGGAGGTCTGAGCAAAAATAACAAATGCAGACTTTTTTATGGGTTTTTTAAAATAGTCTCTTGAAGCATTGTTTATTTTGCCAAGAGCATCAAGAATTTGCATGTATATAGAATACTCGACCATACTTGTCGTCAATTGTTTTTATAATTTTATGAATCTAATTACTATGTTTAGGGCATCTCCAACGCTGACCTTCAAAGTGCCCTCAACCCTGGTCAGTGTGGTTCAAACGTGTTTTGCCATCCAACGTGGACCAACTTCGGTCCACCGACTGGCCCAAACGCACTTTTTCCCGTAGATTGAAAGCAAACTAGGGGTGGGGGGCTTTGCGGGAGTCCTAAACACGGCCACGTAGGACTCCGACACCCCCGGCCCACTCAAATCCCCATCTCGTCCCATTCTCTTCCACTTTGCCCTCCCCCTTGATTTGCATCCACAGACTCCTCATCTGACACCGCATTAAACCTCTCCGACCGCCATCCAGGCATTGTCGGACATCCGCAACCGCCATCCACGCGCCCGCTCTCCATGTACTACGACGCCGTCCACCCAGGATCCGTCTATAGCCAGATACCTTCCACCCCCCTATCGACAACGTCCATGGCGGACACCACGCCCGAAAGGTGTTCGGTCAAATGCCATTGAACTTATTTTTGAACTTCATGTCATTTATAGAAGGATGTCATGGTATTCGACCATGGAGGATGAGTTGTTGTGCGATGTGTGGTTGGCCGTATCTGCAGACTTCATAGGCAAGAGAAGAAGGGGACTCTTTTGGCAGCGCGTGCATGGTTCATGCGCGAAAGCACTTTGGGCCCTACGACATGCACATCATCCGTGAACGCAATGTGAAGTCATTAGCGTATCGATGGTACACCATCAAAAACACCGTCATGAAGTTTCGTGGCGAGGTTGATCGGCTGGAGGCAATGTCGCCATTGCATGCGGCAACCATGGAGATTGTAAGTTTTGCTTCTTCTTGCTCAACTTGTTGAGTGATTCATTCATTCACTCAGTGTTGCTACCATGTAGGCATGTACGCGCTGCCGTGATGTATCGCAGGGTAGAGGGAAGACCACACACACACAGAGATTGTTGGATGAAGCTCAATGGATAGTATGTGCGGGACATCATAATTCATCCATGAAAAACTTGTTGAACATTGGTAGTCTCATTGAATTGAAGTATTGTTGTACTAGACTTTTTTTCATACTATGTACGAATGATTTGTGCTATTTCCTATCTGAATTTTGATGAACTCCATCGTGTTTGATGAAATTCGTTCGGTTAGTTGAAACTTGGTTTGAAATGTATGCGGATAATTTTGGATGGATGATTCCCGCATCTGTCCGTGGACGGACGCGGTGTTAGCGTTGGAGATGCCCTTGCGATTTTACTTTCAAGATGAAGCATTTGAGCCTGGGGCAGAAACTCAATGCTCGCTTGAAACACTCCTCCGATAACTCATTGCTCTTTGCTCACTAGTACTTGTATATTTTGAACATTTTAACATATGAACTGAAATGAATGAATGAACAAACACACTAATCATGTGTGTGTGTGTGTATTCGATTTATATAAAAAAATAGATAGACCATATTTTTAATATATATATATATATATATATATATAATAGAACATCTTATATCTGTGAATGAAGGGGCTAATAATTAATTAATATGACAAATCGTTTAGACGAAAAAATAAGAAAAACTATATATAAGCTAGACGATTCGTTTAGACGCCTTGGAAAGTTGGAATATAGGCGGGCGCGTATACGACGAGGGCGCCCCGACACAGAGCATCTCCCCCAATTACTCGTCTCTCCTCTCCGACGCAATCAGGCCAGACAAACGAGCCGGTGCACCCAACTTGTCATGCGTAGCAATGAATGTCACACACTCCCCCGCATAAGAAAACAGAATGTCATGCTGATGCTAAACTAAAGAAAAAACTGGCTCGTTTTTAGGACGACGATGATCCAGCCCCACACCCACGGCGCCGGCACGGCACGGGGCGGACGGAGGACACGCACGGCTCCATCCACGTGCAGTCCGCACGCACCTAACCATCCCCACGTCGCCTCTGCCCGGTGCGACGACCCGGCCAGCGGAGCCGGAACCGCAAGCCAACCACCCGCGGCACCCGGGCGCATGGCATGCCATTGCATTGACCCCGCGGGACAAGACTGAAAACGACGCACGCACGGAGATATAAGGAGCCGGGGAAAATGGCCAAAAGTCACCGCGATGTCGCGGCGCGGACCCGAGAAAACGCTAGGCGGAGATGCAGGGGGAGCGAGACGGGGGCCAAAAATCACCGGGAACACGAGCGAAAACGCACCCCGACCCGGTGGTGCCGCCCGTGGGTGGTGCCTGTCGTGTGCGCGGGTTCCAGCTCACGCGCACCCCTGCCCTGCCCAACTAAGGCTAGAGAGAGTAACCCCTCCCCAAAAAACCCAAACCGATTCCCAATTTACTCCCCACCCCCGGCAGCGGCAGCACGCTCCCCCACCCCCTTCCTCCTCCTCCCCCAACCCCGCCGCCCCCAATCCGGAGGAGGCAGGGAGGAAGGCCAACCCCCGCCGCCCCGCCGGCCCGCTGCCCGGACCGACGAGGAGTAGCAACTAGACTACGCCCCCTCCCTCCACCCATTACAGCTCGGCCGCGCGGCGCCGCCGGGACCGCGTCCGACGGCAGGCCGAGATGGACGACCTGAAGCAGATCCTGGCGCGCCCGATCCAGCTGGCGGAGCAGGTCATCAAGTGGTCCGACGAGGCCTACACGTTCCGGCAGGAGTGCGTGGAGCTCAAGGCCAAGGTGGAGCGCCTCGCCGCGCTGCTCCGGCAGGCGGCCCGCGCCGACCTCTACGAGCGCCCCGCGCGCCGCATCTTCGACGACACCGAGAAGGCGCTCGACAAGGCGCTGGCGCTGGTCGACAAGTGCCGCGCGCACGGCCTCGTGCGCCGCGTCTTCACCATCATCCCCGCCGGCTCCTTCAAGAAGATGGCCAACCAGCTCGACAACTCCACGGGGGACCTCTCCTGGCTGCTCCGCGTCTCCGCCTCCTCCTCCGCCGGCGCCGGCGAGGACGACGACTTCGACATGCACATCGGCCTGCCCCCCATCGCGCAGAACGAGCCCATCCTCTTCCTCATCTGGGAGCAGATCGCGGTGCTCTACACGGGCAACCTCGACGCCCGCGCCGACGCCGCCGCCAGCCTCGTCTCCCTCGCCCGCGACAACGACCGCTACTCCAAGCTCATCATCGAGGAGGACGGGGTGCCGCCGCTGCTCAGGCTCGTCAAGGAGGGCCGGCTCGAGGGACAGGAGAGCGCCGCGCTCGCCATCGGCCTCCTCGGCCGCGACCCCGAGTGCGTCGAGCAGATGGTGCTCGCGGGCGCCTGCGCCGCCTTCGCCAAGGTGCTCAAGGACGCCCCCATGAAGGTGCAGGCCATGGTCGCATGGGCCATCTCCGAGCTCGCCGCCAACCACCCCAAGTGCCAGGACGCCTTCGCGCAGCACAACGCCATCCGCCTCCTCGTCGGCCACCTCGCCTTCGAGACCGTGCAGGAGCACTCCAAGTACGCCATCACCTCCAAGTTGTCCATACACTCCGTCGTCATGGACAAAAAGAACAACAACGGCATGCCAGACTTGCTCGAGGACCATCAGCATACCACAGGGAGGCACCCTGCTGCTGGAAATGCTTCCCAGACCAAGAACGAGATGCACAGTTTGGTCCAGTCCACCATGGCCTCAAAGTCCAACTCCTCCAACTCCAACTCCAACGGCGGCAGCAGCAAGGGCGGTAACGGCGGTGGTGCTATCGCGTCAAAGCAGCATAATGCATCACTGTCAGGGACAACTACAAGGGGCAGGGAGTTCGAGGACCCTGAGACAAAGGCATACATGAAGGCCAATGCCGCCAAGGCTCTGTGGCACCTCGCCAAGGGCAATGCTGCTATCTGCAAGAGCATCACCGAGTCAAGGGCTCTTCTCTGCTTCGCGGTTCTTCTGGAAAAGGGGGAAGGCGATGTGCAATACAATTCTGCGATGGCTCTCATGGAGATCTGCAGTGTCGCCGAGCAGAACTCCGACCTGCGACGGTCAGCATTCAAACCAACCTCCCCCGCCGCCCGTGCCGTTGTTGACCAGCTCCTACGTGTCGTCGAGAAGGCCGAGTATGATGAGCTCCTGATTCCCTGCATTATCTCATTGGGCTGCCTGTCCAGAACCTTCCGCGCAACAGAGACTAGGATCATTGGTCCTTTGGTCAAGCTTCTCGATGAGAGGGAAGCGGAAGTCTCCAAGGAGGCAGCAATGTCCCTTACCAAGTTTGTGTGCACGGACAATTACCTGCGCGTTGACCATTCCAAAGCGATCGTCGATGCGGGTGGCGCAAAGCATCTTGTTCAGCTCGTGTATTTCAGCGAGCAGGCGGTTCAGCTGGCAGCACTCACCCTTGTATGTTACATTGCACACAATGTCCCAGACAGCGAGGAGTTGGCGCAAGCGGAGATCCTCACGGTGCTCGAATGGGCCTCCAAACAAGCATACATGATGCAAGACCCGACAATCGAGAACTTGTTGCCAGAGGCGAAGATCAGGTTGGAGCTGTACCAATCCAGAGGCGCAAAGGGCTACTATTAGGTCACATGTGCTGTGGAGATGCGTCGGAGAAGAATATTAACGGTGTTCTTCTTTACAATTCCAAGTGCTGTATATACATCAAGTGGCTTCTATTCATACTCTGGCTGGACTTTTTTGATCCCAAACATGGGGAAAGTTGATTTACATCTTTGATTGGGTTCTTGGTACATGGAGGTAATTTTGTTCCAGGTGTCCTGGGGGGGGGGGGGGGGGGGTTTGTAGGCTCGCGCGTACAGAACTTGAGTTGCTTTGTGGTGGAGTAGTTTTGGGAGATTAGCATTGTGTACTCTCGTTGGTCTAAATGTTGTATCATGTACATTACATTTCACTCATCTATCAGAGAAAATTTCTTAAATCCTAGAGCCTTACATTTTTCTTGCATATGCCCTCATGGTTTGCTTGACTATTTCTGCAAATTATGCTGCTCAGTTGGTGACTGGAAAAACTTCCTTCCAAGTTTTTCATGCTTGAGATGCAATTGAGAGGCTCTAATTGCATCGCTGTTCAGCTGCAGCAGAGATTAATGTTCTAATGGATGGATGATCAATGTCTCAGGTACATGCCTCCATCTTTATAGCATATCTTTAGAATTGCTTCATTTTCTCCCTTATGTACATATTTTCTCTCGGTGCTGGTCAATCTGATTTTTTGATATCCAATGCTAGGTGTGTAGCCAGTTTGATTTCTGAATCACTTACTGAATTTTTTTTTAGCAAAAGAGGGGCCTCCCCCTCTGATTGCCCATAAAGAAATCATATGGTCTGATTACAAACTACTACTGTACTACCCAAAAGAAAACCACAAGAACCAACAACCAACATCCAGGACTAGGTCTATTACAAAACTGGAGGTACGATGACCTACCAGCTCACAACATGAACATAACATGATCCAGGACCAGAGGCCAGACAATAGGATCAACATGAACATAACATGATCCATGATCAACTCAGGAAACTAGTCCCTCCGTTCTGAAATAGATGACTCAACTTTGGACTAACTTTAGTACAAAGTTAATACAAAGTTGGGTCATCTATTTTGGAACGGAGGGAGTATAAGATCTCCATCTGTCAGCCACCAATCCGAAGAACTCCTGGCCTCCACCCTTGCTAACTCAGGAGAAGCAGCAGACTTCATTTGCTACTCGCTCGACTAACTTTGCTCCGAGCTTCAGTAACGTTGTTTCCGTCCTTTGTCTGCAAAATTGACCAATCGGCAATCCCCGGACACATCAGCCTCACAAGGATTAAAGGATTATTGATAGTTTTCCTTTTAAATATAATGTCATTTCTACATCTCCAGATAGCTCCAAAACATACCGCAACACCAACCAAAACAAGTTTCTTACCATGTTTAGGGAACGATCTGATCCATCTACCCAAGCAATCAGTGAGACAATCAGGAGTAGAATTCAAATCAAAAGCACATTTCATCAGGCTCCACATCAACCTAGCAGCTGAACAAGTAAAAAAACAAATGGCACAACTCTTATTACCTTTGCAGCCCCTTTTAAGCAAATTTTCTTTAGTTAAAGTGCCTTCTCTAGTCATGAGCCACATAATGATTTTGAACTTAGTTGGGATGAAGCACTTATTGGTATGAATGTTGGAGTTATTTTCCCCTAGGAAATACGCATGATGGTCGTTTACCTGTTTATATGTCTGCTTTTGCATGTGTACATGAACATACCAATTTCCTGTACGAGCCCTATCATTGCGGATGCGATGCTGCTGAATAAATCCTGTGTGGTTCAGGAAGCCTTGCATCTTCCCATTCATGGCTCACACCCTCCATCCGCATCATTTCAGGAATGGAAGGACTTCCCTGGGCTTGTGTGATTTTTGGTGTACGGTGCATTAACAGCGGCTTCGATCCGGAGCTTCCTCCATCCCATCCATGTGGGTGCACTGTGATCTAACCGGCCGATCTCTGTAGTTTTCCTATCATCGACCTAGGTATGGATGTATGAACATCGCTGTTGTCATTTTTGGTTCATGGATCCATCCCGCTCGGATCTGGGTCAGGTCATGTCGATCAGGCCCCCTTCTGTTTCCTGAGCAATAACAGCTGATGGGGGTCCTCCCTGCTTTCCAACCAGTCACCCCATTTTCAGCAGCAGCTGTGCAGCAGCCAGCAACTTAATTTTGCAGGTGGTGTGATGGGTCACCATGTGGAGGTGGAGCTCCTTTTCCCCGTGGTCCGCTTGTACTCGTAGCGTATTTATTTATTTAGCTGAAGGACCATGTTTTTCTTTTTTGAAAAGTCTAAAGGAGAATGCTTCCTGGGTGTGGTGGTTTCAGTCTCTGCCTGTCAAAGCCTGCGTCGTCACTCAAGGGTTTATGTGCAGATGGGAATGCGTGCGTTGCGGTTGGGCACGGGAACGAGTCTCCCTTCTCTCGCGGATTGGTGGTTGGTGCGGGGTAAAGTCTGTTTTAAACCCTGAATTCGTACGCGTCGTCGTTTTTAAACCCCAACCTCCAAATCCCGGAAATCGGCACCCTCAACTCTCTAATCCCAGTCGTTTGCGTCCTTGCAGGCGTATCCAAACGGAGGAAGGCTGGGATTGCTAAGTCAGCTATCGTTGTGGGTCCCGCTCGATCGCTGGAAGCGCTAAATGGTCGAGCCAGACCAGGTCGCACCGCTCCTTGCTCACTTCGCCCCCTCGCCCCTTCCCCTTCTCCCCCCCGACGCACCAGCTTCCTCTCCGCGGCGGCAATGGCGACGACACGCGGATGATCGCAGCGAGCTCCGACGTCCACGCCGGCGGCAAAGGAACAGGTGAGTCATCCTGATCATTTGTGATTGATCAGACGTCTTCGTTTCCTCCTGCGTGTAGTTAGGTTTAGGGTTCTACAGTGGCGGAAGGTGTGGTTTTTTGGTGATTTTGTGGCTTGTTGAATGAAAGGATTTGGGGCCAAATACATATTAATGGACCGATGCCTTAGATGGATTGTAGGTTTAATCGTTTTTTGTAGTATTTTAGTCAGATTTGTAACTGTGATTACTGAAGGTGTCGAATATTGTCTGAAATTAAATGTTGCACTGTAGATTACTGAATCTAGGTGAACCTGATTGCATATATGTGTTTCTGTAGGGTTTTTTAGTCAGTTCATGGATCCAGCAGAGGTTCTCAATGTCAGGTTTCACTATGGAGGGGAGTTCATTCGTATTGGGCCATCTCTTGATTATGTTGGGGGAGATACTGCATTGTCAGAGATAGAGAGGGATAAGTTGTCACTGCCAGAGCTCAGAGGATTTTTAGGAGACCACTTGACAGTTAAAGAGAGCATGAAGCTGTATTTTCTTATGCCAGGGAGAGAGTTGGTTAATGGGCTATTGTTTCTATACACTGATGAAGGTTGCCTGCAGATGTCAGAGTACATAACAGATGGAGGGGTTGATGATGTTTTTGTGGAGTACAATGGTGAGCAAGATGAACCAGAGGGAGAAGATAGTGGCTCTGATTTTGAAGAAGATGAGCTGAATGACATGCTAAACAATGCTAGTGGGGAAGAACCAGATGTAGTTATCACTGCAGAAGAAGAAGATCATGTTCAGACAAATGTTCAGACAATTGTTCAACAAGTTAATGCAGTAGCAGGGGCAGACATATTGGAACATATCTTAGTTCCTAATGAGGGTGGTGTTGTGACTGAAGTGATACACAACCCTGTGAAGAACAATTTCAGAGTTGATGATCTGTCCCAAGTTTCTCAAATAATCAATCCCTCTCAGCCAGTTGTTGCTAGCCAAATTGTAGCTCCAATTGCAGAAGCTGTAGAGCATGGTTCAGATTCTGAAGATTCAGATGATCCTGATTATGTGGCACATACTGATGACAGTGGAGAGGAATCTGAGGTAGTAGAGCTGAGAAAACATGCAAGGAAATTCAAGAAGAAGATGAAAGCTTCAGAAATTTGGTTCTCCAAGGAGTCAACAGGTCCAGTTCCCATAGAGCTAGTTGCTAATGTGGAAGAAGTTGTACAGGACATAGAGTTTGAGTCCTCTGATGAGGATTACAGTTATGATGAAGATGAAGATGGTCAGATGGTTAGGAGGAAGAGCAAGTATGTTAGGTTCAATCCAGATACAGAAATTCCACATTTTAGTTTGGGAATGGTGTTTAGAAGTAAGAACCAATTAGTTAAAGCACTCAAGAGGTATGGGCTAGCTACTAAGAGGAGCATTTCATTTGTAAAATCTGAGGAGCAGAGGGTGAGAGCAAAATGTGACTGGCCTGGTTGCCCCTGGATGTTGTATGGTGCCAAGACAAGTAGATGTTCTAGGTTTCTAGGTACTCATCGACTAGTCATCGACCATTTGGTACTCATCGACTAGTCATCGACCATTTGGAACTCATCGACTAGTCTTCGACCATTTGATACTCATCGACTAGTCTTCGACCCTTTGGTACACACATGGTGCCAAACACTATATATATGCTTCCAAAAGCCCATTCACAGTAACACTCACAATTTTAATTCACACCATATGTTGCCAAAAGCCCAAAATATCTCTTTCATATTCATTTCAGTACACCATTGAACTACATCACCACAAACCTCTAACTCTACTTAGACATGAGGAAACCTGCAACTAAACCAGCAACAAACATAAATAAACCATAAAACAGACACTTGTACACCTGCATCTCATCTCTGCTAGCACATCTAGCTCTAGTTTCTGCTACCAAAGCATTTTTCTTCTCCAATTCCTCTTTCAAAACTGCAAGCTCTCCTTCCCTTGACTGGCCAACAAGCTCATCCTCCAGCCTCCACACTTTATCCCGTAGGTCTCCTAGCAATTGACGAAGAAATGGAGTCGTGGGGGTGTCATGCCAGTCGATGAAGCCATGCTGTTCAGTTCATGACACAGAAAATTCAGAGTTTGACACAAGAAAAAACAGAGAAAAAGAGGACAGGTGAGGAATCAAGCATACCTGAGAATCTACGCAGGAATAATATCTCCTACCAGGGTTCGCCGGACTCCAGGATATCCACCGCGCCGCCTGACGAGGATACGTACCTAGGGTAGGGTAACTTATCATACCTGAGGTACCCAATCAAGGACATGACTCCTACAATGAAAGACATTCTGAGAAGTATCGACAGGTCAGTCGACCTGGTCAGTCCAGTCGACGGACACAAGCGTACTCGACCAGAAGCACAAGCAGTCGACCATGAAGGCAACCACTCGACTATAAGAAGACTTAAAGGCACTGCCTACAAACGGTCACCTCATAAGCAGCTTTTATGGCCTTCATGGTCCTTTATTACAGGCGTTACCAGTAACCCCCTCTCTTTATGTACATTAAACTCCTTGTAACGTGGGCTGGCTGGTGTCCTGGCGAACTCTATATAAGCCACCCCCTGCACTAGGGCAAGGGTTCGCAACTTTGTAACACACACACATATAATCCAGTCGACTGCCTCCGGGCTCCGAGACGTAGGGCTGTTACTTCCTCAGAGAAGGGCCCGAACTCGTAAAACTCCTTGCGCATACAACTACTCCATAGCTAGGATCTTGCCTCTCCATACTTACCCCCTATTCTCACTGTCAGACTTAGAACCACGACAGTTGGCGCCCACCGTGGGGCAGGTGTTCTAGCGATTTGTTGGAGGAGTTGGGATTCTTTTAACCCACATCATGTTTTCGAGCGGAGTCATGGTCGAGAGCCGCGAGATCCGTCTCGGCGCTCTCTCCTTCGTCGTTGACAACTCTGCTTGGCTGCAGGAGGCTCCACTCGACGTGGACGCGCTTCCCGCCCGCGGAACCACGCATTTCCGCGCATGCGTCCGCGGCGTCCTCCTGCGGCAACCGTCGACCCAGTACGGGTTGGCATTCGTTGCGCCGTCATCGTCATCATCGTCATCAGCTTCCCACCGGCGCAAGCGCACCGGTCGGTCGAGACTCCAGCGGTGGGTGAAGCACGCACTGGTCCGCCAGTCAGCCATCCCCCAAGTCGGGGCAATCGAGCCCGACGAGTCACTCTACGGCCTGTTCGACCCGTCGACTGGCTCCGTAGAGACTGCGTCCGAGTGCAACAGCAGTGACCCAGCGGCGGAAGTACTAATGGTCGACGGACCACGTAGCCCCCCCGGATTCCCCGTACCGAAGAGGTTGCCGCAGGGGGGATTCCGGCGCGGGGTCACGAAGAGTACAGGCCCGAGCCCCTTACCTCAGTGCAGAGGGAGGAACTCCGTCGCCGGAACATGGACGCCCTTCACACTCCTATCGTTGGAGAAACCCCTGAGGCGCGAGCCCTGGAGGAGGCGCGCTTGGCCAATTTGGCTGAACGTACTCGATTGGAGAATCTCCAGAGAGCACTCGACGAGCGCGCACGACCGCCCGCTCCCGAGTCCAGTCGTCGTCGCGTCTTCCAGCCGCCGACCCAGGTATACCGTACCCCGATTCAGAATTTGGCAGCTGCGGCTCGCATAGCGGAGTCGATCCAGCCTTCACAGTCAGAGGCAGGGAGAGGTCTGTTGCAGATCAGGGATTTGCTTCGTGCAGCGGGTGACCAGAATTCAGCCGTGTCTCAGTCGCGCAACAGGATTCACAGTCGATCCGTCACTGCGAATTCCATTCAGTCGGCTCATAGTCCGAGGTCGCCCCGAGGCGTGAAGGACACAGAGGCCGGCACGAGGATCAGTACCAAGGGCACGAGCGATATGAGCACCGATTCGATCGCAACGATCAACGTCGAGTGCCTTCTCCTCCCCCAAGGGCCGGGTCGGACATCCCTCGACGGCAAGAAGACAGACGCCAGTTCAGTACTGGGCGAAAGGTCCCAGTCGACCCCAGGGGACCAGGCTTTGATGCGAGATCCATCATCATTCAAGGTCTGGTCGACCGAAATAGAGCTCACCGAGAAGATCGTGACAGAGGCGCCCCGTCCAGTAGCAGAGTTCGCATCTCAGGTCCCGAGTGTTTCAGCAGAGCAATCAGAGCTGCAGTGATTCCTCCCAACTTCAGGTTGGCGGCTGGAGTCAGCAAGTTCACCGGAGAGTCCAAGCCGGACACATGGCTCGAGGATTACCGAGTGGCTGTTCAGATCGGAGGCGGCAATGACGAGGTGGCCATGAAGCATTTGCCCCTCATGTTGGAAGGATCAGCCAGAGCGTGGTTGAATCAGTTGGCTCCCAGCAATATTTATACTTGGGAAGATCTAGCCCAGGTGTTTGTCAGGACATTCGAAGGGACTTGCAAGCGACCGGCGGGGTTGACAGAATTGCAGTCATGTATTCAGAAGTCGGGTGAAACCCTGAGGGATTATATCCAGAGGTGGATCACTCTGAATCACACGGTCGAGAATGTATCCGATCATCAGGCAGTTTGCGCCTTCAAGGAAGGTGTTAGAAACAGGGAGTTAACTTTGAAGTTTGGTCGAACCGGAGATATGACCCTGAGTCGAATGATGGAAATCGCCACCAAGTACGCGAACGGAGAAGAAGAAGATAGACTCCAGAGTGGCAAATATAAGGCAGCCGCTAATGAGGCCGGCGGAGGACACTCCAGTCGGAAGCAGAAGCGCAAGGCCGAGCCAGTCGCCCCCGGGGAAGCTTTAGCTGTGACCCCAGGGAAGTTTAAGGGGAAACCCAAGGGTCCTTGGAACCCCAAGAAAGTGAAAGACCTGGACGGGAACGATGTGATGGACTTACCATGCCACATTCACACGAAGAAAGATGAAGAGGGAAATCTCATTTACCCTAAGCATACCACTTGACAATGTCGACTCCTGATGCAACAGTTCCAAGGGAAGCAAGCCAAGGACAAAGGGAAAGAGTCAGACAAAGTTGAAGACAGAGAAGACAGCGGTGAAGAATACCCCCAAATCAATTCCACTCTGATGATTTTCGCTGATGTCGAAAGTAAGAGTCGACTGAAGGTCATCAATCGCGAAGTAAACATGGTCGCTCCGGTGACACCCCATTACCTGAAGTGGTCCCAAACCGCCATCACCTTCGACCAGTCCGATCATCCGACTCATATTGCCACCCCAGGGAGGCAAGCGTTGGTGGTCGACCCAATTGTTGAAGGCACTCGACTGACCAAGGTTCTGATGGACGGCGGCAGTGGGCTAAACTTGCTGTATGCAGAGACGTTGAAGGGGATGGGCATTCCGATGTCCCGGATCAGCCCCAGCAACATGAGCTTCCACGGAGTCATTCCTGGGAAGAAAGCTGAGTCACTCGGTCAAATCACTCTCGACGTCGTCTTTGGTGACTCGAAGAATTTCCGGAAAGAAAAATTAACCTTTGAGGTCGTGGATTTTCAGAGTGCGTACCACGCCATTCTTGGGAGGCCAGCCTATGCTCGCTTCATGGCTCGACCATGCTACGTATACCTCAAGATGAAGATGCCTGGCCCCAAAGGTGTAATCACCATCGTTGGCAATCGGAAGAAGGCAGAAGAGTGCTTCCAGAAAGCCGCCAAAATTGCTGACGCTCAGATGGCCAAGATAGAGATACAAGAGTACCAAAAGACTGCGGATCCGAGTGAGTTGTTACGAGCCAAGAAGCCCGCCACGGAGTCGGCATTTCAGTCGACCGGTGAGACCAAGCAAGTCCACATCCACCCGACCGATCCAAATGCGGCTCCAACCAACATCTCCACTACACTCGACTCCAAATAGGAAGAAGCGCTCGTCCAGTTCCTCCGTGAGAACTGGGACATCTTTGCATGGAAGCCTGCTGACATGCCAGGTGTGCCCAGGGGACTGGCCGAGCACCGCCTCCGAGTCGACCCAAAAGCCAAACCGGTCAAGGAGCATCTCCGACGGTCCGCCGTTCAGAAGAGAAAGGCCATTGGCGAAGAAGTGGCCCGACTCCTAGCAGCAGAATTCATTCGCGAGATCTACCACTCCGAGTGGCTCGCTAATGTTGTGATGGTCCCTAAGAAGGACAGATCGTTGCGCATGTGCATCGATTTCAAGCATATCAATCGGGCCTGCCCGAAAGATCATTTTCCTCTTCCTCGCATCGACCAAATAGTCGACTCGACTGCAGGATGCGAGAGGTTATCTTTTTTAGATGCTTACTCTGGATACCATCAGATCCGTCTGTATGGACCCAATGAAATAAAAACAGCCTTCATCACCCCTTTTTGGTGTTTCTGCTATGTTACCATGCCTTTCGGTCTCAAGAACGCCGGAGCTACATTCATGAGAATGATTCAGAAGTGCTTAATCACTCAAATCAGTCGGAATGTAGAAGCATATATGGATGACATAGTGGTCAAGTCACGGAAAGGTTCCGACCTGCTGACTGACCTAGCTGAAACTTTTGCCAATCTCAGGAGTTATGATATCAAGCTCAATCCGTCGAAGTGCACATTTGGAGTCCCTGGAGGAAAGTTACTCGGTTTCCTTGTCTCCGAACGAGGAATCGACGCTAACCCTGAAAAAGTTGGCACCATACTCCGGATGAAACGCCCCGTGCGTGTGCACGACGTCCAGAAACTTACTGGATGCTTGGCCGCCCTAAGTCGATTCATCTCCAGGATCGGTGAAAAGGCGCTGCCCCTTTACCGACTGATGAAGAAGTCAGACACATTCGAATGGACTCCAGAAGCTGATGCAGCATTCGCAGAGCTAAAAGCTCTGCTCTCCACCCAGCCGGTGCTTGCTGCTCCTGTCAGCAAAGAGCCATTGCTGCTTTACATAGCAGCCACGGGACAAGTCGTTAGTACCGTTCTTACGGTCGAGCGGGAAGAGGAAGGAAAGACCTTCAAAGTTCAACGCCCAGTGTATTATCTCTCTGAAGTTCTGACCCCGTCGAAGCAAAGATATCCCCACTATCAGAAGCTCGTTTACGGGATTTACATGACCACGAAGAAGGTTGCTCATTATTTCTCCGATCACTCTATCACAGTCGTCAGCGACGCTCCATTATCAGAGATTCTTCATAACAGAGATGCAACCGGTCGAGTGGCGAAATGGGCAATTGAACTTCTTCCTCTTGATATCAAGTTCGAGGCAAAGAAAGCTATTAAGTCCTAGGCAATAGCTGATTTCCTCGCCGAGTGGACCGAGCAGGAGCTTCCGACTCAAGTTCACTCGGAGCACTGGACTATGTTTTTCGATGGCTCCAAGATGCTGAACGGATCCGGTGCGGGGGTTGTACTGGTTTCCCCCCGAGGAGATAAGCTCAAGTATGTCCTCCAGATTCACTTTGATTCCTCCAACAATGAGGCAGAGTATGAAGCGCTTCTATACGGATTACGTATGGCCATTTCGCTAGGCGTCCGTCGCCTCATGGTCTACGGCGACTCAGATCTGGTCGTTAATCAAGTGATGAAGGAGTGGGACGTCCGAAGCCCATCCATGACGGGATATTGCAGCGCAGTGAGGAAGCTGGAGAAACGATTCGAGGGGTTGGAGCTCCATCATATACCCCGACTGAAAAATCAAGCTGCGGATGATTTGGCGAAGATAGGGTCCAAAAGGGAGGCCATCCCTAAAGATGTGTGTTTGGAGCACATTCACACACCATCAGTGCAAGAAGATCCTTTCACAGAAGAGCCTCCACAACCAAAAAGCGCCTCTGACTCGACCGAAGTGGAGATACCAGCTGTGGTCGACCTGATTATGGAAGTTATGACCACCACTCCCGATTGGATAGTGCCGTACATTGCGTATATCATAAGAAAAGAGCTCCCAGAAGATGAAGAAGAGGCTCGGCAGATCGTCCGTCGATCCAAAGCCTTTACAGTAATCAAAGGGCAGCTATACAGAGAAAGCGTGACTGGAGTTGGTCAGAGGTGCATCACGCCTGAAGAAGGACAGATAATTCTCGAGGACATCCACTCGGGAACCTGCGGCCATCACGCGTCCTCTCGGACCATCGTGGCTAAAGCATACCGAGCGGGTTTCTACTGGCCAAAGGCGAACGAAATGGCAAAGGATATAGTCGACAGGTGCGAGGGGTGCCAGTTTTATTCCAACATGTCTCACAAGCCCGCCTCCGCCTTGAAGACCATTCCACTCGTCTGGCCTTTCGCTGTCTGGGGTCTAGATATGATCGGACCACTGAGAACTGGTAGGAGTGGCTTCACCCACTTGTTGGTCGCAGTCGACAAGTTCACGAAGTGGATAGAAGCCAAACCCATAAAGGACCTCGACGCAAGCACTGCCATCAGTTTTATCAGGGGATTGATATTCAGATATGGAGTTCCGCACAGCATCATCACAGATAACGGATCAAACTTTGATAATGACAGATTCAAAGCCTTCTGCGCCTCTCAGGGCACTCGAGTCGACTACGCTTCAGTTGCTCATCCTCAGTCGAATGGACAGGCCGAACGCGCGAATATCCTCATCCTCAAAGGACTAAAACCCCGACTGATGCGTGATCTCAAACACGGAGCAGGCGCCTGGGTCGACGAACTTCCGTCAGTTCTATGGGGGTTGAGGACCACCCCTAACCGGTCGACTGGAAGAACGCCATTTTTTCTGGTCTATGGAGCCGAAGCGGTTTTGCCGAGCGACTTGCTCCACAACGCGCCTCGAGTCGAGTTATATTCCGAAGCAGAAGCAGAACAAGCCCGGCAAGATGCAGTCGACCTCTTAGAGGAGGAAAGAGAGATGGCTCTAATCCGTTCGACCATCTACCAGCAAGAGTTGCGTCGTTTTTACGCCAGAAATGTGAAGGGTCGAGCCTTTCAGGAAGGAGATTTGGTCCTCCGCGTGGATCAGCAGAAACCTCACAAACTTGCCCCGACCTGGGAAGGCCCCTTCATCATCACCAAAGTCCTGCACAACGGAGCGTATCACCTCTACAACATCGATCGACGGATCGACGAGCCTCGAGCATGGAACGCGGACCTGCTCCGTCCTTTTTACACTTAAAAACTCACTCGACTGAGATGTAATAAAAGTACCTCTGTAATTCTTTTGTTCCAAGCAAAAGGCTGCTATTTCTTTTTCTGTCTGTCTAAATTTCCCCCAGTGGGTGACTTAGTTGCGAATCCGCTTCGCCTAAGTTTTCAGAAAATCCTACTACCGAGTGGAGAGCCAGCCTCCCACTCGGGGGCTTAGCTGCGAATCCGTTTCGCCTAAGTTTGAAAAAATCCTACCGAGTGGAGAGCAAACCTCCCACTCGGAGGCTTAGCTGCAGTCCAAGTACTCGCCTAAGTTTGAAAAAAATCCTACCGAGTGGAGAGCAAACCTCCCACTCGGAGGCTTAGCTGCAGTCCAAGTACTCGCCTAAGTTTGAAAAAATCCTACCGAGTGGAGAGCAAACCTCCCACTCGGGGGCTTAGCTGCAGTCCAAGTACTCGCCTAAGTTTGAAAAAATCCTACCGAGTGGAGAGCAAACCTCCCACTCGGAGGCTTAGCTGCAGTCCAAGTACTCGCCTAAGTTTGAAAAAAATCCTACCGAGTGGAGAGCAAACCTCCCACTCGGAGGCTTAGCTGCAGTCCAAGTACTCGCCTAAGTTTGAAAAAATCCTACCGAGTGGAGAGCAAACCTCCCACTCGGGGGCTTAGCTGCAGTCCAAGTACTCGCCGAAGTTTGAAAAAATCCTACCGAGTGGAGAGCAAACCTCCCACTCGGAGGCTTAGCTGCAGTCCAAGTACTCGCCTAAGTTTGAAAAAAATCCTACCGAGTGGAGAGCAAACCTCCCACTCGGAGGCTTAGCTGCAGTCCAAGTACTCGCCTAAGTTTGAAAAAATCCTACCGAGTGGAGAGCAAACCTCCCACTCGGGGGCTTAGCTGCAGTCCAAGTACTCGCCTAAGTTTGAAAAAATCCTACCGAGTGGAGAGCAAACCTCCCACTCGGGGGCTTAGCTGCAGTCCAAGTACTCGCCTAAGTTTGAAAAAATCCTACCGAGTGGAGAGCAAACCTCCCACTCGGGGGCTTAGCTGCAGTCCAAGTACTCGCCTAAGTTTGAAAAAATCCTACCGAGTGGAGAGCAAACCTCCCACTCGGAGGCTTAGCTGCAGTCCAAGTACTCGCCTAAGTTTAAAAAAAATCCTACCGAGTGGAGAGCCAGCCTCCCACTCGGGGGCTTAGCTGCGAATCCGTTTCGCCTAAGTTTGAAAAAATCCTACCGAGTGGAGAGCCAGCCTCCCACTCGGGGGCTTAGCTGCGAATCCGTTTCGCCTAAGTTTGAAAAAATCCTACCGAGTGGAGAGCCAGCCTCCCACTCGGGGGCTTAGCTGCGAATCCGTTTCGCCTAAGTTTGAAAAAATCCTACCGAGTGGAGAGCAAACCTCCCACTCGGAGGCTTAGCTGCAGTCCAAGTACTCGCCTAAGTTTGAAAAATCCTACCGAGTGGAGAGCCAGTCTCCCACTCGGGGGCTTAGCTGCAGTCCAAGTACTCGCCTAAGTTTGAAAAAATCCTACCGAGTGAGAGAAAACCTCCCACTCGGGGGCTTAGCTGCAGTCCATGTACTCGCCTAAGTTTGAAAAAATCCTACCGAGTGGGAGCAAACCTCCCACCCGGGGGCTTAGCTGCAGTCCAAGTACTCGCCTAAGTAATTGAAATTCTACCGAGTGGAGAGCGAACCTCCCACTCGGGGACTTAGCTGCAGTCCAAGCACTCGACTAAGTAATTGGACTCCTACCCAGTGAAGAGCAAAACCTCCCACTCGGGGACTTAGCTGCAGCCCAATGCTCACCTAAGCCAGGTGGACAGACACCATCGCGGCGATAAGCATCGTGCAAACCAGACAGCCTCTGAGGGAACAACGAATAGTAGATCGGCGGATCAAGTCACGAAGACATTCAACGTCGAGCCAAGTTCGGACAAAACCAAAAGATCCTAGATCGCAAATAAAAGTACTCGAGCTATAAGCTCGACGGAGTTTATCGGTTACATAAACCACTCGGCATTCCGAGGCAAATTTAAGGCAAAGAATATCAGTTTTTTACTCCTCCGGCGGAGGACTGGATGGTGCAACAAATTCGTCCAAGTCGATCCCATCAGAAATCCGAGTGGCAGCAGCGATAAAGGTCTCCATGAAGTCCTGAAAGTTATGCTTCCTGGTGTTAGCAACCTGGAGAGCGGCCAGCTTCTCCTCGCGCGCCTCCTTGCAGTGGACGCGAACCAGTGACAGAGCCACGTCAGCACCGCACCTGGCAGAAGACTTCTTCCATTCTTGCACTCGACCTGGAACCTCACTTAGTCGAGTGACCAGGGATTCAAGGTCGTTCTGAAGCGTCTCCTTGGGCCAGAGTGCGGAGTCGATCCGTGACACTACAGCTTTCAGTCGAGCCAGGTAGTCCACCACACCAGCGACACGGGATTCCAACCGGAAGACATTCATGGCCACTTCGTCCTTCACAGGAGAGTTGATAGGGTCCAAGCGGGTCTCCACTCGACTGGTCTCTTCCTCAAAGTTCCGGCAGAATTCTGAAAGAAGTTTCGACAGGTCAAAACTGTAACCAAATGGTGAGTCGACAACAACAAGATTAATCGCACAAAGAGGGTTACCTTCAAGCATGGGGTATAGCTTCTTGGCAAGACCCCCAAGATAATCCCCCAAGTCCTTGTGCTTCCCCGCCAGCTGGCCGAGCTTGTCGTTCAGAGTACTCTTGTCAGTCTTCAGTCGACTCGCTTCCTTGTTGGCCGAGTCAAGAGCAGACTTCAGCCTAGCGTTCTCGCTCTCAAGTTGGTCGACTGAAGCAAGTTTCTCTTCAGCAAGCTTCAGCTTCTCCGCAGCCGCCTTTTGTGCCTCCGCAAGGTCAAGATCTTTCTTCTTCAGGGCCTTTTCCAGTTCGTCTGCGAAACAACAATGAGCACAGAATTGAGAACAGGCAGGAGGACAGAGACAGCCGTCGAGTCCTCACCAGCCATACCTTTTGCCTCATCCTTCGCCTTCTGCACGTTTTCCTGAGCAAACTGTAAATCAAGATTAAGCTGGATTTGCTTATTCTTCAGATCGGCGAGCTGAGCAACAAGCTCACAAGACTTCTGCAAAGAGTCAATCGACAAAGAGTATCAAAGATAAGTTACTCCCGAGTGACTGAAAGAAAGAGCACAACACTTCTAAGACTACAGCCGAATCAAAACATTCGACAGTAGCCTCGGGGACTACACCCAGTGGGTGCACTCAGCGTGCCCCCACTGGTTTTCAAAAAAAAAAAAAAAAGGGGCGACTGCCAGCAGTCGACCGGATACAGTATCATCTGACATGGCCTGACCAAAACGTTCTCAGAAAACCCTACCGAGTGGAGAAGTACAACTACAGAAAGGCAGTATAAAGACCACAGTGACTGCCAGCAGTCGACCGTGGCCTCGGGGACTACACCCAGTGGGTGCACTCAGCGTGCCCCCACCAATGAGAAATTTCGGACCAACGGCACCCAGTGGGTGTACAACGCAAGTGAAGATCAACTAACCTGGACGTTCTGCTGCAACGCCGAGCTGATGTCATAGGCCGCTTGACTGGCATCCCTAGCCGCTTTGGTCTGCTCCATCACGAGCCCCGCCTGACGTATAGCCTCCTTGGCAGCACTCACTTGATCCTCCGGGGTCTGGTAGGCGGCGAAGAACGAGGGCGGGTCGACCAGTGGAGGGGCAGTCGACGACGAAGGCCGGGCACTCGTCAGTGGCTCAGCAAAAGTCACAGTAGTCCGGGCGGTATTGTCACCCCCTTGGACCACCGCCTCGGCAGTCGACGCGGTCTGAGGAGCCTTGTCGACCGGGGCCCTCCGGCCTCTCCTCCCAAAAGGCCTGAGCGGCACTTCCGCCTCCTCCTCGTCATCCGGAAGGTCAATAATGTTGGTCGGAGCTACAAAAGTTCAGAAATGAATATCCAATCGACTCAGCAGTTAAACAGTCGGATCATGTCAAAGATTATACCTAAGTTGGAAGTGACGGCGTCCTCCATCGTCTCATCAGCATTCTGGATGGAAGTTTCGGAAGTAGCGGCGCTGCACGATTCCAAGCAAATAATTTGAAAGTGAATCGACTAAGAATCCGTTCTAGTCGACTCAAGAAAGGTGAAAACAGTCACTTACCCAGAGATGACCGGGATGGCGACCCTGATCTTGGGCAAGGCCTTAGGTGGCTTGGTCGGGATGGCTCTAGGCTGCTTGGGCGCCTTCTCAGTTGGGGCCGGCGACGCGGTCCGAGGGCGCTTGGATGACTGGCCCGCCGGAGCACTCGACTGACCGCGCTCCGCGGCGGGATCCTGAGCGTTCTTGGAGCGTCTCTCGCGTCGAGGAAGGTCGACCTCCACCTCTTCATCTTCGTCGCCCGAGTCGTCGCCGGCCTCCCCCTCTACGTCGTCGTCAGATTCCCACTCCTCGACTTCACCCTCGACTTCAACTTCATTCTCACTCCCTTCGCCTCCACTCCCTCCTCCTTCAGTTACTTGCTCCTGGTTCCCATTCAGCATCGAGTACATGTCGTTGATCTCCTGCGAAACAACAGGCAGAACGAGGATCAGTCGACTTATCGCGAGCCAGTTACTAGACGGAGTGAAAATTTCAGTCGGAAGAAGCAAAATGTACCTTGTCTGTCTCCATCATCCCATCAAGCGGAGCAATCCTCCTGGAACCCCTGGGGTTGTCCTTATTCCCGGTTATGCTGGTCAGCCAGCTCTCCAGCACAGAAGCCTCGACCCCCTCCGGGTGGATCCGAGTGGAGTCGTCGGGCCCGGAATACAACCACATCGGGTGATCCCGAGCCTGGAGAGGTTGGATTCGTCGCTGGAGAAAGACTTCGAGCAAATCCATGCCGGTCACGCCTTCCCGAACCAACTCAACCACTCGACTGACTAGTACCTTCACCTGAGCCTTCTCCTCTGGAACCACTTTCAAAGAAGCGGGTTTCTGCACTCGGTCCAAGGTAAAAGGAGGAAGGCCGGTCGAGTGTCCAGGAGTCGGCTGGTCCTTGCAGTAGAACCAAGTCGACTGCCACCCACGCACGGAATCGGGAAGTGTCATGGGAGGAAAACAACTCTTACCCCTCGTCTGGATCCCGAGGCCCCCGCACATCTGGATCACCTGCGTCCTCTCCCCGTCCGGGTTAAGCTTTTTAACCGACTGGGATCGGCAAGTGAAGATATGCTTGAAGAGGCCCTAGTGGGGTCGACAACCTAAGAAACACTCACACAGAGACACGAACGCAGCAAGATAGACTATGGAGTTGGGCGTGAAGTGGTGGAGCTGCGCTCCGAAGAAGTTCAGGAAAGCCCTAAAGAAAGGACTCGGGGGCAGGGAAAACCCCCGGTCGACATGGGTGGCTATCAGGACACGCTCACCCTCGCGAGGTCTCGGCTCCGTCTCCTTCCCAGTAAGGCGAGCGGCCTTGTGGGGAATGAGTCCCCCCTCCACCATGTCGTCGATATCCGCCTGAGTAAGGATGGAGGGCATCCAATCCCCCTGCAACCAGCCGGACGGCAGAGCGGCCCGCGAGGATGACCCGCCTCGGCCGGATTTCTTCCCTTTGCCCTTCGCCGCGGCCTTCTTCGCCCATTCCGCCGCCGCCGTCTTGTCCGTCCCCATCGTCTTGAACGAAGTCTTGGCTGAGCGGCGGTGTCGAGGTTGCGGCGGAGAGCGAGGCGGAAGCTTACGGAGGAAGGGGGAGGAAGAACGAGGGCGCACAGTAAAAAATCAGAATCATCGCTTTATATAAGGCCACACCCGAGTGGCTGATCGGTGGGCCTGCGCCTCCCAGTCAGATCCCGCAACAGGCGCGCGCGCAGTACGTGGCGAAAAAGGTGGCGCGGAGATCGAGGCGCCCTTGCCTTATCCAGCCGATTCGCGCGATTTTCTCCGTCTTGTGCGCTTCTCAATTTTCAAATCCCGCAAGATCCGCGATCGACAGGACGGGTTGTCAGACAAGAAGATCCGTTTCCTTAAGTCTCCCAAGAGACTCATCACGTAAACGCACTCGACAGTAATCCGAAACCACTCGACGGGCATCTGAATGGATCAAGGCAACTGAAGAATGAGGTCCCACCGTAACTTCCATTTATCCGAAGACAGATGCAACCGAAGCATGGAGGTTGAGTCGGAAGCGTAGGCTCGACCCCATTCTCACTTAACCCCTGACCCATTCGGGGGCTAATGACGAGGATACGTACCTAGGGTAGGGTAACTTATCATACCTGAGGTACCCAATCAAGGACATGACTCCTACAATGAAAGACATTCTGAGAAGTATCGACAGGTCAGTCGACCTGGTCAGTCCAGTCGACGGACACAAGCGTACTCGACCAGAAGCACAAGCAGTCGACCATGAAGGCAACCACTCGACTATAAGAAGACTTAAAGGCACTGCCTACAAACGGTCACCTCATAAGCAGCTTTTATGGCCTTCATGGTCCTTTATTACAGGCGTTACCAGTAACCCCCTCTCTTTATGTACATTAAACTCCTTGTAACGTGGGCTGGCTGGGGTCCTGGCGAACTCTATATAAGCCACCCCCCTCCACTAGGACAAGGGTTCGCAACTTTGTAACACACACACATATAATCCAGTCGACTGCCTCCGGGCTCCGAGACGTAGGGCTGTTACTTCCTCAGAGAAGGGCCCGAACTCGTAAAACTCCTTGCGCATACAACTACTCCATAGCTAGGATCTTGCCTCTCCATACTTACCCCCTATTCTCACTGTCAGACTTAGAACCACGACACCGCCTTCCTGCCGCATCGAGCGCAAATCACCGGCGGCTCGTAAGCCATTGGCTGCTCGCGATAGGGCACCGGAGACCTTGCTACTGCTGCGCCTCTCCTTCGGAGCCCACCGCCTCGAGAAGCCGATGAATCACCGGAGGAGCAAGACATCGTGGTTGTTCGTCGGGGCGGCGACGACACGCTCTCTCTGTCGCTCACGAACCCTAGAACGTCGTTCCCCACTGAGAAAGAGAGAGTTGGGAGAGGGGAGGGGGTAATTAAGTCGAAAACCGACGGCCCGCAGTGCCACGTCATCTAATCCTCCTCTCAGATGCATTAAGGACGCAAACGACTGGGATTAGAGAGTTGAGGGTGCCGATTTCTGGGATTTGGAGGTTGGGGTTTAAAAACGACGACGCGTACGAGTTCAGGGTTTAAAACAGACTTTACCCGTTGGTGCGTGATGATGGATTGGTTGGTTGGTTGGGCTTGGTCCTTGGTGTGTTGGTTAATTGAGCTGGTGGTTTGAGGTTGTCTGCATCTCTGATTGTTCAGTGACTTGCTAGGCTGGGTGCAGGCTGGGAAAAGAAAAAGGTCTACATGCTTACGCTAGTCATGTATGTTTAAGTTTTGTCACTGTCAGGACCCCTACTACTTCCTTTTTTTAAAACGAGACAAAAGACTTCCATTTTCATTGATTAAAAAGAGAGAGAAAAAAGAACAACAATCACCAAGGAGTCGCAAGCGTTATCGTCATCACCAGTTGCTTCGGAACGGTGACGCCATCACCGGTTGCCTCCGAACGGGCGACCCTGACTTCACCGTAGACCTCCATTATCCCTCCATCATCGAAGACAACCCGCAAACAGCTGCATAGAAGCCACGATGACACATGCCAACAGAAGGCGACACGAGCGAGCAACTCACAGCTCCGACTTTGACAAGCATCGCAAGGAAAATGACTGTTGGAAAAGGTAGTGCCTACGAGGCGCTTAGGCACGCCTAGGCACTAGGCAATGGCCAAACGCCTCGCCTAGGGCATAAATGGAGGTCTAGGCAAGGCAAGCGAGGAATTGCCTACCCAAGCAAGAAATTATGCCACAAACTACACTATATGCCAAACTGGTTATATTACAATAGTAGTATATGGTAATTAACTTATTTATATGCCCTAAACTAATATCAACACCCATATCATAATCACAAATACACTACGAGTAAAAACTATATTACCGCCTAGGCCGCGCCTAGGGCGCTTAGGCACCACCTAGGCACTAGGCGAGGCCAACCGCCTCGCTTACGCCTACCGCTTTTTCCAACCTAATATGCAGGACTTGCACCGACCATGACTTCCACAAACGACCACCGACTGCCTGTCATCGTCACCAGACTCATCCACCGCAGCTATGACTTCAAAACAACCAAGCAACCCACGGAAGAGCACCTCGGACACGCGGGGAAGAATCGATTACCGAAGTCCACACCGCGACCCAAGCTCCCCTCGACGCCATCATCGTTGCCAGAACGAAAAACAACACCCTGCCTCAACAAACCACACGGCCAAGACGCCGCCATTCACCGGTCTTCCAGTCGTGTCCGACTGAGAGATGATTCCCCAAGGAGAAAGACACGAAGACACCTCCATCGCCCTTCCAGCGGATCTGAGGTTTCCCTCAGGAGCCAAAGCCGTGGCGAGGAGGAGCACAACTCCATGACGACGCTTCCAAGAAAGGTCGAGACACACGCGGGCGCCGCCATTATCGGCTCCGAAGAAAGACCAGAACAGGGATTTCTCCCGAGATGCGTCGACCACCTGCCGCCATCGACCGCCGCGCATCAACGACCACCCCTACCGAGGCGCTCCTCCTCGAGTGCCGCCTTGTCGGCTGCCGATCTGGTACGTGGGGAGGAGGTGCTGCCGCCATGTCCGAGATAGTAGAGGAGGCGACCGTGCGCGTCAGCGATCGCCGGGGCGGGCACCTCCTCCTCCTTCACGGCAACCGCGCGCCACCTTCTTGTCGTGCACGAAACGGCGTGGCAGGGACATCGACACTGTCTTGACGTGACACCGTTGTGGGAGTGTCGACTCCTCCTTGACATGGTGGCGCGGCGAGGACGCCACGTCCTCCTTGACACGGCGGTTCTGTGGCGCTGGACCGCAGTCGAAGAGCGACTGCTGGAGCAACAACTCGAGCTGCCGTGTGTACTCCTTGTCCGTCTGTGCGGCCTCGTCAAGGAGGGGCGGTCGCTGCTGCTGCTTGCCGTAATCGGGAATCGCCACCTCGTCCTTGACCATGGCCGTGTACGGAGTCATGGACGTCGGTGGGTCCAGAGGCCGTGGGTGGTGGCGCCATGATCTGGACGACCCCGGGGATCCACCTGCCGGCACCGAGAAACACTCGGAGCCACTGCCGGACTTGCCCATCTTTGTGGTGTGTGGGGGTGAGGGGAGAATGAGAGCAGAGGCGGTGGTGTGCAGGGCAGAGGGGAGGAGAGAAGTTTTTCGTGCTTGAGATGCAACACAGAGGCTCTACTTGCATCGCTGTTCAACTGTAGCAGAAATGTGCTCCCTCCGTTCCTAAATATTTGTCTTTCTAGAGATTTCAACAAGTGACTACATACAAAGCAAAATGAGTGAACCTACACTCTAAAATATATCTACATACATTTGTATGTTGTAACCATTTGATATGTCTAGAAAGACAAATATTTGAGAACGGAGGGAGTATAATATTGTAATAGATGAATTAAATCAATGTCCTAGGTATACATGCTTTCATCTTTATAATACTACATCCATAGAATTATTTCCATTTCTCCCTTATGTGCGTATTCTATCGGCGGATGTCATTCTGATACAATATCCAGTACCTTTTTTTTTGTGTGTGTGGAAGATTCGATATCCAGTACTAAGCTGTGTAGCCAGTTTTTTTCCTCCCCGAATCACTTATTGATATGAATTTTGGAGTTATTTTGCTCTAGGAAATATGCACTGTGGTCGTTTAACTGTTTATTATGCCCGCTTTTGCATGTCTACATGAACATACCAATTGTTGTACGAGCCCTACCATTGTGGATTCCATGCTGCTGAATAAATCCTTTGTGGTTCATAAAGCCTTCGTTGTATTTTCCCATTCATGGCACCCACCCTCCACATCGTTTCAGGGAACGGAAGGTCCTGAGCGTCTGTGACCCCTAACTGTGATACTATCGTGGCGTTGCAGTTTCCGTGCACGGTGCCATAACCGCGGCTTCGATCCAGAGCCTCCATTCATGTGGTCAATCAAACACCTCTTTTTTCAATGCAATTTGCGCGCTCTACGTGGTCAGTCATCTAAATAGTTTTCAATTTGTATCCGCCCACAAATGTTGCCAATATTTTTGATCATTGATTGAATGGCATTTCAAATAGGTTCAAAATGCTAATTCGGGTGGGAGCATATGCCTTATTATGGGCGCTCTGGCTATGTAGCAATGATTTGGTTTTCGAGGGAAAAAACACCTCTCCTTTGCAGGTTATATTCCGATGTACGCACTTTCTTCGTACGTGGTCTACACTACACCGAACGGAGTATCAACCGCTATTCAAGATGGTGTGTACGTGGTTGGAGCGGGTGGCCAGGGAGGTCTTCACTCAGCATGGGTGGCAGCATAATCTACGGATAGCCGCACCAACTCCTTCGACATAGGCGGACTGTCGGTCCTATATGATCCTGCTATTGCTGATATGTCGCCTTTTTTGTTCTTTCAATTTGTTATTGTTTGGCTATGTGCATCTTAGTTATGCAGAGGCCGAGTGATGCTTATTATGTTTTGTATCCGCTTGATGCTACATTTTGAGTCAATAAAAATGCCCTTTGTCGAAAAACATGTGGATGCACTATGAACTTTGTGATCTAGCCAGCCGATCGTTGCTGTTTTTCCCTCTCATCAACCTGTCTTGATGAGGGGGTGCATGAGCCATGTTCAGGTATGAATATCCATGTTGTCATTTATGGTGCATCCATCCATCCATCCATCCATCCATCCTGTTTGGATCTTGGGCTGCTTCCATGATTGCGCTTCCCTGTTTCCTTTCCCAGCGGGCAGGTCAGGTCGATCAGGTCCTCCTGAGCAGGCAAATTTGACTATTTTGACCTGTGGACGAAATCAATTCATAAAATGAACTGCTCGTGAAACAATTTCATAGCCCTAACCTTTTTGTGTGGCGCCCGCCACGACGGCGCCACACCCTACGATGCAGCGCCCAGCTCGGGGGCGTTGCACTTGAGTCCACCGTGGCAGGCCTGGGCCCCACACCCAGCAGTGCAGCGCCTCCGAGCTAGGCGCCACACATGTAATGTGCAGCGCCTAGCCCACGGGCGCTGCACTGTGACTTAGATCCAGCCGCGCCGGCCCTCTCCTCCCCCACCCACCCCATTGCCAGTTACAGAACAGAACAGAAGAAGCTGCGGCGGCGGCCCTCTCCACTCCCCTCTCAATCCCCTCTCCCAAATCCATCAGATCTGTCGATTTGGTCCGTAGATTCCTTCACCAATCCATCCTAGAAGGTACCCTCGTCCGATCCCCTTCTTTCTATCCATATAATGCATGCTATTTTGAAGATTTTGAGGAACCCTTGTTTGATTTGATTAGATTTGAATGTTGCATGTATTATAATCTTGCATGTACCTAATTTTGCAACCCTAGTTTAGTTTAGTTTATTGAAAAGATATGGTTTGGGTACATAGGTTGACATTTTATTTATATGCAAAAGATATTTGTATTGAATCTTGCATGAGGTAGGTTTAGTTTAGTTCATTGAAATTACATTTGTATTGGCAAGAATGATTTGGATACATATGCTTTGTATTTTGCATCTAGTAGCCGTACTTTACTTTTTTTGTATTCAAAAGATAATCGTGTTGACAAGAAAGCTTTCTTTCAAATTGTTAGGATGGATTGGCTTATCAATGATCACCGGGACCAACAACATCGGTTGTACGCTATGTCGGTGGAGCAGCGGGTAATAATGAAAGTTGCCGGTGTTATGAATTTCGTGTTTTTTTTCAAACACATATCCCCCATATGTAATGATTTGTTTGTTTGTTTGTAGGAGCTTGCACCTCTGAAGCTTCGGGCTCACGGGGTCAACCTTGGGTGGATGCGCTATGACGAGCGGTACACAACGTATGTTAGGGAGACAAGACTTCTCCCTTTCATTCAGTTGGTCAGCCGGTCGACGCCACCGAACAATGCTCCAGCACTCACCGCGCTTATTGATCATTGGAGGCCCGAGACACATACTTTCCATCTTCGTACCGGGGAGATGACCGTGACGCTCCAGGATATAGCTATGATCACCGGTCTTCCTATTGATGGGAATCCTCTATGTATGAGCACCGATTCTGATGGGTGGCGCGAGCAGATGTTTGCCCTTATTGGTAATGTTCCTCCGGCGCCTCGTGAACCAGAAGAAGAAGGCAAGAAGAAGGTTAGAGTCGCAGCCGGTGCTACTTTCACGTGGATTGTATCAAACTTCAGTATTTGCCCTGAGGATGCTGATGAGGACACGGTGAAGACATATGCTCGTGTCTACATGTGGTACGTGATATCCAGGACTATGTTTGCTGATGGCACAGGCAAGAATGCTCCATGGATGTGGCTCAAGGCGTTGACCGTCTTCGATAGCAAATGGAGTTGGGGTTCGGTGACACTGGCTTACTTGTATAGACAGGTATGAAGTTGTTTCTGTTTCACTTCATTGGTACATTATGAATCCAATCTTGCTGTTAATTCAACCAAGTTCTTTTGTATGTGCAGTTGGACGAAGCCTCTTGTAGGCTATCTGGAGGTATTGGTGGTTGTTTGCTCGCACTTTCCATATGGAGCTGGGAGCGTTTACCGGTTGGACGACCGAAGATTGTGAAGTTCGAGGATTGGGACGACAAAGGCGACCCACTACGGCTCCCCACTTGGGCTTACAAGTGGGATGTGTTAAATGAGATGACGGATGATCCCTCGGTCATGTACAAGCTGTACAGGAGCGAGATGGACGCGATCACGTCTGAGCAGGTGAATCGACATTCCATAAGTGATTTTGATGCTTCTATCGTAACTCGATATCAATTTTGCATTCTATCCCATTTTGTAGGTTGAATGGGAACCGTATGGAAAAGGAGATAGCTTTGGGAACCCTCTAGAGTTCAGGCTGAATCAGATGTGCCTTAGAGATAGGGATCTCTGGCATATGCGGTGTCCACTTATATGCAACTGGGCGGTTGAGATTCACCAGCCACATCGGGTGTTCCGCCAATTTGGTTTGTTCCAGCCACACCCGCCAGAGTGGGAGGACACGGACATAGTGCTACACGCGTAAGATATAATCAACCTTGAGCACTTAGCTTCTCGGCGGTTTCGATGATGCTAATATTCTGTTTCTACTTGCAGGTTGGATAAGAAAAAGCAGCAGAAGATCAAGGATTGGTCCAAGCATCACAGCAAGTATATCATACAGTTCAAGTACGCTGTGGAGCAAGCTCGGGCTGGAAAACGAGCCCAGCTTCGTCAGCAGTGCCCGATCGCGTTCAACAACTATCTCACATGGTTTCTTGCAAGCACCCGTGTGGAGGTATGCAAGCCGGCGTATGCCGAGGAGATTTTGGAAGAACCCACCGTTTTTGATGAGGTTGCCCAGCACCAGTACAACTCATTGATCAGGAAAGGCAACTCAGTGATCCCTTCAGCTCCAATGATGAACTTTGTGGTATTTGCCCTTGTTGCCCCATTTGCTTTGTGATCCCTTCACTTGCCTAACACGTTAACACCGTTTCTGTTCATAGCGTGCCCAGGTCAAGAAAGCAGCTGATGAGACCGACACTATTCTGGAAACAACCCCGGCTGGCAAAAGCGATGGGGAATCTTCGCTTCGAACTTTCATTAAGGTTCACATCTCCTTCAAACTAGCACTTAACATGTGTTGCTATGTTCGATGTCTCATTCACTTGTTCATTTTGCAGCGCCAGGGCCAAAAGTTAAGGCGGCTATCAAATCTTTTCGGTTGTCGTGACCCCGAGTATGTATCACCAGAACGTTCTAGGTTGGCGACACCATCAGATCCAACTTCTGGCAACGCTGATCCTTTGGAGGATGAGGATGTGGGTGTGGTCACCCAAGAGGTATGGCATGAGGATATATCCAATTGTTGATGCATTGCTAACTATATCCTCACACACGGTCTTTCCATATCTTTTGTGCATGCGTAGGTTCCTGATGATATGGTCTTGGGGGCCTACAAGGTTCAGTTTGCATACGAGCTAAAGCCTAGGAAGGGAATCAACAAATACACACCTGAGGACTTCACTCAAAGAGGCAAAAGGACGGTCGGCACCTCGCGGATGCACGCTTTGGATGACTATTTGGAGGACGAAATGGACGACGTGGAGGTACCGGAGCCGGAGCCGGAGCGGGTTCCTCGTCCTAGGAAGGTGAAGAAGATATCTGCGAAGAGGGGGGGAGGAGCCAGCAAGCGCGGAAAGCACTAGTCATCCTTAGTAATGTTCAACCCAGAGTGGTGGTAGCTCTTAGTAATGTGGAATTTGTTATGTCGTTGAAGTTAGAGTGATGGACTTGAACTTATTGTAGCTCAATGTTAAACTTGAACTTATTGTGATGGTCCTTTCTAAGAAATGATGTCTTTGTTCAACACTATTTGAACCTTACTGTTTACTATATGCAATGTTGAATTATGGCTCAAAATGACAGTCTGAATGGCAAAAAAACACTAAGTGTTTGTGCAGCGCCTAGCTTGGAGGCGCCACACTCCATAGTGCAACGCCCAGCTGCCAGGCGCTGCACTATGGAGTGTGGCGCCTCCAGGCTAGGCGCTGCACATGTCTGTAACTACTCCAAACTTCTGTTGCTCTCTGGATAGTTACAGACATGAGCAACGCCTAGCATGGAGGCGCCACACTCCATAGTGCAGTGCCTGGAAGCTGGGCGTTGCACTATGGAGTGTGGCGCCTCCAAGCTAGGCGCTGCACATGTCTGTAACTACTCCAAATTTCTGTTGCTCTCTGGATAGATACAGCCCAGTGCAGCGCCTAGAGTGGAGGCGCCACACACCATAGTGCAGCGCCTGCCCTTTGGGCGTTGCACTTGTACTTAGTGATTTTTTTTGCATATGCAAACATAGCTAAGATGATGTGAGGTAGGATTGATACATAGCTAAGATGATGTGAGGTAGGATTGATACATAGCTAAGATGATGTGAGGTAGGATTGATACATAGCTAAGATGATGTGAGGTAGGATTGATACATAGCTAAGATGATGTGAGGTAGGATTGATACATAGCAAGCAAACAACTATGAAGAGAACATATGCACGACACATAGTACTTCACGACACATACTAGTTCTTACAACCAAATCGACGAGGAGGAGACATAGTAGTTCACGACACATAGTAGTTCTTACAACCAAATCGACGAGGAGGAGACAATAATTCACGACACATGGTAGTTCTTACAACCAAATCGAGGAGGAGACATAATGGTTCACGACACATAGTAGTTCACAACCACGTTGAGGAGGAGACATAGATCATGACACATAGTAGCTCTATTGCGTAGAGCAAGGCTCCTTTCCCTTCTTCTTCTTCCTCTCTTCTTCCTCTTCATCCTCCCTTTTCCTTATGAGGTGAGCCTCCTTAACCACCCTCTCCATGAATATCTTATTCTCCCTCTCTTCTTTTTCAGCTGCAATTGCCCAAAACTTCATCGTTTTCTCTTGAAAATCCTTTAAACGCTTCTTCTGTGCCTCCTCACATTTCCTCACCAACGCTTGCTCCCTAGCAAACATCGCAACTCTTCCTCTCTCTATTCTCTTCCTCTCCGTCTCAAGCTCCTCTTCCTTCTTCTTCTTTAGCTTGGCTGCATCCTCCTCTCTAAGCTTCTTGGCAGCCTTCTCCCACCATCCCGCCATCTCATCTTCGCCATCCTCCTTCATCGTTGGTTTGTTGGGTTGGGAAGCCGCCATACCTACAATGAGTGAAACATAATGGTTAGTAGGGACAATAAGAACAAATGGAAGCACATATGAAAAAGAAGAACATATGAAAAAACAAGAATATATGAAAAAACAAGAACATACGGAAACGGTCCATCTAGGTATCCAACCATTCCTCTATAACGAACTTGCCCTTGTCCATCACCGCGGCCAAGTCCACCACCAAGGCCAAGACCATCACCAAGGCCTAGTCCACGAGCTCTACCACCACCACGGCCATTACCACCACCACGAGCTCTACCACCACCACGGCCTCTTGTAAGTCCTAGTTGCCGACCTCTTTGTTGCCTAGATCCTCTTTGGCTAACGCTTGGTTGGCTACCACTTGGTTGGCTTGGCACTTGTTGGCTACCACTAGGTTGGCTACCACTTGGTTGCCTTGGCACTTGTTGGCTACCACTTGGTTGGCTTGGCACTTGATGTCTACCGCGTGGTTGCCTTGGCACTTGTTGGCTACCAATTGGTTGGCTTGGCACTTGATGGCTACCGCGTGGTTGCCTTCGCACTTGTTGGCTACCTCTTGGTTGGCTTGGCACTTGTTGGCTACCACTTGGTTGGCTCCCTTGTGTACCTACTTGTTGGCTTGTGCTTGCATCATTTGTCTTGGACCTTTTCCTTGGTTTTGTACATTTTCTTTTGTTGTGACCTTGACCTTTGCACTCCCCACAATGGGATCTCTCACGAGGCTCTTGGAATTGGTCATTGCCTGCTTCACGGCGGCCACCATGGCCCCATCCGTCCATGTCGCCTCTAAGACTCTTTGTCTTACGTCTATCCCGTTTAACAACCTTCAACTCCGGATCCGGCCAAAGTTGAACTCCATGATACTCCGGCCATTGTGATTGGTCAAAGTACGGGTGAAAGCGGGGAGCCCATGTTTTCTTGACCGTCATAATTGAGAACTCCGACTCCCTCACGGTGCGTGGGTGATTGATGTCCACATTCCTAACGCGACCGACCGTATACAAGTGTGAGCACGGGAGATGAAGCAACAATGGCCTCCTGCAAGTGCAATCACACTGTGTTAACGACACCTTGAAAACCTTCCCTCCATGTTGCCGGCCATCATTTGTGGTTCCTCCTGGCTCTTTCACTTCGTACTTACACTCTTCGTTGTCATACAATATAGCTTCTTCTGAGTCCGCCTTCCACGATTGAAATACCAACCATTCATCAACTTTGGGTGGGAACTGTTGGGGAACTTTGGGTTGATGGAGTCATACTCGTCGTGATCCAAATCACCGATGATCCTAGTGCCGAACGGACGGCACCTCCGCGTTCAACACACGTACAGACCGGGGACGTCTCCTCCTTCTTGATCCAGCAAGGGGAGAGGAGAAGTTGAGGGAGAGCTCCGTCAGCACGACGGCGTGGTGGTGGTGGAGCTCGTGGTTCTCCGACAGGGCTTCGCCAAGCACCATGGAGGAGAAGGAGAAGGTAGGAGGAGGGAGGGCTGCGCCAGGGAAGAGGTCACGGCTGCCCTCCCACCCCTCCACTATATATAGGGGCAAGGGAGAGGGGGAGGCGCCCTAGGGTTTCCCCTAGGGGGCGACGGCTAGGCAGATTGGATCTCCCTAGGGAAAATCCTAGGGAGACTTGTTGGAAATATGCCCTAGAGGCAATAATAAAAGCATTATTATTATATTTCCTTATTCATGATAATTTTCTTTATTCGTGCTATAATTGTGTTAACCGGAAATCGTAATACATGTGTGAATAACAGACAACAACATGTCCCTAGTGAGCCTCTAGTTGACTAGCTCGTTGATCGACAGATAGTCATGGTTTCCTGACTATGGACATTGGATGTCATCGATAACGGGATCACATCATTAGGAGAATGATGTGATGGACAAGACCCAATCCTAAACATAGCATAAGATCGCATAGTTCGTTTGCTAGAGTTTTTCAATGTCAAGTATCCTTTCCTTAGACCATGAGATCGTGTAACTCCCGGATACCGTAGGAGTGCTTTGGGTGTGCCAAACGTCACAACGTAACTGGGTGACTATAAAGGTATACTACGGGTGTCTCTGAAAGTGTCTGTTGGGTTGACATGGATCGAGACTGGGATTTGTCACTCCGCTTGACGGAGAGGTATCACCGGGCCCTCTCGGTAATGCATCATCACAATGAGCTCAATGTGATCAAAGTGTTTGATCACGGGATCATGCATTACGGGAACGAGAAAAGTGACTTGCCGATAACGAGATTGAACGAGGTATTGGGATACCGACGATCGAATCTCGGGCAAGTAAAATACCGATTGACAAAGGGAATCGTATACGGGATTAATTGAATCCTCGACATCGTGGTTCATCCGATGAGATCATCGTGGAGCATGTGGGAGCCAACATGGGTATCCAGATCCCGCTGTTGGTTATTGCCCGAGAGCCGTCTCGGTCATGTCTGCATGTCTCCCGAACCCGTAGGGTCTACACACTTAAGGTTCGGTGACGCTAGGGTTGTGAAGATATGTATGTGCAGTAACCCGAATGTTGTTCGGAGTCCCGGATGAGATCCCGGACGTTACGAGGAGTTACGGAATGGTCCGGAGGTAAAGAATTATATATAGGAAGTGCTATTTTGGCCATCGGGACAAGTTTTGGTGTTATCGGTATTGTACCGGGACCACCGGAGGGGTCCCGGGGGTCCACCAGGTGGGGCCACCTGCCTTGGTGGGCCACATGGGCCTTAGGGGGTGCACCTTGGCCTGCTTGGGCCAAGGGGAACCAGCCCCAAGAGGCCCATGCGCCAAGAGAGAAAAAAAGGGGAGAGTCCTACAAGGGGAAGGCACCTCCGAGGTGCCTTGGGGAGGATGGACTCCTCCCCACCCTTGGCCGCACCCTTCCTTGGAGGAAGGGGCAAGGGCTGCGCCTCCCCCTCTCCCTTGGCCCTATATATAGTGGGGAAAAGGAGGAGCAAACCAACCCTAATGCCCTGGCTCCTCCCTCCCCCCTGCAACACCTCCTCCTCCTCCCGTAGTTGCTTAGCGAAGCCCTGCCGGAGTTCTGCTGCATCCACCACCACACCGTCGTGCTGGATCTTCCTCAACCTCTCCTTCCCCCTTGCTGGATCAAGAAGGAGGAGACGTCTCCCGTCCCGTACGTGTGTTGAACGCGGAGGTGCCGTCCGTTCGGTACTAGATCATCGGTGAATTGGATCACGGCGAGTACGACTACCTCATCCACGTTCACTCGAACGCTTCCGTTGCGATCTACAAAGTGGTATGTAGATGCTATCTAATCTGAATACTCGTTGCTAGATGAACTCATAGATGGATCTTGGTGAAACCGTAGGAAAAATTTTAATTTTCTGCAACGTTCCCCAACAGTGGCATCATGAGCTAGGTCTATGCGTAGTTCTTCTTGTGCGAGTAGAACACAATTTGTTGTGGGCGTAGATGTTGTCAATTCTTCTTGCCGTTACTAGTCAATCTTGATTCAGCGGTATTGTGGGATGAAGCGGCCCGGACCAACCTTACACGTACGCTTACGTGAGACCGGTTCCACCGACTAACATGCACTAGTTGCATAAGGTGGCTGGCGGGTGTCTGTCTCTCCTACTTTAGTTGGATCGGATTCGATGAACAGGGTCCTTATGAAGGGTAAATAGAGATTGACAAATCACGTTGTGGTTTGAACGTAGGTAAGAAAACGTTCTTGCTAGAACCCTAATTCAGCCACGTAAAACTTGCAACAACAATTAGAGGACGTCTAACTTGTTTTTGCAGCAAGTGCTTTGTGATATGATATGGCCAAAGTTGTGATGTATGATGAATGATCTATATGTGATGTATGAGATGTTCATGCTATTGTAATAGGAATCACGACTTGCATGTCGATGAGTATGACAACCGGCAGGAGCCATAGGAGTTGTGTTTATTTTTTGTATGACCTGCGTGTCATTGAGAATCGCCATGTAAGTTACTTTACTTTATTGCTAAACGCGTTAGCCATAGTAGTAGAAGTAATAGTTGGCGAGCAACTTCATGGAGACACGATGATGAAGATCATGATGATGAAGATCATGGTGTCAAGCCGGTGACAAGATGATCATGGAGCCCCAAGATGGAGATCAAAGGAGCTATGTGATATTGGCCATATCATGTCACGTTTATTATTTGATTGCATGTGATGTTTATCATGTTTTTGCATCTTGTTTACTTAGGACGACGGTAGTAAATAAGATGATCCCTCATAATAATTTCAAGAAAGTGTTCACCCTAACTGTGCACCGTTGCTAAAGTTCGTCGTTCCGAAGCACCACGTGATGATCGGGTGTGATAGGTCCTTACGTTCGCATACAACGGGTGTAAGACAGATTTACACACGCAAAACACTTAGGTTGACTTGACGAGCCTAGCATGTACAGACATGGCCTCGGAACATAGAAGACCGAAAGGTCGAGCATGAGTCGTATAGAAGATACGATCAACATGAAGATGTTCACCGATGTTGACTAGTCCGTCTCACTTGATGATCGGACACGGCCTAGTTGACTCGGATCATGTAATACTTAGATGACTAGTAGAGGGATGTCTATCTAAGTGGGAGTTCATTAAATTTGATTAAATGAACTTTATTATCATGAACTTAGTCTAAAATTTTTACAATATGTCTTGTAGATCAAATGGCCAACGTAGTCCTCAACTTCAACGCGTTCCTAGAGAAAACCAAGCTGAAAGACGATGGTAGCAACTATACGGACTAGGTCCGGAACCTGAGGATTATCCTCATAGCTGCCAAGAAAGATTATGTCCTAAGAGCACCGCTGGGTGACGCACCTATTCTCCCTGCAGAACAAGACGTTATGAACGCTTGGCAGTCGCGATGCGATGATTACTCCCTCGTTCAGTGCGGCATGCTTTACAGCTTAGAGCCGGGGCTCCAAAAGCGTTTTGAGAGACATGGAGCATATGAGATGTTCGAAGAGCTGAAAATGGTTTTCCAAGCTCATGCCCGGGTCGAGAGATATGAAGTCTCCGACAAATTCTTTAGCTGTAAGATGGAGGAAAATGGCTCTGTCAGTGAGCACATACTCAAAATGTCTGGGTTGCACAACCGCTTGACTCAACTGGAAGTTAATCTCCCGGATGAAGCGGTCATTGACAGAATCCTCCAGTCGCTTCCACCTAGCTACAAGAGCTTTGTGATGAACTACAATATGCAGGGGATGGTAAAGACCATTCCTGAAGTATATGCTATGCTGAAATCAGCAGAGGTAGAAATCAAGAAGGAGCATCAAGTGTTGATGGTGAATAAAACCACTAAGTTCAAGAAGGGCAAGGGTAAAAAGAACTTCAAGAAGGACGGCAAGGAAGTTGCCGCGCCCGGTAAGCAAGTTGCCGGGAAGAAGCCAAAGAATGGACCCAAGCCCGAAACTGAGTGCTTTTATTGCAAGGGAAGTGGTCACTGGAAGCGGAACTGCCCCAAATACTTAGCGGACAAGAAGGCCGGCAAAACCAAAGGTATATGTGATATACATGTAATTGATGTGTACCTTACCAGTACTCGTAGTAGCTCTTGGGTATTTGATACCGGTGCAGTTGCTCACATTTGTAACTCAAAGCAGGAGCTGCGGAATAAACGGAGACTGGCGAAGGACGAGGTGACGATGCGTGTCGGGAATGGTTCCAAGGTCGATGTGATCGCCGTCGGCACGCTGCCTCTACATTTACCTACGGGATTAGTTTTAAACCTCAATAATTGTTATTTAGTGCCAAGTTTGAGCATGAACATTGTATCTGGATCTCGCTTAATTCGAGATGGCTACTCATTTAAATCCGAGAATAATGGTTGTTCTATTTATATGAGAGATATGTTTTATGGTCATGCTCCAATGGTTAATGGTTTATTCTTGATGAATCTCGTACGTGATGATACACATATTCATAGTGTGAATACCAAAAGAGTTAAAGTTGATAACAATAGTCCCACATATTTGTGGCACTGCCGCCTTGGTCACATAGGTGTCAAACGCATGAAGAAGCTCCATGCAGATGGACTTTTAGAGTCTCTTGATTATGAATCATTTGACACGTGCGAACCATGCCTCATGGGTAAAATGACCAAGACTCTGTTCTCAGGAACAATGGAGCGAGCAACCAACTTATTGGAAATCATACATACTGATGTGTGCGGTTCAATGAGTGTTGAGGCTCGCGGTGGCTATCGTTATGTTCTCACCCTCACTGATGACTTGAGTAGATATGGGTATATCTACTTAATGAAACACAAGTCTGAGACCTTTGAAAAGTTCAAGGAATTTCAGAGTGAGGTTGAAAATCAACGTGATAGAAAGATCAAGTTTCTACGATCAGATCGTGGAGGAGAATACTTGAGTCACGAATTTGGCACACACTTAAGAAAATGTGGAATAGTTTCACAACTCACGCCGCCTGGAACACCTCAGCGTAATGGTGTGTCCGAACATCGTAATCACACTCTATTAGATATGGTGCGATCTATGATGTCTCTTACCGATTTACCGCTATCTTTTTGGGGCTATGCTTTAGAGACTGCCGCATTCACTTTAAATAGGGCTCCGTCGAAATCCGTTGAGACGACACCGTATGAATTATGGTTTGGGAAGAAACCTAAGCTGTCGTTTCTAAAAGTTTGTGGATGCGATGCTTATGTCAAGAAACTTCAACCTGAAAAGCTCGAACCCAAATCGGAAAAATGCGTCTTCATAGGATACCCTAAAGAAACTGTTGGGTATACCTTCTACCTCAGATCCGAAGGCAAGATCTTTGTTGCCAAGAATGGATCCTTTCTAGAAAAAGAGTTTCTCTCGAAAGAAGTAAGTGGGAGGAAAGTAGAACTTGATGAAGTGTTACCTCTTGAACCGGAAAATGGCGAAACTCAAGAAAACGTTTCTGAGGTGCCTACACCGACTAAAGGGGAAATTAATGATGATGATCAAGATGCTTCTAATCAAGCTCCTACTGAAATTCGAAGGTCCACAAGGACACGTTCCGCACCAGAGTGGTACGGCAACCCTGTCTTGGAAATCATGTTGTTAGACAACGGTGAACCTTCGAACTATGAGGAAGCAATGGCGGGCCCGGATTCCGACAAATGGCTGGAAGCCATGAAATCCGAGATAGGATCCATGTATGAAAACGAAGTATGGACTTTGACTGACTTGCCCGTTGAACGGCGAGCCATAGAAAATAAATGGATCTTTAAGAAGAAGACAGACGCGGATGGTAATGTGACCATCTATAAAGCTCGGCTTGTCGCTAAGGGTTATCGACAAGTTCAAGGGGTTGACTACGATGAGACTTTCTCACCGGTAGCGAAGCTGAAGTCCGTCCGAATCATATTAGCAATTGCCGCATACTATGATTATGAGATATGGCCAATGCGTCGGGGCCAATCAAACTCTTCTGTGACAACACTGGAGCTATTGCACTTGCCAAGGAGCCCAGGTTTCACAAGAAGACCAGGCACATCAAGCGTCGCTTCAACTCCATTCGTGAAAATGTTCAAGATGGAGACATAGAAATTTGTAAAGTGCACACGGATCTGAATGTCGCAGATCCGTTGACTAAACCTCTCCCCAAGGCAAAACATGATCATCACCAGAACTCTATGGGTGTTCGATTCATCACAATGTAACTAGATTATTGACTCTAGTGCAAGTGGGAGACTGTTGGAAATATGCCCTAGAGGCAATAATAAAAGCATTATTATTATATTTCCTTATTCATGATAATTGTCTTTATTCGTGCTATAATTGTGTTAACCGGAAATCGTAATACATGTGTGAATAACAGACAACAACATGTCCCTAGTGAGCCTCTAGTTGACTAGCTCGTTGATCGACAGATAGTCATGGTTTCCTGACTATGGACATTGGATGTCATCGATAACGGGATCACATCATTAGGAGAATGATGTGATGGACAAGACCCAATCCTAAACATAGCATAAGATCGCATAGTTCGTTTGCTAGAGTTTTTCAATGTCAAGTATCCTTTCCTTAGACCATGAGATCGTGTAACTCCCGGATACCGTAGGAGTGCTTTGGGTGTGCCAAACGTCACAACATAACTGGGTGACTATAAAGGTATACTACAGGTGTCTCTGAAAGTGTCTGTTGGGTTGACATGGATCGAGACTGGGATTTGTCACTCCGCTTGACGGAGAGGTATCACCGGGCCCTCTCGGTAATGCATCATCACAATGAGCTCAATGTGATCAAAGTGTTTGATCACAGGATCATGCATTACGGGAACGAGAAAAGTGACTTGCCGATAACGAGATTGAACGAGGTATTGGGATACCGACGATCGAATCTCGGGCAAGTAAAATACCGATTGACAAAGGGAATCGTATACGGGATTAATTGAATCCTCGACATCGTGGTTCATCCGATGAGATCATCGTGGAGCATGTGGGAGCCAACATGGGTATCCAGATCCCGCTGTTGGTTATCGCCCGAGAGCCGTCTCGGTCATGTCTGCATGTCTCCCGAACCCGTAGGGTCTACACACTTAATGTTCGGTGACGCTAGGGTTGTGAAGATATGTATGTGCAGTAACCCGAATGTTGTTCGGAGTCCCGGATGAGATCCCGGACGTCACGAGGAGTTCCGGAATGGTCCGGAGGTAAAGAATTATATATAGGAAGTGCTATTTTGGCCATCGGGACAAGTTTCGGTGTTATCGGTATTGTACCGGGACCACCGGAGGGGTCCCGGGGGTCCACCAGGTGGGGCCACCTGCCTTGGTGGGCCACATGGGCCTTAGGGGGTGCACCTTGGCCTGCTTGGGCCAAGGGGAACCAGCCCCAAGAGGCCCATGCGCCAAGAGAGAAAAAAAGGGGAGAGTCCTACAAGGGGAAGGCACCTCCGAGGTGCCTTGGGGAGGATGGACTCCTCCCCACCCTTGGCCGCACCCTTCCTTGGAGGAAGGGGCAAGGGCTGCGCCTCCCCCTCTCCCTTGGCCCTATATATAGTGGGGAAAAGGAGGAGCAAACCAACCCTAATGCCCTGGCTCCTCCCTCCTCCCTGCAACACCTCCTCCTCCTCCCGTAGTTGCTTAGCGAAGCCCTACCGGAGTTCTGCTGCATCCACCACCACACCGTCGTGCTGGATCTTCCTCAACCTCTCCTTCCCCCTTGCTGGATCAAGAAGGAGGAGACGTCTCCCGTCCCGTATGTGTGTTGAACGCGGAGGTGCCGTCTGTTCGGTACTAGATCATCGGTGAATTGGATCACGGCGAGTACGACTACCTCATCCACGTTCACTCGAACGCTTCCGTTGCGATCTACAAAGTGGTATGTAGATGCTATCTAATATGAATACTCGTTGCTAGATGAACTCATAGATGGATCTTGGTGAAACCGTAGGAAAAATTTTAATTTTCTGCAACGTTCCCCAACAAGACTTGCCCCCCAAGCCAAGCAGGTGGAGGCTTGCCTCCCAAGCCAGGTGGAGGCGCCCCACCTCCCCAAGTAACGTGGGAAAGGGTGTGTGGGGCGCACCAACCCTTAGTGGGCTGGTTTGCCGCCCCTTCCCCTTTGGCCCATGAGGCCCTCCAACACTTGCCGGGGCTCCCGAAACACCTTTCGGTCATGCTGGCCATAGCCTGGTACCTCTGGAACACGTCCGGACTCCAATAACCTTCGTCCAATATATCGATCTTCACCGCCGGACCATTCCGGAACTCCTCGTGATGTCCGGGATCTCATCCGGGACTCCGAACTACCTTCGGTAACCACATACTATTTCCCATAACAACTCTAGTGTCACCGAACCTTAAGTGTGTAGACCCTACGGGTCCAGGAACCATGCAGACATGACCGAGACACCTCTCCGGCCAATAACCAATAGCGGGATCTGGATACCCATATTGGCTCCCACATGTTCCACGATGATCTCATCGGATGAACCACGATGTCAAGGATTCAATCAATCCCGTATTCAATTCCCTTTGTCCAGCGGTATTGTACTTGCCCGAGATTCGATCGACGGTATTCCCATACCTTGTTCAATCTCGTTACCGGCAAGTCTCTTTACTCGTTCCGTAACACATCATCCCGTGATCAACTCCTTGATCACATTGTGCACATTATGATGATGTCCTACTGAGTGGGCCCAGAGATACCTCTCCGTCACACGGAGTGACAAATCCCAGTCTCGATTCATGCCAACCCAACAGACACTTTCGGAGATGCCTGTACTGTACCTTTATAGCCACCCAGTTACGTTGTGACGTTTGGCACACCCAAAGCATTCCTACGGTATCCGGGAGTTGCACAATCTCATGGTCTAAGGAAATGATACTTGACATTAGAAAAGCTTTAGCATACGAACTACACGATCTTTGTGCTAGGCTTAGGATTGGGTCTTGTCCATCACATCATTCTTCTAATGATGTGATCCCGTTATCAATGACATCCAATGTCCATGGTCAGGAAACCGTAACCATCTATTGATCAACGAGCTAGTTAACTAGAGGCTTACTAGGGACATGGTGTTGTCTATGTATCCACACATGTATCTGAGTTTCCTATCAATACAATTCTAGCATGGATAATAAACGATTTATCATGAACAAGGAAATATAACAATAACCTATTTATTATTGCCTCTAGGGCACATTTCCAACAGTCTCCCACTTGCACTAGAGTCAATAATCTAGTTCACATCGCCATGTGATTAACATTCACAGGTCACATCGCCATGTGACCAACATCCAAAGAGTTTACTAGAGTCATAATCTAGTTCACATCACTATGTGATTAACACTCAATGAGTTCTGGGTTTGATCATGTTGCTTGTGAGAGAGGTTTTAGTCAACGGGTCTGCAACATTCATATCCGTATGTACTTCGCAAATCTCTTCGCTATATTTGGAGCCATTTCAAATAACTGTTCTACTTGGAGCTATTCCAAATTATTGCTCCATTATACGTATCCGGCATCTCTACTCAAAGCTATCCGGATAGGTGTTAAGCTTGCATCGACGTAACTCTTTACGTCGAACTCTTTATCACCTCCATAACCGAGAAACATATCCTTATTCCTCTAAGGATAATCTTGACCGCTATCTGGTGATCTACTCCTAGATCACCTTTGTACCCTCTAGCCAGACATGTGGCAAGGCACATGTCAGGTGCGGTACACAGCATAGCATACTATGGAGCCTATGTCTAAGCATAGGGGACGACCTTCGTCCTTTCTCTCTGTTCTGCCGTGGTCGAGCTTTAAGTCTTAACTTCGTACCTTACAACTCAGGCAAGAACTTCCTTCTTTGACTGATCCATCTTGAACACCTTCAAGATCATGTCAAGGTATGTGCTCATTTGAAAGTACCATTAAGTGTTTTGATCTATCCCTATAGATCTTGATGCTCAATGTTTAAGCAGCCTAATCCAGGTTTTCCATTGAAAAACACTTTTCAAATAACCCTATATGCTTTCCAGAAATTCTACATTATTTCTGATCATCAATATGTCAACAACATATACTCATCAGATATTCTATAGTGCTCCCACTCACTTCTTTGGAAATACAAGTTTCTCATAAACTTTGTATAAACCCAAAATCTTTGATCATCTCATCAAAGTGTACATTCCAACTCCGAGATGCTTACTCCAGTCCTTAGAAGGATTGCTGGAGCTTTGCATACTTGTTAGCATCTTTCAGGATCGACAAAATCTTCTGGTTGTATCACATACAACCTTTCCTCAAGAATAAGGAAACAATATTTTGACATCCCATCTGCAAGATTTCATAAATAATGCAGTACCTGCTAATTCCAACAGACTCTTAGCATCGCTATGAGTGAGAAAGTCTCATCGTAGTCAACTCCTTGAACTTGTCGGGAAACACCTTAACGACAAGTCGAGCTTTCTCAATGGTGACACTTACCATCATTGTCTGTCTTCCTTTTAAAATCCATATGTACCCAACAGCCTTACGACTATCAAGTAGTTCTTTCAAAGTCTACACTTTGTTTTCATACATGGATCCTCTCTCGGATTTTATGGCCTCGAGCCATTTTTCGGAATCCGGGCCCACCATCGCTTCTCCATAGCTCATAGGTTCATCGTTGTCCAACAATGTGACCTTTTAAGATAGGGTTACCACTTAGAAGTTGTACACACCCTTGTCAACCTATGAGGTTCGATAGTAACTTGATCTAAAGCTCCATGATCATCATCATTAGCTTTCTCTTCAACTGAGGCAGGGGCCACAGAAACATTTTTCCTGTGCTTGCGCTACTCTCTGCCTGAAGTGAAGGTTCAACAACCTTATCAAGTTCTATTTTCCTCCCAATCAATTCTTTCGAGAGAAACTTTTCCTCGAGAAAGGACCCGATTCTAGAAACAATCCCTATTACTTTCAGATCTGAATTAGGAGGTATACCCAACTGTTTTGGGTGTCCTATGAAGATGCATTTTATCCGCTTTAGGTTCGAGCTTATCAACTTGAAACTTTTTCACATAAGCATTGCAGCCCCAAACTTTTAAGAAACGACAACTCAGGTTTCTCCAAACCATAGTTCAAACGGTTTCGTCTCAACGGAATTACGTGGTGCCCTATTAAAGTGAGTGCGGTTGTCTCTAATGCCTAACCCATGAACGATAGTGGTAATTCGATAAGAGACATCATGGTACGCACCATATCCAATAGGGTGCAACTATGATGTTCAGACACACCATCACACTATGGTGTTCCAGGCGGTATTAGTTGTGAAACAATTTCCACAGTGCCAAACTCGTAACTCAGATATTCATTTCTATGATCATATCATAGACATTTTATCCTCTTATCACGAAGATATTCAACTTCATTCTGAAATTACTTGAACCATTCAATAATTCAGACTTGTGTTTCATCAAGTAAACATACTCAGTATCTACTCAAATCATCTATGAAGTAAGAGCATAACGATATCCACTGCGTGCCTCAGCACTCATTGGACTGCACACATCGAAATGCGTTACTTCCAACAAGTTGCTTTCTTGTTCCATTTTACTGAAACCGAAGCTTTCAGTCATCTTGCCCATGTGGTATGATTTGCATGTCTCAAGCGATTCATAATCAAGTGAGTCCAAACGGTCCATCTGCATGGAGTTTCTTCATGCGTATATACCAATAGACATGGTTCACATGTCTCAATCCTTTTCAAAAAAGAGTGAGTCCAAAGATCCATCAACATGGAGCTTCTTCATGCGTTTTATACCAATATGACTTACATGGCAGTGCCACAAGTAGGTGGTACTATCATTACTATCTTATATCTTTTGGCATGAACATGTGTATCACTATGATCGAGATTCAATAAACCATTCATTTTAGGTGCAAGACCATTGAAGGTATTATTCAAATAAATAGAGTAACCATTATTCTCCTTAAATGAATAACCGTATTGTGATAGACATAATCCAATCATGTCTATGCTCAACGCAAACACCAAATAACAATTATTTAGGTCTAACACCAATCTCAATGGTAGAGGGAGTATGCGATGTTTGATCACATCAAGCTTGGAAACACTTCCAACACATATCGTCATCTCACCTTTAGCTAGTCTCCGTTTATTCCGTAGCTTTTATTTCGAGTTACTAACACTTAGCAACCGAACCGGTATCTAATACCCTGGTGCTACTAGGAGTACTAGTAAAGTACACATTAACATAATGTATATCCAATATACTTCTATCGACCTTGCCAGCCTTCTCATCTACCAAGTATCTAGGGTAATTCTGCTCCAATGGCTATTCCCCTTATTACAGAAGCACTTAGTCTCGGGCTTGGGTTCAACTTTGGGTTTCTTCACTTGAGCAGCAACTGACTTGTCGTTTCATGAAGTATCCCTTCTTGCCCTTGCCCTTCTTGAAACTAGTGGTTTTACTAACCATCAACAATTGATGCTCCTTCTTGATTTCTACTTTCGCGGTGTCAAACATCGTGAATATTTCAAGGATCATCTATCCCTGATATGTTATAGTTCATCACGAAGCTCTAGCTGCTTGGTGGTAATGACTTTGGAGAAACATCACTATCTTATCAGGAAGATCAACTCCCACTCGATTCAAGTGATTGTTGTACTCAGACAATCTGAGCACAAGCTCAACGATTGAGTTTTTTTCCCTTAGTTTGCAGGCTAAGAAAATTCATCAGAGGTCTTATACCTCTTGACGTGGGCACAAGCCTGAAATCCCAATTTCAGCCCTCGAAACATCTCATATGTTCCGCGACATTTCAAAAGTGTCTTTGGTGCCTCAATTCTAAACCATTTAACATTACCGAACTATCATGTAGTCATCAACACGTGTATGTCGGATGTTCGCAACATCCACAGACCACGTTCGAGGTTCAGCACACCGAGCGGTGCATTAAGGACATAAGCCTTGTACTGTCCGCATAATTGCTACTGTCAACTTTCAACTATATTTTCTCTAGGAACGTATCTAACTCAGTAGAACTAAAGCGCGAGCTTACGACATAATTTGCAAAGATCTTTTGACTATGTTCAGGATAATTAAGTTCATCTTATGAACTCCCACTCAGATAGACATCCCTCTAGTCATCTAAGTGATTACATGATCCGAGTCAACTAGGCCGTGTCCGATCATCACGTGAGACGGACTAGTCATCATCGGTGAACATCTTCATGTTGATCGTATCTACCATACGACTCATGCTCGACCTTTCGGTCTCTTGTGTTCCGAGGCCATGTCTGTACATGCTAGGCTCGTCAAGTCAACCTAAGTGTTTCGCGTGTGTAAATCTGTCTTACACCCGTTGTATGTGAACGTAAGAATCTATCACACCCGATCATCACGTGGTGCTTCGAAACGACGAACTTTCGCAACGGTGCACAGTTTGGGAGAACACTTTCTTGAAATTTTAATGAGGGATCATCTTATTTACTACCGTCGTTCTAAGCAAATAAGATGTATAAACATGATAAACATCACATGCAATCAAATAGTGACATGATATGGCCATCATCACTTTGCTCCTTTCGATCTCCATCTTCGGGGCTCTATGATCATCATCGTCACCGGCATGACACCATGATCTCCATCATCGTGTCTTCGTGAAGTTGTCTCGCCAACTATTACTTCTACTACTATGGGTAACGGTTATCAATAAAGTAAAATAATTACGTGACGTTTATGTTGACACGCAGGTCATAAATAAATTAAAGACAACTCCTATGGCTCCTGCCGGTTGTCATACTCATCGACATGCAAGTCGTGATTCCTATTACAAGAACATGATCAATCTCATACATCACATATCATTCACCACATTCTTCTTGGCCATATCACATCACATAGCATACCCTGCAAAAACAAGTTAGACGTCCTCTAATTGTTGTTTGCATGTTTTACGTGGCTGCTATGGGTTTCTAGCAAGAACGTTTCTTACCTACGCAAAACCACAACGTGATATGCCAATTGCTATTTACCCTTCATAAGGACCCTTTTCATCGAATCCGTTCCGACTAAAGTGGGAGAGACAGACACCCGCCAGCCACCTTATGCAACTAGTGCATGTCAGTCGGTGGAACCGGTCTCACGTAAGCGTACGTGTAAGGTTGGTCAGGGCCGCTTCATTCCACAATGCCGCCGAATCAAGATTGGACTAGTAAAGGTAAGCATATTGAACAAAATCAACGCCCACAACTACTTTGTGTTCTACTCGTGCAAAGAATCTACGCAATAGACCTAGCTCTGATACCACTATTGGGGAACGTAGCAGAAATTCAAAATTTTCCTACGTGTCACCAAGATCTATCTATGGAGAAACCAGCAACGAGAGGAAAGAGAGTGCATCTACATACCCTTGTAGATCGCTAAGCGGAAGCGTTCAAGTGAACGGGGTTGATGGAGTCGTACTCGTCGTGATCCAAATCACCGATGATCCTAGTGCCGAACGGACGGCACCTCCGCGTTCAACACACGTACAGCCCGGGGACGTCTCCTCCTTCTTGATCCAACAAGGGGAGAGGAGAAGTTGAGGGAGAGCTCCGTCAGCACGGCGGCGTGGTGGTGGTGGAGCTCGTGGTTCTCCGGCAGGGCTTCGCCAAGCACCATGGAGGAGGAGGAGAAGGTAGGAGGAGGGAGGGCTGCGCCAGGGAAGAGGTCACGGCTGCCCTCCCACCCCTCCACTATATATAGGGGCAAGGGGAGAGGGGGAGGCGCCCTAGGGTTTCCCCTAGGGGCGGCGGCTAGGCAGATTGGATCTCCCTAGGGAAAATCCTAGGGAGACTTGCCCCCCAAGCCAAGCAGGTGGAGGCTTGCCTCCCAAGCCAGGTGGAGGCGCCCCACCTCCCCAAGTAACGTGGGAAAGGGTGTGGGGGGCGCACCAACCCTTAGTGAGCTGGTTTGCCCCTTCCCCTTTGGCCCATGAGGCCCTCCAACACTTGCCGGGGCTCCCGAAACACCTTTCGGTCATGCTGGCCATAGCCTGGTACCTCCGGAACACGTCCGGACTCCAATACCCTTCGTCCAATATATCGATCTTCACCGCCGGACCATTCCGGAACTCTTCGTGACGTCCGGGATCTCATCCGGGACTCCGAACTACCTTCGGTAACCACATACTATTTCCCATAACAACTCTAGCGTCACCGAACCTTAAGTGTGTAGACCCTACGGGTTCGGGAACCATGCAGACATGACCGAGACACCTCTACGGCCAATAACCAATAGCGGGATCTGGATACCCATATTGGCTCCCACATGTTCCACGATGATCTCATCGGATGAACCACGATGTCAAGGATTCAATCAATCCCGTATTCAATTCCCTTTGTCCAGCGGTATTGTACTTGCCCGAGATTCGATCGACGGTATTCCGATACCTTGTTCAATCTCGTTACCGACAAGTCTCTTTACTCGTTCCGTAACACATCATCCCGTGATCAACTCCTTGATCACATTGTGCACATTATGATGATGTCCTACTGAGTGGGCCCAGAGATACCTCTCCGTCACACGGAGTGACAAATCCCAGTCTCGATTCATGCCAACCCAACAGACACTTTCGGAGATGCCTGTAGTGTACCTTTATAGCCACCCAGTTACGTTGTGACGTTTGGCACACCCAAAGCATTCCTACGGTATCTGGGAGTTGCACAATCTCATGGTCTAAGGAAATGATACTTGACATTAGAAAAGCTTTAGCATACGAACTACACGATCTTTGTGCTAGGCTTAGGATTGGGTCTTGTCCATCACATCATTCTTCTAATGATGTGATCCCGTTATCAATGACATCCAATGTCCATGGTCAGGAAACCGTAACCATCTATTGATCAACGAGCTAGTTAACTAGAGGCTTACTAAGGACATGGTGTTGTCTATGTATCCACACATGTATCTGAGTTTCCTATCAATACAATTCTAGCATGGATAATAAACGATTTATCATGAACAAGGAAATATAACAATAACCTATTTATTATTGCCTCTAGGGCATATTTCCAACAGGAACTTGTACTTGTACTTCCGTGGGTTCTCACCAGCTATTTGCGCATCGGTTTCCATCGAGTACTTTACAAAGTACGCATTCAACTTGTCAAATGTGTATTGAACTATTGCCGTCACGGGTAATCCACGTGCACCTTTGAGCACCCTATTGAAGCATTCGGCCATATTGCTTGTCATTTGACCGTATCTCCGGCCATCTTCATCAATAGCAAGTGCCCACTTGTCCCGGTATTGAAGGTGCCTATTGAGAAAGTCTTGACCCCCGGCATCAAGCTTTTTGTGTGCGAGCAATTTGTTGTACAAAGTGGTGAAGCGCCTTTCAGAGAAAGCGAGACAACAATCTTGAAGATCGTCGGCCAACTCCTTAAGGCCACATGCCCTATAGAAGTTTGAACAAAAGTGCCTCATGCACCAACGATGATGCAACGGAGCATGCCCGGGAATGTCAATCTCCACCGCGTTAAGAATTCCTTGATTCCGATCCGATATGACACGGATTTCCCTTTGAGCGGGTAACACCTTCGTCCTCAAAAGATATAGAAACCACTCCCAGTTGTCATTGTTTTCCACCTCAACCAAAGCAAATGCCAATGGCAACACCCGGTTATTGGCATCACTTGCTATCGCAACCAACAAGGTGCCCTTGTATTGTCCGGTCAAGAACGTGCAATCAATTGCGGTGACCGGTCTACAGTGTTCGAAAGCCCTCACACATTGCTCGAACGCCCAAAAAGCATGGCCAAATACCCTGACCCTTCTTCCTTCATGAACCGTTGTTTGGTGCCCATGAGGCTCGACCACATGAACCATGCCCGGGTTTGTCGCGGCCATGGCTAGCAACAACCTAGGGATTCGGTTGTATGCTTCCTCCCATGTACCATACAACATCTTAAATGCGGCTTGCTTCGCCTTCCATGCCTTGCCGTACTTCACCTTGTAATGAAAGATGGCTTTCACAAGGTCAATGACATGTTGGACGCTCATTGTTGGAAGTGTGGATATTGAGTTCGAGAGCCTATAAGCGATGAACTCGGATGTGAGTTGTTTGTGGTTTTGAGACACGGTCTTGCCATCCACCCTCTTGCCTTGGCACATGTGATATGGCACACAACTCACTACATGCCAACTTGGACCTCCTTTCCATGGTCTTGCACGCACAATCCACGGACATATTTCATCTTCACATGCACATGCAACCGTGTAGCGCACATTGACGTCCGAGTGCACCACCTTGTGTGGACGATAATGCGTAACCGAGTAGTTGTCGAGCCACATTTTCAATTCCAACAAGGTGTCGAACTTAGAACCTTTACCAATCCGGTTCGTGTCGTCTCCCAAATCACGGTGAGAGCTTGGCCTAACCCCAAGAGGTGCACATTGGCCACCATCTAGCACGGCTTCGTCCGCGAGACTAACATCCTTGAACAATGTAGTCCGATGATCCCGACGAAATACCTTCTCAAAAGCTTCGGCCTCCTTCACCGTGAACCCCTCCGCATCAACTTGTTCATCGGGACCATCGTCATTCGAGTCCGATGCATATGCACGGGAAAAAGGGATGGATTGGTCCATTGTCTCTTGCAAATGACATTTGTCGAGATCACCCACATTGTTGTCATGGAGATCAACTTCATTGTCATCGTCCGCATACTCATCATTGTCCTCTTGCAAAACTTCATCTTGGTTGTTTGTAAATGGGCTCAATGTTGGCCTCACTTCTTGGGTCAAAAGAGGTTCAACAATTTCATCTCGCTTCGGTTCAACAATTTCATCTCGCTTCAAGGGTGGGGGGCTACTAGCAACCAAAGGGGAGGGGTTCCGGTTTAAGTCCAAATGCAAGCTTGAATCAACCTTCTTCGGTGCAAATAAATCAAGAGCCTTGTCTAGTGATTCGGCCACCGTCTCCTTGTATGCAACCCAACGTTGCTCCGAGTTGACACGCATTGTCTTCCAACGGACGTGCATTCCAAGACCAACATTATGCCTTCCCTCCAACTCAATGATATCATTAGGGTCCATCCAATTCAAATCTTTCCTAACGTGTTCCAAAAGCTCCGCATAGCTAGGACTACTATCAAACACCATGTCAAGCTCATCCGGGTCCGGTTCTATATTGCCTCTCAAAAAGGGTCTTTGTCCCCATGATGAACAAACACACATGTTCTTCCCATCCCTATAAGCATTCCAAGAAACACAAGGTAACATTGCTTCCATGAGTACTAATCCAAGGATTAACACGGAATAGAAACCCTAATATATATATCAAACAACAACCCTAACCCTATTCATAACCCTAACCCTAACCATAACCATAACCATAACCCTAGCCCTAAACCTAACCCTAGCACCAACATAAGAACACCCATAAGAGTAACCCTAGCATACTAACAAAGCCTAATCATAGAAATTGGCAAACAAACATCTCACATCTCCATGCAAATCTCTAGATCCAAACAAAACTAGGGTTTCCCCAAACTAGCAAGAAATGAGCAATGGGAGAACTTTACTTGGATCAAAACAAGGGGATTGGAGAAGATTACCTTGAGGGAGGGTTTGACTTCGAAATCCACGGACAAAAATTCTTCGAATATGCAAGATTTGGGAGAGGATTTGAGAGGTGGAGAGAGTGGGAGAGGGGGCAAAGCTCGGGTTGGGTGTGTGGTGTGTGTGTGTGGGGGGGGGGGGGGTGGGGGAGGGGGGGCAGCCAAGTGGCTGGATAAGTCACAGTGCAGCGCCCCCGCGCTGGGCGTTGCACTTTAATTGTGTGGCGCCTACCTCGGAGGCGCTGCACATTACATGTGTGGCGCCTAGCTCGGAGGCGCTGCACTGCTGGGTGCGGGGCCCAGGCCTGTCACGGTGGACTCAGGTGCAACGCCCCCGAGCTGGGCGCTGCACCGTAGGGTGTGGCGCCGTCGTGGCGGGCGCCACACAAAAAGGTTAGGGCTGTGAAATTGTTTCACGAGCAGTTCATTTTGTGAATTGATTTCGTCCTCAGGTCAAAATAGTCAAATTTGCCTCCTGAGCAATAACGGCTGATGGGGGTCCTCCCTACTTTCTAACCAGTGGTCCCATTTTCAGCAGCAGCAGCAGCAGCTAGCAACTGAATTTTGCAGGTGGTGTGATCGGCCACCACGTGGAGCTCTTTTTCCCTGTGGTCCATGTGTACTGTGTATTTATTCACCTGAAGAACAATGAGATCCTTTTAGAATAATGCTCACTCACACACATGCAACTTGGGTTTTACAAACGAATCACATGTTCTTTAACTAAATTTACAATATTATTCAGGATATAATCCGTGAGCGCGATGAAAAAAGTACACTTGATTGTTTTGGTTCGGTTGTTGATGCATGGAGGAACTTTTGTCTTTTCGAATGAAATGGAGGTAATTCTGTTTCAGGTGTCCTGGCGGGTTTGTAGCCTTGCCGGTACAGTATGGCTGCACAGTACTCTGTTTGCTGTAATGTTGTTGTATCATGTACAATATGGAGTATATTACATTTCACTCATTTGTGAGATACCTTTTTCCTGCATATATGATCCCATTTCACTCATCGTGTCCTTGGTTTGCTTTTTCTGGAAAGTATGCTACTCAGCTGGTGACTGCAAAAAAGTTCCAAGTTCTTCATGCTGGAGAATCCACTCCAGGCTCTTATTGAATTGTTTATTTTTCTTCTGGGTAGTGGTCAATCTGATTTAGTGTCCAATACTACGTGTAGTCAGTTTATTTTTCAAATCACTTGCCGTTATGAATTTTGGAGTCGGTTTCCTTTAGGAAATGCGCTATTGGTCATCATTTAACTGTTTTCTTGGCCTGTTTTTTTTGGGTCTGTTTTTGCATGAATATACCCATTCTTGTACAAACTTTGCCACTGCGGATGCATTTCTGAACATAAATCCTTTGTGGTTCAGGCATTCGTCGTGTATGTTCCCATTCATGGTTCACACCCTCCACATCATTTCAGGAATGGAAGGACCGGAGCCTCTGCTTGTATGATTTGGTGAGTGGGACACCGTTGCGCTTTCTCGTGTACAGCAGCTTCGATTCCATGTGGACGCATATTGCGAGTGATCTGGCCAGCTGATGTTCGTAGCTTTCCTATCATCGACCTGCTTTGTGCAAGAGCCATGTTCCAGGCACGAATGAATATCAATCGCCGTTGCCATTTTGGTGGATCTCGGGCTGCTTCCATGATCCGGGCATCCGGCTCTACTGTTTCCTTCCCTCACCAAACAGCCTATACCACCATTTTCAGCAGCAGCAACAGCAGCAGCCAGCAACTGAATTAATTTTGCAGGTGGTGTGATCGGTCAGCATGTGGAGCTCCTCCCTTTTCAGCCGTGGTCCGGTTGTAGTACTGAGTATTTATTTATCGGACCCGACCCCAAGGACCATCGCTGAACGCTTCCTGGGTGTGATTGTTTTTCAGACTTTGGGTCTCCATCGATCTATCTATCTCTTCTTGTGCGATCTGAGGAGCCTGTCAAAGCTTTTGCGTCGTCGCCCAAGTGTGGTATAGGTATTATAAGCAGATGGCAATGTGAGTGTTGCGGTTGGACAGGGGAACAAGTCTCTTGCGGATTAGTGGTTGGTGCTTGATGATGGATTGGTTGGTTGGGCTCGGTCCTAGTGTGTTGTTAGTTAATCGAGCTGCTGGTTTGAGGTTGCCTTTGTCTGATTGTTCAGTGACTTGTTGAATACCAGGTGTAGGTTGGGAAAAGTCGACGTGCCTACAACGATCTTAGGTCTTGTCACATGTGTGATTAAGTTTTGTCACCACACTCTATTCTTCTAATCTTTGGTGCCAACATGCTGTTGGGAAGAAAACAACAGCAAAAAGTTTGTACTTGTCGGCCGTCTAAATTTGGGACTTCAAAAACCAGTACCATTTTGTCTTGCGTACGATAAGGAATAATGTTTAAACTTTATGCGTATGATAATCTCGTTTCTATGTTTGCTTCGCTACTGATGTTCTGTCATATAAATCAGTTTGATGAACTACTTATTTATAGGAAATGCTAGGAAATGTCTGATGATTAATCTTTATTAGCAAAATTCTGAAGATTAATCTGTCCTGTCCATCATATTCCTTTTTTTTATAGCTTTTACTACGGAAATTCCTTGTTGATTTTCTGGAGGTTTCGCTGAGATGGGCCAAAACTGCAATCCAAGTTCTTCTATTCACTCTCCAAATGGCCACAGGGAGCTCCTATTCGGCGCTTTCAGGCGCCAGGGAAGTTCTCTGGCGCCCACGCACCGACGCTGATGGGCCGGCCCATGTGATTTCGCTTTTTTTCTGGTTCGCTCGATCGCATTTGGCAAAAAGCACGGGAAAACGAAATAATTCGCAAAAAACAAAAAATACGTGAATACAAAAAAGGTCATCAAATTTAAAAAGTTCATTGAATTTGAAAAAAATTCATATAATTTTAAAAAGTTCATCGGTTTAAGAACAGATTTTGTTTTAAAAAACCACGCATTAAAGAAAAAGTAAAAGAAAAAAGTACAAAGAAAAGAAAGAAATGAACTGAAGAGACGAAATACAAGAACATAAGAAGTGGGGGGGGGGGGGGGGGTGAGTGGCCTGGTGCTTGTTGCGCAGTTCGATCCCCAGGCAGCATCTTGAATTTCTCGACGGTGTGGTGCTGAAAACTTCATCTAGAGCACCAGCATCCGCTACGACCGAGGTCATTCCTACGGCCGTTCAGCGATCTTCTTCGAAGATAAAAAAAAAAAATCAGCTACCCTGGAGGCCCTAGCTTGCTGAGAAATGATGACCTTGCCCTTGCCGTGGATCTTAATGCCCACCACTTCAAGGTTTGATATGTATGTTGGTCTATTTAAAATAACATTTACATACATAAAATTGAGTTTTCACAAGCCACAAGCCATTCACATATCCGCCAACCAAGTTTTACATTATTACTGAGGTTACAGTTCATAAACGTAATGAGAATAATAATTATTATATTATTGTTTTCAGGGCATAACTTAAACATCTAGATATATTTCGATTCAGCCCAGGTTTCACATGGCAACGGCCACGATCAAGCTCGTCACCACACCCATGAAAGCAGCGGCAGCAACGTGCGACGTCCCGAGAGCTGCGACAACACCGCGACGGTCATGACAGTGATAGCGGCGCAGGCCACGACGCGCAGGGAGGCCTTGCCGCTGCTCGCCCTGCTGGACGTGAACATGTGGAACTCAACTAAAGGAGCGTCAACTAATTTGGATTGGAGGGAGTAGTTTTTTGTAAATATACTCTAGCTTTGTTGCAAATTTCTTTGTTGATCCCAAAATGTGCATAATGTCACTTGGTGAAGCTAAACCTTCTCGACCCTACTAGCGCCACTTCTTAGTATTGTGAAGATCAATCTCGGATTTCTCGACGGCGTGGCGGTGAAAACTTTGTCTAGTGAAGCAAACATCTGCAGCCGACCAAGGCCGTTCCTTCGGTGGTTCAGCCATGTTCTTCGAAGATATAACAAAACACTCTACCCCGGAGGCCCAACACTTGAAGTTTGATATGCAAGTTGCTCTATTTATATGACGCATACATCTTTCAACAATAGTTCAAAGATCCATTTAGAATACTTATATACACGCAAATTGAGTTTAACAAGCCAGATCCAATTAGAATACTTATATACATGCAAATTGAGTTTAACAAGCCATTCACATATCCGCCAACCAAGTTTTACATTATTATTGAGGTTACAATTCATAAATGTAACGAATTTTATTATTGTTTTGAGGGCATAACTGAAACACTAGAAATATTTCGATTTGCAGCCCAGGTTTCACATGACAATGGCCACGATCAAGCTGGTCACCACACCCATGAAAGCAGCGGCAGTAACGTGCGGCGTCCCGGAGAGCTGCGACGACGCCGCGACGGTCATAACGGCGATGGCGGCGCAGGCCACGACGCGCAGGGAGGCCTTGCCGAACCTTGCCCTGCTGGACGTGAACATGCCGGCGTACGTAACCGCGGTGACGAACAGCAGGCCGGCGTAGATCGCCAGGCCGACGTAGTCTGAACCTGCAGGCTCGAAGAGAGCGCGCGAGGTGACGCACGCGGGAAGGAACGCGCAGAACAGCGTCTGCGATACGGAGCGCGCGTGCTGCTCCTCGGATCGGCCGATCTCCTGCAAGAAACGGGACACAGAGCGTACATGAATCATACTGTGGTGTGGCATTGTGGAGGTAGTATCCATCCAGCCGAAATTAGCAGGGCCACTTACGGTTGCTTCAGGTTCTGCTCCCATGGAGTCCGCCGTAGCCAGCAGCAGGGGAGCCATATCGACGATGACATGGCCGCCGGCGGCTCTAGCTTGAATGCCGGGGGCTGCTACCAGCATTCGATGGTTCAGCTGAACATGAGCTCCTCCGCCTGTTCCTGGCGTGGGACCAGAACGTGCCGTGTGAAATGACAGACCGTCGTTGTGCCCGCTGAACGATGCTCTAGTACATGCCACCGGGTGCGACTCCATGGATGATGCGTAGCCCTGTCCACGCCAAGCATATGCCATCAGTTCAACCAACGAAAATGTTTCCGAGTAAACTGCACTTGTACTGGGATGGATTATTAGTGCCATTACTTTTTTTCAGATTTTTCTAAAATACCGAGCTCCCTCGAGCTTGGTCACAAAAAGTCTGCACTGCGGATTCCTATTCTTATTCCTTCATGGGATAAGAACCAATCCTTCACATTTCAAAGAAAAATAAAATCATTCACCTAGACTCAAAGAAAGGCGAATCACGTAACATCTCTTTCTCGATTTTTTTTTACAAAAGGTGTTTCATTAGTTAAAAGGTTTATGCTTACACCCGGTCTCTACATAACTGAGATGCACACGGCCATAACTAAATTCAAGTCCCAAAATAAATAAAAGAAAGGCAGAACAAGTAATCATGTAAAGACTGTATAATGCCTAAGATGTAGGAGGGCCAATCCGAAGATCATGCTGCCATCCATGTAGGGTAAAAGTATCCCTCGCTGTGGCATTCAAGCGTGTACACGCCACCGCAAACAGGTCTCGATTCTCCACATGTTATAGAGACGACCATAAACAAAGCGTACCGGTACACATCTCTTTCTCGATAGGAATTGAAATACATGTCATCTCACTTACTATGATTTTATATTTATATAATATTCCTATCGTGAACCCACACGGTATGTGAAGGAAAAACCTATTAACAAACACGTGCGCCAACTCCACAGAAGGTGTTCAAAATTTTAGAAGGGAAAAATATGGCACAAATTGTATGGAATGATGTAAAATGATAAAAATCCAATATACTATGTAGTACTTTTTTTAAATGCCAGAAAAAGGGTACAAGATAAATTTACTTAATGTTTCTTAAGTTGCTCAGGTTGAAATCCAACCTGGTAATTCGCTTCATGCTGCATGCCTGCCTTAAATACATCATACTTATTTAGGGGACCCTTATTACTTGGTTGTATGACCCTGATAATTCCTCGAAAAAAAAAACAAGTATGACCCTGATACTGGAGTTCTTGTATATCTCTACGAGATTGGACCACATGGTCCGTTGATTAATATATAGTCTTTTCACAAAAATCTACTCCATCTCATATCCATTCTCTCTCGAATTCCTTATTCTGCATACCATCTCCTTCCGTGACACGGCGACAGCTTGGCTGTCGGTATCACCGGCACTGGCGGCCATTGGTAATTGATAATGTGATTGTCGTCACTCTTCAACATTTTTAGGGGCCCTTTGTTCATCAACTTATTTTTCAAAAAGAAATGTGATTAATTAAATAATCACTTCACATGAAGACCTATTAAGATTAAAAGTTGAATGACCCACTCACGCCAACATTTCAGAGTCTAACATTTTTTTTCTGCAGGTGAAGAGTCTAAAATCGTTGAACACACCTGTAAAGAGGAACAACCCCCCTAAGGAGCTAGAAAGCTATATCGCCCACTGCCTCGTCGAATGTCTGTCAAGGGAAGAGATAAAGAGCATACAAATCATTACCCACACAAAAAAAATGGGAGCATGTAATAAAAAATTAAAAACGAGAACCATTGACCAAACTAAACTTGGCATTAGGGCTGCAAGAAAAGCTCGAGGCTCGTGAGCCGCTCGAGATCGACTCGTATTTCAGCTCGACTCGAGATCGACTCGAAAAGAAATGAGCCAAGTGTGAACACTTTATGTAGCTCGATCGAGAAACGAGCCGATCTTGAGCCAGCATTGGCTCGCTTGAATTTAGCTCGATAGCTCGATATCATATAAGTATATTAAATAACCTTCATATCTATTGCCAATAATTAGGATCATTCATTTCCATATATATTCTGTACATTTTTTTCTTCACTTTACCTACTAGCAAACATGGAAATTATGCATGGAGAAAAATTATTCTCATCACGTGGCAACCGTGTAATCAATATTTTGTTATTTTGGTCAAAGTTTGAGAGCTGGCGCACCTTGGTCGCCTTCTATTCGAGATCTCTTGTTATTAAATACTAGTTTTCACTTGAGAAAGAGTAATTTATAGTGATTTTTCTGTTCTGTTGTGGCTTATCTTGCTTTAAAGTTTGCCTTAAAATAATTTTAAAAATCATCTTATTTAGCTCAAAACTAGCTCGAGATCGACTCGAGATCGTTACAAGCTGAGCACGAGCCATTTTCTGCAGCTCGACCTTGAGCTTCACACATTCTGAGCTCGCTCGAATTTTAGTATGAATTGAGCTGAGCCTAGGCCAACTCGCTCGAACTCGACTCGTTTGCAGCCCTACTTGGCATTACACTTGCCAGTTGCCATCATGGCACCGTCACCATGGCAAAATGCCAGATGACAACCCACCAGATCTAGAGCTGATGATGCACAAAACAAGAACATCGTAGACTTTCCAATGTATGTCCAGTTGGCCAAACCAGGAAAGAGACAGCATCATCAGACTTTTATTCCATGTGATATCATCTTGTCCGTCAAGTTCGTGTCACTATGGGCACTCAAAAATAACATGGACAACCTATCTATTTGGTAAGAGGGAAACTAGATCAGTTCATGTGAAGATCAATCGAATAACTGATTCCTGACAAATAAACCCGAACGGAGGTAGTACTCAACCACCTTTTCTTTATTTAATTCTAAGCATGGTACTAATTATAATTAAAAAAACGAGACCAGAGGGGAAAACACCCCTCAGCATGGTTGAATATCCGCTCCCCGTGGAGATCGAACCCGCACGTCTCGAAGGAAAAGAAATTGCAGCTAAAGACGAGTATGAAGGGGCCCTCGACGGATATGTTTCCATACGTACGTGATAGACTCGCCGAAAAAATGTAATAGATAGATTTATTCTAATTAGACAGGAAAAAGGTAACAGATTGTAATATTCTCGGCGCAATCTTCTCCCTCTACTACTCCCCTTCTTCCATGGGCAACGAATCAGCCCCAAGATCAACTGCGCAGCTGCGCTCCCGTATCTTCTATTCGTGATTTTTCTGCTGCTGTGCGTGATTAGTGGAAGAAGGTACGCCGAGTACAAATTTTCAGCTCTCAATCAACTTCTCTTCAATGCAAATCCCTCTTTTTCTATAAGTCTTTATAGATCATTCTTTGGTTTCATGAAGATCATCCCCGTACATATCTCTTTCTCACCCTCCAATTTTTAATTTTCTACAAGTACATATCTCTGTTTTTTGTTCGTGACTAGTAAGCAGAAGCGAAATCTTTCAATTTTTATTTTTCTACCAGGTACCTACCTCGTTCCAAGCCTTTGTTAGCAATTTTTATTTTACTAACTGTGCTTTTAATGACCCTAAAAAATGTGTTTCTTATTTCTTATTTCATATATGTTTGTGTGCTAATTAGCAAGATGTTATCTACAAAGTATCCATCAGGTATTGAGTAAAGAAAATAACCTTGCATATCAGTTGATTGAGTTTAAGAAATGAGATATTGACATGTTTCTAGAACTGACACAAGTACTTCTACTAGAAATTCCGAGGAATGTCTTTTGTTACTATTCAAGAACAACCTAGTGAGAAAATATTAAGCAGGCACGAACCTAATAGAAAAATATAAGTGCGGATTGAAAAAACGACCAAATTTTATGTGAATGTTTATGACCTTTATTTGTTGGATAGTTGACATGACAAGGCAACACCAATTATGGTGCATCGAGTATTTAGTTTTTTTTTCGTCCAACATCGAGTATTTCTTGAATTGAAATAGAGAAAGATGTGGCTTTAGGGCCCCTTATCACTATCTTGCCCCGGGCCCCCGAAATCTCAGGACCGGCCCTGATCTCATGATACTAATTATGATACTTCCGTTCTTGGCAGCCGAACGCCTCTCTCTTTTTTCACACCATCACTTCCCATCGATCTCATCCCTCATCCACTTCCATCGATATCGTAGCTCCACCGACGAAAACTACCACTCCCACGTACCCGTCCCCTGCAGAACGAGGCGCAGCTCGCACTTTCTCCTTGTGTTTTTTAACCTCCTCGGGCCACCCCCCTCACGAGATCCGACTATACATGGGCAACAGTGCTAGGGGAGTGTGAGATTCCAAAAACGGTTGGTCGATGGCAGCGCTGCGACGCACGACTGGAGGTGCTACGATCGAGGCCTTGGGCATAATTCGACATCACAGTACCGCCGCAGTCCACGCAATTATTCAAGGCAGCCGCCAGAAGCACGATCGGCAATGGGCAGTCCACTCTCTTCTGGGAAGACAGGTGGATAAACGGCTATCGAGTGGAGGAGATTGCACCCAATATATATGACCGTGTTGCGCTAGCTACGAGAGGCACACGCACGGTCTTTCAGGGGCTGCCAGACGGGGCATGGGTCCTTGACGTTGGTCCGGATATGCCGGCAGTGGCACTCCATGACTACCTCAACCTATGGGACAAAGCAACGCAGATACAACTTTTGCCAGACGAGGAGGACTCTCTGGAGTGGGCTTGGGAGAAAGACGGGCAATACTCCACGAGATCGGCTTACGCGACGCGATTCTGGAGTCGGGAGATAGCACCGGCTGCTACATTCACGTGGAAATCGAAGGCCCCGCTCAAATGCCGCTTCTTTGCATGGCTTGCCCTACAAGACAGATGTTGGACATCGGATAGGCTTGCGCGGAGAGGACTCAACCACCAGGAACACTATCCATTTTGTGACCAAGAGCAAGAAAGCATCAACCACATCCTGTTTGGCTGCGACCTCGCGAGAGAAGTGTGGACGAAGGTATGGGCCATGAACAGGCCAGCATGGGCGCCAACAGTCGAAACGGATGCACTAGAATGGTGCATAGATAAGGGCCAAACCGCATGAGCGCCAAAGACACCCTCGTACTCTCATCTTGGTAATGTGGATGCTGTGGAAGCACCGAAATGCGATAGTTTTTGATGGGGCAACACCCTCGTACTCTCGGATACTTCGATCCATAATTGAGGAGGGGAGAACGTGGGAGACGGCAGGCCTCCTAAAGGCGGGTGGAAGTACCGTTATAGAGGCATTAGAGGAAGGCCTAGGAGAAACAAAATAGTAGCTTCGTTACGGTGGAGTTGGGGTTGTAACATGTGATGTAACCATCAACGTGGAGGGGCTCTTTACCCTATTCCTTCTTTAATACTCCCTCCGTTCCTTAATATAAGGTGTATTATTTTTTTTAAAAGTCAAACTTGTCTAACTTTGACCAAGTTTATAGACAAAAATATCAATGTCTAGACTACCAAACCATTATCACTAGATTGCCCATGAAGTATATTTTTATATTTTATATATTTAGTGTTGTAAATCTTTATATATTTTGCTATAAAGTTGGTCAAACATAGGTTACGTTTGACTTTTTGAAAAACTAATACACCTTATATTTAGGAACGGAGGGTACACACGCTTGTGCGTACTCGAGAAAAAAAAGACTGGAGGTGCTACGACCGGGGCGGCCGCGGTGCTACGGCTGCAGGGCAGCGGTGCTGGTACCGAAGAGCGTCGTTCCTGGACCAGCGCGCACGGACGCTGGAACCGGCATGGCGAGAGCGTGTAGATGCTGCGACCGGCGCTCATCGTTGCTGGAACCAACAAATGGGGATGTTGGAACCAATGTGCGGAGATGCTGTGTTCCACGTCCGTGCTGCGACTGCGGGGCAGCCGTGCTGGAACCGGTGAGCGTCTCGTTGCTGGATCAGCACGCACGGATGCTGGAACCAACGAATGAAGATGTTGGAGCCAATGTGCTGCGATGCCGCGATGCCGGTCATGAATTCGCGTCGATGCTGGAACCGTCGCTCCTTCACGCTGGAGGCGACGCTCTGCGATGCTGCGAACGGCTGCGACGCTGCTCACCCGACGACGATGAGGTGCTGCGAGCGGCGCGGCCAACTGTGCGAGAGTCAACAGCTAAGCGGCGAGCGGTGCCACCGGTTCCGCAAGCAATTGGTGCTGCGATGGGAGGAGGCGCGCGGGAGCTGCGGCCGGCGGGATTTTTGCGTCAAGCGCGTGTGCGGAGCTGCAACCGCCGAGAGGCCTATGATACTAGCGGCGGCGCGAGCCGCGGGTCTGCGAGCGGGCCGGCTGTCGGAGATGCACACAGCATAATCTAATCATCCTTCCTAGAACAATTTACCATTAATTCAGAAGGTGGCGTTAAACCGTCGATTCTCAGATAATCTCATGAACATCTGGGAGAAATGAAATAATCTCACCCCATGGAAGAGAAATCAACCCACCTTGACAGATGCAGGGCGCAGATCCTCCAATCCAGGGTTGTTCGTAAGCAGCATGGTCTAACAGCTCTTCCATCAAGCCCTACAATCAACAACAATTTTGTTTGAGTTTTTCTTTTACCAGCAAATCCATCTTGCCTCCTAACCGCGCGCACCGGAGTCTCTCCACTAATTAACTTACAAACATGCGCTGTCTTTGGAGGTGATCCGTCGTCGCGGCACCGAAAGATATGCTCTCAAGGGCGGCGCTGAACGTGGCCGTGGATCGGAGGCGGTATCTCTCCGGCGACCTCTTGTTCAGACTCCTCCGTGATACTGCTTCGACGGCCTCTTCTTCAGACGCCCACGCCGTCGCCATCGCTCTCTTCGTCCCCTCTTTGGCTTCCTCGAGCAGCTCGGATGGTTGGTGAGCTAATGGCAGGCAGGCTAAGTAGTTAGCAGTAGCACGAAGGTTCGATGCTCGCCTGCTCCGTTGACACTGAAGCGCTTGATGAGGGAGTATATATATATTTTCCAGTCCTTGTCCCCGAGCTGATGCAGCTCCGAATAGGATTTTAATATAGAAAAAAGTAACATTTCATCCACTGGCAATTAATGTAAGGGTTAGTTAATCCACAGAAGCATTTCCTCTACGGGCAATGTAAGGGGTCGCTAAGACTAGCCACGGTGGAGAGTAACATATACTAGTAACATACACATATCCTTAGACTATGTTACTTCTTTCATAGTAAATAGTAACATAAGTGTCGTAACATGCAAAGCTTTATTTATTAGGTTATATTCTCATATTGCATTGGCACTGTGATGTTACATTAACTAGCTAAGTTACTCAAATTATCTCTCTTCTCATTAACTCATTGCCACGTAAGAAAATTTTCTGAGTTGGACTCGATGTTACTGCTGAAATTACTCCCATTATGGCTAGTCTAATCTACACCGCATAAAGAATCTGAATATGTTTGCTATGGTATTGGAATCTGGCCCATTGGTTCGGCTTAAGGGCTCATGGTTTGTCTACCCCTTCTGTAAAGTCCTCTTTCATCAGCCCTAAAAATAGTCATCGTCATGGTTTACAATAATTTTATAGGAATTCTGTAGGATAGGATTGCTGTAGAATTTTTTCTAGTTTTTCTTAGAGCATCAAAATATTTTCTAGTGCCTTTCAGTTTGTAAGAATGAATTCTTTCCTGTATAGGATTTGTTCATACCATTCACATTTTAAAGAAGAGGCTTTACCTCAGTCCTAATGAAAAAAGAAACCATATTCCTCGAATAAAACGACATGTCTATTCTCCATAGGATTTGAGATACGTAACATCCCATTTTCTACGTTTTTTTATTCCTCTAGTATTAATTTTTGCTCTGCCTTCCATGAAAGCACCTGGACTGGACAACTTCTAATTGGGACTCTAAATCAAGCATTCTTGCTAAAGGCCAAGAGTTGGAACCTGAGCAGAAATATCATACAGAAACCAATATTTGATGGAAACTGATGGAAACCACGTGAAAAAGATGTTTTGAACTTTCGAAAAAATCTAAAAGAAAATATGGGAAGTTAAACGGCTGATGGTCTATTACCATGCGAAATTTCAAGTTCATACACATTACGGAATGTGAGCTATGAAAATGACAAAATCAACATTGAATAGTGTCAACCAATAACGTCACTATTTAGTGTTGAATTTGTTTTTTTTTCATAGCTCACATCTCTTAATGTGTTTCAACTTGAAATTTTGTATGGCAATAAAACATCACCATCTTAACATCTATATTTAAAAAAATCAAAACTTTCAAATGTGGTTTCCACGAAGTTTTAATCGAACGTTGGTTTCCGTATGATATTCCTCCGAACCTCTTCAACCATGCCTTCGTCACTCTTCTACCAAAATCTTGTGATGTGATAAGGTGAAAGACTTCAGGCGTATTAGTCTCATGCACTCAATTGCTAAAATTTTGTGCAAGCTTTTGGCCAACCGATTGGCACCCTTCCATCAATTGTACCATTTTCCCGGAGCACCTTCATCTAGAGTCGCAACATACACTGTTACTTCATGTACATCAAGAACGCGGTGAGATCCATGAACAAGTCCAAATCCCCTGCATTGCTTCTCAAATTGGACATTGCTAGAGTTTTTGACTCGGTTTATTGGGGGGGGGGGGGGGTACATGTTTGAGTTCTTGGCTGCAATGGGTTTTGGTCCGAGGAGTCGCAAGTGTCATCGGCATCGCCGACTTCACCTTAGAGCTCCATCATCGAAGCCAACCCGCAAACAGCTGCATAGAAGCCATGACGACACATGCCAACAGAAGGCCACACACGTGAGCAACTGACAGCTCCGACTTTGACAACAAGCATCACAAGGGAAATATGCAGGGCTTGCGCTGGCATGCCCTCCACAAACGAATAGTGAGTGCCTGTCATCGTCGCCACCTGGACTCCTCCACTGCAACTATGATTTCAAAGCAACAAAGCAACCCACAAAAGAGCACCTCAGACACGCGGGGAAGAACCGACTACCAAAGTCCACACCGCTGAAAGTGCTAGTTATCGACTAGAGAGGGGGTGAATAGGCGATTTTTATGAAAGTCTTCAAAACATGGAAGTTTCAAAGACAAACAATAGAAATGATCCTATTGATATGCAGCGGAAGATAAACTACACTAGGCAAGCCATAGTCAAATATGGAATGAAGTAAAAGCTCGAAGACTAACAACAGCTAGGTAGTAAGGATCAGGATGGAAGATGGTATGAAGCCAACAACGATAGTAGTCAAACAGTGGAGACAAATAGATAAAGCAAATAGGCAATGACTTCACGAAGACAAACTGTAAGTAATGAGAGGGAGAGGATAGAACTAGTCACTTGTTGAGGACACAAGATTTGTTGGACCAGTTCCAGTTGCTGTGACAACTATACGTCTGGTTGGGGAGGCTGAGATTCAACTCAGAAGACCGCGTCTTCACCTTATTCCCCTTGAGCTAAGGAGACCCAGTCCTCGCCCAATTACTCTGGTAAGTCTTCAAGGTAGACTTCCAAACCTTCACAGACTTCGTTCACCGAGGATCCACAATGACTCTTGGATGCTCAGAACGCGACGCCTAACCGGCTGGAGGATTCACAGTCCTCAAGTGTAACAAGTCTTCAGGTCTCTCAGACAGAAAGACTTCAGTGATGCCTAATACTCTTTGGCTCTGGGTGTTTGGGCTTTGTCCTCGCAAGGATTTCTCTCTCTCAAAAGCTTCGGAGGTGGGTTGCTCTCAAACGACAGAAGCCGTGCACTAACTATGAGCAGCCACCAATTTATGGTGTAGGGGGTGGGCTATTTATAGCCACTAGGCAACCCGACCTGATTTGTTCGAAATGACCCTGGGTCACTAAGGAACTGACACGTGTTCCAACGGTCAGATTTCAAACACACACGACAACTTTACTTGGGCTACAAGCAAAGCTGACTCATCCAGCTCTGGATAAGATTTGCTCTCATTGTCTTCGCTCGAAGACATAAGATTTTGGTTTAGCATCACTTCAATCACTCTGACTTTGTTCACTTGGACCCCACTTAATAGTATGGTGGTTCCTATGACTCAACAAAGAAGAAAAGGAAACAACGAAACAACTAAGTCTTCGCGCTCCATAGTCTTCACTCAATGTCTTCTCATGTCATAGTCTTCAATGTGAATATCTTCATATACCACCACTGTCTTCAGTGTCTTCATACATTTTTAGGGGTCATCTCCGGTAGGTAAACTGAATCATTGAGGGACTACTACCTGTGTTATCCTGCAATTCTCACAAACACATTAGTCCCTCAACCAGGTTTGTCGTCAATACTCCAAAACCAACTAGGGGTGGCACTAGATGCACTTACAATCTCCCCCTTTTTGGTGATTGATAACAAACTGGTTGAAGTTTTCAACGGGGATAAAGTATGTGAAATTGTAAAGGATAAAGGTATTGTCTTCATAAGTGGCAAAGGCTCCCCCTGAAGATGTGCATATGAGAAATTTGCTTTTGGAATGCAAATGCACATGACAGGTTGTACTTGTGGAGATCCTCTACAACTTATGAAGACAATTCATCATGCATGATTTGATGTAACGAAGATAATGACATGCATAATGAAAAATGGACGTATGCAGAATGACCTAAGTGCGGAAGTTATTATCGCACATGCAAAATTTATCATCGCATCACAGAATAGCAAATAAGTGGCAGACGACCATCGAGTTTAAGTGTTACAACTCAAAGAACCAAATGTATTAAAAGCGAGAGTTGTAAACACTTGGCAAAATATAAAGCAACCGCCCATGTGGACCCGCTTGAAGACTATCAACTCATATGCTTCTCCCCCTTTTGTCAGTAAGGACCAAAAAGGTTTGAAGACATAGAGCCTCTACTCGTTCCTAGAGGGAGTAGGTGAAGTAGCAGGGTCGTCGTTGGCGTTTGGCGGTGCAGAAGAACTCGGCGCAATGTCGATAGGCGGCGATGCAGACGTTGGAGAAGTCACATCATCTTCATCCTCGATGACTCTGGCATTTACAGTAGCCGCTGAAGAGGAGTATTCAGAGTCTTCAAGAGATGGAGTCCGTCGCAGAACTGCATTCCTTGGAGGCGTTGAATCAAACTTATATCTCTCAGTGAAGCCATCCGCTCTTAAATCATCTTAAGAGCACAGAAGTGTCAGACTCTTCCAAGATCGCCGATAGGCTTCATGGGAGACAAATGCGTTCTTGGTGGAAAGATTGCGAATGCGATTGACATCCACCAAGAGACCATGCATTTAACGCTTCAGCCAGTCATGATGCTTATCCTGCTTTTGATGAAGTGCGACAAGAAGTTCTCGGTTATTTAGAACACGAGAGCGCTTCCGAGGCCTTTGAGCAATAGTGCTTTTTGTGTTGGCTTGAAGAGGGGCACGAGTATTGCCTGCCAATGGATAAACACGAGTGATAGCATTGGGCACATAATGACTTGGAATAGGCTGAGTGAAGCTTTGATGGTCTGCATTGTGAAGACATAGCGGCTCCTTTGCAGGGTCAGGGTATATAGCGTCAACAGACAGATTGACCTCTGGCAAAACGACAAGATGGTTTCGTGCAGAAGGCTGATAGTTGATTGCAGAGTGAAGATTGATGAGGCGCATGACCCATGGAGCATAGATCTTCAGTCCAAAGATGTCTGAGCCTGATGCTGCCAGTTGACGAATGAAGAAATCTTGTGCATTGAAGCTCTTGCCATTGAGAATATAGAAGACCAATGTTTTCATTGTACCTTCAAGTTTTGCAGCTGGGGAATGTCCTTTGATAGGCCAGAGAGTTCACGTTATGATGTGGTAGATGGTGCGTGGCAGATACTCAAGGTCTTCAACAAAGAACGCCTAAGGATATTCAGCATCTCGAGGCAAAGGCTTCATCATACTAAGCATCTGGCTCATGTTGGGCTCGGGCTTCTGAAAAATGCTCTCCAAAGCATCATGGTGAAGCCTACAACCAGGTTCAAACAGATCGCCTGGAGTGGACAGGCCAGTTAGCTCAATGATATCAAGAGCTTTGGCTTCGTGATGGACATTGCCTGTCATCCACTCAAGGACCCAAGTCTTTGGATCCCTGTTGTAGCCGCGAATGTGAAGAGTTGCATAAAACTGTAATAGAAGCTCTTCATTCTAGTGTTCCTTGTATGTGACAAGTTGCAGGAGTCCAGCGTCTCTGAAGCAATCCAACGCTTCTTCTAGACAGGGCAGGCCAGCTATAGCTTCATTGTCGAGACGCATATGTGCCCTTGATTGTATAAGACACATGAATAGTAGCTGCGTTGTTGATAGCTCCAGAACCGATCTGATGAAATGCGAGGTTTGGAGTATGGGTTCTTGGCGCTGTCGAAGAAGGTGTTATGTGCCACGAAGCCATTCACATTGAAGACCCCAGGTGAGGTTGCAGTGCCTGGGAATCTTGGAAGTCTTGGCTTGGGCTTCTGGACTTGGGGCCTGTGCTCGACATGATAGTCAAATTGTGGTCCTGCAGCAGGTGGAGGAACCAGAATGGGCCATCGGACCATAACAGGCTGACCATGATCAAATGCCAGCTCAACAGTATGAGGTCTTGGAGGGGGTACAGGAGCATTGGCATTTTCATTGACATGGGCTGCAAGTGGCACAATAGCTTCAGGAGGAATGATCACGTCTGATGCAGCATTGGCTTCAGGGGCCACATTGGCTTCAGGTGCTTCATTATTGGCTTCGGGCATGACGACATCAGTGTCGTCAGCAGTGTTGTTGGTGGTGGTGAAGTTGGCTTCAACCTCCACTTGTGTGGCTGGAGGGTTGGACACATTCTCCTCGGGAACATGTTCTTGGTGGACTGGGGAAGTTGCAACTCGTTCTTCTTCAACTCTTGGTTCTTCTTTATCATCGGCTGATGCAGTCAGAATATCTTCAGCCGCTTTGGCTTAAGACTCTGAGACGTTCACAGTTGGAGTGGCTTCTAGAAACACATGACGTGCAACAGATCGGTGGTGCACTTCTCCTTCTGGAACACTCGGAAGAGTGACTTGGGGCCTTGGTCCTTTGCGAAGCCTGCGTAACGCTGGCGATGCCTATGGAGATGGAGTTGGTTGGGCCTCAAAGTCATCATCGTCATCTTGCACTTGTGAGGTGACTTGTGGATGGGGAGTACTTGGGGTGTCTTGTTGTTGTGGGTGATCAGCCCACGATGCATCCTGAGCAATTGGCGTCAGAGGACGACCAATGCTGATGAGTTCGTTGTTTGTAAGAACAGGCGATGATACCACATTATGTTCAATCTGAGGAAGAACTTCATCATCTTCAACATTGTCGTGGTGACCAATGTCTTCAGCTGCGGTGGGGTCAACAACTAGAATATCTTCAGCTTCAGGAGCCTCTATGGAAGCAGGCTCATGAACTATCATACGTCTTTCTTGTTGTGTGGATTTAGGACGAGCAACATAAATGGGCTTGACAACAAGGGGCTCTGTGGGAGCAGCCCGATCTTTCTTGGTTTTGCGCTTCTTCATGGAGGGTGCGTCATCAGATGCTTCAAGATTTTTCCTTTTTCTGGCTTCAGCCTCGGCAGCCCTCGTCTTCTTTAGTTCTGAAGCGGTTGACTTGACCTTTGGCTTCGAGCCGGTCATGCTGCTTAGGAAGACAATGTGAGGCTCTTCCCACCTTGAAGGTTCAGATTGGTCCACAGATGGCTTCTTCTTCTTGGCAGCCATCCTGGGGTCGATGCCTGGACGCCCAAGAGCCTTGCGCTTTTCAGCTTCATTGTAAGCTTGCACACATTTGGCAGCCAAAAGCTTCATGCGCTCACGAGATCCTTGGGCTTCATCACGTTTCTTGCGAAAGGCTTCCTTGAGCTCATGTAGCATGATCTTGAAGTTCTGCACATCCTTCACACTGAGCCTGGCCATATGCTTCTTGAACTGAGCTTTTTCAAAATCTATCTTGTGCTTTAGCTCAACAATTTTCTGAGCAAGAGCTAACTCAGAAGCAATGGCGCCGTTGAAGGAGACGTTGAGGCCAATTGGAAGTTGTAGATCATCAAAACTGAGTTCTGAATTGTCAAACCAGTCATCGATGAACTTGTTCAGAATCTCAACATCGAAGAGGGGAAGATCATTGAAGATTTCCGCCTGCTGCTTGCTCTTAATCAACAGCTCAAGAGCGTCATCAGCAAGACCGTCGTCACTTGACAAATCAATTGCTTCATTCTCATTTCATAAAACGGCAGCAGGAGTCAGAGCAAGACTGGAGGAGTGCATGGGCTTCTTCTTTTTATTCTCGGTCTTGGAGACACGAGAGAGATCTTCAGACCGCACACTTGGTGCGGGTGGAGCAGTGGCCAAGGGCTTCACTCATGAAGCTTTTGGTGGAGAGGAAGGCTTCAGAGCCTTGGGTTTCTTCTGCTTCTTCGGATTCGGAGGTGCAGGCGCTTCATCAGAGTCAGCGTCATCTACAGGTGGATCCACATCTGCCCCTTGAACCCTGATATGAGTGATGAGACCTTCTAAGTCATAGAAGGGCCCAACCAGATTTGGTTCACCTTCGCGCGTGCCATCGGCACGAGGCGCAGAGGGGCCTGGGTTGAAGTCTAATCCCCAAGATTTCTTGTTTTCCTTGGCAGAGTTCATGGCAGACTGAAAGTTGCGCTTGAACAGATTGTCGTCACGACACCATAGCAATGAGGATGGGTCAGCATCTACAGGCTGTGGTCCACGGACCATGCAAGGGTAGAAGCCTTGTTCAATAGCTTCAGCTCTTGACTTGGGAGGAAGATCTTTGAACAAAATGTCTCCCCATGGTCGCTTGATGGCATTCTTCTCAGCATACTCCTAGGTGACGAATCTGTACTTAAACCATTGCACGGCCCAATATCTTCGAATCCATTGGATTCGAATTTTGCGTTCATTATATGTTTCTTCAGGATCTGTTTTGTACAGTTCATGCAGATCAGCTGGCAAATCCTTTGATGTTTCCCCGCGGCGTTGTCTGCCGCCCTTCCTTACTGACTTTTGCGAAGCCATGAAGTTCAGACTGTATGGCTTCAACACTGGCAAAGGCTTCTTGGTCAGACAAGAACTGGCTTTGGGAGAATTGATATGATGCTGTAAGAATTCTGCAAATGAATGCAGACTATGAGAACCAAGGGATTCTCCCACGGACATGTACCTGTGACAGCATTAAAGATGCGAGGGAAGGGGAAGAGGTCATATGCATTCTCAGAAGATTTTGAAGATAAATCAGTTTGAAGACATTGACCTCATAACACAAAGACATTCACTTATGTGTTTGAAGTTGGTTCCAGATTTGTACGAATCCAAGAATAGGTACAAGTGAGGAATCTAACTGGTTTTAGATACATAGGTGAAGATGCTAGGCACAATATGAGATGCAGAACTAGACAGATCCAAGTTTGTAGTCACAGAAACCACTTTTGGTGAAGAAGGATGAATCGATTGGATCAAAGCGATAGTAAAAATAGGGTTTTTATTTACCACACGAAGAACTGCTAGACGGAGAAGAAGTGGAGGCCGAGCAGTTCGATCTTCCGTGCCCTAACTTGGCGATGGAGGACACCTACGGCGGCGGCGGAGAAGATGATGTCCGCGGCCGGCGTGAGGACGGCGTCGGTGAAGTCGCGGCAGCTAAGTGCTTTGTCGCCGGCGTCGTCGAGAGCTAGCGGAGGCGCTAGGGTGTTGACGAGGTGGAGAGGTGGAAGAAGGATTTTTGACCGTGAGGGGACATGTATTTATAAGGAAAGAGACGGCACATCGCAATTACGCAGGTGCCCCTGGCGGTTCACATTTGAGGGACACGTGGCGTACTGGCGTACATGCAACACACTTGTGGTTGTCCCATGTTCCCACGCCCGCCAGGATTGTCGGATGGTCGTTCCGGCTTCTCCAGATTTCAGGCAAAGAGAATAGAGCATTTAAAAAAGATTTAGTGTTTGCCTCTGTATCTTCTGCTGACAAGGACGCATAGAAGACATTCGACAGTTTCAATAGAATGCATATGATTTGGATAGATAGAGTTTGAGATAGAGAGCATAGAGAGATTAGGGTCCAATGACATTCACTTAGTTCAAAAGATTCAATAGAGAAGACATAGCTATAAGTGAATGCTGTAGAGGACAGAACACTAATATATATATATATATATATATATATATATATATATATATATATATATATATATATATATATATATAAAATTAGAATACAACCAAATCAACAAGTGAAGATAATCAATAAGACGCGATTGTGTCGAAGATAAATCAAATGTGAAGACATAGCAAAAGTAACGCCAGGAGAAAAACACTTCAAACTGAAGAATTTGGTGGTGGCGTTACCCACCATATAGGAAGTATTAGACCCAGACACGACGCACAATTATCGTGGCACTTCGAAGTCATATTCCACGTTAATGTATTCACACTCAGAATGTAAGTCTTCATTGATTGAAGATATACTTTACTTCGTGTGTTGCACATCTAAGTCATCAATATGCATAAGTGTTAGGATGTGTGCCTGATCACAGGACATTTGAGGATTCCAAGATATTTAGCTCACACCGTAACTTGCAAAACCTTTTCTCATCCAAGGGCTTTGTGAAGATATCTGCCAGTTGCTCTTCAGTGTTGACGTGTATGATATCAATATCTTCCTTCATGACATGATCTCTGAGAAAGTGATGACGAATTTCAATATGCTTTGTCTTCGAGTGCTGAACGGGGTTGTTGGCAATCTTGATGGCGCTTCCATTGTCGCAGTAGAGTGGTACTCATTTCAGATGGATGCCATAGTCCTTGAGAGTTTTCTTCATCCATAGAAGCCGAGCACAGCAAGATCCAGCAGCAATGTATTCAGATTCAGCAGTGGAGAGTGATACACAGTTCTGCTTCTTTGAAGACCAACAGACAAGTGATCGTCCTAGAAAATGACATGTGCCTGATGTAGACTTGCGATCCACCTTGTCACCAGCATAATCAGCATCCGAGAATCCAACCAGATCAAACTCTGAGCCCCTTGGATACCATAATCCTAATGTTGGGGTGTGAGCCAAATATCGAAGAATTCGCTTCACAGCTAAGTGATGTGATTCCTTTGGTGCCGCTTGGAATCGACCACACATGCAAACAATAAGCATATTATCTGGCCTAGATTCACATAGATAAAGTAAAGAACCAATCATGGAGCGGTATACCTTTTGATCAAACTCTTTACCATTGACGTCGGGACCCAGATGGTGTTTAGCTGGCATTGGCGTCGTGTAAACTTTGCAATCTTGCATTCCGAACTTCTTCAGGAAATCTTTGAGGTATTTCTCTTGAGATATGAAGATGCCATTTCTTTGCTGACGAATTTGAAGGCCAAGGAAGAACTTCAGCTCACCCATCATGGACATCTGATATTGCTCTTGCATCATGTGTCCAAGCTCATCACTATATTTCTGGTTGGTGCAGCCGAAGATAATGTCATCCACATATATTTGGCACACAAACAGTTCACCATCATATGTCTTCGTGAAGAGAGTGGGATCCAGGGAACCAGGTTTGAAGCCTTTGCTCTTCAGGAAGTCTTTGAGCATGTCATACCAAGCGCGAGGAGCTTGTTTGAGGCCATACAGTGCTTTGTTTAGCTTGTACACCATATCAGGATGTTTTGGATCTTCAAAGCCAGGAGGTTGTGCAACATATACTTCTTCAATCTTACCATTGAGAAATGCACTCTTCACATCCATTTGATATAGCAAGATGTTGTGATGGTTAGCATAGGCTAGCAGTATGCGAATAGCTTCAAGCCTAGCCACAGGAGCAAATGTTTCATCAAAGTCAATCCCTTCCACTTGAGTATATCCTTGTGCAATGAGACGTGCCTTGTTTCTGACGACTTGACCATGCTCATCTTGCTTGTTGCGATATATCCATTTTGTGCCTATTATGTTGTGCTTGCGAGGGTCAGGTCGCTTGACCAGTTCCTAGACATTGTTCAATTTGAACTGTTGAAGCTCTTCTTGCATATCTTGAATCCATTCAGGTTCCATAAAGGCTTCAGCAACTTTCTTGGGTTCAGATATTGAGACAAAAGCAAAGTGCCCACAGAAATTTGCTAGCTGTGTTGCTCTTGAACGAGTGAGTGGACCAGGTGCATTTATGCTATCAATTATCTTCTCAATATGTACTTCATTTGCAACACGAGGATGAACTGGACGAAGATTTTGCTCTTGCTGGTCATTGTCATCATTGGTAGGATTGTCTTCAGGCTGAGCATTGTCTTCAGATTGATTAGGTGCAGAAATGATAAGTTCCTCTTCAGGCTGTGCTTCAGACGGCATGATTTCACCAGTTCCCATTAGCTTGATAGATTCACTGGGTGGAACTTCATCTAGCACATTTGGCAGGTGCTCTCTTTGCGAGCCATTGGTTTCATCGAACCTGACATCCACAGTTTCAACAACTTTGTAGAGATAGAGGTTGAAGACTCTGTAAGAGTGCGAATCCTTTCCGTAACCGAGCATGAAACCTTCGTGAGCTTTTGGTGCAAATTTTGATTTGTGATGTGGATCCTTGATCCAGCACCTAGCTCCAAATACTCTGAAGTAACTGACATTTGGCTTCTTACCAGTGAGGAGTTCATAGGATGTTTTCTTTAGAAGTTTTTGAATATAAACACGGTTGATGACATGGCATGCAGTGTCAATAGCTTCAGGCCAGAATTTTCTTGGTGTCTTGTATTCATCGAGCATTGTTCGGGCCATCTCAATGAGGGTTCTGTTCTTGCGCTCCACGATGCCATTCTGCTGAGGTGTGTACGGAGATGAGAACTCATGAGTGATTCCCATTGTATCTAGATAAAGATCAAGTCCGGTGTTCTTGAACTCAGTGCCGTTGTCAGTTCTGATATGCTTGATTTTGACGCCATAGTTGTTCATGGCACGGTTGGCGAAGCGTCTGAAGACATCTTGCACTTCAGTCTTGTAGAGAACTATGTGCACCCACGTATATCTTGAATAATCATCAACAATGACGAAGCCATAGAGACAAGCAGTTGTTGTGAGGGTAGAGTAGTGAGTAGGGCCAAATAAGTCCATGTGTAGCAGCTCGAAGGGTTGAGATGTCGTCATGATTGTCTTCGAGGGATGCTTGGCCCTAGTCATCTTTCAAGCTTCGCAGGCACCCCATAAATGATCCTTCTTGAACTTGACGCCCTCGATGCCTATGACATGCTTCTTCTTGGCGAGAGTGTGTAAGTTCCTCATGCCAGCATGCCCTAGTCTTCGATGCAAGAGCCAGCACTCTGAAGCTTTTGCAAGAAGACATACGGCAAGCTATGGACCTGTTGAGAAATCTACCATGTATAGATCATCTTTCCGGTACCCTTCAAAGACTAGAGACTTGTTAGATTCCATAAGTACAAGGCAACGATATTTTCCAAATATCACAATCATGTTCAAGTCACAAAGCATTGAGACAGACATTAAGTTGAAACCAAGGGATTCAACAAGCATCACTTTATCCATGTGTTGATCCTTTGAGATTGCAACTCTACCTAGACCCAATACCTTTCTTTTACCAGTATCAGCGAATGTGATGTGACTCTTGTCAGATGGACGTAAAGTTGAGTCCATGAGAAGACTTCGATCACCAGTCATATGATTAGTGCACCCGCTATCCATAATCCATTCTGAAGCATGAGGTGTCATACCCTACAGTACAGTCAGGGGGATAGGCCTCACAAAGAGATGTGTGAAGCATTAACATTTGACGGGCAAGAGGATTATTGAAGCTCAGATCAAGATTAGGACTAATAGGATGAATGGCAAACGATTCAGGAACAAAATGCATAGTGAGACCATTTGGGCATTTGATCTTGCGCCCTACAAGACGTTTTAGGTCCCCAACAATAGAATCAGACGCCTTTGATATCTGGCTGGAGACCAAGAAAGTTAATTCTTCTTAACCACCCACATCTTCAGGGGTGGCTTAGAAGCAATGAGTCTAAGTGTAGCATCTGAGAACTTTGGCTTTGGAGCCCTAGCAAATAGCCTTGCAGGAGAAGAACGATACTCATATGAATAAGCAGAAAAGTTCTTAGTTCTATGAACATAGCGGTTTGAAGACACACGCTCATATTCATAAGTCTGAGTATGGTTTCCCTGCAAAACATTGGTGTTATGGTGACTGTCGGTGTACAATAAGAGGGGTACACTTTTTGTACCCCTATAACTGTGCACGGGCAGTCTGAGCCACGAGCACCACCACACTGAGCAAGGCAAGGGAGGTGAGCCAAGGTAAGACCGAAGCTCAAGAGAAGCAGAACGACGCCAAGACCAAGACCACAAAGAGCAAAGGGGACGAAGCGGACTCCCCCAGTAAGATCCTTGTCGGGAGGCGGTTTTAGCAAACCCGGCAAGACCCTTGCCGTGGCAGCTCGCCCCACACCTACGAAGAGAGTCACCTTTGATTCCACTGCCCCCATGGGGGCAAGGATTCGGGAGACATCTCCATGGTGGCATGCAGATCTTTGAGAAGACATTCAAGATCACAAGATGACGACCCTTGGCGGGATCCCAACGAAGGAGGACCACAAGGCCCCCGGCAAGAGCCTTGCCGGGGATGACAGCTGGCGCCCCGGCAAGACCCTTGCCGGGGCCCCGGCAAGGCCCTTGCCAAGAACACCCGTGGGGCCACCATCAGGCCCGCGCCAGTCACACCTCCACCGCCGTTCGCTTGCATCTGCCGACCCAACCAGCTGGGCAGGCACCTGCGTGGCGGCATGCAGATCTTCGTGGAGACCCACCACTGCGCCACCTCAGCTGCCTGCCTGCCTACATGGCATCGCAGGCACCGCTGGCCAGGGCGCGTTTCGACACAAGAGGGAGCGGCGACGGACGAGACAGGGCTCTCCCCCGTCCCCGATAAAGCAAGGACACCTAAGCAAGGCGCATTAAATGCGCCTTGTCATGTAATGCGAGGGATAACCTCGCATCACGGTACCCTTTCCACCTCCTGTGTGCCACTGTGGCAACCCCTTTCCCTATAAAAGGAGGCCCAAGGCGACCAGGAAGAGGAGTCGGCTTTTTGGAGCTCCTCACGCCCTATAGCTAGCCCAAGAACACAAATATACAATCCACCAAAGCAGGAGTAGGGTTTTACGCATCCTCGCGGCCCGAAACTGGATAAACGAACCGTGTGCTATCTATTTGATCCGATCTTCTCACAACCCCGCGCCCCGCAACCGTAGTAGGGATTCTTGTGATCCCATAGGTGTCGTTCCCATCGACATCTTTGGCGCGCCAGGTAGGGGGCACAGTTGTGAGAATCGGCTTTAGCGGTTAGTTCGACGCTTCTTCATTGTCATGGCGCCCAAGAAGAAGATGACGGTGGCGGTTGGCCCGTCGGAAGCCGGACATCCCGTCCCGACGCTGGCGAGCAGCGGACCTGTCGCAGAAAGGACCCAGTGCGCCGGTCGCGAACACCAACACCGTCCCAACAGCCGGAGTTTGGGAGGCGGCGATGTTCGTGCGCCTGGTAACGGGCCGCACGCCGCCAAATCCAAAGACGGAGCCAGGCCCTCCGTGGGTGGCGCGGGGCCTTCCAAGATCCCTGCCACCCCACCCGAAGGCGATGCGAGGGCTTCCAAGACTCCCACGCCGGCGCCGACGGCGCGCTCCTCTCAAGCGGCGCGCGACGAATGGCGTAATCACGCCGAAGACCCCGGGCGTCGCCGCGGGAAGAGCCTCGAGAGCCACTCCCGGGACGTAGAAGACCTGCCCACTCGCCGAGGCGCTGGTGAAGATGGCATGCGACCGCGGGGTTGTGATAGAGCTCCTTCTGACATGGTCAGAAGTCGAAGCGCGTCGCGATCCGTGCAGGTTTTGCTGCCACCAACGCCAGCAGAAGCCCTGGCGCGCGCACAGTTGCTCCTCGATTTTCCTCCCACTACGAGGAAACTCGACGAATGGAGAGCCACTATCTGAAGCCTTGTTGCGGTGGCCAACAAAGACGAACCGAGTCCGGTGGAGCCCCCGGGTCGACGCTCCGACGGAGCCCCACGCACCAGTGGCAGGAAAGCCGGCGGCGCCGCGACCACGGTGCACTCGCCTCCTCCTCGCCCGGTACCGCGGATGCCAGCCCGTCGCGACGTTACGGGCGACGAAATCTCCATAGCGTCGTCCGACCCGCGGACCCACTGTGACCAGCCCCAAGTCCTTCGGGAACGAGAACATGAAGACGCTCGAACCACTATCGAGCGCCGGCGCGGAGCGCGCCACTAGTTAGACAGGCGAGCAGGGCCTGCTATGAACCACCCGGCACCGGAGAGCCCTGGAGGCCTACCTTACGAGGTAGGCTGTCCGGCTTTTACCCGTGAGCTGCGGCAGTTCCGGTGGCCCACTCACCACACCTTCAAACCTGACGTGGGCGAAAAGTACAGCGGCAAGACCCACCCGTCCGAGTTCCTCAGCATCTACACCATCGCGATGCAAGCTGCCGGAGCCCGCGATGATAAGGTGCTTGCGAATTACTTTCCGTTGGCTCTTAGACCCAACGCCATGTCATGGTTTATGCACTTGCCGGTAGACTCTATTTCCTCCTGGTGGGATTTGTGCCATGAGTTCGTGGGTGCCTTTACTGGAGGCCACCAAGCCCATGGCCAAGTGAGCGACATGCACATCATTCCCCAGAAGGGAGGCGAGAGTCTCCACAAGTATATACAGAGGTTCAGCCGGATACAGTACAATATCCCTGATGTTCACCCTGCCGCCATCATCAGCGTGTTCCAACAGAACGTGCGTAACCGCAAGATGCGCGAAGAGCTGGCAATGAACAAGGTGAAAGATGTAGCAGAACTCTATGTTCTTGCTGACAGATGTGCCCGAGTTGAAGAGGGAAAGAAGTCCCTCGGCGAAGATGCCGGCGTGGAAACCGACTCCTCAGATGAGGATACTGCCGCCCCGGCGAAGAAGGGCCGGCGCCGCAACAGGAAGCGCAAAGGTAAAGCCGTGCTTGCCGTCGAGGGATCTGATGACACCGGCTCCACCAAGAAAACCAAGGCAGATGACCCCGGCAAGGAAATTGCCGGGTGTGTCGCCTGCCAGGCCTTGGCGGCTGCCGAGAAGCCAGGAAACTCCGACAAGCGATACTGCAAGATCCATCGCACCAAAGGCCATGCTCTCCAAGACTGCCGACAGGTTGAGCTCCTTGCTGAGAAGCAGAGGCCTGAATATGAGAGGCGGGACAAGGAGAAGGGCCAAGACGGTGCTGAGGGGTCCGGCAAGAAGTGTGACTGCCAGGCGGGCCGTCGCGGCAAGGATAAACAACAGGAGAGGCCCGCCCGGGGCCGTGACAGAAAGCCAGAAGACGACGATCACGAAGAGGACGACGAATCCAGAGACCAAGAGTTTCAGAAAGCTACAGAGGCCATGTGCGTCGACGGCGGCGCCTCGCTGCATACTTCTCACCGCCGGCTTAAACAGTGGGCGCGAGAGATTACAGCGGCAGAGCCGTCGTTTGATGCCCAAAGGCCGCTGAAGTGGTCCAGCACACCTATCATTTTTGACACTGAGGATCACCCTGATCGCACTACTGTGGTCGGGTGCTTGCCATTGTTGGTTTCACCAACAATACACAACCTCAAGGTGACAAAGATGCTAGTCGATGGCGGGGCCGGTCTGAACTTGATCTCGCCTGCCGTGATCGAGAAACTGTAGATTCCTGATGGAGACCTCGAAGAGACGGGCACGTTTCAGGGGGTCAACCCGGGAAGAAGCCAACCCAAGGGAAAGGTCACGCTGTCCGTGACTTTTGGAAGCGATCTGAACTACAGGACGGAGAGGATCGTGTTTGATGTTGCCAAGATCCCCTTGCCCTACAATGGGATCCTTGGCCGCCCAGCGCTGGCCAAGTTCATGGCGGCGTCACACTACGCCTACAACACCCTGAAGATGCCAGGACCTGTGACGATCATCACCATCCCCTCCGATAAGAAAGATGCGCTGATTTGCGCTGACCAACTATACCAGCAAGCAGTTGCAGCAGCTGCCGCCACTAGGGCACTTGCTCCTGCCGCTGGGACCCCGGGAGGGAAGAAGAAGAAGAATACCGGTGAGACCTCGGACACCTACTCCGGCAAGCGCACCTCTTTGGAGTGTAGCGCTCCCGTCGAGGACGTGCCAGAGAGCTCCACCGGCGGAAACAAGAAGCCCAGGGCCATACCGTCGGGAACCAAGAAGGTTTCTATCAATGAGGACGACACGGCAGGGGCTTTCACCATAAGCTCCACCCTTGACGACAAATAGGAAGACGCGCTCGTCACCTTCCTGCGGGCGAATGTCGATGTGTTTGCATGGCAAGCTTCCGACATCCCCGGCGTTCCCAGGGAGGTGATTGAGCACCACCTTGCTGTCTGTCCTCATGCGCGGCCCGTCAAGCAGAAGGTCAGAAAGCAAGCTTTGGGACGACAAGAGTTCATCACAGAAGAGATCCGGAAACTGGAAGCAGCGGGTTTGGTAATAGGAGTGCTCCATCCAACGTGGTTGGCCAATCCGGTCATAGTGCGCAAGGCAAATGGGAAGTGGAGGCTGTGTATTGATTACACAGATATCAATAAGGCTTGTCCTAAAGACCCCTTCCCGTTGCCGCGCATCGACCAGATTGTTGACTCCACAGCTGGGTGTGATCTGTTGTCATTTCTTGATGCCTACTCCGGCTACCACCAGATCTTCATGACAAGACAAGACGAATAGAAAACATCATTCATCACCCCATGTGGTACGTATTGTTTCATGCGGATGCCTTTCGGGTTGAAGAGTGCTGGTTCGACGTTTGCAAGGGCGGTCCAGATTGGTTTTGAACCCCAGCTCCATAGAAATATGGAAGCTTATATGGATGACATAGTGGTCAAAACCAAGGACACGGCAACCATCATACCAAATTTGCAAGAAACGTTTGCAAACCTGCGCAAGATCAATCTCAAGATGAACCCTGAGAAGTGCGTCTTTGGCGTCCCGTCCGGCAAGCTTCTCGGGTTCTTTGTGTCACAGCATGGGTTAGAGGCCAATCCGGACAAGATCAAAGCTATAGAGCAGATTGAAGCACCCAAGCGAATCAAGGATGTGTGTTGGCTTGCTGGTTGCGTCGCCGCCATGGGCAGGTTCATTTCCAAGTCAGCCGAGTGCGCCCTTCCCTTTTTCAAGATCCTGAAAAAGGCAGGCCCGATGGAGTGGACGCCAGAAGCCGAAGCAGCATTGCAATATTTGAAGAAGTACCTCTCCTTCGCGCCAATACTAGTTGCGCCTAGGCCACAGGAGCCGTTGCTGCTATACCTGGCGGCAACGAACCAGGTGGTCAGCGCCGCACTAGTGGCGCAGAGAGAGGTTGACGACGAGGTAATGGCAACGACAGAGCCTGACACCACCAATGCAGAGACGACACAGTCAGTTGAAGTGCCGCCGAAGAAGAAAATGATGCAGCACCCGGTCTACTTTGTTAGTTCCCTCCTGCAGGGAGCTAGATCAAGGTACTCCGGCATGCAGAAACTGCTCTTCGGCCTTCTTATGGCCTCGAGGAAGCTGCGTCACTACTTCCAGGCACACGAGATCATTGTCGTCACTCGCCTCCCTCTGCAACGGATATTGCACAATCCAGATGCAACGGGAAGAATTGTGGAATGGGCACTGGAGCTGTCCAGCTTTGGCCTCAAGTTTGAAAGTACTTCGACGATTCAGAGCCGAGTCCTGGCGGAGTTCATTGCAGAATGGACCGCAACGCTTGACGAAGAAGCCCAAGAGACTGCTCTCCCCGGCAAGGAGGCAAGTTGCAACTGGATAATGTACTTTGATGGAGCTTTCTCCTTACAAGGTGCCGGGGCTGGCGTACTGCTTGTCGCGCCCACCGGAGAGCACCTCAAGTACGTGATCCAGATGCACTTCCCCAGGGAGGTGTCAACAAACAATACGGCAGAGTATGAAGGGCTGCTTGCCGGTCTTAGGATCGCGGCGGGCCTCGGAATCAAGAAACTCATCGTCAGGGGCGACTCGCAGCTTGTCGTCAAGCAAGTCAACAAGGATTACCAGAGCCCATTGATGAAGGCCTACGTCGATGAAGTGAGAAAGCTGGAAGAGCGTTTCGACGGTATACAGGCTGAATACGTTCCCCGAGCGGAGAACGATATCGCCGATTACCTGTCAAAACGCGCTGCCCTCAAGCTACCTGTGGAACCAGGTACCTTTGTGCTTCAGCTAACTCAGCCATCCGTTGATCCATCAATAGAGCAGAATAAGAGGAGGAAATCAGGGCCCGGCAAGTACTTTCCCGCCGAGCTCCCCGGAGCCGCCGACAAGGATGTTGCCGGGGACACTGAGCCCGCTACGGCACGGCTAGCTCCGGCAGAGCGTCAAGCTCTTGCCGTCGAGACAGCCGCTCCTATAGTGGAGGAAATGCCTTTAGTCCTCGCCGTCGAGCCCCAGGCTCCTGCGTGGGCACAACATACCGTCCGATTCCTCCAAACAGGGGAACTTCCTGAGGAGCAGGAAGAAGCGGAAAAAGTAGCCCGTCGCTCTACCATGTACCAGTTCGTCGATGACGTCCTGTACAGAAAGAGGCCGAACGGTGTGAAATTGAAGTGTATCCCTCGAGAGGAAGGACTGGAGCTGTTGGCGTAGATACACGGAGGCATATGTGGATCCCACATCGGGTCAAGGGCCCTTGCCGGCAAGGCATTTCGGCAAGGCTTCTTCTGGCCCACCGCCCTCCAGGATGCGACGACAATAGTCACCAGGTGTGAAGCATGTCAGTTCCATTCAAAGAAGCTTCATCAGCCAGCTCAAGCCCTTCAAACAATTCCTCTCTCCTGGCCCTTCTTGGTCTGGGGGCTCGACATACTGGGCCCTTTCCCCCGCGTTGTCGGGGGCTTTGAGTACTTGTACGTTGCAATCGACAAGTTCACAAAGTGGCCGGAGGTGGAGGCAGTGAGGAAGGTCACAGCTCAGTCAGCCGTCAAGTTCTTCAAGGGACTAGTGTCCCGTTTTGGTGTACCCAACAGGGTCATCACCGACAACGGCACACAGTTCACAAGCCGCACCTTCATGCAATATATCCAAGACCTCGGCAGCAAAGTCTGTTTCGCTTCCATTGCTCACCCACGAAGCAATGGTCAAGCTGAGAGGGCAAATACTGAAGTACTGCGAGGCTTAAGGACCAAGACCTTTGATAGGCTGCACAAGAGTGGAAGGCGCTAGATTGATGAGTTGCCGATGGTTCTTTGGTCGATCAGGACGACGCCAAATCGAGCCACCGGCCAGACACCCTTTGCCCTAGTATACGGGGTAGAAGCAATTCTCCCCACTGAACTCATATACGGGTCATCCCGAGTGCTCGCTTATGATGAGCTTGAGCAAGAGAAACTGCGGCAAGATGACGCAATGCTCCTTGAGGAAGATCGTCTTCGGGCGGTTGTGAGAGCAGCAAGCTACCAACAAGCCTTGCGCCGCTAACATAGCCGCAAGGTTCATGCCCGAAGCCTTGAGGAAGGCGACCTTTTCCTTCGGCGCATTCAATCGGCCAAGAATTCCAACAAGTTGACGCCAAAGTGGGAAGGCCCTTATCGGGTAATACGAGTCACCAGGCCCGGTGCAGTCCGCCTGGAGACCGAAGATGCCATTCCGGTGAGTAACTCCTGGAACATTGAGCATCTTCGCAAGTTTTACCCGTGAGGCGCGGCTTGCTGGGCCCCCCGGCGAGCCACCTTCTGTACAAGCATTGCCGATGATGCATGTAACCCTTTGTACAAAGCCAGGCGCAGACCCTGAGCATAAATAAATGAAGCGTTGGCGCCCTAAGTTATAGCATGCATGCTAGGTCGAGTCTCGTCCTTGGTGAGGGTTGATAGTGCTTAGCGGCGGCTAACCCCTAGCTTAGAGGTCGAGTGTGCGTCTCTTTGCCATTCTTTTGTCTTCTTTGGTTCGCAGGACTCACAGATATCCTTGCCGGATCACTTGAGGACAAAAAAGAGAAGAGGGACAGAACATCATATAGACCCCGGCAAGCCAGTATTGCCGGGGGCTGCAAGAGCAAAGATTCACCCACGGCAAACGAGAGTTGCCGGGGGCTACAGCTTCAGATAAGTTCTTCATCCCTTATCATGCATTCCCTTATGGACTGAGGTATGTGAAAACTCGTTTTCCCCTAAAGCTACCGTGCTCCCCTAACTCTAGGCCCTAGGGCTCGTTCCTGGGGCCAGGTTTGGTCGTAGTCGCGGCAGCGAAAGGATGAAACAAGGAGCCTGAACCCGCCTCATCCCTGCCTCCGCCAAAGGCGTGAGAAAGGTCGAGCGAAGTGGGGAGACGGCAAGACCTGTTGCCGGGCAAGGAAATGTTTATCTTAAAGATATCAAGGATTTACTCCTTGTCGTGGGTTCTACCCACAAACAAATAACCCGGCAAGCATCCCTTTTTCATTAAAAACATTCCACTCAGTTACAACCCATAGGGAATGAAAAACATGAATGATGGGATTACAAGTTTTAAATTCAGCTAAGGCCCGAAGGCTTACAAACTAAAAAGAGATAAGGTGCCCGTAACCCCTTTCTTGTCCCTCCCCTCAGGAGACAGGTCAAGGAGGCGAAAAGGGGAAAAGGGGCGCCTAGGCGAGCTACGGGTGGCAGAAGACACCAAGAGAACATCTTGGTGGCCGTCCGAAGGCTAGATGGTGATGGCGGCGCTAGAAGCAGAGCTCAAAGACGAGGCGGCAGGACGTCAAGACGCGTCGAAGGCATCGGTGCCCGCGTACTCCGATTTGATGGCCTTGCTGCCCGCCCTCTTCCTCTTCCGTAGCCTCCCAACGCCAGCCGCCCAAGGAGACGACCCCGAGAAGTTCAGGGAGCCGGCGACACGGATGATGGGGTCGCCGGTGCCGCACGGAGCGGCGCCCGACACCTAGTCGGACCCGTCATCCTGCCGCCTACTACCCTCGTCGTCGTCGTCGCTGCCGCTGTCCTCCTCGTCACTCCCGCCCGAGGAGGAGTCTTCGCTATCAGAAGAACTCTCCACGCAGCACCTTGCACGGGTCCCGAAGAGCCCGAAGACCTTGACGGAGAGGAGGCCGCCCTCCATCAGCTTGAAATGAAGAGTGAGCCCCTCCCTCAAGCGGTGGATATGAGCGAACGTCTTCCATCCCCGATGAAGATACATCACGTGAGGGGCTGGGAAGTTGACGCGAACCCGCGTGCCGCTGATCCCACAGCCCCTCATGTGCAGCCGCAATGACTCCGGCGGATCCAGCTCCATCTCCCGCGCGAATGGAGTCGGGAGACGAAGGCGACGGCGAGGCGACCGGTGCAGCCTGACGAAGAACTCGCAAGGGTCATCCCCAACGTGGCCCTCCATTTGGGGAGGAACTGCTGGCGGAGGCGAGGCCGGCTCGCCGCCCCGTCCTCCTCTTCCCCGAGCGCCCACGCCTCGCCCACGGCCTCGCCCCCTCCCCCTTCCCCTCACGGCTGGGTCTGCCACCGCTGGTGCAGGAGACGGAGGGACGCGTTGTCGAGCAGCGACCCTCGCCGCCACCGTTGAAGAACCAGGATTCCCTCTCTCCATGGCGGATGGAAGGGGGAGCAGAAGCTGAAGGAAGGAGAAGATGAAAGAGTGCAGGACGCCATCCCCCCTCCCCCCGCTCTTTATAAAGGAACGGAGTGGGGGCTCAGCCGCCCCGCTTGGCCAATCAAGACGCGGAAGGCGCAGGGAACCAGGGCCGACCCGCTGCCCCAGCCCGCGGCGGCCCGGTTTCCCGCCTCTGCCGTTTGCCACCCCAAGCGCATGGGAGGCACGTGGCAGGCATGCAGGACCGAGGGATGGGTGAGGCGACCTCTCCCCGCCCCGTGATCGTGGGTCGTGGGGAGTGGACGCCTTGAAGACTATGCCTCGTCCCCGTTCAGTAAATGGGTCGCGCCTCCACGCCTCCCTCCGTTTATGGGGAAGGCGCGAACCGCCCCCTTTACTATGATGTGATGCATGCGTGCAGAGCTCAGCCCCACGCATGCCACCCACGTCACACGCGCCTCCCCACGCCGCGCCACGCGTGGGAGTCATGGGAGGCGCAGCGCACGAAGGAACTTACCGCGGTAAAAACCGCCCCGCCTGCCCGCACACCGTTTTTGGGCCTAGCCCAACGACGCGATTGCTATTACGTGTGGCCCAGGCCCGGGGGCTCTTGTCGGTGTACAAAAAGAGAGGTACACTTTTTGTACCCCTATAACTGTGCACGGGCAGTCTGAGCCACGGGCACCACCACACTGAGCAAGGCAAGGGACGTGAGCCAAGGTAATACCGAAGCTCGAGAGAAGCAGAACGACGCCAAGACCAAGATCACAAAGAGCAAAGGGGACGAAGCGGACTCCCCCGGTAAGATCCTTGCCGGGAGGCAGTTTTAGCAAACCCGGCAAGACCCTTGTCGTGGCAGCTCGCCCCACACCTACGAAGAGAGTCACCTTTGAGTCCACTGCCCCCATGGGGGCAAGGATTCGGGAGTACTCCGTGGTGGCATGCAGATCTTTGAGAAGACATTCAAGATCAGACGATGATGACCCTTGGCGGGATCCCAGCCAAGGAGGACCACAAGGTCCCTGGCAAGAGCCTTGCCGGGGATGACAGCTGGCGCCCCGGCAAGGCCCTTACCAAGAACACCCATGGGGCCACCATCAGGCCCACGCCAGTCACACCTCCACCGCCGTTCGCATGCAGCTGCCGACCCAACCAGCTGGGCAGGCACCTGCGTGGTGGCATGCAGATCTTCGTGGAGACCCACCACTGCGCCACCTCAGCTTCCTGCCTGCCTACATGGCATCGCAGGCACCGCTGGCCAGGGCGCGTGTCGACACAAGAGGGAGCGGCGACGGACGAGACAGGGCTCTCCCCGTCCCCGATAAAGCAAGGATACCTAAGCAAGGTGCATTAAATGCGCCTTGTCATGTAATGCGAGGGATAACCTCACATCACTGTACCCTTTCCACCTCTTGTGTGCCACTGTGGCAACCCCTTTCCCTATAAAAGGAGGCCCAAGGCGACCAGGAAGAGGATTCGGCTTTTTGGAGCTCCTCACGCCCCATAGCTAGCTCAAGAACACAGATATACAATCCACCAAAGCAGGAGTAGGGTTTTACGCATCCTCGCGGCCCGAACCTGGATAAACGAACCGTGTGCTATCTGTTTGATCCTCTCTTCTCACGACCCCGTGCCCCGCAACCGTAGTAGGGATTCTTGTGATACCATAGGTGTCGTTCCCACCGACAGTGACTCAGGTGAGTCCTCTGTCTGTATGAAGCCTTTGGGCCATATGAAGCCTTAGGTCTAGGGTTTGTCTTCATCCCAGGTGGTGTCATGATGACATTCACTGGAATATTCTCGAGACAGCTTTTGGGAACCCAGATCTTCTTCATAGGTGGTCCATTCCTGCAGTTAGTACCAATATACCTGGCAAACACTTCACCATTCTGATTCTTAAACAGTTTATAGTTTGCATCAAAGGATTCATTAATGACAATAGGGTTAGCACAGGTAAAACCAGATAAGGTGGATGGGTCCACTGAAGGTCCCTTTGCAGCAACCCATGTGGTTTTGGGGTACTACTCAGGCTTCCAGTAGGAACCATCAACATTCATTTTCCTCTCGAACCCAACACCCTCTTTCCTAGGGTTTCGGTTTAGAATCTGCTTTTTGAGGACATGGCACAGTGTCTGATGCCCTTTCAGACTTTTGTACATCCCGGTTTCGAGCAATGTCTTCAACCTAGCATTTTCATCAGCAATAGTAGTGGTATCCTCAGCAGAGGGGTTAGTTACCACATCAACAGTTGAAGACAATGCAACAGTAGCAGTAGTAGAACATCCAGCAACAGAGGTAGCATTGTCATGCTCAATGCATTTTAAACATGGTGGTTCAAATCAATCCCGAGTGGGACTGATCTGTTGAGTGCGAAGTGACTCATTCTCTTTTTGAAGATCTTCATGAGCCGCTCTCAATTTCTCCAGCTCTTGCTTCCTTTGAAGATAATCACAGGAGAGCTTTTCATGAGTGGTTGAGAGCGTTTCATGACGACTTTCAAGTTCTTGATACTTAGCATGAATATTTTTTATGTCTTCAACTAAGAAGTGTGAACGAGTCATTTCCGCGTCCAACAGATCATCGCTTTTGTCTAAAAGTTTTTGAGTATGTTCCATAGCCTTTTGTTGTTCAGTTGCAATTTTAGCAAGTGTTTTGTAGCTGGGTTTGTATTCACAATCAGAGCCATCTTCACTTGATGTTTGAAAGTAAGCATCGCGTGATTTTACCTTGGCACCACGTGCCATGAAGCAGTAGGTGGGAGCAGAGTCGTCCTTGTCATTAGCTTCAGCGTTGGTGAGGTAGTCATTATCTTCAGTGTTGAAGATGGACTTGGCAACGTAGGCTGTAGCTAGAGCCAGACTTGCAACACCGGGGTCGGACTCCTCCTCAGACTCCATCTCTGCCTCCTCAGAAGCAGACTCCTCCTCTGAATCCATCTCCTTACCAACAAAAGCACGAGCCTTGCCAGATGAGCTCTTCTTATGAGATGAAGACTTGGAAGAAGACTTTGAGGATTTCTTCTTCTTGTCATCAGAATCATATTCCTTGTTGTTCTTCTTCTTCTTCTCATTGTCCCACTATGGACACTCAGAGATGTAGTGTCCAGGTTTCTTGCTCTTGTGACATGTTCTCTTCTTGTGGTCATAAGTGGAAGCTTCATCATTCTTGAGCTGGATCGTGAAGACTTTCTGAAGCCCTTCTTCTTAGTGAACTTGTGGAACTTCTTCACAAGCATAGCAAGTTCCTTTCCAATGTCTTCAGGATCATCAGAACTGCAGTCAGATTCTTCTTCAGATGAGGAAACAGCCTTTGCCTTCATAGCGTGAGTTCGGTCATAGTTAGGACCATAAATATCTCTTTTCTCAGATAGCTGGAATTCATGTGTGTTGAGCCTCTCAAGTATATCTGTAAGTGCATCTAGTGCCCCTTAGTGATTTTGGTGTATTGATGACTTATAGGTTAAGGATCTAATGTGTTTATGAGTGTACACAGGTCTATAAGTCTATAAGGAGTTTGATATCTACAGTGAAAGTCGACCCCTAAAATGAAGTTCTTCGACTAAAGACTTTGATATACTGAAGTCTTTCTGAAGACTTTGAAAGTGAAGAAATTGGTGTGACCTTGAAGACTTGGTATTCATTCGAGGAACATGAAGCGTGAAAGACTTTTGTTTTCATAGTTTCATTTTCTCTTTCTTGAGTCATAAGAAACACCATACTGCTAAAGGGGGTCGAGGAAATACTAAGGAAAAATTTCCATGTGATGCTCAACTCAAATCCTACACCTACCAATCCCTTCGAGTGAAGCCATTGGAAATCTCATACAGTTCAGTCAATTTCTTCAGTGACAGAGACGCAGTTCTTCTAGTCATTGAGGACTTTGTTCTGACTGAGGAGTTAGGAATTCGCCAGTGCGGATTGCCTACACAGTGAGGAACATGATAGCCCTGAGGAATTTGAACCTCAAATTTCCGACCGTTGCTGTGCTACGCGCCAGCTGTCCCAAAATATCTTATCCATCCAACGGTCATATCATTGAAGGGAATTTATGTCTTATCATGTCGGGCTGCTCCCTAGGCTATAAATAGCCGCCCCCTACAACCACTAGCTGGTTGGCTGCTCCGAGAGAAACTGACACTTGTCATTTGAGAGCAACCCATCCTCCGAGGACTTTGAGCGAAAATCATGAAGTGAGGAAAATCCAAAACCCAAACCCAAACACCTACAAACCCAAAGTGATTGAGCATCACTGAAGAGATTGATCATGCGTGGATCCGACGCTTGTTACCATTCAAGACTGTGCTTCTTCTAGACGGTTAGGCGTCATGGTCTAGAGCATCCAAGAGGAATTGTGGATCGCCGAGTGACCGAGTTTGTCAAGGTTCGGAAGTCACCTAAAGACTTACCACGAGTGATTGGACGAGGACTATGTGTCCTTAGTTCAAGGAGAATACGGTGAGGACTTGGTGTCCCGAGCTGCATGCTCAGGACTGGGTGTCCGGGACTGTGTGTCCTCGAGTTTAAATACTCAGCCGCTCCAACCAGATGTACAACTGAGACAGCAGTTGGAAATGGTCTACCAAATCATTGTCTTCACGAAGCTTACTGGTTCCATTTCCTCAACTCTTTCATTTCCTCAGTATTGTGCTGTTCGTTTATCATATCTGTGTTTGAAGACTTTGACTGAAGACTTTCTCAATTTCCTCAGTTCAATTTCTTCAGACTGTTTGTCTTCATCTTGTGCTATCCTGTGATTACGCTTTCTGTACTCTGTGTTTGTCTTCATTTCATCATGATGACTATGTTTGTATTCTGTTATGTTCACTTCTGAGTACTTATTCCGCTGCAAGTAGTTCTTTGTCACAGCCCTAAGATTGTTTGCAATAGTTGCATAAGAGAGCATCCATGCAGCATGTCTAAATTCTGAAAGTTGAATTGTGGTTAGTTGAAACCCTCAGAAATCACTTCAGAGATAATCAACATTAAAAATCTTTTCAAATGAGTCCAAGGAAATGTTCCTGTTATTCTGTAAAAATATTGGCAAGAGGTAAAATCCAAACCAATATTTTTGGAGTCTCGGAAATATTTATCTTGGGCATTTGAAATTAATTCAATAACTATTTGAATTTGATATATATTTATTATATATAAAAATATATGTTCAATAATTCTGAAAATTGTTGTGTGGCTTTGTATAAGTCCACTTGGTTGACACAATTATTTTCATGAAGTTTAAAATTGATTTAGTATTTTACTAAATCAGAAACAAATGTCAGAAAATAGAAAACAGAAATAAAATAGAGAAAACCAGAGAGAGGAAAAACCCACCTGGCACTTACCTGCGCAGCCCACCTGGCCGGCCCAGCCTACTGGCCACGCCAGTCGTCCTCCTCCTTGAGCCAGAAGGACGAGCACGCGCGCGCGCCCGAGAGCGCCATGCCACCAGGGCGCCTGCCTGCGTCCCCAGGCCAGCTCGACACCGCGGCCGACCTCCTCGGTGCCGTCCTGATCGCTCCGACTCTCTCACTCTCCCCCCTGCTCTATCCCTCGCCTCTCCCGCCATGGCCGATTCGCCCGCGAGCTCGCCGCCGTCGCCTGTGTAGCCACCGCCTCCCCCTCGCTTCTTTGACTGGCCCAGAGGCTCTGCCTCAACCCCCTCTTCCTCTCCACTGAGTCGCGCCCCGCCGGAAGCCCTGCAGCGTCGTCCACGACATCGTCTTCAACCTCTGGCCGCCGGCGAACTCTTCGGGGATTCGCGAGCTCCAGTCCCTCCCCGGCCTCGCCGTTGCCTCTACCGGATCCGCTGTGAGCTCCTGCATCTAACCCCCTAACCCCGCTGCCCTTTTCTCACTGTAGCTGTCGCCCCCTTGCTGACCGTAGCATGCCGCCACCCGAGCTCGCCGTTGACGCAGCTCCGATGACCATTTGGTCACCCCGACGACTCCAACGCGCTCGTGGCACCCCGCAAAGCATGCCTAGCGCAAGTAGGCCTCCGTTTGCACGCCGCAACCACTACACCATGGTCTCCCGAACTTCGGCCACCGCGGATGACCTCGTCGCGGTCGTCTCCGGCCACCCCAGCCCCCACCGTCTGCTCCATCAATTGCGCGCGCGCAGCAGCTCTTCGTAGAGCCTCCCCACGCCCAAAACCATCGCCCGTAGGCGATTTCCGAAGCCCTCCGCCGTCTCTGTCGTCGTCGGCGATGAGTCATTGACCGGGTCCGGCGGGTTTGACCCCGCTTAACCGGGGTTTGACTTCCCCCCTGACCCACTAACGTGTGGGCCGCCACTGTTAATTGTTAGTTAGGTTAGTTTAGCGCTAATTAACCTAGATTAGTGCTTAACCTAACACTAACTAACTCTGTTAGTTAGTTATGACACTGACACGCGAGACCCACTGGTCAGTTTGACCTGGACCGCCCCGTTGACCTACTGACGTCACCCCGACGTCATGCTGATGCAGTTAATCGTTTTCTGGATTTATTTTAATTCAGAAATTCCAGAAAATAGTGCTAACTTCTAAAAATCATAGAAATTAATCTATAGCTCAGAATGAAATAATTTATATATGAAAAATGATCAGAAAAATCCAATCTATCCATCTGTACTGGTTTCATGCATGTATAAACAAGTTAACTTGCTGTTTAAGTGCAAAACATGAAAAGCACTATTTAAGATCACAAATGAGTTTGAACTTTGAATCTTTGGTTCAAAATCGCTCAAACCCATCTGGTTGTAGTTGCACTAGCCCAACACACTCATTTTACCATGTCATGATCATGCATCATATTGTGCATTGCATTGATTGTGTTTTCCTTCTCTGTTGCCGGTATTTGTCCCCTTTCGATAGACGTGCTTCCGACGATGAGTTCGATGACACCGATGAAGAGCTATAATATCTTCAGAAGTCCCAGGCAAGCAAAACCCCCTTGTTCATTCCGATACAATCCCACTCTCTTGCTCCTGCTCTCTCTTACTGCATTAGGACAACAACGTTTCAACTGTTACATGCTGCGGTAGTTGAACCCCTTTCCTCTGCATGACCTGTCATTGCCACAGTAAATAGATGAAACCCACTAGCATGAGTAGGAGTTGTTTGAGCCCTAATGTGCCTACTCATTCATGCTTGTTTGTCATGCCTGCTACTGCTTAGGGTTGAGTCAGGTCTGGTTCATCGGGAATGAATTGGAATGTGGTGAAACATGTCCTACTGTTGAGAGCTAAGTGTGTGAACATGATTTGGTAAAGGTAGCGGTGAGAGGCCATGTAGGAGTACATGGTGGGTTGTCTCATTGCAGCCGTCCTCAGGAACTGAGTTCTGTGTTTGCGATCCATGAACAGTTACTACCACACATTGGGCTCTGGGCGCTCCAAGCTCTCTCGACTTATTAATCAACCGGATCTCTGTCCAGGAGTTGCAACTAGTTTCTGGTGTTTGTAGGTAGTGTTAGTAGTCTACCAAGTGGTACCCGGTACAGGTGGACTTGGGACAGACTAGGCACCGTGGCACGGTGTACCAAGCGTAGATCCACCCATCGAGGTGGGCTTGGGAACCCTGCACACATCGTTTGGGGCCGTGAGCGACACCCCTGCCGGATCTCCTTGCGGATGGAACCCGAATAGGCGATAAACCTGGACTAGAGACTTGTGTGGTTAGTCAGGTCGTGGCCGACTCCCTCGCCAGGCTTCCGCTTGAAGGTTGCCGAGGTACATGACGTGTACATGGTGGTAAGTGGCGAGAGCGTGTGTGAAGAAGTGCACCCCTGCAGGGTTATCATTATCTATTCGAATAGCCGGATTCCTCGGATATGGAAACTTGGACCCCTTGCATAGTTCATAGACAACTGAAAGTGGATACTCAAAATGCGCAAGATAAGCGTGAGTGCTATGGATGGTGTTCTCATAGGGAGACGGGAGCAGATCCATAGTGGTGTATTGAGATGGTGAATATGTGGACTCGTGTGCGCCACCTCAAAAGAGTTACTTGCATTCGTAGTACAGGATAGCCACCGAGTCAAAGCTGGCTTGCTGCAGTTAAACTCCACCACCCCTTTATTGATACTGATGCATATGTAGATAGTTTTGATGTAAGTCTTGCTGGGTACATTTATACTCACATTTACTTATTTTGTGTTTTGCAGAGAGACTTCAGTCTCGCTAGTAGTTCCGCATGGACTTCGACGTTTAGCTTGTTACCTTAGCTACGATCTTGTGCCCTCGGCAGGATCTGGTAGATAGTCAGGCTTCTCAGCCTTTTTCATTTGTAGATGTCTGTACCCAGACATGTTAAGCTTCCGCATGTGCTTGTTGCTTGTATGCTCTGATTGTTGGGTCATGAGACCCATGTTTGTAATATCTCGCTCCTCGGAGCCTAATGAATAAGTACTTGAGTCGTAGAGTCTTGTTGTGATGCCATGTTGTATTTACACATATCGAGCATATTGTGTGTATGATTGAAATGCTTGGTATGTGTGGGATCCGACAATCTAGTTGTTTATCCTTGGCAGCCTCTCTTATGGGGAAATGTAGTCTAGTGCTTCCTTGAGCCATAGTAGTCCGCTACAGCCCGGTTCACCGGAGTGCTGCTAGCCCAGCACTACTGCTCAGGACACTTGACTGGCCGGCATGTGTTTCACTTCGTTCCTGTGTCTGTCCCTTCGGGGAAATGTCACGCCGTGATATCCGGAGTCCTGCCTAGCCTGCTACAGCCCGGTTCACCGGAGTCATGTTAGCCCAGTGCTACAACCCGGATTCACACGCTGTTGACCGACATGCTCGAGGTTGATTCATGTATGCCTGTCCCCATGGGTTAGTGCCGCTTTGGGTTCACGACTAGCCATGTCGGCCCAGGTTCTCTGTCATATGGATGCTAGCGACACTATCATATACGTGAGCCAAAAGGCACAAACGGTCCCGGGCCAGGTAAGGTGGCACCCGTGGGAATACCGTGCGTGAGGCCGCAAGGCGATATGCTGTGTTACATGCTAGATCGATGTGGCTTAGGATCGGGGTCCTGACATTCTTCGCTAAGGAATTTCCTCAATAGCAAATTCCTCAGTGAAGAATTCATAAAAATCACCTATTCACCCCCCTCTAGTCGATATAACGCACTTTCAATTGGTATCAGAGCAAGGTACTCCCTTGTTCTGTGTGATTTTGGTTTAACCGCCTGGAGTTTTAGTTATGTCAACCGCAGGTATGAAGAAAGTGGCATGCCCCATCTTTGACGGTCATGAGTATCCCAAGTGGAAGGCCATGATGAAGAAGCGCCTCATGGCGATGAACAACGAACTGTGGACCGTCACTGAGATTGGTCTTACCGATCTATGCAAGATGGCGGACGCTGATGATATTCGCAAGTACACTCGACTTGACATCATGGCAAAGGATGTCATATGTTCCTGCCTATACAGAGATGAATTCAGGCGCATCATGCATCTTTGCAATGCGAAGCTTATCTCGGACCGGATCTCTGACGTCTATGAGGGTCATCGTACTTGTCATGATCCATGGTTTGAAGATTTCAAGGAATCTCTCAAAATGATGACTTTCGAACCAGAATCATCATCTTTTGCACCTTGCCTCATGGCAAACGGTGCCAAGGTAACCAAATGTTCCTCATCCGAGTCTAGTGATGATGAATCTGATGATGATTTTGGACCTAGTTATACCAAGCTTGTTTGCATTGCCACTAAACAACAAAAGGCCTTGGAAAAGGCTCACAACATGCTTAGTAAGAGCGATGATATGTTGGGTGAAGAAATGGACGCACTAAAGCCTTAACTGAAAATCTTCAAAGACTTCAGACCAGGTTTGACAACCTTCAAGGTCATCATAACACTCTCTTGTCTGATCATGAGAAGCTTTCTTATTAATTTCTTCAAAGAGAGCAAGATCTTGAGAAGCTAAGAGTGAGTTATGAAGATCTTCAGAAGGAGCGCGATTCATTACTTGATCAACAAATCAGCACTGCTCAGGAAGAATTTGTTCCTCCATGTTTGAAATGCATTGAACGTGAATCTGCTAATTCCTCACCTGAATGTTCAAATGCTTCTAATGTTACAAATTCTTCACCTGCCTCTGCTATCAATAATTCCTCATCTGAGGACATTGCTATTATCACTGACGATGCAGGGCTGAAGGAATTGTACGTGACAGGCATGTACAAAAGCCTCAAAGGGCATCAGACTCTTTGTGATGTGCTTAAAAAGCAGATCCTCAATAGGAACCCTAGGAAAGAGGGTATTGCCTTTGAGAGGAAACTCAATGCTAATGGTACATATTGGAAGCCTGAGCAGTACCCCGAAACCTCATGGGTTGCTGCAAAGGGTCCTCCAGTTGATCCATCTAATTTATCTGGATATACATGTGAATCTTCTCATTCTTCTGATGAGTCATTTGACTCCAACTATAAACTGTTCAAAAATCAGAATGGTGAAGTATTTGCTAGATATGTTGGCACTAACTGCAGGAATGGTTCCCCTATGAAGAAAATCTGGGTTCCCAAAAGGTGCCTTGAAAGTCTTCAGGTGAATGTCCTCATGACACCACCTGTGAAGAATAGGAACCCCAGATCAAATTCTTCATATGGACCAAATTCTTCATATGGATCCAAGTCCTCATACGGATCAAATTCCTCACGCGGATCAAATTCCTCAAAAGGATCAAAGTCCTCATATGAACATCATCGTGCTAACAACTCTGTTTCGCAGGGAAGAGCCAAGGGCTATGAATATGAGCATTATTCTTCAAATTATTATGTTCATAAGTCCTCGAAGAATTTCTCTGCTTATTCATATGCTTACCCTAACCACTCTTATGTGAAACGAAATGGATTGGCCTCCATGCCACCATTCTCATATGGAGCTCGCAGAGTGATGAACTCTTTGCCACCCCTTCAGATGTGGGTGGTGAAGAAAAAGAACTAATATCTTTTGCAGGGTCAGGTCTCCAGACGCACTGTATCGTCTGAAGAATTTGCTGGGGACCTGACAAAATTGCCTGAAAGGACGCATGCTAATCATGAAGAAATGAATTTTCATTTCCCACGTCCTCACACTGCTTTATCTGCCTTACTGCTTGATGAACTAGATCTGATGAATTGTGATATCATATTCTTCACTGATGAAGTATATGAAGTTCGTAAGCTGCACTAATTCATCTGCAGGATGATCAACCCAAAGCCATTGAGTGGGTCCTTGATAGTGGATGTACAAATCACATGACTGGTGACAAGAATCTATTGATGGATGCTCCCTTATCGTCATCACATCTGAAGCATATCATCTTCGCTGACAAAAGCAAAAGTCAGGTATTGGGTCTAGGTAAGGTTGCAATCACAAAGGATCGACACATGGACAAAGTCATGCTTGTTGAGTCCTTGGGATACAATTTATGTCTGTCTCAATGCTTTGTGATCTTGATATGGTTGTTGTCTTTGGCAAGTATCGTTGTGTTGTGATTATGGAAGCTGACAATTCCAAAGTCTTCGAAGGCTTTAGGAGAGGAGACTTGTATATTGTTGATTTCTCTGCAGATTCACAACCAGCCGTGTGCCTACTTGCAAAATCTTCAGAAGGATGGCTATGACATCGACGACTTGGTCATGCAGGCATGAGGAATTTGCACACGCTTGCAAAGAAGAAGCATGTCATTGGCATCGAAAATGTCAAATTCCTCAAGGATCACTTATGCGGTGCCTGTGAAGCTGGAAAGATGACAAAGGCCAAGCATCCAGCGAAGACTATCATGACCACCACTCGTCCATTTGAATTGCTTCACATGGATCTCTTCGGTCCTAATCATTATTCTTCTGTTTCAAATGAAGCATCTCAATATGGCTTTGTTATTGTTGATGATTACTCTCGTTACACATGGGTACACCTTGTTACTTACAAACATGAAGTGCAGGAAGTCTTCAAAGGATTCTCCTCGAGGGCTTCAACCAACTTTGGTGTGAAGATCAAGCACATCAGAAGTGATAATGGCACTGAGTTCAAGAATTTTTGTCTCGATGACTTTCTTGATGAACTTGGTATTACTCATGAGTTATCTGCTCCTTATACTCCTCAACAGAATGGCGTCGTGGAGCGCAAGAACAGGACTCTTGCTAAGATGGCTCGCACTATGCTCGATGAGTACAAAACACCTCGTCATTTCTGGGTTGATGCAATTGATACTGCGTGCCATATCATCAACAGAGTATATCTTCACAAATTCTTCAAGAAGACTGCCTATGAACTCCTCACTGACAAGAAACCCAATGGGAGTTATTTCAAAGTCTTCGGTGCTAAATGCTGGATTAGAGATCCTCACAACTCTAAATTTGCATCGAAAGCACATGAAGGTTTTATGCTTGGTTACGGAAAGGACTGTCACACCTACAGAGTCTTCAACAATGTTCTTCACAAGATTGTTGAAACTGTAGATGTGCGGTTCGATGAAACTAATGGCTCATAAAGAGAGCACCTACCTTCTGTGTTAGATGAACCAGCACCTGAGGATTCAATCAAGCACAAGGCTACTGAAGATGTCATTCCTACTGAAGAATCTGCTGAAGAATTCATTCCAGAACGTGAAGAACGTTGAGCTGACGCACCTGAAGAAAATGCTGAGGAAATTGATGCTGAAGAAAATGTTGATCAAATTCCTCAACGACAACCAGCTCATCCTCGCGTTGCAAAAGAAGTGCAAGTGGAGAAGATCACCGATGGCCTTAGAGCACCAGGTCCTCTCACCCGCTCAAAAGCTTCACATCTATCTAACTTTTGTGGGCACTTTGCTTTTGTCTCTATCACAGAGCCCACTAAGGTAGATGAAGCATTTCTGGAGCCTGAATGGATTCAGGCCATGCAAGAAGAATTACATCAATTCAAGCTCAACAACGTCTGGGAACTGGTCAACCGTCCAGATCCTCGCAAGCATAATATCATTGGCACAAAGTGGATCTACCACAACAAGAAAGATGAAAACGACCTTGTGGTGAGGAATAAGGCACGTCTAGTAGCTCAAGGCTACACACAGGTTGAAGGAGTTGATTTCGATGAAACTTTTGCACCTGTTGCTAGACTTGAGGCTATTTGCATATTACTTGCTTATGATAACCATCATGATATCATCTTATATCAAATGGATGTGAAAAGTGCATTCCTCAATGGTAAGCTTGAGGAAGAAGTATATGTTGCTCAACCCCTAGGTTTTGAAGATCCAAAGCATCCCGACAAAGTCTTCAGACTAAATAAGGCCCTCTATGGCCTCAAGTAGGCCCCACGGGTGTGGTATGATACTTTGAAGGAATTCTTCATGAAGAACGGCTTCACACCCGGTTCACTCGATCCCACTCTCTTTACTAAATCTTATGATGGTGAACTGTTTGTGTGCCAAATATATGTTGATGATATCATCTTTGGCTGTACTGACCAACGTTATAGTGATGAATTTGCCTATATGATGAGTGAAGAACATCAAATGTCTATGATGGGAGAGTTGAAATTCTTCTTAGGTCTTCAAATTTGTCAATAGCGCAATGGCATATTCATATCTCAGGAGAAATACCTCAAGGATGTCCTGAAGAAATTCGGCATGCAAGATTGCAAAGGCATCAAAATTCCTATGCCCACAAATGGTCAACTATGCACTGATGAAAATGGTATTGACTTCGATCATAAGGTATGCCGCTCCATGATTGGCTCTTTATTGTACTTATGTGCATCTAGGCCAGATATAATGCTTAGTGTTTGCATGTGTGCCCGATTTCAAGCTGCACCGAAGGAATCACACCATAAGACTGTGAAGCATATTCTTCGATATCTAGCTCACACACCAACACTAGGATTATGGTATCCCAAGGGCTCGGATTTTGATCTCCTTGGATATTCTGACTCTGACTATGCTGGTGATCGTGTGGACCGCAAGTCAACATCTGGTACATGTCATTTCCTCGGACGATCTTTGGTCTGTTGGTCCTCGAAGAAACAGAACTGGGTATCATTGTCTACTGCTGAAGCTGAGTACATTCCTGCTGGTTCTTGCAGTGCTCAACTGCTACGGATGAAGCAAACGCTCAAGGACTATGGCATCAACGTGAAGAATGTGCCTCTCCTCTGTGACAATGAGAGTGCCATCAAGATTGCTCACAGCCCAGTTCAGCACTCGAAGACAAAGCACATTCAGATTCGTCATCATTTTCTTCGTGATCATGTGTTGAAGGGCGACATTTCTATTGAGCATGTGAAGACTGAAGAACAGCTAGCCGATATCTTCACTAAGCCCTTGGATGAGAAGAGATTTAGCAAGTTGCGGTGTGAGCTAAATATCTTAGAGTCTTCGAATGTACTTTGAAAAGGCACTCATCCTAACACTTATGCAAAATTGATGACTTAGATGTGCAACACATGAAGAAACGTTTTTCTTCAATCAATGAAGAATAACACTCTAAATGTGAAGAAATTAATGAAGAATTTGATTCTCAGAACCCTACGACAATTGTACGCTGTGTCTGAAATCATCATTCTTATACGGTGGGTCACGCCACCACAAAAGTTGAAAATCTTCAATTTGAGTTTTTCCCCAGTTTTGAAATTCCTCATTTTTTCAAATTCTTCAACTTGGAAAATCTTCACTTGTTCCGTCATTTTTTCTTCATTGGCTATATATATGAGTTTATGTCCTCTACAACATTCACTTATGGCTATTTCTTCCAGTTGGTGTTTTCTGCTAAGTGAATGTGATCGGACCCTTCCCCCTCTATGCTATACTCAATCCAATCTATTCACAAATTCTTCATGTGCGTTCTATTTGAAACTCGTTCAAAATCTTCACTGTGTCCTTGTCAGCTGAAGAAATTGCGAACTGAACTTTAAAACTAATCTTATCCATATTTTCGGTTTTGCCGCTCAAACCGTTCCGCATCCCACGATGCATTTTTTTATTCGCCCATGATCTTACACGATCTCCACCTCTCTTTAAGTGGGTGACACATGTCATGCGAAGGAGAAGAGTCAGGGGCACGTTCGTCCCAAATCTTCGGGCGAACAATTTTTCACTGCTTCTATAAATACCCCCTCATCCCTTCCTCACTTCCTTTACTCCGCTCGATCTCTCTCTCTCCCGCTCAAGCTTCCCAAACCCTAGCGCCGCCGCTACTCCATCGTCGCCGGTGAGGAAGAGCTTCACTGCCTCGACCTCGTCGCCATCGTACTCGCGTCGACCGCGGAAATCTTCACCTCCGCCGCCGCCGTAGACGTCTTCCTCCGCCAAGTTAGGGCGTGGAAGATCTACACCGACGAACTCCACTATTTCACCTCACTGTTCGTCGTGTTCTTCATTCAGGGTAATTAAAAGTTACTTTTACTGCCCTCTTTGATTCAAAAGTTTTCTACAAAATCTTCAAAGGTGTTTTATTCTTCAAATCCTCACACACAAAACACCTTACAAGTCGTCTGTTCTTGACTCATTTCTCTAAGCATCATTTTCTTCAAGATTCCTCAATTGTGTGGATCTTCGATCTATACAACTCCGAAACCTAAGACAAAGCACGCTTAGTGAAATTCTTCAAGACACTTCTGGTCAAATTCCTCAAACTTGTTCTTTTTGAAAAACACTCTGAGAACGCATATGACCTCTCCAAATTCCTCGCAACTATACTCTGTTCACAGGTACACATGTCCGCTGCTGAATCACTACGTTCTCATCAACTTAACTCATTTGCAGCGTTCCTTGAAGAAAAACTGCATACTTCTTCAGAGAATTCTATTGTTCAAATTCCTCAACTGAAGAACATGGCAGACGGTAAAAGGCCGCAGAAAGGAGGAAAGAAACTTGAGGTTATGACTGCGTTTGAGATCCCTGAGGACATTTACAAAAATCAGCGCAAGGTGCGCATTCAGAGGATAGAACGGAGATGGGCAAGAGAATGGAGGGAGTACAGATATGTTACTCCAAAATATATGAAGAAATTCGCTCTCAATCCTCCATGCCCAAGAGCCCCATTAGCACCTGGCCAAGAGGCTGATCCCACTAGCATCAAACGCGGTGAGGATTTTCCTGAGGAATGGGCAAAGCACCAAGCCAAATTTGCAAGACAAGCCAAAGGAGCAGTGAGGAAATTCAACGAAGATTCTGCTGCTGCTAGTGCCACTGAGGCCTCTGTCAAGCCACAGAAATCTATGCCTAAGAAGCCTGCTCGAAAGCCAAGTGCTTCACCAACAGTGCCCTCACGGCCAAGTTCCTCAGCTACGCCCTCACGACCAGGAACTTCAAAATCTTCACGACCAATTCCTCAAGCTGCTCCTGCTCCTCCGAAATCCTCAGCACCTCCTCCACAGTCATCAACTGTTCCGACAAAGTCCTCAGCACCTGTGCATCTGGCCTTGTGCCAAAGGACTACAGGCATCTCCATTGCCTCTGGTGTCTCCGCAAGTTCCTCAGCTGCACCAAGTTCCTCAGCTGGACCCTATCTGCTGAAGAAAAAGGCTACTGCTGGAAGAGGTCCTCGCCCTAGTCCGAAGAAAAAGCAGGTGGCTTTCCAAGTGCCCTCTGATGATGATGAGGCTGATGAAGAAGAACTTACCGAAATCATTAGAGATAGGCAAGCTAAGTCCACTAGTGCCAAAGGAAGCAATGTGCCACTGCTTTTTGATCCAAGGTTGATCCTGGATTTCATTGATCTATGGCGCAAAGATCCCAATACGCCTGTGCCGGAGATGAACCTCACTCCTGGTCAAAGTCACGTCTTGACTGCTTTCATTCAAGAAGAAAAATGGAAGTATGATAGGGCCAGACAGATCAAGAAATCGCAGTACAGAAAAGAGAAACTGCTGAAGAAAAATGTTGTCAAGATGACACCTGAAGAATTTGTCAAGATGCAGGCTGACATCAAAACCCTCAGCGATGAATTTGATGCTTACTATGCTGATTGAAAAGGAGCCAAAGTCAGGTTCGTGAAACTAACTGAGAAGTTCACCAATGTTGCAGCCCCAGCGCAACAAGAAGTTCCTCAAGCTGAACCTTCAGCTCAGCCAACTGAAGAACATGCCAGCACCGCTGATGACTTTCAGGCTGCTGAAGAACATGCTAGTTCTAGGGCTGATGACTCCATTCCAGCCGCTGAAGAAATTGCCAGGGCATCCAGTAGTGGTGCGCCTGAAGAAACTGAAGAAGTCAGGGCAACTGCATCAGTTGCGCCTGAAGAAATGCAAACAGATTCCTCAGCTCCACCTGCGCCTACACCAACTCCTATCCTTCCATCTGCATCAGATGTGAAGAAGACCAAGGCTGCAGAGCGAGCTGCAGTGAAGAAAAGGAAAGCATCAAGTGCTACAGAATCTTCAGCTCCAAAGAAGGTGAAGCCCATGACCAGCTCTTTTGCAAATCCGATCGATGTTGTTCCGATTTCCACCATACCATCAAAGGACCTTGTTCCTTTTGGTGAAGAATATGAGATCCCAAGCGGATCTGATGAAGAAACTCAATCTGCTGCTTCGTCAGAGCAGATCGATGAAGAAATTGAAGTGGATACAATCCCTTCAACCCAAGTGGTATCATCACCAATGCCTCAGTTTACTGCTGAAGAGCCTGGTGTTGAAGAAATTGAAGATGAAGACGTGGATATTGGAAGCACAACGCCAGTGATGAATGATGATTTTTGGGAAAGTCAGCATCCCAGCTCTCCACTCTTCACCCCACTACAGCAAATTCCTCAGTCCCCTGCACCAACTGTTCAAATGGGCTCTGAAGAAACTCATCCCACTGCATCTGTGCATGAAGAAATTCCAGCCACTAGTGCTGAAGAAACTGCTGCTGCTGAAAATGTGACAACTCAGACTGCACCTGAAGAGAAACTAGAAATTCCTCAGCCCAATGAACCTGAGATCGCGATTCCTGAGGTCGTGATGCAACTCACAGAACCAAAGGATCCGTTCTCTAGGAAGCAAAAGTTCAAGGATGAAGACTTCTTTGGCGAGCATGTATTCTTCACTGATTACAATCCATATGACTCTGCTCGCATAAGAAAGAGGCGTTTCTGGACTGCTAGTCAAGCCAACTTCTATTCCTCAGTGTTGTTCAACAAAGACAAAGTCTTCGATCATGCACATATTCCTCATGTGGACATGGAGTCTCTGCCGTGCTTCGAGCCAGTCCTCAGTGTTCTTCACTACGCTGGGCTGCTAAACTTCTGCACTAACATATGTGATTGTAATGAAGAACTCATTCTTCAGTTCTACGCAACGCTGCACATCACAGGCGACTCTGAAGATGTGAATTCTTGGGTGCTCGACTGGATGTCTGAAAATACTCATCACAAGGCACCAGCGTCTGAATTGCTTCGTGCCCTACCACTCAGTCCTCCCCTTGAAGATGCACGTTGTGTCTATAGTGAACCTGAGCTTTCAAATCACTACATGCAAGTTCTGATGAAGCTTTTGAAGCTAGGGCAGGCCCCTCGAACCAAATTCCTCGTCAAGGAATTACTCTATGTGCCTCGGACTGTCTATCGCATACTGACAAAGACAATGAGTCCTATCAAAGGCCATGACTCAAATGATGAAGAAGTTGTTGGCATCATGAAGAATATGCTTTTCAATATCATTCATGGCGTTCCCGTCAACTTCCATGATTTCTTCATGAGGACTCTCGCCAATATTGCCATGTCACCGTTTGAGCTGAAGCCTTATGCGCCATGGATTATGAGATTCATCAGGACAGGGTCTTCACTCAACTACAAGGCTGACACTCTGAACCACTGCAGCTACTTGCCTCCAATTGAAGTCCTCAAAAGGACATTTTCCTCAGCTGATGACATAGGCAAGGCAACTGCTGTGATAGATGAAGCATTCGTCCATTGGATGGTCAATTTCGCAAGGCTGCATCCTACTCCACCAATGATGACTGTGCCACACATGACTCTGCCGCCAATAATGCCAAGCAAAATCCTCAAGCCACAGCACCCAAGGTGATGACTAATCATGAGTTACTCCTCAGTCTTCATCAGAAGGTTGATCGCAATCACAAATGGGTCAAGCGTCAGTTTGGTTCAATTCTTCACAACATGACTTCAACACACAATGTAGTGAACAAAAACCACTACTACCTCCATGAAACCCTCAACCGCACCTGGGTTGTTCTGTCTCAAGTTTACAACGCTGAAGATCTGAAGAAAATGGGTCTCAAAGAAGTGTTTGACTGGTCCGCACCTCCTCCGAAGAAATACAAGAAGGTCAAGGTTCCTTCTTTAGTGGCCAGCTCCTATTCTTCGTCGCGTGACACTGATGAAAATGAAGACTTGGACGACACTGCGGCTGGCCCTACTACAACAACCGACCCCGACAACACTAGCGCTCCTTCATCAACTTGATTATCTTCAGGGGCGTTAGTCCTCAGTTTCGATCCTTTTGGTCATTCGATGAGAAAGGGGGAGAAATCTGAGTTAGTATTCAAGTGGGTCTATTATATTGGGTGTTTTTTTTGCTAAGTTACAACTCTCGGTCTTCTCAAACATTTATCGGATCGAGTTGTAAACTTAAACCCGATGGTGGTCTGATACTTCTGCTATGTTATTCTGCATGCTTATTCCTCGTTAATATTATCGAACGCATGCTGAAATACGTCAGTCACCATTTTTCATCATGCATTTCAAATTCTTCATATTATATATCAAATGCGTGTATGAATTACAAGATATAGGGGGAGATCTCCATGATTCATCTCTTCAAGTGTGCATTGCTTCAAAAGCAAATTCCTCACTATGCACAACTTCAGGGGGGGTTCTTCTATATCTTGCAATCAAATTCCTCAATATCAGTATTTACACTTCATATGTTTATCCCCGTTGAAAACTTAACCTATGTTGTCATCAATCACCAAAAAGGGGGAGATTGTAAGTGCATCTACTGCCCCTTAGTGATTTTGGTGTATTGATGACTTATAGGTTAAGGATCTAATGTGTTTATGAGTGTACACAGGTCTATAAGTCTATAAGGAGTTTGATATCTACAGTGAAAGTCGACCCCTAAAAATGAAGTTCTTCGACTGAAGACTTTGATATACTGAAGACTTCCTGAAGACTTTGAAAGTGAAGAAATTGGTGTGACCTTGAAGACTTGGTATTCATTCGAGGAATATGAAGCGTGAAGACTTTTGTTTTTGTAGTTTCATTTTCTCTTTCTTGAGTCATAAAAACACCATACTGTTAAAGGGGGTCGAGGAAATACTAAGGAAAAATTTCCATGTGATGCTCAACTCAAATCCTACACCAACCAATCCCTTCGAGTGAAGCCATTGGAAATCTCATACAGTTCAGTCAATTTCTTCAGTGATAGAGACGTAGTTCTTCTAGTCACTGAGGACTTTGTTCTGACTGAGGAGTTAGGAATTCTCCAGTGCGGATTGCCTACACAGTGAGGAACATGATAGCCCTGAGGAATTTGAACCTCAAATTTCCGACCGTTGCTGTGCTATGCGCCAGCTGTCCCAAAATATCTTATCCATCCAACGGTCATATCATTGAAGGGCATTTATGTCTTATCATGACGGGCTGTTCCCTAGGCTATAAATAGCCGCCCCTACAACCACTAGCTGGTTGGCTGCTCCGAGAGAAACTGACACTTGTCATTTGAGAGCAACCCATCCTCCGAGGACTTTAGCGAAAATCATCAAGTGAGGAAAAATCCAAAACCCAAACCCAAACACCTACAAACCCAAAGTGATTGAGCATCACTGAAGAGATTGATCCTGCGTGGATCCGATGCTTGTTACCTTTGAAGACTGTGCTTCTTCCAGACGGTTAGGCGTCATGGTCTAGAGCATCCAAGAGGAATTGTGGATCGCCAAGTGACCGAGTTTGTCAAGGTTTGGAAGTCACCTGAAGATTTACCACGAGTGATTGGACGAGGACTGTGTGTCCTTAGTTCAAGGAGAATACGGTGAGGACTTGGTGTCCCGAGCTGCATGCTCAGGACTGGGTGTCCGGATTTGTGTGTCCTCGAGTTTAAATACTCAGCCGCTCCAACCAAATGTACAACTGAGGCAACAGTTGGAACTGGTCTACCAAATCATTGTCTTCACCAAGCTTACTGGTTCCATTTCCTCAACTCTTTCATTTCCTCAGTATTGTGCTGTTCGTTTATCATATCTGTGTTTGAAGACTTTGACTGAAGACTTTCTCAATTTCCTCAGTTCAATTTCTTCAGTCTGTTTGTCTTCATCTTGTGCTATCCTGTGATTACGCTTTCTGTACTCTGTGTTTGTCTTCATTTCATCATGACGACTATGCTTGTATTCTGTTATGTTTACTTCTGAGTACTTATTCCGCTGCAAGTAGTTCTTCGCTAAGGAATTTCCTCACTAGCAAATTCCTCAGTGAAGAATTCATAAAAATCGCCTATTCACCCCCCTCTAGTCGATATAACGCACTTTCAATATCAGACGGATCGAGTGTCTTGAAGTCAGGACGTTCTTGTATCATGAGGGCAAGGGTATCAAAGGAGCTGTCAAGTGATCTCAATAGTGTCTTGAGGATTTCATGATTGGTAATCTCAGTAGCGCCGAGAGTACGAAGCTCATTTGTGATGTCAGTGAGGCGATCAAACGTGATCTGGACATTTTCATCGTCGTTTCTCTTGAAGCGGTGGAAGAGATTGCAAAGAACACTGATCCTTTGATCTCTCTGGGTTGAGACACCTTCGTTGACCTTGGAAAGCCAGTCCCATACTAGCTTTGGCGTTTCCAGAGCACTCACATGGCCATACTGTCCTTTGGTCAGATGACTACAGATGATGTTCTTGGCAGTTGAATCCATTTGAATGAACTTCTTGACATCAGCCGGAGTGACACCTACACCAGTCTTGGGAGCGCTATTCTTGACGACATACTAGAGATCAACATCAATGGCTTCAAGATGCATACGCATCTTATTCTTCCAGTAGGGTTATTCAGTTCCATTGAAGACGGGGCAAGCAGCGGAGACTTTGATTATCCCTGCAGTCGACATAGCTAAAACTCCAGGTGGTTAAACCGAATCACACAGAACAAGGGAGTACCTTGCTCCGATACCAATTGAAAGTGCTAGTTATCGACTAAAGGGGGGTGAATAGGCGATTTTTATGAAAGTCTTCAAAACATGGAAGTTTCAAAGACAAACAATAGAAATGATCCTATTGATATGCAGCGGAAGATAAACTACACTAGGCAAGCCATAGTAAAGTATGGAATGAAGTAAAAGCTCGAAGACTAACAACAACTAGGTAGTAAGGATCAGGATGGAAGATGGTATGAAGCCAACAACGATAGTAGTCAAACAGTGGAGACAAATAGATAAAGCAAACAGGCAATGACTTCACAAAGACAAATTGTAAGTAATGAGAGGGAGAGGATAGAACTAGTCACTTCTTGAGGACACAGGATTTGTTGGACCAGTTCTAGTTGTTGTGACAACTGTACGTCTGGTTGGGGAGGCTGAGATTCAACTCAGAAGACTATGTCTTCACCTTATTCCCCTTGAGCTAAGGACACCCAGTCCTCGCCCAATTACTCTGGCAAGTCTTCAAGGTAGACTTCCAAACCTTCACAGACTTCGTTCACCGGCGATCCACAATGACTCTTGGATGCTCAGAATGCGACGCCTAACCGGCTGGAGGATTCACAGTCCTCAAGTGTAACAAGTCTTCAGGTCACTCAGACAGAAAGACTTCAGTGATGCCTAACACTCTTTGGCTCTGGGTGTTTGGGCTTTGTCCTCGCAAGGATTTCTCTCTCTCAAAAGCTTCAGAGGTGGGTTGCTCTTAAACGACAAAAGGCGTGCACTAACTCTGAGCAGCCACCAATTTATGGTGTAGGGGGTGGGCTATTTATAGCCACTAGGCAACCCGACCTGATTTGTTCGAAATGACCCTGGGTCACTAAGGAACTGACATGTGTTCCAACGGTCAGATTTCAAACACACACGGCAACTTTACTTGGGCTACAAGCAAAGCTGACTCATCCAGCTCTGGATAAGATTTGCTCTCATTGTCTTCGCTCGAAGACATAGGATTTTGGTTGAGCATCACTTCAGTCACTCTGACTTTGTTCACTTGGACCCCACTTAACAGTACGGTGGTTCCTATGACTCAACAAAGAAGAAAAGGAAACAATGAAACAACTAAGTCTTCGCGCTCCATAGTCTTCACTCAGTGTCTTCTCATGCCATAGTCTTCAATGTGAATATCTTCATATACCACCACTGTCTTCAATGTCTTCATACATTTTTAGGGGTCATCTCTGGTAGGTAAACCGAATCAATGAGGGACTACTACCTGTGTTATCCTGCAATTCTCACAAACACATTAGTCCCTCAACCAGGTTTGTTGTCAATACTCCAAAACCAACTAGGGGTGGCACTAGATGCACTTACAACGACATCATCGTTGCCAGAACAGAAACCAATGCCCCGCCTCAGCAAACCATGCAGCCAAGATGCCGCCATCCATCGGTCTTCCAGTCATGGTCGGCTCCGAGACGATCGCCTAAGAAGGAGAAATACACAAGGACGCCTTCATCGTCCGATCCAGTAGATTAGAGGTTTCCCTCGGGAGCCGAACCGACTACCGAAGTGCACACCGCGACCCAAACTCCTCTCGACGCTATCATAGTTGCCGGAACAGAAACCAACGCCCCGCCTTAGCAAACCATGCAGCCAAGATGCTGCCATCCATCGGTCTTCCATTCATGGACGGCTCCGAGACGATCGCCCAAGAAGGAGAAAGACACGAGGATGCCTCCATCCTTCGATCCAGTAGATCAGAGGTTTCCCTCAGTAGCCAAAGCCGTGGGGAGGAGGAGCACAACTCCATGACAACGCTTCCAAGAAAGGTCGCGACACACACGAGCGCCGCTGTCGTAGGCTCCGATGAAGACCAGAACAAGGTTTTCTCCCGAAGATGCGTCGACCACCTGCTGCCATGGAACGCTGCCCATCAACCACCACCCCCCAAGAGCAACCTCACTCTGGCCGCGGGATCCCTCGATCCTCGGCCCAGGCCAACGCGAGGTCTGGGTTGGCACGCACCCATTTCAGTGCCATGTTCGATGTCGTGAAGCCGAACGCCGCGTTGTGTTGCGCCGCATCCGGCGCTCCTCCTCGGATGCTGCCTTGTCAGCGTTGTCCTAGTGCGCGAGGAGGAGGTGCCGCGGTACAACCATGCTCGAGGTGGTGTACACCAACGACCCAAGGACCATGGAGCGGATCATCAAAAAGTACGAAGAATGGCTAAAGGAGGAGAAGAACAAGTTTGTCGGCCTCGACCTCGAGTACACACGTAAGAGCAGTTACATACGACAAGGGATCGCCGTCGTCCAACTTGCCATGCGCAAACATGTCCTTTGTATACCACTACTGCAGATCCGAGTGCTCCTAGGCGTTAGTTGACTTCCTACAACAGAAAGCGGTAACTTTCACTAGCGTCGACACCAGGAACGACAAGACCATGCTTGCCCGTGCATGGATCAAAATTCCAGACGAGCACCACGTTGACATCTAGAGGCTATTCTGCATCAAGGGTGGTGGAGAAAGGGACTCCATGGCTGACCTTGCAGCGGCCATCATCGACCCCTCATACAAGAACATGAAGAAATCATTCCCAAAGGAGAAGCACCAGTTCTGGGAGTGGAAGCCACTTTCCCCGATACACCTTGAGTACGCGGCAAAGGACGGGTATGTTAGCTACGAGTTGTACCGTAGAATCCTAATCATCAAGAACGGGCTACGTCACCTGCACCAACAACCAATAAAAGATAGACTTCGCCCACGTAAGAACAATGACGAGGGATCTTCCAGCGGCTGGAAGCGCCGGAAGGGAAACAATGGTTGGTAAATTGCGAGAAAATGGATGTCTACATTAAACTAGTAGGAACTACTATTATCATAATTTAGATTGTATGAACCTATGTTGTAAATATGTTTGTTGTTGCTCAAAGATGATGTGTGTATTGTATTACTATTTTACGTTTGAACTTTGAACACAGTGGTATGCTCATGTACAAATGCATACTACGTTTTGCATGTCTAAATGCAATTAGTAAGTTAAGTCCTAGTACTGAGAATCATATATTCTATCCATGATTATAGAACGAGAGATATCTCGCACGATATTGTATTATAATTTTCATACTCAACCTTTACAAGATGCATCGTGCATTTACAAGAATATGTGATGATATCGTTGTAAACTTTTAGTACAATGCTTATTAAACATTGGCGTGAACAATTCATAAATATTGCAGAAGATCATTCGGTACACAGTCACAAGCGACGAGAACTTTGTTACTTTAACCAGATTGAAAAAATCCTTGCCTACATTTCACATCAAACACCGCTCCGTCCATTCAGAACATCCTTGCTATTGCACACAGGTTCCTCTCCGTACACCAGTTCTGCACGATGCCACAAAACTACACTGCTGTGTGCAACTGACCTATGTACAAGCGTCACTCACTAAGTGTCTACTCAATCCATGCCTGTGGTGCCACGCACCCGTGACCCTAGAGACTACACACCTGTGCATCATTAACCGAGCAATTCTAACCAGATATTCGGACCGATGCCTCTACCGCCGTACATCCGTGCCTCGAGAATCTTGACAGCAGCAAGAGGGTTGAAAACCGTGCCTCCACACAACCGTGCTTGTACTGACTGCACTTCCGTGCCTCTGTTTACTTGATCAACGTGCCTCACATGAAACCCACAGTAACTCTACGTGCTCTGCATGCGTGATCGCCAATGCAACTTTGGTGCTGCACAGACGCGTCTCTCAGTATACCCGTACCTCCACAACCGTGCTTGTACTGACTATAATTTCATGCTTCCGTTTTGCTCAATCCACGTGCTCACATAAAACCAACAGTAACTTTACGTACTACACACACGTGCCTCTCGCATCAAACTCATAGTATCTCGCCCGTACAACTTTGGCGCTGCACACACGTACCTCTCAGTATACCCGTGCCTCCTCACGACCATGCCTGCACTGACTTCAGTTCCGTGCCTTCATTTGCTTAATCCACGTGCCTCACATAAAAGAGATGCACATCCGTGCCTCAGAGTAAACAAGACACGTGCCTCTACTGTATTGATAACTGTGACCCCAATTAAATAACATCCGTCCAAAAAAACATATTTAAAAGAGATGCACAACCATACCTCTTCTACAAACATACAACAACAATGAACACTTATGTTCATATCGTTTCATATATCTAGATAACATTAAACTGTAGCATAGATTTTTAAACAAAATTCATTTATGTTCAAAGGCTATAACTAACATCACTACGGCAAAAGATTAAAGATAACAACAAGCCTCCCATCACGCTCTTTGAAAGTTATCAGCACCAAGCTGTTTACTTCAATAGACGATGCCTGGAGAAAATCACTGAAACCTTCCTGTTTGAACACCATTCTACTACCCAAGCCAATGAAGTAGGAGCAAGGAGTGCTCACATATATATATCATCATCACCAGATCCCAAAGTAACTTCAAGGGTTAAAACGCCAGTCCTAGGAAAAGTCACAAACTCCTCACAACAATACCAGGAATAACCTGACAAAAAACATCAAGCTATTAGAAATAGAACAAAAATTCAAAACTATGAAAAGAAGAGATAATAAAAATAAATAAATAAACTGAAACAAAGAAAAAACAATGGAAAAAAACTGACCATATGATGACCATTAACATTCATGGAATCAATCCTGTGAACAAAAGGACAACATGGTATGTAGACATCATCAAAGAGTTGACACCTCATGAAATACATCTGTTGATAATTAAGAAAAACACCACGGGTGTAATAACAACTCCCAACAAGTTCCTTCTCGGAGTCGCTCAAACCATCAAGAGCTAAAGAATATAATTACACAGGCTCAAGGGAACAGAAAAATCATCATGTGCAATAAAACAAGCTAAAAACTTCCTTAAACATAAACCTTACCAACAGACGGTATAGGAGACAACACATCTCCACGACCAACACGATAAAAATCAATACCAATCCATGTTCCATAATGTTCAAGCCTAATGGTCATTATATCACGAGGACGAACACCATAATCACTGACCAATCGTTCCTAGGAAGGACCATGGAATTTGCTCCTCTACCGACCATGACTAAACAGAACACCATACAAATAACCCTCATTGCACTGAAAAGCAAGATCAGTATCTTCGTCACCCCTCCTTATGGCTAAAGCCCTACACTCCTCGATGTAACGAGCAAGATGATCTCTAACACTGCACGGAACATACTGCACAACAAATCAAAACAAGGATCATAATCAAAACCTAAACAACATGAGTAGCACCAAAAGAAATAAGCGTGTGCCAAAAATTGAACAATTATAAAATGATATTCTTACAACACGCCTCCAACAACGTCGATCCAGGACCACACTGAACCCATCTACAGAAGAATCAACAGAAGAACACGAGCCACCAGGCATACGACAAAAAGGACAAGCCATAACTGCAAGGAACACAATAATTATCAAGAACTAATCCCACAAAACGCAGTTGAAACTTGACATCTGATAGTGTTGGGAGTCCCCACCCGTAACTACCCCATAAATCTCCATATCCCGGAAATATAATGGGAACAAAAAGAGAAACGAGAAAGGGAAACAGGAAACCCACGAAGGCAACCGGTAGGGAACGGCGATCACGCAAACGGGGAAGCGCGGTCGACGCTAAAGAAGGACTGCCGTAAGAGCAGACAACAAGCGCGGCGGCCGGGACAGGGGCCGCCGTAACCACGCGACAAGAGCGGCGGCCGCGACGGGCGGAGACGACGGCAAAGAAAGAACAGTGCTCCACGATGGTTCGCCCACACCAGAGAGAAACAGATCTCAAAACAGATCAAAAGGTTTTACAAAACATTAAAAGTATAAGGACTAAAGTGAAAAAAGGAAAAACTAGAAAGGAAAACCGGAAACCGGAAAACACGGGAGACGCCGTGCGCGCAACAAGTGTCGCGCACGGAGCGCCTCGGAAAAGTCTCCCGACCGCTCCGCGCGTGACACTTGACGCGTAGGGAGCGCTCCTCAATTAGTGATTTCGGGAAGAAAGATCAAGAATTTGAATAACATTCACTTGGAAAAGTTTGCAAAAATGTAAAAAGGTCACTAATACGAAAAAAGTTCACAACTAAGATTTAAAAACTTCACAAAATTTGGGAAATGCTGACAGATTTGAAAAGAAAAAGTTCACAAAAATTTAAAATAATTCCAAAAAATTTAAAAGTTATACAGTTGGAAAAAGTTTATGAAAAAAATGTGGAAAGAATAAATAATAATAAGGATATCAAACGAAAAATATACAGAGTAAGAATACGAAAAAAGTATAGAAAATGAGAAAACCGGTGAAAAGAATATACATGGGCCGCCCATCTAGATAATGGTGCTGTGGAGGGGGCGTGCGTCGGTTAGCAAAAATGCAACCTAACCGGTCTTTAAGGCGTCGAATAGCAGTTGGGATTGCCCACAAACCGTCCGTGCGAACACAGCCCATTCACAAACTCTGAAAAGGAAAAATTCGAATCTCCTTCCCACATCAATGTTTACAGCGCGCTCCCCCATTTCCCTCCCCGCCCCGAATCCCGATCTCCTCCAAACATTTGGCGAAAATTTTCAAGATTCGCTTGGCTCTTGGAGCCTCCCGGCCAAAAACGGCAGGAAACACAGATCCGTCCGCTCCCTCCAACTCCTCTCCGGCGGAAATTCTCCCCCGAAACTCAAATCTTTTCATCCTCCTCCCTCTTCTTCCCTCCTACCTTCGTTACAAATACCCATGGAAGATCCTTCCAGTCCCATCCCAAGCTCCAACCGACTCACCTCGCCGCCTAGTACCTCGCCGAGCCCCAATCCCGAGAGCGGCAGCTCTTCTTCGAGATGGCACTTGACCGCGCCGACAAGGAGAATTTGCCGCCAGCGGCCGCCGTCGCCCGTCCTCATGGCGTAGCTGCCAGGAGCTGCAAGCTGAAGCGGCTCGGCAGGCCGCGGAGGCGGGTGCCGCTCAGGGACATCACCAACCTCTTCGCCGTGGAGTCCGCGGTTGCCCAGTGGAAGCAGGCCCTGCTCCAGCGGCCGCAGCCGCACGAGGAGTCGGCGACGGCGGAGCCGGCCGTGAAGAACGGGCTGGCCGGTGCTGTGCTGAAGGCCGGCAGATACTCTCTCCGGAAAGAGTTTAGATAGCTACCGATTGTATATCGATTATACTTTTTATTTCATTGTCCAATGATTCATTGGACTAGATTGGTTGGTTGGTTAGTTGGTTTTTTCAGTTCCTTATTATTCCTGGTGATAGGAAGTGAGCTGCTGAACCTGAAAGAAAAGAAAGAGAAACCTCAAACTGAATTCGTATATTGATTAATGGTGTAGCATACTGAATTGGAATCTGGAACTTTGCAGTAGCCTATTTTCAGAAATCATACTAGTTGGAGCTGAGATCTGCTTCTCCAGTTCTCCAGGACTGTGTGGCACTCTGAACTATAGAACAGCTTTCAAGCCACTCCCTTTGCAGGCATATAGCATCTGTGCCATTGCTAGGCGATCTCCTGATTGATCGTCAATCCAGACGGGCATGGAAAGATGTTGGAACTGCTTCGGTACAACAAGTACCGTGGCTGCGGTAGAGGGAGCAGGAGGGCATGATTTGCATGGCATTCAGCACAATATACCAGTATAGTTTCGTTGCAGTCTCAGTGATTTCAGGTGTACTTGAGTCTAGCAAAAATTTCTTGTGCTGTTTGGGTAGCATATTTATTCAGTCAAGTCAAACGGTTTTATTTTTGCTGACAATTTAAAGGCCATTAGGAAGATTACAAAGTTGAAGGGATACATCTGACTATCCCAGAATGGCAGCATTGGGATAGCTTAGTTCTGTTTAACAGGGGCTGCTTTGTTTCTGAAACAGTGCTATAAACTAAGAACATGTTTTAACAGGATCCAGTCTTGACTATGCTCCTTAACAGGCATATAGTCTTTTTGCTCTCCAGTGAGGAACACGAAAAGAATAGATCTGATGCTGATTATGTGAGGCTTCAGGAGGAAGGAAAGGCAGAACAGGCTGGGAAAGACTTTGGTTAGGGTGTACGACTGATTTTTTCTACTGTTCTCTGGTCTCCCTTTCTGTAGTTTGTTCTGTACATGTACTTTGCAATCATGATGATATTTTCCATCATATTTTTGTCAATACACCATGTCAATATCATAACTAGCTAGAAGAAACGGCCTAACATGCTCCCATTTGATTCTTGTGTGCAAGCCCATATTATGAAATGATATAATCATGTTAGATTCAAGGAAGTTGCTGGTCCGATTCATATTACAGATTTCATATTATACTATCTGTCGTTCCTCAAGTACTAAAAAATAGAAAATGGTGCATTTTCCTCTAATTCATCATTCTATTTTTTGTTGTACCTCAAAGATTTATGAGGTTATCATATATTTCATAGAATGATTTTCACCGTGGTTGCTGTTTTGTATCCTTGTTTAATATTGGACCATCGTTGCCTGATTAACTGGCAAACAATCATGATCTTTATTGATCCTTTTTCTAACTGTAGATCGCCTTACTTTGATCCAGCAACAAAGTAAGTAAGGAAGTTGCAGAGAAGCACGAAGAGGAAAAAATACCTCTGCATTTTTCCTCAGGTAATTCCATGATCTTATCATGTTAGCTTTCTTATATGATGCCAACCACTTGTGTTTGATAAGTATTCTGCTGCAGGTATCAAGGAAATTAATTTTCAGCAGAACTAGCTTTCTTCAATATCAGATCGATATAAAGGATGAGTTGCTCCACATATTTGGAGGTTTAATGGTTAGTTCCTAGCGGAATTTGTGACCGAATCGAAAACCGTTTTACCCGAGGTCACAGATATATTTTATGCTGCCACATGTTTAGAGGTTGTGATAAGAACCAAAATGCCAAGGTTTAAAAAATACATGATTTAAATATGATATCTCCAATGTTTTTGTGTTAATCCCTTTCAAATACCGCCGTCATTTTCCTTTCAGTAGTTAGATATTTTTTACAGACAATATGCAATGTCATCTAGCTTTCTTCAACATGTTTTAGAGTAGAGTAGTTTGCTTTCGAAACCATGAAACAATAAAAACTGACCTCGGTTCAGATGTTCTTTCTGTCACTATCGTATAGCTAGGTATGCATGCATGTTGACATTTTCCAAAAAAAAAAGTATGCTGACTTTGTACTCTTTGAAAATTGGGAGGAGTTGAATATATACTAACATATACAGTGCCATCTGTGGCGGAAAAGGCAAAGCTTGCCTGATTGTACATCTGAGCATTGTTGTACAGGAATGCAGTTTGTTTCAATTTCCTTACTGGATGGCGTTGAATTGGAAGTGTTACAGAGAATAGAGTTATGAATGTTACCTGAACTTAAATCATAATGCATAACAATGGTCTCCCCGCTAGAGTAAGTGTTATGGAATTGGAAGGTTTATTACTACAAGGCAAGATTCAGGCCTACTGAGTCAGTCCAATAATTATTTGATTTGGCACGCTCTAAAGATCTTATCTATGGCAGCATATGATTTTGATTAGCACATGCATGTTCTGTAGTAGGAAATCTCTGCTCACATGAGAATTTAGCTCCTGCGTAGTAAATTATTACAATCTTTACTCTGCTCCGAAGTTACCTGAGATAGCAAAAATGACTATTAGTTCAAAATCTCACCTACATTATTACTTTTTTTAAACACAAGAATCTGATGCATTCTGATTTAAGTATGATGTACCCACCATATTCTTGGGATCGTTAACTTCAGTTTTATTTTTGTGCACGTTTTGTTTCAGACAATTGCTCAAGGACTCGTGATAAAATCTAAAGGTTTCTCCACGTGTCGTCGTGTTAGTACGGGCATCCGGTGGTTACGGTGAGGTCTGGTTTGTCTTAGACGTCGTGGAGGCTACCCATGTCCGGGAGTACGTCGCTCACATCGCCTAGCAAGCTGCTCCCACCGGTGAGGCAGAGCCCCCCTTTTACTCCGTCCAAATTGTTCTCTGATTGATATGTGGAGAGTTGATTGGAATGACCGTGCTTAGGTGCAGATACTTGCTTCAGGCTTCGATCTAGACATATTTTCCTAGGATGGATGCATGGATGCATAGTTTGTGATGTGTTAAATTGGTTAAACTTTGTGTTTTTTATTTTTATTTCTTTTCATATAAAATTCCAAGGTTTTACTGTGTGGTTTCAATGATATTTTTTTTTTGATTCAGGACAAGTTTGATCAATCCAATGACTTGTTTCTCACGTCAGTATGAAAGATTGATCTCATGTTGTTTATTTTGCAGCATAGGTAAGTTCTTTTTGCAGGACAGAAAATTGTGGTGGATAAAGAGGCGAGAACCAACAAGTAATTGATCTCTTTTCCTAATGGTCGAACAACTGCAGCTTCAGTTTAAGCAATAAGAGCCATATTCAGGTTAGAGATATAACTAGAAACACTAATGCCATTCGCGATATAACCTGTTTTCAGCCCAGGGTTCTTAAGTTTTGTTTTCTGGATTTGACAGAAATTCAATCAATTTTTAGAGGAATTTTGACGAAAAAATTGAACGCATTTTGCTTTTGGCTCGATTTGACATGTCACTACCTTTTTACTGATTGTAAATATATCTGTACTCACAGAAATCATCAGAAATTTGGATTCTTTTGAATAAAGTTTCTGGGGAAAAGAGCACTCTGCTCTCCAATGTACCGCGCATGGTAACAATATACAGAATTAGAGTATATATGCGCTTACTGTAGAAACTTAACTTTTTTGTAATGGGCAGCAATCTAGATTTAGTTGGTTCAGCAGTGAGGAGAGAGTACGATTGATCCGAGTGCTAAACTGGTAGGCAGCGATTTGGTGAGGAAGAGAGAAGGCAGGAGAGATATCAAGTAATACTGTTTAACAATATGCAGCTTAGTCATCTTACAAATACCAATCATATCCCCTTTCCTTTCTCACTCTATAGCAAATAGATCAGGACTTGGGCTTTGTTATTTCCTCCTGCCACTCTGAAAGTTCATCACTTGATCTTTTATTGCTTAAATAGCGCACTCACGTACTGTCCGATTGACGCATCAGTGTAGGAACCAGGTTTAGTTATAAAGAAAAATCAAAATCTGTAAGTTAACAAATATAAAGATGTTTTGTTGCTGGACATGAAGGTACTTCCATATTTTCGCCATGAATACTTGAATAGTTCATCTAATTCGAGCCGTCACTAATGTAATTTACGAAAATAACCAAGTCAAATGAGAAATCTAAGAAGCAAAAAAACACCAGCTATTGTCAGGAATGCTTCTGTTACCTTTTTGCATACAATCACCAAATGCTTGCCAAGATCATCAACATCCGTAGGCCAAATAGTGTTTGCTAGCAGAGACCTATAAAGTGTGCTTAAAAAAAACAATGCGTGAAATGAGGCATCGATGTACAATTGCATCGACATTTGTTCTTTCGTAACCAATAGTCACAAGGCACTCTATTAATTTGGCTAGGAGTTCAGTTCGATCAGTTTTGTTCTTATGTTTTGTTCATTTATTTATTTTTGCGGGATAACACTACTACAAAGGATGATCAGTGTGTCCGGTCAATCCTGAGCCTCCTGGTTTTCCTCTCATCGCTCATAATGCTCTTCCATTCTCTGAGCTAGAAAAACGAACCGGATCAAATGTGCTGATGTCAGGTTAGTTGGTATACATCTTTAACTAGGAATGTACTATCTGCTTTAAAAATCTGTGCTATTTTACTCTAAAGTCATACTGTGTGTCTAAAACTTGCAGATGTAATTGGTCTAATTAGACTGGTCATAGTGGGAGTAACTTAGCAAGTAACATAGCGCATTCCAAGACAAGTTTGCGTATGTGGCATATACTCCCTCCGTTCGGAATTACTTGTCACAGAAATGGATGTATCTAGACGTATTTTAGTTATAGATACATCCATTTTTATCCACTTTTGAGACAAGTAATTTGGAACGGAGGGAGTAGTTAATGAAGAGAGAGGTGTTTGGAGTAATATAATATGTTACTGTGACATAACGCAACCCAAAGCAAAATGAGTCTATAATGTAATAAATACAATCATCTATGTTACTACTTGTATATTACTTTGCACCATGAAGGTAGTAACAAAGACTAGTGCCATATGCATGACACTAGTCTATGTTACTCCCCACTATGACCAGCCTTACGGGAATCACGGATTTCCTTCCTCCTACTGTAAATGCACGGGAGCCAAGACGTCAAATCTTTATTACCAACCGACAATATATCATTTTCTCACATTTACAGCAGTGTACATCATCCATGAATGACCACTTCTACAAAATTCAGCAACTTAACTAATTATGCAGGAGACACGCAATTGTTATGCTTTGGGGAGATTTTGTGCACTCCTTTGATGCAGACACACCGCGCTCCTCAGCCAAGAGGGAACCCGTTTTGGTACTGTTTGTTGGGGTCATGGTAGATCGGTATGCAGGTATGGATGCACTGTTTCTCTGTTTTGAAGTTTTTTTGCCCAAGAAAAATCTAAGGACATCACCTGATCAAATATTTTCTGAAATGCTCAGGCTCGATGGCTTTCAAAAACACGTAGAGGCTGAAGACCAGACAGACCCACCCTTTGCCGAGTTTACTTTCATTGGGCGGCAAGAACTAATAACCGAAACAAGTGCAGAACGTGCAGCAGCCCATGCGAAGGGTTTGCCACCTGAAATAGAGAGGCTTCACGGCAACAAATTAATTACTACGTTCACTACAAATGAGTAGACTCTGAGAGCCGACTTCTGCCATTTCAAAGTTTAAGCAACAGATCACTTAGAAAACGAAAGACCACTTGCACAGTTTCTGATGCGTAATCAAGCAGCAGTTCCAGACATTCATGGCTCTTCATCCTCTGCATCTGCAACAACTGAAGATCATCTTGCAACACAACCGCCTATTAAGGGCGGTCAGCAGAGTAATTCAACATCTGAATCAGAACCAGCTGAGGTATATCAAACGGATCCAAACTGACATAGGTTATATTCTCTAGAAATTGTCTGTCTGTTCACGTTGCATTGATTGGCTTGCAGCCACTTAATGACAAGATAGGCTCAAGCGGCAAGAAAAGGTCAGCAGATAGCAACAAACTTGTGGAAACATAGGCGAAGAAGTGGTAATCAGCATTTTTCGAACGTGACATACATGTCTCCGTTTTATATAAAAAGCCTGACGAAAGAGTGTCAAAGTGTATGCAGGCCTGCAGCAAAAGAGTTGTTCCCTGCAGCAACCGCCCAGAAAAGTGGAGCTACTACAGAGAAGTAGACCACCTTTCGAATATAGTTCTATCCAGTAGTCATACCAGGCACATTCTGTGATGTATATGAACCAAGATGCAGATATGCATTTATGCCTGTCGAACTAAGTAGGTAGTGTTAGCATCTTCTGTTGCACAAGCGTGCTGTGAGCCTTGAGCATGTTGTTTGGATCGTAATAACATCCTTTTTGGCCAGATTGTTGTAAACGTGTTCCAAGACATGGACATGTATCCGTACCAGTTAAGTAATTTATGTTTATATATATAAGCTCCTTTGAGATTATGTTTTCTATTGCAAGTTAAATTGGTTGCACATTATCAACTGTCAGCTCGCTTATCCACTGTATTCTATTATTTCATAAGAAAAACAACCCAGCCACGCACACAGCTTCGTGACGGATGCGGCGTGCTGCCGCGCCTCTGCCTGCTAGTGTTGCATTACGAGGGTCGACAATGCCGCTTTAATAGGTGCCCTGTATGTAAAAAAAATTACACTAAAGATAGGGCAGCTGCAAAATACAACACCAAGTGCTACAGACTTGGAGCTTGGGTGGCTGGAGCAAAACTTTTAGGGCAGCGGAGACTGTGCAGACGGCACAAAAACAACTGTTTTACCTCACTATGTTGCTCCAACAGATATCCTAAAATCGACACTCACAAGAAGATAACCGTGATGTATTTTAAGACGATGGTTAAACATGAACAATTTGGTGTTGCAAATTTTGGCAATTTCGATGTTGTAAATTTTTCTCCAAGCCAACTTTGATGTCCTAAAATAGAGCATCTCCCAGGGCGACGGCTCGCGGCTGACGTCGACGGGGCCGCGGAGCCCCTCACCGCTGCTTGCGGCAGCACCTGCCGCTTCTTCGAGTGGTGCAGCCCTGCAGTGTGTTGGGGGTGAGGCTGGAGGCCTTACCTCAAGCGGGGCTACTCGGGAGGAGGTCATCGCTTATGGAGGGATTCTGGATCCGGTATCTGAGGGGCGACGGATGAGCTGCTGCCTCCAGGGTCATCCGGAGGTTGATGACATGCAGCAGCGGTGCGCCATGAGGGCGACCAAGCTTCGTGGCATTGAGGTCACTACTGGTATGTCGGTCAACACCTCTAATTCCATTCTGCATTTTTCTAATAATGAGATTATTAATAATGCAAATCAATTAGGAGTTTCACTAGGTAGCAATGATAGTGAAATCTCTAACTCCGTAAATGATATCCTGGATTTGGAAGCGGAACATGCTTTAGAAATAATTCGAAACTTAGCAGCGGTCAAACCCATGAATGATTCTGACATAGATGCGTTGGGAGTCAGGGTGCTCGATAATTTTTGTGCGGATCTTGCACCATCCCTTCCTGAGACAGAGGAAGAGGATGATACTTTCGTGGCTGAGGTAGTTAGGTCCACGGAGCCCGGTTGTGAGGACCGGGTGGAGGATCAAAACAAACCTAAACGCAAGTGGAAGCGGAAGATTTACCCTGCTTCGGCGGTGCGTAGAAGTGCTAGGATCTGTACTACTAAAAAATTTCATGACGAAATATGAGCGAAATCTTTTGGAATAGCAGAGGTCTGAAAGACTTGGCTAAAAGAAGGTTTCTTGCAGATGCTTCTGTCGAGCATAGGTTGGATTTTATTGCTCTCTCAGAAACTGGTAGAGATAATTTTCTCCCCAGTTTCTCAGTACATTATCGGGAGGTGTCGATTTTGATTGGCACTGCCTTCCTCCGAGAGGAAGATCGGGTGGGATCTTACTTGGAGTTAGATGCGAATCGCTGGAAGTCCGAAGCGTAGTGATGGGAGATTTCGCGGTTAAGTTTCGGGTTCGATCGAAGGCCGATGGGTTTAATTGGGCACTGGTGGCGGTATATGGTGTCGCGCAGCCCGAACTCAAATAAGAGTTTTTGACATATCTTGTTCGAATTTGCGGTTCCGAGCAGCTTCCAATCTTGGTTGGGGGGTGATTTCAACATTATTAGAAGGAGAGAGGAAAAGAACAATGATAATTTCGACGGCAGGTGGTCGTTCATGTTTAATACCATTATTGAAAGCTTGGATCTGAGAGAGATAGAGCTTTCGGGTAGAAAATTCACCTGGGCTAATACCTTGCCAAACCCGACGTTTGAGAAGCTGGATCGAGTCCTCGCGAGTGTCGAATGGGAACAAAAATTTCCATTGGTAACGGTCCAGGCGTTATCGCGCGGAATCTCTGACCACACGCCTTTACTGGTTGACTCTGGTGAGGCAACCCACATGGGGAACAAAAATTCCTTTTCGTTCGAATTGGCATGGTTTGAAAGAGAAGGCTTCTTGGATCAGATAGCCAGGGAATGGGCTAAGGATGCAGGAGGTAGGACTTCGGTTGAGCGATGGCAGAATAAGATAAGACACTTGAGAAGTTTCTTGCGTGGGTGGGCTGAGCATCTTACACTTATTCAGTCCCTAGATTTAAAAGCTGAGTCCACAATTCTACAGACCACGGAGCTTCATGCTAAACTTGATGAGATTGAAAGAACTTCTTCGTGAAGAAGAATTGAAGTGGGCGTTGCGAGCTAAGGTTTGCAAAGTTGTTCAGGGGGACGCGAACACTCAATTCTTCCACATGACCGCCAATGGCAAGCACAGAAATAAAAGAATCTTTCAGCTTGAACAAGACGAAGGAACGATTTTAGGACAGGAAAACCTAAAATTATACATAACCGAATACTACAAGCGGTTGTTCGGGCCTCCGAAGGATAATTGTGTATCCCTGGATGAGTCTAGGATTGAGGGTGTTCCTCAACTTGCTGCAGATGAGAATGATATTTTGACTGCCCCATTTTCGGAGAAAGAGGTGTTTGAAGCCATTTCATAGATGAAAAATAATAAGGCTCCAGGGCCAGATGGATTTCCGGCGGAGTTTTATAAAAAGTGCTGGCATATTATTAAGGGGGATTTGATACCGATGTTCCATGATTTATTCTCTGGACAGTTTCAGTTGTTTCACCTGAATTTTGGAACGATAACTCTGCTTCCTTATAAAACAGAGGCTGTGAGAATTGAGCAGTTCAGGCCGATCTGTCTTCTTAACATTAGTTTCAAAATTTTCACCAACGTAGGGACTAATAGGCTCACGCAGATTGCACATTCTGTGGTGCAGCATTCCCAAACTGCTTTCATGCCGGACAGAAACATCCTAGAAGAGGTTGTGGTCCTTCATGAAACGCTTCACGAAATTCACATAAAAAAACTAGATGGAGTTGTTTTTAAGGTGGATTTCGAGAAAGCGTACGATAAAGTAAAATGGCCTTTTCTTCAACAGGCCTTGCGCATGAAAGGTTTTGATGAAGCCTGGCGACGCGAGGTAGAATCTTTCACGCAAAAAAGGAGTGTTGGAATTAAAGTGAATGACGGCATAGGTCACTATTTCCAGACACATAATGGACTGAGACAAGGTGATCCGATGTCTCCTATTTTGTTCAACATTGTAGTCGATATGTTGGCAATTCTAATAGGAAGGGCTAAGGAGGCTGGTCAGGTAGGTGCCTTGGTGCCTCATCTAGTTGATGGAGGTGTGTCTATCGTACAGTACGCCGATGATACTATCATCTTTATGGAGCATGACTTGGCAAAAGTAAGAAACATGAAGCTGGTGTTATGCTTATTTGAACAATTGACCGGGTTAAAGATTAACTTTCATAAAAGCGAATTGTTTTGTTTTGGAGGAGCCAATGAGGAACAAGAGGCTTATAGGCAATTGTTTGGGTGCGAATTCGGGGCTTTACCTTTTACGTATTTAGGTATACCAATTCACCACCGTAAGCTCACAAATAGAGAATGGAAGTGCATTGAGGATCGATTTGAGAAGAAACTGAGCTGCTGGAAGGGCAAGCTCATGTCATACGGAGGCCGATTAATTCTTATTAATTCGGTTCTCACTAGTATGCCTATGTTTCTCTTGTCTTTTTAGAGGTTCCAGTTGGAGTTAGGAAAAGGTTCGACTTTTATCGATCCCGATTCTTCTGGCAGAGTGATGAACTAAAACGAAAATATAGACTCGCCAAATGGGATATTATTTGTAGACCAAAAGACCAAGGGGTCTTGGCATTGAAAATCTTGAAGTCAAGAATAGATGTCTTCTCAGCAAGTGGCTGTCTAAGTTATCTGTAGAGACGGAGGCCACATGGGCACAGATTCTTCGTAGTAAGTATCTTCACTCCAAAATTTTGTCCCAGGTGACAGCGAGGCCGACCGACTCGCCTTTTTGGAGAGGGCTGATGAGAGTCAAATCAATTATTTTCAGTAGGACAAAGTTTATAATAAAAAATGGCACCACCACGCGATTCTCGGAGGATACTTGGCTAGGGGAAACAACCCTCGCGCTTCAATACCCGTCTCTTTATATTATTGTTCAACGACGAGACGCTTACGTTGCAACAGTATTTCAGTCCATCCCCCTCAATATTCAATTCAGGAGGACGCTAGGCGGAAATCGTTGGGAAGCTTGCCTCCATTTAGTGAGTAGACTGATGGAGGTTCAGCTGTCTCAACAACCCGATCAGTTGCGCTGGAAGCTTACTAGGACTGAAGAGTTTACAGTTAAATCAATGTATCTCGATGTTATCAATTCTAACTCCATTCCTAGTTCCAAATATGTTTGGAAAATCAAAGTTTCTTTAAAAATTAAAGTGTTTATGTGGTTTGTATATAAACAAGTCATTTTAACTAAGGACAATCCGGCAAAGCGTAACTGGACATGACCTACTAGATGAGGAAATACACTTTGGTTCCTGGTTGTATATGCACCCTATATGAGGTTTTATTTTTAACACTTTAATAAAAAGTCAAAATAGGTAAGAACTATTTTGACAAAACACTTGACTTACTTTTGCACTTATATATAAATGTCGACGAAAATAAAAACAAAAGTTGACCTCACAGCAAAAAAGACAAATTTTATTTGCTATTATAGGTCACTATTCACACTATTTTAGCCAAAAAATTGTCTTTTTTGAAAAGAAGTCAAAAGGATATATTTTTTGTGGATTTTATTTCTCACGAGTACAATAGAAGGTCAAGTTTATTTCAAAAACATTTTCAGGAATTTTTGACTTTTTATTGAATTACTATTTTTTTTTCTCATATAGGGTGCATATGTCCCCATAGACCAAAAGTTCCCCTCCCTACTAGATGTAGTTTTTGTGATCGGGATGAAACTATAAAACACCTTTTTCTTGACTGCCCGTTGGCAAAAGTTCTATGGCGGACGGTACACATAGCCTCTAATATTACTCCTCTGAATTACGCCAGCATGTTATTTGGGGCGTGGCTTAACGGGATAGAGTCCGAAACAGCGAGACACATTCGCGTATGAGTATGTGCTTTATTGTGGACAGTCTGGAACTGCAGAAACGATTTAGTTTTTAACAGAACAACAAATATTCATTTTTTGTAGGTTATCTTCTGAGCCACTGCGTTGATACGTATGTGGTCGCTACTCACTCCGTCGGAGGCGAGGGAGTGTTTGGTTACTGGATCTATCCGGTGGGAGATGGTAGCACGGGATATTTTCAATCGGTTTGGATGGCGGTCATGCACGGGATAGTTTCCCTATCTTTCTTATTCCAGCCGGTTGTGGCTTTATGGCTACTTTTTTTTATTGGCTCTCTGTGAGCTTTTCTTTACTTTCGTTGAGACTTTAAGACCTTTGTTAAACCTATTTACTATTTTATTAAGTTGACCGCATGCATCTTTCTGACGCAGAGACCGGGGGACGCGGCTCGTCTGACGTACCGCCCACACACTGACGTGTGGGCCCGGACCCACCCGTCAGCGGCCCAACGGCAGGGAGCCGTACGTCAGGGGATCCAGCTCCGAGACCGGGGAGCCCCTTTTAAAAAAAACGTAAAAAGAGAGAGTATCGATTAGAGATGTTTTTACGGAGGTGGGATCAAGCGAGCGAGCGATCAGGTTTTGAACTGAGCATCCGTGATGATGCAGGCGAGGCATACAGTCATACAGATAATACAGGTCACGGGGGATGTCGGCACCGAGCTCATCGGAGAGGTAGGACGCACGCAGGCGCTCGTCAGTGAGATTCTCCGGCCACGAGTCCCACCCACCCCACCCGCCCGCGGTGTGTCCGTCCCGGGAACGACGACGAACCCTGGCAGAGGCAGACTGCCTCCCCTGAAACAACGCGCGCACAGCAAGATGCAGCTAGCTACCGCGCGCGTCGAGCCGTCCACCGAGATTCGCCTCATGATGCATCTCTCGTGATCCGATGCAAAAAAACACATAACTTGATCAGCCCGGTTCATCAAATTAACAAATCATCATTATAGTCGCTTGAAGCCACTGCAAAGACGTACGAGATCGCAGAGACGACGTAAAGAAAACAGAGTAAAAACCGCAAGTAATCATGAGTGATCACTTAGCATGTGGTAGCACAAAGAATCTGGCAGGCGACACGGACAACCGGCACTGCCCGATGCTCTCCTCTCTCTCTCTCTCATGGCGCACAGAGGAGGAGGAGTAGAGGACAACCTGTTGACCGCCCCCGCCACCACCACCGTCCATCACGAGCCTCCAGGTCCAAGTCCACCACTGTCCCCGCTCTCTCTCACGCTAGCTCTCTTCTTATACACCGGCCGCCACATGGTTCGGCCGGCATTGCGCGCACACCACCGTCCCGACCTCCGTCGAGCTCCTCCTCCTCCTGAATTCATCGCGCAACTGTACGTATTCTAGCTACTCACCGCTTAATCAAGCTCGCCGGCTTCTGCTGCAATGGCGGCAACGACTCTCCGGCTGATGCTCAACATCTCCTTCCTCCTCTTTCTGGGCTCGCTCCTCCCGGTTGCATTGTCCACGACGTTCACGCTGACCAACTCCTGCGCCTACACGGTGTGGCCGGGCCTCTTGTCCGGCTCGGGCACGCCAGCGCTACCCACCACGGGCTTCGCGCTGGCGCCGGCGGAGTCGCGCGCCGTGGAGGCGCCCTCGGCATGGTCGGGCCGCATGTGGGGGCGCACCCTCTGCGCCACGGGCGCCGACGGGCGGTTCGCCTGCGCCACCTGCGACTGCGGCTCGGGCGCCGTGGAGTGCGCCGGAGGGGGCGCCGCTCCCCCCTGCTCGCTTGCGGAGTTCACCCTCGACGGCTCCGGCAGCAAAGACTTCTACGACGTGAGCCTCGTGGACGGCTCTAACATCCCCGTGGCCGTGCTCCCGCAGGGCGGCGGCGGAGAGGGGTGCGGCGCCACGGGGTGCCTCGCGGACCTGAACGGGCCGTGCCCGGCGGACCTGCGGGTGGCCGGGCCCGACGGCGCCGGCATCGCGTGCAAGAGCGCGTGCGAGGCGTTCGGGCGGCCCGAGGACTGCTGCAGCGGCGCGTTCGCCGGCGGGCCCGAGGCGTGCCGCCCGTCGGCCTACTCCATGTTCTTCAAGAACGCGTGCCCGCGCGCCTACAGCTACGCCTACGACGACGCCACGTCCACCTTCACCTGCGCCTCCGGCACCGCCTCCTACCTCGTCGTCTTCTGCCCCGCCGCCATGTCCAGGTAATTCCTCCATAAACCATCCGTGCATGCATGCGTACGTACGCGGCACACGTCCAGGAAAACCTTGTCACGTCGTACAACACATTGCGTACTACTAATGCTTGGCTTTGCCATTCCTGACGTGATGCAGCCTCAAGTCGTCCGTGGTGAGCACGAGCACGAGCACCTCGCCGCCGGCGCTGCCCCACGTCAACGACACCGTATCCTACCTGGGCAGGAGCCGCGACGCCGGCAGCGGCAGCGGGTGGCAGTACGCGCCGAGCTCGAGCCACGCTTCGTCTTCGGCGCCATGCCCCTTCGCCATCGCGGCAGTCGCCGCGTTCACGTGGCTCTACGGCAGCAGCGCCGGGCGCCACTGGCCGCTTCTGTCCCCGTCCTAGTCAGCGCCATGCATGCCAGCACACGGCACGGCACCGCCCGGCGAGGTGCATGCAACGCAACGCAACAGCCATGCGAGCCGACAGTTTGACCTCGGGCCGTAGTAGTAGAATCACTTGTATAGATTATTGTAGCGAGTCTGATTTAGCAAGCAAGCAAGGCGGTGGAGAAAAGTTTTGAATCGAGCCTCCACCCAGATCGCAGCAACCAGCTTGCCATTTGTACTTCTTTTATCAGATTGGAGGAGAGAAGGGAGCATAGGCCAGGTGGGCCGGTGCCTCCATCACATGGTCGACAATGGGCTCTGCAGCACACTGCAGAACCCAGATGTGGACGACGTTCCCCATCTCGAGACAGACGTGACATGATCGGGGTCACGAGGGATCAGTGCAAAGGTGGCCGACCTTGTTGGTTACTGCTTGTCCGTCAGGTCAGGTCAGGTCAGGTGGTGCCAAATTGCTAGGTTAGCACGCGCAGCTGCACTGTGGGAGTTTCAGTCGCGCATGTGTCTACTTGCAAAAAGGAACAGCAATATGTGTCCTTCCGGCTCTAGCTAGATAGATAGATTCTGGTGAATCTTGGCTCAAAGTTGCAAGTTGCTCCACCTTTTTTTCGTACGCATCTTCTTCTTCTTTTGATCTTCTGTTTTGTAATCCAAGATCCTATATGTTTTGATTAGATTCTTGTGGAGCCCCTTGTCGGCTCGAAATGTGACGCAGATCCCCTGCAACTTGGCCTCGCTACCTCCAGAGCAACGTTACAGGGTGTGTTGGGTAGCAGTTCGAAATTTATACTCAAAATCATTCCATTCAGAGCGCTGGACTTCTAAATTCTCATAAGGTCCTCCAGGACTTTTTTTTCTACAGCTTGTTGAATTATTTTGATGGTTCAAGATGCCGCGGATGCTTCTCAAGCTCGGCATCGTGAGAGCGTTCGATTCGGTGGCGTGGCCTTTTCTGCTCGACACACTTCGGCACCTAGGCTTTGGAAACCGTTGGTGCGGGTGGATCTCTATTCCGCTCTCCACCATGTCCACGCGTGTGCTCGTCAATGGCGTCCCCGGGCCGCCAATTCTTCACGCATGCGGGCTGCGGCAAGGGGACCCTATTTCTCCAATGCTCTTCGTCATTGTCATCGACATACTCAACTCACTTCATTAGCGAGCCGTCGAGCAAGGCCTCCTCCAGCGGTTGACCACAAGACACCTGGCTTCAAGTGTCTCCCTCTATGCGGACGTCGCCATCTTCCGCCACCCCGACACCTGCGACATCCGCACCATTCACTGCTTACTCGACATCTTCAGAAAGCTTCAGGGCTCCGCACAAACTTCGCCAAGTGCTCGACCTCGCCCATCCGGTGCACCGAGGAGCACGTTGCCACGATCGCGGCTGGGATGGCATGCCCGATTGCCCACTTTCCCGTGAAGTACCTCGGCCTCCCGCTCTCCATCCGCAAGCCCTCGACGATCGATCTCATGCCGCTCGTCGACAAACTTGAGAAGAAGCTCTCCACTTGGCTTGGATCCATGCTCTCCCTCAGGGACCGCCTTGCGCTCTGTACGCACGCCCTCTGCGCCATGCCCATTCACATCCTCGTCGCCATCGCCGTCAAAAGGACAATCCTCGCTCGGGTTAACCGGATCATTTGAGGCTTCCTCTGGGTTGGCCGCAAGGATGCGCGTGGAGGGATATGCCGTGTGAGTTGGGACCGAGTGTGCCGCCCCACCTTCCTCGGCGGCATGGGAATTCGCGACCTACAACGCGCTGGTGTCGCCCTGCGCACCAGATGGCTGTGGCTCTAGTGTACTGACACTTCGCGTCCCTGGAGTCAGCTTCACCTCCTTCACGACCTGGCAGCCATGCAGATTTCCAGAGCCTCCACTATCTGGGAGGTGCGCAACGGTCGTTCATGCAAGTTCTGGACAGATTCCTGGATCGAGGGCAAGGCCATCTCTAAGCTTGCGTCTCTGGTATTCCGTATGGTCTCTCGACGCCATCGCCGCGATCGGACGGTGGCTGAGGGCCCACCTAGGAGTGCGCGGGTGCGTGATATCGCCGGCGCGCTCGGCCCTGCCGCCCTTGTTAAGTACGTCGACCTCTGGCATATGTTGCAGAGCACAACCCTCGCGGTCGGGCAGGATGTGCTACGTTGGAGGTGGACGGAGTCCGGCGTCTACTCGGCCAAGTCCTGCTATCTTGAGCTCTTCCATGGTTCTACGACCGGCTGATACGTCCATTTTGCATCATGTTTTCTTACTATTATTTATAATGTTTTTATCCACAATAATGCTTTTTGGAGTAATTCTAATGCCTTTTATCTCATAATTTGCAAGGTACACACCAAGAAGGAGAATTCCGGCAGCTGGAAATCTGGACCTGAAAAAGCTACGCCAGGCTACCTATTCTGCGTAACTCCAAACACGTTGAAACTTCACGGGGATTTTTTATGGAATAAATAAGAATTACTGGAACAAATAACCACCAAAGGGGGGCCACCAAGTGGGCACAACCCACCTGGGCGCGCCAGGCACCCCTGACGCACCCTGAGGGGGGGGGGGTTGTGGCCTCCTCGACCCATCTCCGGTGCCCATCTTCTGGTATATAAGTCATTTTGACCTAAAAAAAGAGGAGGACTTTCGGGACGAAGCGCCGCCGCCTCGAGGCGGAACTTGGGCAGGAGCACTTTTGCCCTCCGGTGGAGCGATTCCGCCGGGGGAACTTCCCTTCCGGAGGGGGAAATCATCGTCCTCATCATCACCAACAACTCTCCCATCTTGGGGAGGGCAATCTCCATCAACACTATCTCATCTCAAACCCTAGTTCATCTCTTGTGTTCAATCTTGTTACCAGAACTATAGATTGGTGCTTGTGGGTGACTAGTAGTGTTGATTACATCTTGTGGTTGATTACTATATGGTTTATTTGGTGGAAGATTATATGTTCAGATCCAATATGCTATTTAATACTCCTCTGATCATGAGCATGTTTATTATTTGTGAGTAGTTATTTTTGTTCTTGAGGTCACGGGAGAAATCATGTTGCAAGTAATCATGTGAACTTGGTTTGTGTTCGATATTTTGATAGTATGTATGTTATGATTCCCTTAGTGGTGTCATGTGAACGTCGACTACATGACACTTCATCATATTTGGGCCTAAGGGAATGCATTGTGGAGTATCAATTAGATGGTGGGTTGCGTGAATGAAAGAAACTTAAACCCTAGCTTATGCGCTATTCCGTAAGGGACCGATTGGATCCCAAAGTTTAATGCTATGGTTAGAATTTATTCTAAATACTTTTCTCGTACTTGCGGATGTTTGCGGGAGGGTTAATCATAAGTATGAGGTTTGTTCAAGTAAGAACATCACCTAAGCACCGGTCCACCCACATATCAAATTATCAAAGTAGCAAACACAAACCGAACCAACATGATAAAAGTGACTAGATGAAATTCCCGTGCACCCTCAAGAACGCTTTGCTTATCATAAGAGACCATTTTGGCATGTACTTTGCCTCAAAAGGATTGGTATACCTTTCTGCACTTTTGTTACTACTATCGTTACTTGCTCGTTACAAATTATCTTGCTATCAAACTACTCTGTTACTTCCAATTTCAGCACTTGCAGACACTACCTTACTGAAAACTACTTGTCATTTCCTTCTGCTCCTCGTTGGGTTCGACACTCTTACTTATCGAAAAGAGCTACACTTGATCTCCTATACTTGTGGGTCATCAAGGCTATTTTTTGGCGCCGTCGCCGGGGAGTGAAGCGCCTTTGGTAAGGAAACATTTATATAGCACGCTGAAATTTATTGTCACTTGTTACTATGGAAAACAATCCTTCGAGGGGTTTGTTCGGGGTATATTCACCTCATTCGGAACCACAATTAATTACCCCTCAACCTACTGAAAATATTGAATATGAAATTCCTTCGGGTATGATAGAACAACTGCTAGCTAATCCATATGCAGGAGATGGAACCAAATATCCTGATATGCACTTGATATATGTGGAACAAATTTGTGGATTGTTTAAGCTTGCAGGTTTACCCAGGGATCAAGTTATGAAAAAGGTTTTCCCTTTATCTTTGAAGGGAAAATCATTGGCATGGTATAGGCTATGCGATGATATTGGATCATGGAATTGGAATCATTTGAAATTGGAGTTTCATCAAAAAACATTATCCTATGCATCTAGTTCATCATGATCGGAATTATTTATATAATTTTTAGCCTCGTGAAGGAGAAAGTATCGCTCTAGCTTGGGGGAGGCTTAAGTCAATGTTATATTCATGCCTCAATCATGAGCTCTCAGGAGAAATTATTATCCAAAAATTTTATGCTCGGCTTTCTCGTAATGATCAAACCATGCTTGATACTTCTTGTGATGGTTCTTTTATGAAGAAGACTATTGAATTCCGGTGGGATCTTTTGGAAAGAATTAAACGCAACTCTGAAGATTGGGAACTCGACGAAGGTAAAGAGTCAGGTATTAAAATTAAATATGATTGTGTTAAATCTTTTATGGATACCGATGCTTTTCAAAAGTTTAGCACTAAATATGGACTTGACTCTAAGATAGTAGCCTCCTTTTGTGAATCATTTGCTACTCATGTTGAACTCGCTAAAGAGAAGTGGTTTAAATATCACCCACATATTAAAGAAGAAACTAAAGAACCGGTACCAGTTAAAGAAGAAACTATACCTTATAATGTTGATCCAGTTGTTCCTTCTGCTTATATTGAGAAACCGCCTTTCCTTGTCAGGATAAAGGAACATGCTAAAGTTTCAACTGTGGTTAACAAAAGCTACATCAGAACACCTAAACCTGATGAAAAAAATTTAAATCTGAACCTAGTATTTCTATGGTTAAAGATCTCCTAGAAGAATATATAGATGGGCATGCTATTTACTTCTGTGAAGAAGCTGCTAGAATTGCCAAACCTGATAAAAAGGATAAACATAGACCTATTGTTGGCCTGCCTGTCATCTTAGTTAAAAATAGTAGATCACCGTTATCATGGTTTATGTGACATGGGTGCTAGTGTGAGTGCTATTCCTTACACTTTATATCAAGAAATTATGAAAGATATAGCACCTGCAGAGTTAGAAGACATAGATGTTACTATTAAACTTGCTAATAGAGAGACCATATCACCATTTCGGATTGTTAGAGATGTTGATGTCTTGTGTGGTAAAATAAAATACCCTTTTTATTTTCTTGTTCTTGGTTCCCCACAGGATGAATTTTGTCCCATTATCTTTGGTATACCTTTCTTGAATACAGTTAATGCTAAGATAGATTGTAAGAAACAAACTGTTGGTGTTAGCTTTGGTGATGAGTCTCATGAGTTTAATTTTTCCAAGTTTAGTAGAAATCTTCATGAAAAAGAATTGCCTAGTAAGGATGAATTAATTGGTCTTGCTTCTATTGCTGTTCCACCTACTGATCCTTTAGAACAATATTTGCTAGACCATGAAAATGATTTACATATGCATGAAAGAAATGAAATAGATAAAATTTTCTTTGAACAACGTCCTCTGCTTAAACACAATTTGCCTATTGAAACTCTAGGAGGTCCTCCTCCACCTAAAGGTGATCTTGTGTTTGAATTAAAACAATTGCCAGACACTTTGAAATATGCTTATCTTGATGAAAATAAGATATATCATGTTATTATTAGTGCTAACCTTTCAGAACATGAAGAAGAAAGATTATTGAAAGTTCTAAGGAAGCACCTTGCTGCTATTGGATATACTCTTGATGATTTAAAGGGCATTAGTCCCACTCTATGTCAGCACAAAATTAATATGGAAGCTGATGCTAAACCCGTTGTTGATCACCAACGTTGGTTAAATCCAAAAATGAAGGAAGTGGTAAGAACGGAAATCTTAAAACTTCTGGAAGCAGGTATAATCTATCCTATAGCTGATAGTAGATGGGTAAGTCTTGTTCATTGTGTTCCTTGGAAAGAATTGTTACAGGCTATAGAATGATAATTGACTTTAGAAAATTAAACAAAGCAACTAGCACTACAAAAAAAGACACATCCATGACATTTTGGGCCTAGGAATTTTTTCTATCATACTTATGACACTTCTATGACGATAATTGTGACAAAACCCGGTATCATTATAGATGTGGTGGGTCCTACTTCCATGATAAAAATTATGACAGAAAATGGGCTTTTCGTCCTGGGCGGGCTGGAGACGCAACTGCATGACATTCTTTGGGCCGTCCATTACGGAAAAAACCGTGGTAGAAGCGAGGGCGAGGAAAATATCGGGGTGTTCCCGGTTAAGGTGGTGGTCGGGGCCGAGCGATGCGCGTTTCTCTCGTACACGCACGCGCGTGGGTGTGAGGCGTTGGGCTCTATTTGAACCCGAGCGATTGCACTACAGGCTACACGTTACTGAACCTGAGCGATCGATCGATGGCTGTTAACTAAACCCGATCGAGCGATTCCTTCGCTACTGCTGCTAACTGAAGCCGATCGATGCTGCCTCTGGATGAACGGCGAGCGTTGCTGGGGGGGTTTAGATGAACAGTTCCCGGTGGGGGTGGATGAACAGGACCCCGTGGTGTTGCCTCTGGATGAACAGGACCTCGATCAATCGAGCCGGTTGAGGCTGGATGAACAGGACCCCGTGAAGGGCAGGATGAATAGGACCACCCCGTGGAGGGCTGGCTGAATAATAGACGGTGGAGGGCTGGATGAACAGTAGCCCGTGGAGGGGTGGTTGAACAGGAGCGCGTGGAGAGGGCTGGTTGAACAGTAGCTGGTGGAGTAGCGCGCGGTGAAGGCTGGATGAATAGGAGCCCGTGGATGAACAGTCGCAGGTGGAGGCTGGAGGAGGTCGACAGAGGATGAACAGTAGCCCGTGGAGGCTAGAGGGGGTCGATGGTGGAGATGAACAGTATCCCGTGGAGTCCCGCTTTGCGGTACGCCACACCCCTCTCAATGAACAGGACCCCTGTTTCGACCGTAGCGCTCCAACACAAGTCCGTTTCCTCCGTTTTGTAGTACGCCACAACCCTCCCGATCAATAGGACCCCCGTTTCGACCGTAGGAGGTCCGTTTCCTCCGTTTTGCGGTACGCCAGACCCCTCTCGATAAACATGACCCTGTTTCGAACGTGGCCGGTCGAACACAAGGCCGTTTCCTCCGTTCTGCGGTACGCCAGACATCGTTTCCATCGGTTGTTCCGTCCAAGCCGGTTGGCTCCCACGCGTTTCGTGGCCTCCCGATGAACACGAGGCATTCCGTTGCCTCCCCATGAACACGATGATGACACAGTTTCTATGTTCCGACCCAGCCATGTACACGAGCATTGGCTGTACATACGCCCGAGTGGGCGTTCGAGACCCCGCCCGTATGTATGTATGGGGCCGTATTTACTTTCTTGCACCCTGGCCGCTGTACGTACATGTACATGCTACGTGCGCGCCTCTACTACGACACGTGCGCGCCTCTACATCGACCAGTATGTACGTACACGTTCGCGACCAGAATGACAACGCTACGTACGCTTCGACCAGGTGGGTCCCGACTGTCAGGCACTTCCTTACGTGCGAAGATGTAGCTGGTGGGTCCCAGCAGTCAGGGGGGCGAATCGTTTTTTTGCCCGGACGCACTTACTTGCGTGCGAAGATGTAGCTGGTGGGTCCCAACAGTCAGGGGAAACATTTTATCGTGAAATACAGTGGCCCGTCTGGTGGGTCCCCGATGTTAGGTGGAGGAATAATTACTTTGCGCGTAATAAGGAGGCACTTCCTTGCTGCGGCCGTGGACCCAGCTGTCAGCCTCTCCATGTACAGTACTCTTTCGATGGAAGTCGTTCCTTGACCACGTTGACCACACCGCGCCGAGAACACCAGGGCGGTGGATGACGGCGAGGCCTAGGAAGGGGACGACGCGGAGCCGGGGAAGACGCGACAGTGGAAGCCCGCGCAGAGAGGAGTACGAGGGTTCACTGTTCGGCTGCGGTGTGAGGCTGCCGTCGCCGCAGGGCCTGGCCACCGATGGGAATAGTAGGGGGCGGTGAGGCCTCTGCAGCAGCACAGCCGGCCACGGGAGGCAGGAGCATGCGGCACCACCGGCGCTACTTTGGGCGGCTGGAGCAAGAAGACCAGAGGTTGAATAAGCACTACAGCCGTTGGATGGACATCATACGGTCACTGGAGCTAGAATCGTTCATATTGACTAAGTTGACAAAGCACTCCATCCCCGTCAACTTAGTAGGCCCACAAGTTAGCCACCCACCAAGGTGGGTCCCAACTAGCAGGTGGAGTATTCATTTTTTTGTGCGTAATAAGGAGGCACTTCCGGTGGGTCCGAGCTGACAGCAGGGGAAACTTTTTTTCACAAAATACGGTGGCCCGTCCGGTGGGTCCCAGCATTCAGGGGGAAACGTTTATTTTGCCAAATACGATGGCCAATCCGGTGGGTCCCTGCTGTCAGCTGGAGGAATAATTATTTTCCGCGTAATAAGGAGGCACTTCCTTGCGGTTGCCGTGGACTCAGCTGTCAGCCTCTCCACGTACAGTACTCTTTCGATGGAAGTCGTTTCTTGACCACGTTAACCACGCCGCGCTGAGAGCACCAGGGCGGTGGACGACGGCGAGCGGCGAGGCCTAGGAAGGGGACGACGCGGAGCCGGGGAAGACACGGCAGTGGAAGCCCGCGCGGAGAGGAGTATGAGGGTTCACTGGTTCGGCTGCGGTGTGAGACTGCCGTCGCCGCAGAATAACAGGGGGTGTGGGTGAGTGGAGGGATGGCCTGGCCAGCGGTGGGAGTAGTAGGGGGCGGTGAGGCCTCCGCGGCAGCACAGCCGACCACGGGAGGCAGGAGCAGACGGCACTACCGGCGCTGCTTTGGACGACTGGAGCAAGAAGACCAGAGGTTGAAGAAGCACTACGGCCCTTAGATGGACATCGTACGGTCACTGCAGCTAGAAATCGTTCATATATATATTGACTAAGTTTACAAAGCCCTTGGTACGTGTCAACTTAGTAGGCCCATAGGTCAGCTTCGAAACGGTGCGCCCCAAATGTTAGGGGAGGAATCATTTTTTGGGCGGGTGAAGGTAGAATATCCGAGATTAAAGAAGAAGCACGGCATCCGTTGGATGTACATCCAACGGCCACTGCTGCTAGAACAGTGTGTTGACTATAATAAGTTAACAAAGTCTTGCATACGCGTCAACTTCTTTTTTTTAGGGAGGCGTCAACTTAGTAGGTCCACAAGTGTGTGGCAGAGAACTTATAGCCTATTTGCGATTTATAAGAATGTACAACCCATTTTTGAATTCTAATGACATTTACTACAACTCATTTACAGTTTGTTAAAAATACAACATATTTTCTAGCTAGAACAATGATTAATAATTTCAACCAACCGTTTAAGACAGAATTCAATAAATTTTTTCATATTTTGATGGGATTCAAAATATTTTTATCCCGATTTTTTTTCCAGATTAAATATAAATTTGTATTACGTAAAAATCTAACGAAACATTGCGCGCGCGCAACAATTAAAAATGGAAAAAGTCCATTTTAAACCTTGAACTTGTAGTGATCGGGCGAAATGAACCCTCAAATCGAAATTCCGGTCGATTACACCCTAAACTATGCAATTCCGGTCTAAATCAAACCCTGGCATCGTTTGAACTGGGATTTGTCTGGTGGGCCGGCCCGCTAGAGTATTATTTCGTTTAAGAGCAAAAATTCCAAAGGGCGCGCACCCTGCTCACTGCTAAACCAGCCCGCTTTAGTATTTGTTTTCGTTAAATAATAGGGCGCTGTGGTGGCTCGAACCGAAGATCACTTTTGATTAATCGAAATCAACAAACAACCAGGACAACACTTGCGTTGTGTTCACTTTCTCCATTTTTCTTCCTTTTCATCTTTCTTTTCTTTCTCTTTCCTTTTTCTTTTCCATTTTTTGCTTTTTTCTGAAATTCGTGAACCGGCCCATTTGGAGCTATTGAATCTGAAAAAGTTCTATGGGACTGGCTTGAACTCGCGACCTCAGTCTTGTTATTTGCTGGAATTTTGCCAACCAAACTAGTGAGTTCAACTGATAGATTGACGACGCTAAACATTATGCTTCAAACTTCTTTCGAACATTCGAGAATATTATGCACTGAAGATTTTGTAATATCATGCAATGAACATTCTGGAAAAACTATAAATATATGTGTTCAACAATTTTCAAATATGCATTGAACATTTGTATTATGTGATAAACATTTTTGAAAATACGCAGTGAACATTTTTGTAATATATGTTGAACTATTTTCGAATAAACATTGAACATTCATGGACCTTTGTGATAAACATCTTTTTTTCATGGACGTTTTTGAATCCATGAACATTTTGTTCAAAATTCGTAAAAAGAAAATCTTTTGAAATTCTGGTTCACAAGGTTCTTTTTTCCGCTTGCTATTTCCTAGTAAAACGGCCAATAATCATCTTTCCAAGTTTTGTTCTTTGGTTTCAAAAAATCCCATTTTTCGAAATGTTCGTGTATCCATAATTTTCTTTAGAATTAAAAAAATGTACCAGTTTTCAGGAAAAAAATGTTCGTGATTTCAATTTTTTGGGGGGAGTTTAAATAATGTTGCTGTTTCCGAAAATTGTTCGAATGTTTATAAGTTTACTCACGATTTCTAAAAGTGTTCGCGGTTTCATACAACGTTCATGCTTTTTGTCAAAATAATGTTTTGTGCTCATAATTTTAAAAACGTTCAGATGTGCGTCCGGGTTAGTTCTTAAACGTTTGTGCTGCACTGGAAATCAGATAGCTCTGTTGGTCAACTGGCTAGCAGTAGTTCTTTAGATCCATTCGGTTTCAGGTTCGGACCCTGAGGTTCGCAATTTTTATTAATTAAAGCGCTACAGCCTGTGCGCTAGGTTCGCAATTTTTACTATTTATTCAAGCGCTACAGCTTGTGAGCTAGCTTTTGTTGCAGTGTACAGAATTTTTTTTAGCAGACCAGAAATACAAATGGGCTGGCCTAGTGCGGCGAACTCATTGGCCCACGAGGCTGTGCGCAGCAGCGCCCTCAACAAAATCCCATCAATTCCGGTCATTCAAACGATGCGAAGGTTTGATTTAGACCGGGATTGCGTAGTTTAGGGTGCAATCGACTGGGATTTTGAGTTGAGGGTTCGTTTCGCCGAACGTCTACAAGTTTAATGTTTAAAATGGACTTTTTCCATTAAAAATTAAGATTTTTAAAATCCATAAATACTATTTTATAAACTAATTTCATGCTTGGTGCATTTTTTTTATAGTTACTGCCCAGTTTTTGTAATTATATCCCATTTATTATTTTTAAAGCCCATTTTTCTGTTAAGCCTAATGCATCCCTCTTAGGAAAGATTTGCAGCCCAGCGGGGCGGAGAATAACAAGTTGACCTTGCCTGGGTATTTCTCAAAAAACGTATAGCTGTGCTAGCCATTTTAATCTTGAAAAAAAATTAATATCTGGACTGGATATCTGTCCTGGGCTAGACGTGCCACAGCCCGCCCAGTTAATACCCTACTCTCCTCTGAACAACAACGAAAACATCGCCAAGAAAAACTCTGCAGTGCTCACGCCTCAAAAACACAAATACTGTTCGAGCTGTTTGGTCCCAGCTGTCGGCCGCACCTTATGCAATTCTCTCGTTTATATTTACTACATAGGTTGACAATAGTGTGGGACCGTGATGTCAGGAAAGCAGGAGGAAGCAAAAAAATATAGTTGTACATAATAAGGAGGCACTTGCGCACGTACCTGTCATCCAGCCATAATAAAGTCATCTCCTGAATCCTCATGTTCATTGACCATGTTAACAATGCTCGGCGCCATGGCGAGCACAACAACTCGAAGGACGACGGAGAGGGCTTCGCGGGCCCTACGGATGGTCTGATACAGCACCCGCTGCTCATTCAGGAAGCTAGGATAATCGGACACCTATGAGCACCTTCGAAATACTGAGACGGCATGAAACGGTAAGGCCGCGCTTGGGAGATCTGATTTATTTCACACCTGTATTAAGATACAAGTGTAATTTACTTGTCATCGGAAACAACACGTAAAATACAGGCGTAATGAAACCAAGGGCCCGAGGTCTGTAAGTAAAACCGGCGGGTTACGCGTGTAATTTGAGAGACCGGTGTATATTTTACTAGTCGAAATCAACCAACCAAGCGCTTCGCCCAAGACCATATGCTTTTATTTACAAGCATCAGTTTTACAAGCGGTTTTGGTTGGAAAACGACGATCCAATCACGGCCTAAGATGATGAGTTGGTCGGAAGATCATATGGTTTCACGTCTAACCTACCCGACTTGTCGTATAGGCTATGAATGAAAGATAAGACGATGAACTTCTTAAGCACGGAAACAACATAAGAGGATGATCTTCCTAACAAGCAAATCACTGTCATTAGATCGACATGCAAAACAATACGAAGCATTATTCTCAGGAGGCACGGTGAACAGCTCGTGATGCCGCATGCCACAACATTCCAAGCTCAACTTTGCAATCAAACACAAGGTCTAGCATTACATAGACAATATTCAGAACAAACTCTTAAAATATCTTACATAAGTCAACATTCATGTGACTATGCATCTTAGCAGAGTAAATATTTACTTCTGAACTGAAGACAGGAATAGGAAAAAATGATCGACGTTGCTCACAGCAAAGGGCGTCCCACTCAAAAATATCAAATCATGTCTTCTGGCTAACATCAATGAGCAAAATTTGACAAGGTTTTCCAATTCTAATATATTAAACTAATGTCAACTTTGACAAGCTTTTCCCATTCAAAATATGTAATGCCTATGATTGTGGAACGGGCAGGGTTTGTCATCAGTTTGTCATCTGATAGTCCGGTGGCTCAAGGTGACGACGAATGATTAAAGAACCATTCGATGTGTTGTGCATGATGAAGTATTATGGACATTTTGTGCAGTTCCACTAAAATCAAGCTGAGCATCCCTGTGGATTTCGTATTTATATGCTGCCAGAAAACAAAGACACATCAGCACGCACATGAATATTGGCCCCAGTGTCAACCTACCAATCGGTGGACTAACAAACTGAAAGTACGGTAGACAGATTACCATACCCAGATGCCCCATCATTGTTGCTTAGAGTGACATTGACAGACTTGGAGTCCTGTCCTGACTTCTTGGTACTTGTTTGGGCACTTGTTTGCCAAGTGTTCCTCCGAACCACAAGTAAAGCAGCCATCTCTCCTTTTGTCTTTCTTCTTACCCTTCTTAATGGTCCACGCTGGAAGCACCATTCAATCATATAGTCCGGTGGCTCAAAGTGACGACGAATGATTAGAGAACCATACGATGTATTGTGCATGATGAAGTATTATGGAGGACACAAATCATCTGGACATTTTGGGCAGTTCCACTAAAATCAAGCTGAGCATCCCTGTGGAAATCGTATTTATATGCTGCAAGAAAACAAAGACACAACAGCACACACATGAATATTGGCCCCAGTGTCAACCCACCAATCGGTGGACTAACAAACTGAAAGTACGATAAACAGATTACCATACCCAGATGCCCCATCATTGTTTCTTAGAATGACATTGACAGATTTGGAGTCCTGGCCTGGCTTCCTGTACTTGTTTGGGCACTTTTTGCCCAGTGCACTCCACGTGTTGTAGAGTTTTCTATGCTCTCTGCAGACTAGTCATGTCACCAGCGTCTAATAATACTCTGTAAAGCTTCTCGATCATTCTTTGTGTAATGTAGCACAAATAGTGACTGCTTCTTTCTGCAAAGTGGTAAGACAAACTAGACCCACTAGTGCAGCAGTTTGCCTTAGACACATTGGCTCCTTTTGTGCAGTTCAACTAAAATCAAAGTCGGAATAAAACCGAGCTTTAATTTTGATATCCCTGTAAGCAACAAATAGTATAAGGGAAACAATTACTGAGAAATAACGGTTGATGACTTGTACTCCCAGAAGAAAAACATCTACTGATCTACCTTATCTTAATGGGAAACAAAGCAGTCGAGTAGCAATTCTCAATCAGTGTGATTCATTCATATTAACTGAGACATTATCTTAACAATGCCTTGTTTCAACATGTATAAAGAACGACAAAGCAGAAAAGTATCATTCCTAAAACAATGCGACTGATTCATTTTAACAGAGACATTATCTTAACAATACCTTGGTTAAACATGTAGAAAGAACTACAAAGCAGAATAGTACCATTTGTAAAACACTGTAACTGATATATAATAACAGAGACATTATCTGAACAATACATTTCTTAAACATGTACTCCGGTCGATCCCTAACAGAAATGGTACTCCCGCCGATCCCTAACAAGTGTTGCAGTTTTGAACTAAGATTCAGTAGTTAATTCTGGGGAAAGCCAGTACTGACCTTTAAGGACTAAGATTTGAAACAACTCGTGAGGAAGACCTGAGAGAGATCTCAACACATATATGGAAATCCGGTCTCATTTTGTGCAGTTCCACCAAAATTAAGCGAAGCAAAATGTCGCAATAGCAACAAGTTGAATAGATATCCCTGTTTTAACAGAGGCAAAAAAGGAATCAATTACTGACCAATAAAGGAGGATGAACCATACAGCCACAAAAATGGTAATCCCGCCAATCCCTAACAAGTGTTGCAGTTTTGGAATAAGATTCAGTAGTTAATTCTGAGAGTGGCATTGCTTAATTTTACCAGCGGCATTAGATTAACAAAAAGCATAAACAGTTCCAGGGGAGAGTGGGCGCAACAACAACATGTGCTTCCATCTACTTATAAAGGGGGTGATGCAGAGTTAGTTGTAACAAAGCAACAAGCATTATGTCTGGGTTGGTCCCATTTTTGTTCACTACTTAATGGGAAAAGACAACAATACAATAGCTTCAATTCAACATTTATTTAAAACAGTACCAATACAAGTAGCATAACATCTCGAAACACACTGCACGATCATGTGGATGAAGGCAAGTACCAACCTGGCATGACGCACACAAGATCACGTACTAATCTGCCAATACGGTGTGACATTTAAGTTTGCTATAGCAACAAGTTTAATAGATATCCCTGATTTAATAGAGGCAAAAAAGGAAACAATTACTGCCAATAAAGGAGGATGAAACATGCGGCCACAAAAAGAAGCATCTACCTTATCTTGATGGAAAACAAAGTATAGGACAGTAGCATTTCTAAAATGATTGCATTGATTCATATTAACAGAGAAATTCTCTTAAAATAGTTTAGTAGTTAATTCTGAGAGTGGCATTGCTTAAAATACAATAGCTTCAATTCAACATTTATTTAAAACAGTACCAATACAAGTAGCACAACATCTCAAAACACACTGCACGATCATATGGATGGGACATGGGACATGCCAGCACCATGTGCGTCCACACGTATAAATGGGTGATGCAGAGTATGTAGCCAAGAAGCATATCTGCGTTGGTCCCATATTTTTTATCTTTGAAACTTTTTCTGATGTGAGGGCAGCAAATCTAGTCCTGCATAAACTACCCAACACCCCAGTTTCTTTCCCTTTTTAACAAAAAGTTCGGTTCCTTACAGATGTGTGTACTGGGTTACCCCCTTTTCCCCTTTTCGACCAACAAAGCGGCTGGATAGCTAGTCTATACTACTTTCCCTCCCTCATTTCCTCATTGAACCACGTCCTAGATTCATGCTCCACCCCATCGCACCCTTCTTTCCTCTTTGAACCAAGACCTAGATTCGACTACTGAATCCAAAAAGATCAGCATGCAGCTAGACCAATGATGGTTTCAAATAAACTTATACCTTAGGGTCATCGAGATGTGGCAAGGCGTGTGGCGGGAGGTCGGATCTTCCCACACTACGTACGACAGCAAGGAAGAAGGGGTCGGTGGCCCTCCCGCACAGGCGCTGGGTGAAAGAGAAAAGCGCAGCCGGCAGTGGATTGCCTCCCTCACCGAAGGCGATAGAGTGAACGCTGCACCTCCTCCCCTACCTGGTGTGACGGGATCCGGACGCCTCCTTCGCCAGCTGTGAGGGGGGTGAGAGAGACAAAGGCCACAACACAGCCTTGTTTAGATCTGGTGAAGAGGGTGAGAGACAGTGAATATAGCAAAGCCTAGCAAAGGAACGCTGAGCCTCCAACGTGTATATATATATGTAGTGCGACGAGAGTGTGGAGAGTGCAAACCCTAGCGAACAAGCGCTGAGGCTCCAGCTTATATATATACTGTAGTACCGACTGAGCTCCGGTGCCTTAACCGCACCTGCTTTTGGTTGTATGAAAGGTGGGCCAACCACATTTTGGGCCCACCTGTCATAAACCCAAAGGCAGCTGCACTAAAGTCAAGGAAGCTGTGTCCATATAGTACTCATGTATACGACTAATATATAGTTGAGTGGTTTTCTTATTCTCTCCACAACAATCATTTTAAATTGTGTAAGTACGAAACCAAACTCTTTATTTAACATACTAGTGAAGAAAACTACCACTCCACCTGTTCCTAAATATTTGTCTTTCTAGAGATTTCAACAAATGACTACATACGGAGCAATATGAGTGAATCTACACTGTAAAAAATGTCTATATACATCCGTATGTGGTAGTCCATTGCAAACCACTTGAAAGACAAATATTTAGGAATGGAGGGAGTACTTCCGATGAACTAACGATTGATAACCCACAAGTATAGGGGATCGCAACAGCTTTCGAGGGTAGAGTATTCAACCCAAATTTATTGATTCGACACAAGGGGAGCCAAAGAGTATTCTCAAGTATTAGCAGTTGAGTTGTCAATTCAACCACACCTGGAAACTTAGTATCCGCAACAAAGTGTTTAGTAGCAAAGTAATATGATAGTGGTGGTAGCGGCAACAAAAAAGTAAAGAAAGCAAAGTAATATTTTTGGTGTTTTGTAGTGATTGTAACAGCAGCAACGAGAAAGTAAATAAGCGTAAACCAGTATATGGAAAGCTCGTAGGCATCGGATCAATGATGGATAATTATGCCGGATGCGGTTCATCATGTAATAGTCATAACATAGGGTGACACAGAACTAGCTCCAATTCATCAATGTAATGTAGGCATGTATTCCGTATATAGTCATACGTGCTTATGAAAAAGAACTTGCATGACATCCTTTGTCCTACCCTCCCGTGGCAGGCAGCGGGGTCCTATTGGAAACTAAGAGATATTAAGGCCTCCTTTTAATAGAGAACCGGAACAAAGCATTAGCACATAGTGAATACATGAACTCCTCAAACTATGGTCGTCACCGGGAGTGGTCCCGATTATTGTCACTTCGGGGTTGCCGGATCATAACACATAGTAGGTGACTATAGACTTGCAATATAGGATCAAGAACTCACATATATTCATGAAAACATAATAGGTTCAGATCTGAAATCATGGCACTCGGGCCCTAGTGACAAGCATTAAGCTTAGCAAAGTCATAGCAACATCAATCTCAGAACATAATGGATACTAGGGATCAAACCCTAACAAAACTAACTCGATTACATGGTAAATCTCATCCAACCCATCATCGTCCAGCAAGCCTACGATGGAATTACTCACGCACGGCGGTGAGCATCATGAAATTGGTGATGGTGGATGGTTGATGATGACGACGGCGACGAATCCCCCTCTCCGGAGCCCCGAACGGACTCGAGATCAGCCCTCCCAAGAGGTTTTAGGGCTTGGCGGCGGCTCCGTATCGTAAAACGCGATGATTTCTTCTCCTCTATTTTTTTCTCTCCGAAAGCCAATATACAGAGTTGGAGTTGGCGTCAGAAGGTGTCCAGGGGGCCCACGAGGTAGGGGGGCGCGCGCCCTAGAGGGGGGGCGCGCCCCCACCCTCGTGGACACGGTGTGGGCCCCCTGGTCTTCATCTTTGGCGAGGATTTTTTATTATTTTTTATAAGACATCCCGTGGAGTTTCAGGTCATTCCGAGATATTTTGTTTTCTGCACATAAAACAACATCATGGCAATTCTGCTGAAAACAACGTCAGTCCGGGTTAGTTCCATTCAAATCATACAAGTTAGAGTCCAAAACAAGGGCAAAAGTGTTTGGAAAAGTAGATACGACGGAGACGTATCAACTCCCCCAAGTTTAAACCCTTGCTTGTCCTCAAGCTATTCAGTTGACAAACTGAAAGAAATAAAGAAAAACTTTTACAAACTCTGTTTACTCTGGTTGTTGTAAATATGTCAAGCCAGCATTCAAGTTTTCAGCAAAGATTATAACTAACCACATTTGCAATAATTTTCAGGTCTCACAATTACTCATATCAATAGCATAATCAACTAGCGAGCCATAATAATAAATATCGGATGACAACACTTTCTCAAAATAATCATAATATGATATAACAAGATGGTATCTCACTAGCCCTTTCTGAGACCGCAAAACATAAATGCAGAGCATCTTTAAAGATCAAGGACTGACTAGACATTGTAATTCATGGTAAAAGAGATCCAATCATAGTCATACCCAATATAGATTAATAGTGATGAATGCAAATGACAGTTGTGCTCTCCAGCTAGTGCTCTTTAATAAGAGGGTGATGACTCAACATAAAAGTAAATGGATAGACCCTTCGCAGAGGGAAGCAGGGATTTGTAGAGGTGCCAGAGCTCGGTTTTGAAATAGAGATAAATAATATTTTGAGTGGTATACTTTCATTGTCAACATAGCAACTAAGAGATGGCGATATCTTCCATGTCACACACATTATAGGAGGTTCCCAAACAGAATGGTAAAGTGTATACTCCCCCTCCACCAACAAGCATCAATCCACGGCTTGCTCGAAACAACGAGTGCCTCCAACATACATCAGGTCCCAGGGGGAGTTTTGTTTGCAATTAATTTTGATTTAGTTTGCATAAAGCATGGGACTGGGCATCCCGGTGACCAGCCATTTTCTCGTGAGTGAGGAGCGGAGTCCACTCCTCTTGAGAATAACCAGCCTAACATGGAAGATAAGGGCAACCTTGGTTGATATATGAGGTATTCGAGCATACAAAACAGAATGTTTATTTGAAGGTTTAGAGTTTGGCACATACAAATTTACTTGGAACGGCAGGTAGATACCGCATATAGGAAAGTATAGTGGACTCATCTGGAATAACTTTGGGGTTTAAGGGATTGGATGCACAAGCAGTATTCCCGCTTAGTACAGGTGAAGGCTAGCAAAAGACTGGGAAGCGACCAACTAGAGAGCGACAACAGCCATGTAGACGCATTAAAAATAATAAACAATGGATGCAAGCATGAGTAGGATATAATCCACCATGAACATAAATATCGTGAAGGCTATGTTGATTTTGTTTCAACTACATGCGTGAACATGTGCCAAGTCAAGTCACTTAAATCATTCAAAGGAGGATACCACCCCATCATACCACATCATAACCATCTCAATAGCATGTTGGCACGCAAGGTAAGCCATTATAACTCATAGCTAATCAAGCATGGCACAAGCAACTATGATCTCTAATTGTCATTGCAAACATGTTTATTCATAATAAGCTAAATCAAGAACGACGAACTCATCATATTTACAAAAACAAAAGAGGTCGAGTTCATACCAGCTTTTCCCATCTCAGTCAGTCCATCCTATATCATCATAATTGCCTTTCACTTGCACGACCGAACGATGTGAATAATAATAAGAGTGCATGTGCATTGGACTAAGCTGGAATCCGCGAGCATTCAAATAAATAGGAGAAGACTAGACAATATGGGCTCTGGGTTAAATCAACAATAATGCATATAAGAGCCGCTTCAACAAATTAATCATGGTCTTCTCCTACTGACCCCCAAAGAAAAGAAAAGAAATAGAAACTATTTACACGGGAAAGCTCCCAACAAGCAAAAGAAGAACGGGAAATATTTTTGGGTTTTCTTTTTAATTACTACTACTAATTTTTTTGGTTTTTCTTAGGGTTTATCAAACACACAAGAAGAAAGCAGGAAAAAGAAAATAAACCAGCATGGATATTACAGTGAAAGAGTATGAGCACTGACATCTAGCAATGAGTGTGTGTGAACATAAATGTATCGGTGAGAAATACGTATTCCCCCAAGCTTAGGCTTTTGGCCTAAGTTGGTTTATTGCCAGGGATAGCATGGCGGATACCCGTAGGTGTAGCTAGGGTCGTACTGCGACGAAGAATAGTTGGGGTTGAACTGTGATGCAGCGGTTATCGCCTCCTGAGCTGCAGCGTGGAGTCGGGCTCCCTCAGCTCTCCTCCCGTATTCATCTGCCTCCTCTCTAGTAATAGTATATCTTCCGTTTGCCTCCTCACAAATAATCTTGTGAGATCATGATACTGGGGGCATTTGTCCGCCTCAAAATCCCGAGACCGGCATTACACAAATATGCGTTAAATTCTTCTTTAATTCCTGCACGATCCATAAAGTTTTCAGACGGCCATTCGCAAGGCTGCACTAGAGCGTCTCTTGGTGGTTCCTCATCAGCATCACGCATAGCAAGCCTAGGTCCTTGCTTCTTAGAAGAACGACCTTGGAACATCTTCCTAAGCATATTGCTTCTCTTAAAAATTTCTGAAATAATCTGAAATTTTTAGTAACTTCAAAACAATACGAAGCATTATTCTCAGGAGGCACGGTGAACATCTCGTGATGCCGCATGCCACAACATTCCAAGCTCAACTTTGCAATCAAACACAAGGCCTAGCATTACATAGACAATATTCAGAACAAACTCTTAAAATATCTTACATAAGTCAACATTCATGTGACTATGCATCTTAGCAGAGTAAATATTTACTTCTGAACTGAAGACAGGAATAGGAAAAAATGATCGACGTTGCTCACAGCAAAGGGCGTCCCACTCAAAAATATCAAATCATGTCTTCTGGCTAACATCAATGAGCAAAATTTGACAAGGTTTTCCAATTCTAATATATTAAACTAATGTCAACTTTGACAAGCTTTTCCCATTCAAAATATGTAATGCCTATGATTGTGGAACGGGCAGGGTTTGTCATCAGTTTGTCATCTGATAGTCCGGTGGCTCAAGGTGACGACGAAAGATTAAAGAACCATTCGATGTGTTGTGCATGATGATGTATTATGGACATTTTGTGCAGTTCCACTAAAATCAAGCTGAGCATCCCTGTGGATTTCGTATTTATATGCTGCCAGAAAACAAAGACACATCAGCACGCACATGAATATTGGCCCCAGTGTCAACCCACCAATCGGTGGACTAACAAACTGAAAGTACGGTAAACAGATTACCATACCCAGATGCCCCATCATTGTTGCTTAGAGTGACATTGACAGACTTGGAGTCCTGTCCTGACTTCTTGGTACTTGTTTGGGCACTTTTTGCCCAGTGCACTCCACGTGTTGTAGAGTTTTCTATGCTCTCTGCAGACTAGTCATGTCACCAGCGTCTAACAATACTCTGTAAAGCTTCTCGATCATTCTTTGTGTAATGTAGCGCAAATAGTGACTGCTTCTTTCTGCTAGTGGTAAGACAAACTAGACCCACTAATGCAGCAGTTTGCCTTAGACACATTGGCTCCTTTTGTGCAGTTCAACTAAAATCAAAGTCGGAATAAAACCGAGCTTTAATTTTGATATCCCTGTAAGCAACAAAAGGTATAAGGGAAACAATTACTGAGAAATAACGGTTGATGACTTGTACTCCCAGAAGAAAAACATCTACTGATCTACCTTATCTTAATGGGAAACAAAGCAGTCAAGTAGCAATTCTCAATCAGTGTGATTCATTCATATTAACTGAGACATTATCTTAACAATGCCTTGTTTCAACATGTATAAAGAACGACAAAGCAGAAAAGTATCATTCCTAAAACAATGCGACTGATTCATTTTAAGAGAGACATTATCTTAACAATACCTTGGTTAAACATGTAGAAAGAACTACAAAGCAGAATAGTACCATTTGTAAAACACTGTAACTGATATATAATAACAGAGACATTATCTGAACAATACATTTCTTAAACATGTACTCCGGTCGATCCCTAACAGAAATGGTACTCCTGCCGATCCCTAACAAGTGTTGCAGTTTTGAACTAAGATTCAGTAGTTAATTCTGGGGAAAGTCAGTACTGACCTTTAAGGACTAAGATTTGAAACAACTCGTGAGGAAGACCTGAGAGAGATCTCAACACATATATGGAAATCCGGTCTCATTTTGTGCAGTTCCACCAAAATTAAGCGAAGCAAAATGTCGCAATAGCAACAAATTGAATAGATATCCCTGTTTTAACAGAGGCAAAAAAGGAATCAATTACTGACCAATAAAGGAGGATGAACCATACAGCCACAAAAATGGTAATCCCGCCAATCCCTAACAAGTGTTGCAGTTTTGGAATAAGATTCAGTAGTTAATTCTGAGAGTGGCATTGCTTAATTTTACCAGCGGCATTAGATTAACAAAAAGCATAAACAGTTCCAGGGGAGAGTGGGCGCAACAACAACATGTGCTTCCATCTACTTATAAAGGGGGTGATGCAGAGTTAGTTGTAACAAAGCAACAAGCATTATGTCTGGGTTGGTCCCATTTTTGTTCACTACTTAATGGGAAAAGACAACAATACAATAGCTTCAATTCAACATTTATTTAAAACAGTACCAATACAAGTAGCACAACATCTCGAAACACACTGCACGATCATGTGGATGAAGGCAAGTACCAACCTGGCATGACGCACACAAGATCACGTACTAATCTGCCAATACGGTGTGACATTTAAGTTTGCTATAGCAACAAGTTTAATAGATATCCCTGATTTAATAGAGGCAAAAAAGGAAACAATTACTGCCAATAAAGGAGGATGAAACATGCGGCCACAAAAAGAAGCATCTACCTTATCTTGATGGAAAACAAAGTATAGGACAGTAGCATTTCTAAAATGATTGCATTGATTCATATTAACAGAGAAATTCTCTTAAAATAGTTTAGTAGTTAATTCTGAGAGTGGCATTGCTTAAAATACAATAGCTTCAATTCAACATTTATTTAAAACAGTACCAATACAAGTAGCACACCATCTCAAAACACACTGCACGATCATATGGATGGGACATGGGACATGCCAGCACCATGTGCGTCCACACGTATAAATGGGTGATGCAGAGTATGTAGCCAAGAAGCATATCTGCGGTGGTCCCATATTTTTCTCTTTGAAACTTTTTCTGATGTGAGGGCAGCAAATCTAGTCCTGCATAAACTACCCAACACCCCAGTTTCTTTCCCTTTTTAACAAAAAGTTCGGTTCCTTACAGATGTGTGTACTGGGTTACCCCCTTTTCCCCTTTTCGACCAACAAAGCGGCTGGATAGCTAGTCTATACTACTTTCCCTCCCTCATTTCCTCATTGAACCACGTCCTAGATTCATGCTCCACCCCATCGCACCCTTCTTTCCTCTTTGAACCAAGACCTAGATTCGACTACTGAATCCAAAAAGATCAGCATGCAGCTAGACCAATGACGGTTTCAAATAAACTTATACCTTAGGGTCATCGAGATGTGGCAAGGCGTGCGGCGGGAGGTCGGATCTTCCCACACTACGTACGACAGCAAGGAAGAAGGGGTCGGTGGCCCTCCCGCACAGGCGCTGGGTGAAAGAGAAAAGCGCAGCCGGCAGTGGATTGCCTCCCTCACCGAAGGCGATAGAGTGAACGCTGCACCTCCTCCCCTACCTGGTGTGACGGGATCCGGACGCCTCCTTCGCCAGCTGTGAGGGGGGTGAGAGAGACAGAGGCCACAACACAGCCTTGTTTAGATCTGGTGAAGAGGGTGAGAGACAGTGAATATAGCAAAGCCTAGCAAAGGAACGCTGAGCCTCCAACGTGTATATATATATGTAGTGCGACGAGAGTGTGGAGAGTGCAAACCCTAGCGAACAAGCGCTGAGGCTCCAGCTTATATATATACTGTAGTACCGACTGAGCTCCGGTGCCTTAACCGCACCTGCTTTTGGCTGTATGAAAGGTGGGCCAACCACATTTTGGGCCCACCTGTCATAAACCCAAAGGCAGCTGCACTAAAGTCAAGGAAGCTGTGTCCATATAGTACTCATGTATACGACTAATATATAGTTGAGTGGTTTTCTTATTCTCTCCACAACAATCGTTTTAAATTTTGTAAGTACGAAACCAAACTCTTTATTTAACATACCAGTGAAGAAAACTACTACTCCATCTGTTCCTAAATATTTGTCTTTCTAGAGATTTCAACAAATGACTACATACGGAGCAATATGAGTGAATCTACACTGTAAAAAATGTCTATATACATCCGTATGTGGTAGTCCATTGCAAACCACTTGAAAGACAAATATTTAGGAATGGAGGGAGTACTTCCGATGAACTAACGATTGATAACGCACAAGTATAGGGGATCGAAACAGCTTTCGAGGGTAGAGTATTCAACCGAAATTTATTGATTCGACACAAGGGGAGCCAAAGAGTATTCTCAAGTATTAGCAGTTGAGTTGTCAATTCAACCACACCTGGAAACTTAGTATCCGCAACAAAGTGTTTAGTAGCAAAGTAATATGATAGTGGTGGTAGTGGCAACAAAAGAGTAAAGAAAGCAAAGTAATATTTTTGGTGTTTTGTAGTGATTGTAACAGCAGCAACGAGAAAGTAAATAAGCGTAAACCAGTATATGGAAAGCTCGTAGGCATCGGATCAATGATGGATAATTATGCCGGATGCGGTTCATCATGTAATAGTCATAACATAGGGTGACACAGAACTAGCTCCAATTCATCAATGTAATGTAGGCATGTATTCCGTATATAGTCATACGTGCTTATGAAAAAGAACTTGCATGACATCCTTTGTCCTACCCTCCCGTGGCAGGCAGCGGGGTCCTATTAGAAACTAAGAGATATTAAGGCCTCCTTTTAATAGAGAACCGGAACAAAGCATTAGCACATAGTGAATACATGAACTCCTCAAACTATGGTCATCACCGGGAGTGGTCCCGATTATTGTCACTTCGGGGTTGCCGGATCATAACACATAGTAGGTGACTATAGACTTGCAATATAGGATCAAGAACTCACATATATTCATGAAAACATAATAGGTTCAGATCTGAAATCATGGCACTCGGGCCCTAGTGACAAGCATTAAGCATAGCAAAGTCATAGCAACATCAATCTCAGAACATAATGGATACTAGGGATCAAACCCTAACAAAACTAACTCGATTACATGGTAAATCTCATCCAACCCATCATCGTCCAGCAAGCCTACGATGGAATTACTCACGCACGGCGGTGAGCATCATGAAATTGGTGATGGTGGATGGTTGATGATGACGACGGCGACGAATCCCCCTCTCCGGAGCCCCGAACGGACTCGAGATCAGCCCTCCCAAGAGGTTTTAGGGCTTGGCGGCGGCTTCGTATCATAAAACGCGATGATTTCTTCTCCTCTATTTTTTTCTCCCCGAAAGCCAATATACAGAGTTGGAGTTGGCGTCAGAAGGTGTCCAGGGGGCCCACGAGGTAGGGGGGCGCGCGCCCTAGAGGGGGGGCGCGCCCCCACCCTCATGGACACGGTGTGGGCCCCCTGGTCTTCATCTTTGGCAAGGATTTTTTATTATTTTTTATAAGACATCCCGTGGAGTTTCAGGTCATTCCGAGATATTTTGTTTTCTGCACATAAAACAACATCATGGCAATTCTGCTGAAAACAACGTCAGTCCGGGTTAGTTCCATTCAAATCATACAAGTTAGAGTCCAAAACAAGGGCAAAAGTGTTTGGAAAAGTAGATACGACGGAGACGTATCAACTCCCCCAAGTTTAAACCATTGCTTGTCCTCAAGCTATTCAGTTGACAAACTGAAAGAAATAAAGAAAAACTTTTACAAACTCTGTTTGCTCTGGTTGTTGTAAATATGTCAAGCCAGCATTCAAGTTTTCAGCAAAGATTATAACTAACCACATTTGCAATAATTTTCAGTTCTCACAATTACTCATATCAATAGCATAATCAACTAGCGAGCCATAATAATAAATATCGGATGACAACACTTTCTCAAAATAATCATAATATGATATAACAAGATGGTATCTCACTAGCCCTTTCTGAGACCGCAAAACATAAATGCAGAGCATCTTTAAAGATCAAGGACTGACTAGACATTGTAATTCGTGGTAAAAGAGATCCAATCATAGTCATACCCAATATAGATTAATAGTGATGAATGCAAATGACAGTTGTGCTCTCCAGCTAGTGCTCTTTAATAAGAGGGTGATGACTCAACATAAAAGTAAATGGATAGACCCTTCGCAGAGGGAAGCAGGGATTTGTAGAGGTGCCAGAGCTCGGTTTCGAAATAGAGATAAATAATATTTTGAGTGGTATACTTTCATTGTCAACATAGCAACTAAGAGATGGCGATATCTTCCATGTCACACACATTATAGGAGGTTCCCAAACAGAATGGTAAAGTGTATACTCCCCCTCCACCAACAAGCATCAATCCACGGCTTGCTCGAAACAACGAGTGCCTCCAACATACATCAGGTCCCAGGGGGAGTTTTGTTTGCAATTAATTTTGATTTAGTTTGCATAAAGCATGGGACTGGGCATCCCGGTGACCAGCCATTTTCTCGTGAGTGAGGAGCGGAGTCCACTCCTCTTGAGAATAACCAGCCTAACATGGAAGATAAGGGCAACCTTGGTTGATATATGAGGTATTCGAGCATACAAAACAGAATGTTTATTTGAAGGTTTAGAGTTTGGCACATACAAATTTACTTGGAACGGCAGGTAGAAACCGCATATAGGAAAGTATAGTGGACTCATCTGGAATAACTTTGGGGTTTAAGGGATTGGATGCACAAGCAGTATTCCCGCTTAGTACAGGTGAAGGCTAGCAAAAGACTGGGAAGCGACCAACTAGAGAGCGACAACAGCCATGTAGACGCATTAAAAATAATAAACAATGGATGCAAGCATGAGTAGGATATAATCCACCATGAACATAAATATCGTGAAGGCTATGTTGATTTTGTTTCAACTACATGTGTGAACATGTGCCAAGTCAAGTCACTTAAATCATTCAAAGGAGGATACCACCCCATCATACCACATCATAACCATCTCAATAGCATGTTGGCACGCAAGGTAAGCCATTATAACTCATAGCTAATCAAGCATGGCACAAGCAACTATGATCTCTAATTGTCATTGCAAACATGTTTATTCATAATAAGCTAAATCAAGAACGACGAACTCATCATATTTACAAAAACAAAAGAGGTCGAGTTCATACCAGCTTTTCCCATCTCAGTCAGTCCATCCTATATCATCATAATTGCCTTTCACTTGCACGACCGAACGATGTGAATAATAATAAGAGTGCACGTGCATTGGACTAAGCTGGAATCCGCGAGCATTCAAATAAATAGGAGAAGACTAGACAATATGGGCTCTGGGTTAAATCAACAATAATGCATATAAGAGCCGCTTCAACAAATTAATCATGGTCTTCTCCTACCGACCCCCAAAGAAAAGAAAATAAATAGAAACTATTTACACGGGAAAGCTCCCAACAAGCAAAAGAAGAACGGGAAATATTTTTGGGTTTTCTTTTTAATTACTACTACTAATTTTTTTGGTTTTTCTTAGGGTTTATCAAACACACAAGAAGAAAGCGGGAAAAAGAAAATAAACCAGCATGGATATTACAGTGAAAGAGTATGAGCACTGACATCTAGCAATGAGTGTGTGTGAACATAAATGTATCGGTGAGAAATACGTATTCCCCCAAGCTTAGGCTTTTGGCCTAAGTTGGTTTATTGCCAGGGATAGCATGGCGGATACCCGTAGGTGTAGCTAGGGTCGTACTGCGACGAAGAATAGTTGGGGTTGAACTGTGATGCAACGGTTATCGCCTCCTGAGCTGCAGCGTGGAGTCGGGCTCCCTCAGCTCTCCTCTCGTATTCATCTGCCTCCTCTCTAGTAATAGTATATCTTCCGTTTGCCTCCTCACCAATAATCTTGTGAGATCATGATACTGGGGGCATTTGTCCGCCTCAAAATCCCGAGACCGGCATTACACAAATATGCGTTAAATTCTTCTTTAATTCCTGCACAATCCATAAAGTTTTCAGACGGCCATTCGCAAGGCTGCACTAGAGCGTCTCTTGGTGGTTCTTCATCAGCATCACGCATAGCAAGCCTAGGTCCTTGCTTCTTAGAAGAACGACCTTGGAACATCTTCCTAAGCATATTGCTTCTCTTAAAAATTTCTGAAATAATCTGAAATTTTTAGTAACTTCAAAACAATACGAAGCATTATTCTCAGGAGGCACGGTGAACATCTCGTGATGCCGCATGCCACAACATTCCAAGCTCAACTTTGCAATCAAACACAAGGCCTAGCATTACATAGACAATATTCAGAACAAACTCTTAAAATATCTTACATAAGTCAACATTCATGTGACTATGCATCTTAGCAGAGTAAATATTTACTTCTGAACTGAAGACAGGAATAGGAAAAAATGATCGACGTTGCTCACAGCAAAGGGCGTCCCACTCAAAAATATCAAATCATGTCTTCTGGCTAACATCAATGAGCAAAATTTGACAAGGTTTTCCAATTCTAATATATTAAACTAATGTCAACTTTGACAAGCTTTTCCCATTCAAAATATGTAATGCCTATGATTGTGGAACGGGCAGGGTTTGTCATCAGTTTGTCATCTGATAGTCCGGTGGCTCAAGGTGACGACGAATGATTAAAGAACCATTCGATGTGTTGTGCATGATGAAGTATTATGGACATTTTGTGCAGTTCCACTAAAATCAAGCTGAGCATCCCTGTGGATTTCGTATTTATATGCTGCCAGAAAACAAAGACACATCAGCACGCACATGAATATTGGCCCCAGTGTCAACCCACCAATCGGTGGACTAACAAACTGAAAGTACGGTAAACAGATTACCATACCCAGATGCCCCATCATTGTTGCTTAGAGTGACATTGACAGACTTGGAGTCCTGTCCTGACTTCTTGGTACTTGTTTGGGCACATCCTCACAAATACCGACATGTATAGCAGTTTATTTATCAGGCATTTGCAAAGATATTTCCAGTAGGTGTCAACTTATTCAAGTCAAGTCTACGATATAAAGAGAGAGGCATAACACTAACACCGACTCCAAGATCACGTAAAGCAGTTTTAACATAGTTTCTTTTAATGGAGCATGGTATAGTAGGTGCTCCTGTATCTCCAAGTTTCTTTGTTATTCCACCCTTAAAAGTATTATTAGCAAGCATGGTGGAAATTTCAGCTTCCGGTATCTTTCTTTTATTAGTAAAAATATCTTTCATGTACTTAGCGTATGGATTCATTTTGAGCATATCAGTCAATCACATACGCAAAAAGATAGGTCTAATCATTTCAGCAAAGCGCTCAAAATCCTCATCTTCCTTTTTCTTGGATGGTTTGGGAGGAAAAGGCATGGGTTTCTGAACCCATGGTTCTCTTTCTTTACCATGTTTCCTAGCTACAAAGTCTCTTTTATCATAACGTTGATTCTTTGATTGTGGTTTATCAAGATCAACAACAGGTTCAATTTCTACATCATTATCATTACTAGGTTGAGCATCATCATGAACATCATCATTAACATTTTCATTAGGTTCATGTTCATTACCAGATTGTGTTTCAGCATCAGACATAGAGATATCATTTGTATTATCAGGTGGTTCAGCAATAGGTTCACTAGAAGTTTGCATAGTTCTATCATTTTTCTTTTTCTTCTTTTTAGAAGAACTAGGTGCATCAATATTATTTCTCTGAGAATCTTGCTCGATTCTCTTAGGGCGGCCTTCAGGATACAAAGGTTCCTGAGTCATTCTACCAGTTCTAGTAGCCACTCTAATAGCATAATCATTTTTCTTACTATTCATTTCATGGAGCAATTCTTTTTGAGCTTTAAGTACTTGTTCTACTTGAGTGGTAACCATAGAAGCATGTTTGCTAACAAGTTTAAGTTCACCTCTAATATTAGCCATATAATCACCCAAGCATTTAATCATATCGGAATCGTATTTCAGTTGTCTACCAAAATAAGCATTAAAATTTTCTTGTTTGACAATAAAGTTATCAAACTCTTCTAAGCATTGTCTAGCAGACTTGTAGTGAGGAATATCACCTTCATCAAATCTATAGAGAGAATTTACCTTTACTACCTGTGTCGGGTTATCAGGATCAGGAGGTTCTTCAATAGGTAATGGATCAAGATCATATGTTTCTTCAACAGGCGGTAAATTAAGACCATGTATTTCTTCAATCGGAGGTAAATTCTTAACATCTTCAGCTTTAATACCTTTTTCTTTCATAGATTTCTTTGCCTCTTGCATATCCTCGGGACTGAGAAATAGAACACCTCTCTTCTTCGGAGTTGGTTTAGGAATAGGATCATTAATTGGAGTGGGAGATGGCTCAGGAGGTGCCCAATTATTTTCATTTGTCAACATATTATTCAATAGAATTTCAGCTTCATCCGGTGTTCTTTCCCTGAAAAGAGAACCAGCACAACTATCCAGGTAATCTCTGGAAGCATCGGTTAGTCTGTTATAAAAGATATCAAGTATTTCATGTTTCTTAAGAGGATGACCAGGCAAAGCATTAAGTAACTTGAGAAGCCTCCCCCAAGCTTGTGGGAGACTCTCTTCTTTAATTTGCACAAAGTTGTATATTTCCTTTAAAGCAGCTTGTTTCTTATGAGTAGGGAAATATTTAGCAGAGAAGTAATAAATCATATCCTGGGGACTACGCACACAACTAGGATCAAGAGAATTAAACCATATCTTAGCATCACCCTTTAATGAGAATGAAAATATTTTCAGTATATAAAAGTAGCGCGATCTCTCATCATTAGTGAACAGGGTGGCTATATAATTTAATTTAGTATTATGTGCCACAACAGTTTCAGATTCAAAACCATGGAAAGGATCAGATTCTACCAAAGTAATTATATCAGGATCAACAGAGAATTCATAATCCTTATCAGAAACACAGATAGGTGAAGTAGCAAAAGCAGGGCCAGGCCTCATTTTATCTTTAAGATATTCTTTGTTCCATTTAATTAATAGCCTTTTAAGTTCATGACGATCTCTGCAAGCTAGAATAGCGGCAGAAGACTCCATATCAAAAACATAACCCTCAGGAATAATAGGCCTATCTTCATCATCACTCTCATAATTATAATCAGATTCAATAATTTCTTCCTCTCTAGCCCTAGCAATTTGTTCATCAAGAAATTCACTAAGGGGCACAATAGTATCATGCATAGAAGTAGTTTCATCATAAGTATCATGCATAGCAGAAGTGGCATCATCAATAACATGCGACATATCGGAACGAATAGCAGAAGTAGGTTTAGGTGTCGCAAGTTTACTCATAACAGAAGGTGAATCAAGTGCAAGGCTAGATGGCAATTCCTTACCTCCCCTCGTAGTTGAGGGATAAATTGTTGTCTTAGCGTTTTTCAAGTTCTTCATAGTGTCCAGCAGATATAAATCCCAAGTGACTCAAAGAATAGAGCTATGCTCCCCGGCAACGGCGCCAAAAATTAGTATTGATAACCCACAAGTATAGGGGATCGCAACAGTTTTCGAGGGTAGAGTATTCAACCCAAATTTATTGATTTGACACAAGGGGAGCCATAGAATATTCTCAAGTATTAGCAGCTGAGTTGTAAATTCAACCACACCTGGAAACTTAGTATCTGCAGCAAAGTGTTTAGTAGCAAAGTAATATGGTAGTGGTGGTAGCGACAACAAAAGAGTAAAGAAAGAAAAGTAATATTTTTGGTGTTTTGTAGTGATTGTAACAGCAGCAACGAGAAAGTAAATAAGTGTAAACCAGTATATGGAAAGATCGTAGGCATCGGATCAATGATGGATAATTATGCCGGATGCGGTTCATCATGTAATAGACATAACATAGGGTGACACAGAACTAGCTCCAATTCATCAATGTAATGTAGGCATGTATTCCGTATGTAGTCATACGTGCTTATGGAAAAGAACTTAGATGACATCCTTTGTCCTACCCTCCCGTGGCAGCGGGGTCCTATTGGAAACTAAGGGATATTAAGGCCTCCTTTTAATAGAGAACCGGAACAAAGCATTAGCACATAGTGAATACATGAACTCCTCAAACTATGGTCATCACTGGGAGTGGTCCCGATTATTGTCACTTCGGGGTTGCCGGATCATAACACATAGTAGGTGACTATAGACTTTCAAGATAGGATCAAGAACTCAAATATATTCATGAAAACATAATAGGTTCAGATCTGAAATCATGGCACTCGGGCCCTAGTGACAACATTAAGCATAGCAAAGTCATAGCAACATCAATCTCAGAACATAATGGATACTAGGGATCAAACCCTAACAAAACTAACTCGATTACATGGTAAATCTCATCCAACCCATCATCGTCCAGCAAGCCTACGATGGAATTACTCACGCACGGCGGTGAGCATCATGAAATTGGTGATGGAGGATGATTGATGATGACGACGGCGACGAATCCCCCTTTCCGGAGCCCCGAACGGACTCCAGATCAACCCTCCCAAGAGGTTTTAGGGCTTGGCGGCGGCTCTGTATCGTAAAACGCGATGATTTCTTCTCCTCTATTTTTTCTCCCCGAAAGCCAATATATAGAGTTGGAGTTGGCATCGGAAGGTGTCCAGGGGGCCCACGAGGTAGGGGGGCGCGCCCTAGAGGGGGGGCACCCCCACCCTTGTGGACAGGGTGTGGGCCCCCTGGTCTTCATCTTTGGTGAGGATTTTTTATTATTTTTTATAAGACATCACGTGGAGTTTCAGGTCATTCCGAGATATTTTGTTTTCTGCACATAAAACAACACCATGGCAATTCTGCTGAAAACAACGTCAGTCCAGGTTAGTTCCATTCAAATCATACAAGTTAGAGTCCAAAACAAGGGCAAAAGTGTTTGGAAAAGTAGATACGACGGAGACGTATCAATGATCCACGCGTCCTGGTCGCACTTCCTATCCTTCACGTGCGGTACACTACCCTCCCTTAACTGAACAACCACACATGCACCAAATTACCGGAAACGTGTGAGAGTGTGTACAAATAAAGAATTTTAATTTCAATTATCGGAAAGGTTTGAGAGTATGTACAATTTGCCCTCTCTAATAATTATGGTTTGTTGTGTTCGGCCTAAACTTGGTCAAACTTTACAAAGTTTGACTTCAGTCAAATCTAATATGCGGAGTAAATAAAAATGGAGGGCTACTACGTCCATCCGGGTTTTTAGTACACACCATTTTTTTAATCAGAGTTAATAGCTGGACAAATAAAATTACAGGGGAGCTGGAGACAAAGTTGTGAGAAGGCTTAGATATCAATACAAAACTTGTGCTCTTAGTACCAACGTCGATCCTTCTTCGAGGAAACATTTGGTTCATAGCCAATTGTGCGAAAGACGACTGCGTCTCCAACGCAACCAAGGTGAACTAACGAAGGATATCATCTTTGTGGGTAACAAGCAAAGAGCACTGATGGAAGACAACTTGTTTTTCATTGAAACTCGATCAGCTTCACCAGCCGACGCAACCATGAGGCGCAACCATGAGCATCGATAGGTCATCGTGGTGATGCATCATCCATTTGGCATCAAGTTTGGGTGAGGCACCTATGAAGTTCGACAAATCCTCACCATGGTCTGTTTCCTCTCAGTAGTCAAGCTCGAGGAAGGAAGAACCACGTGGCGGAGGACAGTGAGGCGGAACAACAATGGCCATCCAATTTTGTGCAGTTCCACTAAAATTGAGGAAGACATGCCCGTGTATGGAGATACGCATCGCTGTTTCCAAAAATATAAAAAAGGGATATAGTGTTGTTACTTTATTTTATAAGATTAACAACGACATCTCAAGTGTCAATAAGAATTATGAAAAGTACACCAACAAACAGAAGCATCAAGATTATCTTGATGGGAACTAAACCAGGATACCCGAGAAAAAAGCATTTCTTCATTTAACCAGTGATAGTATTAGATTAGCAGCATCAATAGGAGCATATCGACAATGATCGCACAACCACCATGTACTTTTTGTCGAAACAACATGTATACCTCCACCGAGGCATAAATCAGGACAACTTTTAGAGTGGCATTTCCTCTATAATAGTAGGTGAGTTGGACCAGCCGACGAACCCTAGCTACTATACATGGGGAGCTGGGGAGTAGTCGCATAGAAGAAAACCCGCATGCAGCGACCTGGGGAGCTGGACCAGTACAAGAAGTTATACCTCAGGTGGGCGAGATGTCGCTTAGGCGGGCGGGCGGGATCTGCCCACACGACGCCAATGAACAAGGGCGCGGAGGACCTTCGTCCGCCAGCTCGGCTCTGAGAGGACGGTGCGCATCGGCTTCCTCCATCGCCGACGGCAACAACGTCAATGCTGCACCTCCTCACCTCCCACAGCGGACGGGATTCGGCCGGATCTGTGACCACCGATGAGGAGAGAGATAGTGTGGACACTGTCATCTTGTTTTGATATGGAGAGGGTGAGAGAGCGAGATGCGAGAAACTCTATCAAACAAGATGCTATAATGGAGTAAAACAATCTCTCTCCATAGAAATGGTTTTAAATAGAATACGCGCGTTCCCGGAAAAAAGAAACGAAAACTGGCGGACATTTTTTTAACATACCAAGAAAGAAAACTCGATCAAAAACACGCCCCGCTTCCAGGTCGCGAGAGTCGTCACACACACACACATAGACATAGACATGCATATCCGTGTTTACGTACAATTCCATTTCCATCTCCATCTCCAATCATATTTGTCCAACTAGCACATTATTTATGTTCTTAATTATATACGCGACAATATTAACGCACATCATCTCTTAATTATAGACACGGCCGCTCCTGACCAACCCGAACCCTCTTCATCACCCGCGCGTGCTTCCCGCCCGAAACGATCAGTGCCGCATTCATGCTCGGCCAGAGCTGACGCGACCTCTCACTGGCGCCAGCATTGAAGCGGCGCGCTGGCCGAGAGAGCGTCGCCCGCGCCGCTTCCTAGTGCACGCGACTGATCTGCGTTCAAAGGTCGCAATAGCCGGCCACAACATGCATGTAAAAAGTTCTTGGGAGTCTGTGCTACAGCTAGCTGTCCTCCCCCAACTCGTCAATCTCTTCCAGTAGTACTAGTACTCCATGGCGCGATCCATCGACAAGCAGGTGGGAAAGTTATCGTATACTCGGTTTGCGGTGAGTGGCATGCCGAGCGACCATGTGGGGTCGAGCCATGGAGGAGGGTGAGACACGAACGCGACAGACGTGATTTAAACGTTGGTTTTGCTTGATGGCGCGATCCAATGAAACAAAACGTTGGTTTCTCTCCGTTTCCACTCCATTTTCATTCCTACTCTAAGGTTGCCCCGTTATAACATTCCATCAAATACAAAGGAAAACTAACACGCATGCTGATGCATCTCAATGATTCACAGACCATAGCCAATATTTACTTCACAACTAAAGACAAAAGTTGTGAGAGCGTGTACGAAAGAAAAACTACTGATGGGGTCACTATGACTTAAACCCTAAACCCTAAGCAGGATTTAATTTCCTGTCCAGGTAGAACCTGTCGAAGGAAAGATGACTGACACCCTCAGATCATACGATGCTTTTGTGCAGTTCCACTAAAATCGAGCTGAGCATCCCTGATGGCAAAGATATTGAAGAAGTGTGATTAGAATAATAGCACTGGCACTAGTTCATGAGACATAAACTCATCACAAGTAGAAGCCGATAGAAGTAGAGAAAGATCGACATGGAGATGGAGCTACGTGGGGAGCTGCGGCAGTGGAGCAAGCCGGCTCCAAAAGGAAGATGGACTACCTGGGGCATCGGGCTGTAGTTAGAAGGGCGGTTGGGATGCGGCATCGGCCCATACCGCGGTGACCCCCGATTGGGACGCACCGACTGTGGATTTTCTCCCTCGCCGATGTTGACCGCGTCTACGCATAACATTGTTCCTTTCCCCCAGCCGCGGGATCAGGCCGGATATGTGACCAGCGGTGTGGCCACCGTCGTTCTATGCTTGTGAAGGGAGCAACCCAAGCAAGCAGGCTTGTAGCTTAGTCTCCTGCTAGTGTATATGTAGTGGTTTTCTTTTTCTCTCCATATCAACCATTTTATATTGCGCACGTGTCATTGAAGAGTGAAATGATGGTTGCTTCTTCCGACTAACTTACTGTGTGATTTGACTGCTCCTTTAGTGGCCCCTACACGTACTCCCCCTGCGTGTATGCAACAGTCACACGTACACATGGACGCAAAAACGCGCGCGACGCCCTAATGCATGCATGTCCGAGCACACGACGGGACACACACGGTCACGCTCAAGTGCTCAACCTACACGTGCATGCACACACATACTCAGCCAAGGTGAGAAACTTTTGACTAATGCAAGCTCTCCTTCGCTCAGGTGGTGGACGTGCAACAGTTAATTCGGTGTTAGATTGCCAGAAGCATACACTATACTAGTACTATTATTGTTGCACTTCCCGAAGAGGCGAACAACCAAGCGCAAAGTTTACTAGTACTAGTACTACTACTATAGTCTATAGAGGTATGTACTATACTAGTACTAGGAACCGGATGGAGGAGCGTCTGCACTCTTATTATATTTTGAAAATGTGATAAAGCAATCTTCAGCACATTTGGTTCTCTTCGAGGGTTCTCGCATGTGATAATGGAAGTTGATTGCATGGAACACTCGCCACAATTCTCGCTTAATTCTGGCTCATATCCTGTTACAAATAGGAGCGCTCGGTAATATTTCCTCTTTTTTTATTCAGCATGTAAACAGGTTAGCAAACCTTGCGGCGCATCTTTGTGTGAACCGTGCTTGCTGCACTTTGAATGTGACCGAGAGCTGGCCTGATGTAACACCTCGCTTCCTACTTCTTTTTTTGCGGGGTACCTCGCTTCCTAGTGACCAGTGTCTTGGCTGATCGTCATAAGAATGCTTATATATGAGTAAAGCTCTCTCATTTACCCGCAAAAAAGATTAAGCCATATTAACTGGAAAGGAGGGAGTATGGACTAGCACTACTTGTTGGTGTGTCCCGTCAACTCGTAGAACGAGGAGAAGCATGCATGACAAGGTGAAGCTCGCTTACGCCTTTTGACTAATGCAACATACCCCCGCCCATGCGGTGGACATGCATCAGTTCATTCGGTGTCAGATTGCCAGAGGCATACACTGTAGTACCGAACATGCGGAGTACCATCATTGTTCGACTTCATGAAGAGACGAAGAGCCAAGCGCAAGGTTTAGTAGTACGAGTAGTACTACTACTAGAATCGCATGGTGGAGCCTCTGTACTCTTATTTTTCTTAATCTCTGATAAAGTACACATTTATTCCGGAGAAGGGCGGAAAATGGCAGCCCAACATGTAATGATGATATCGATCAACCATGCTCGAATATATCTTGGCCTCCGTGCAAGCACGTCTGTGTGTTCTCGCTCCTCGTCTCTCTCAAGGAACGGCGGGTTGGCCATTTTGCCGTCAATTGAGATCGGTTTGCTCACACTCCGGTCCCACATGTCAGTGATATCCCAAGAGGAGGTGCGTTGACCGACTGGCCATACGCGTACTTGGTTTTGCACCTTCATACTACTCCTCCCTTCGTCACTGTTTACAGGGCGCGCTTCATTATGATGCATTTCTCTCAATGCATTTCCACCACCAGAGAGACTTTAGACACGTTTGGTTTAATGCTCAATTAATTAGGGTGTGGTAACCGCAATTTTCTCTCGATGTAGTACTACGGAGTGGACTAAGTGCATGCATGTGTGTACTCGGGGTGGAAGCACTGCATGCATGTGTGTACGCATTATTTCCTCTAGTAATAGGCGCCGTGCTATAACTACCAATGCTATTTTTCAGGCCGATCACTAGTCGCCTTGGTCCCAGAGATTTTCTCTTTTTCTGAAGTGCGCTCTATAAACAGTGACGGATGGAGTAGTATGAGCGGATTCAAAGAAGAGCGTATTGATGGTTGCTTCTTCCGAGCAACTTATAGTGGGAAAGGTGGGGCTTATGATTTGACTGCTCATTACTCATTATTAATGCGGCGCAACGAATGGTCTGAGTCTCCCATGTGGCTGTGCACTGCCCCCTCGGTTCTTAAATATACTCCGGAGTATTTGTCTTTCTAGAGATTTCAACGAGTGACTACTCAAATATTTGTCTTTTTAGAGATTCAAATGGACTACTACATACAGATGTATATAGACATATTTTAGAGTGTAGATTCACTCATTTTGCTCCGTATGTAGTCACTTGTTGAAATCTCTAGAAAGACAAATATTTAGGAATGGAGGGAGTACACATACAAAGCAAAATGAGTGAATCTACACTCTAAAATATGCACTTTGAAATTTGTAAAAAGACAAATATTTAGGAATGAAGGAGTATAATTTTGTGCATGGCACATGGACTCGGATGCCAAAGAGGCTTCTCACAATGCTATCAATCTTCTAGCATTTGTTTACATAATTGACGTACTATACAAATAATTTTCCAGCGACATGAAATTGTACAATGGTGCGAGCTTTCAGCTTTTGTTTCGTGTGTCTTGCCATCGATGCTCTTTCGGAAACAATAAAAAACTAACTTCCTTGCTAATCAGAGCTAATATTTACATCACAACTGAAGACAAAGTTGTGAGAAGGTGTTAAATTAAAATTGATCCATGCTTTCATTGGCAGCAACGTCCCCCCAGCTCTGTCTAAATCAACAAGGCATGGGGAAAAAGTAGCTATCTGGAGCATGCAACATTCCGATCATTTTGTGCAGTTCCACTAAAATAGAGCTGAGCGTCCCCGTTCCAAAGATATTAAGTGTGATTACGATAATAGAGGACTGCTGATGAAACAATAAACACACAAATAGAAGCCGGTCACCTTTGCAGTCTCTCTTAAGACTAACTAGTTGGAGAATATTAGGCTCGGAGTTGGATGAGGAGATAGAGCAAAACCAATCTCCCTTTGTGCAGTCGCACTGAAATGTAGAGACATTGCCCGTGTGACATTTTGGTAGAACTGCACAAAACACTCTTAAGAAAAAAGTGATTTGTGCAGTTCACCAAATTGTCGCAATAGCAACGAGGTGAAATGGATAGCCCTGTTTGCAAAAAAGAGGTAGAAAGGAAACAATTACTGGCCAATAACAGTTGATGACACATGCGACGACAAAAAAGAAGCATATTCCTTGTCCTAAGGGAAGATAACAACACGGTTGTGTTTGTCTAAAATGGTGTGAGGACGAGATTGCAATATGGAAAGTACGCCGGGCGAGCTACGTTTTGGGCAAAGAACTATGGAAGATCCACATGCAGCGATGTGGGAAGACGGGTAGTGGAGCAAGGCCGGAGGGGATACCTAGAGGTCATCGGGATGTAACTAGGTGAGCGGCGGCGGGAGGAATCTGCCCATACTGCGGCAGCGAGCAGGTGGCGTAGGCCCTACCACGCCGGAGCTTGGTCAGAGAGAACGACGTGTACCGCAAATCGAGACGTGCTGCCTCGGTGCCGTCGAACGGAGAAACGATGCACGTCCTCCCTTTTCGCAAGTGGACGGGATGCGGCCGGATCAGTGACAAATGATGAGAGAGAGAGAGAGGCCACCGCAACCTTGTGTGAGATACTCTGAAGAGAGACAAACCAGGCAGGCAGGCTCCATTGTATATAGTGGAGCGGACTACCTTTTTGTCCATACAAATCATTTTATATTCTGTGTACGTGCCATTGAGCGATATAACTTTATTTAAAAATAACGCGCCAACACATCAAGTCAAATTTTGTTTTGTGCACGCGTGGTACACGACTTCCGTAGGTAAACAACCGCTACAAGTGTTCAAATTAGCACGTGGGCTGCCATTTCGTACAGAAATGAGCTCCACCGTGTACTCGCGCGGTTGTGGCTGGGCATGAAGCGTGAGTACGTGCACGGTGCACCTATTCTCTTCTTGTATACGTACACCACCTACGCGGGGTTGTGTGAGAGATATACAAACGTAGAGAGATACAGTGTATGGGTTCGTGAGAGTTTTTTTTGGGGGGGGGGGGGGTGGGGTCAATCAAAAAATGTAACATATGCAATGTGTGTGAAATAGAGTCTTGGATATATCATATATATAGAGGGGGCGATCCACGAGAAGAGAGTGGAGGTATCATCGGCTTGAGGTGTCCATAGAATCGAAGAGAGGGATGATGTGTGTGTGTGTGCGCGCGTGATCGATAAAGAGTGCCATCGAATTTGTGTGTGCCCACGTCAAAGATATAGAGTGGCTGGCCTACTGGAACGTGAGAGGGGACAGGTGCAGTTTGTCTCTGTGGCATGGATACCTACCTACAATGCTCGACTATCGGTGTGTGGTGGGGGAGGCCTAATTAACTATAGAGGTACAATGGCTGGTATATGTGTGGAGAAGGAGAGGCCTACCTCATGTATTAAGGGAGATCGATCTACCTCATGTATTAAGGGAGATTGATCAGCATCCATGCATATGTGTAGGAGAGGAATAAGGTTGGGAGAGAGACAGAGCTAGAGTGTTGGAGGGGGTTGTAGTGGAGTTGCTTTTAACAAATGGTGGGATAGGCTTGCTAGACAACCGGAGGGCACGCCTGCTATATCAATAAGAGATGGGATGGCTGCCTGTATGTGCACGTGCATGTGAGAGACGGGTCAGGAGGCATGCACAAATGATGAGGGGGGGCGATATGGCTGTGGTAAGCAGACATAACTACATAGGAAGATCAATCGTCCTTTGTCAGAGAAAGGAGAGACATAACTTGTGAGGTACATCGATCGATGGGGGGGGGGGGAATAGTTAAAGTCAACCTAGGTATATGTGATCGAGCGGTATACATGCATGTGTGTGTTAGAAGCAAATGAGGCATGGGGAGAAGGATAGAGAGAGAGAGGGATGCATCTAGGAGGTGGTGCGAGAGTCATACTATATCGAGGGGGGAGGAGTGTGCGAGTACGAGATCATTGAAAAGTGTGGTGGGAGTGAGGCATGGACGGTGATAAGAGAAGAGGGGAAGCTTGTGTTTTGTGCTAGGCACACCTGGCTAGAGAGGCATATCGATCGATGTGTGCCATAAAGAAGGATCCGGGGGGCCTACACACACCGTGGGTGAACGACCTAAAGTGAAAAGACGAATTTGCGCGATGGAGCTAGAGAATGCTGAGGGAGGGTGAGAGGGATGTGGGCGTGTGCATGCATGAGAGAAAGTTAGCGCTAGCTAGCTACAAAGATAAGAGGATTGTGTGGGTGTAAAATACGAATAGAGATCATACTTCATTATAAAAAGCGAATTCAGATATTTGAAGAATTTATCATAGTGTTTTAAACCGACGCATGTGTGAATATATATAACGGTGATACACATGGTGTGGTTATGAACGTGTTATACTACATATAATATATTTTATCTCTACTCTTATAAAAACGGAGTTGTTTTTGATGATGTGCCTGCCATCCTGCAATATAGGCCGTCCAATTTATACCTGACGGATAGGAAGGAAACTATGGCAATTTTGAAAAAAGATACCCACAACCCTCTCCATATTTGCAAATTAGGCCTCCCCTTGACCATGTTGATGTTCTGTGAAACGCATGGGCATCTTGCTAGTACTACGTATAATATATAGAACATTGATCATAATTTGGGCTAATGTGTGGCTTTCGCAGCGCAAGTCTAAATACTTGTCATAATGTAGGGGCGGGGCACTATATTATGTGTGATAAACACGGTGTACACGTATGGAACATGGTTTAGATTATGAATATATAGTTAGTACATCAAATGTACTATTATTTGGAATCAACATCAAGTGTATTCAAAAAATAGAATTCGAGTTCATGTAGTACACATAGTTCATATCTATCTCTATAGTAATCATGTGGTGTGCTATCAAGGTAATACACGAATGATGGTTGAAGTTGGCAACAATCATGATTGTAGATTCTTATTGAAATAGAGAAACGAATTCAAATGCAGTTCGAATTGCAGCGGTAGTATAGACATTTGGAATGCACTAAAATGTTGGTATGAGTAGGTTACATGCATTATACAACAAGCGAAAAAAATGAATTGGACATAACATGGATTCATACTCCCTCCTTCCATCTATATAGGGCGTAATGCGTTTTTAAGACCGCCTTTTACTATTGACAAGATTAATAGTACATGACATGCACAATGTGAAAAATATATCATTGAAAGAACCTTTCACAGACGAATTTAATGGTGTGCTTTGCGTAAGTTGCATGTCATATACTATTGCTCTAATATTTGGTCAAAGTTAGCATCGAAAAATGCATTAGGCCCTATATAGATGGAAGGAGGGAGTAGCTTTGAATAGCATTTTTATAGTAAAACGGGGCAAGACTCTCTCTTTGTGTGGTGTGAATAGTTTTATTGTTTTCATTTTCTTTTTGGTTGAGGGAAGTGCAAATTGATTTGGTACGTACAAGTACAATATTACACGTTAGGCTTGTCCCTAAAATTCAACCCGCGCCTTGTTATATTCCGAGAATTCAGATATCGTGCTCCCAAAACTGGCGCCTTCACAACCCACACCTTGCTATCCCGAAATTACAACTCGCGCGAAAACTCCCTCCAGCCGCCAAATCCCGACATGCGAAATCCCCCTGCTAACCTTGAGCCGAAAGGGCCGCTAGTTCAAATTGGTGGGGGCTAGTTTTGTAACACACCCTACATTTTGGATAAGCGCATCCCTAAGTCATGGTTCACCCCCTCCCATCGCCTCCTTTTCGCCATTCGAAATACGGGCCGCCATAACCTCTCCACTCCAGCCGTGAAACCCCACCCTCCTCGGTCCGCCACCTCACCGCTGCCCAGCTGGAGCCTCTTCCCCGACGACGTCGTCCACCGCAACAGCTCGACGTCCCTCGCCCACCTCCCTGGATGAGGATCCGTTGTCCATCTCGTTGTCCTGCCGGTTCAGCCGCCCCGTCCTCCACCTCCAAGGAGCTGCTCCGACAATCGCCTCGTCTATCACGGCTGCTCCATCCCCACAGTGCCGTCTTAACCTGCTCCACCGGAACCGCAACATCCTCACTGACTCCTGGACAAAGCCGAGGCCTACTCGGCGCCACCAAAGAGGTTGCACACTCATCGCATTGCACCTTCTCCTTAGCTCGACCTTTCGGCACCGACGGTGCTTCATCCCGCACCCCCATGGAGTGGCTACCTTGAAGCCGGCGCCGCGGGCGACATCTCCACGGCGGCTCTCCCCCAGTGCGAAGCCCCTTCGGCGGCGGCGTCCATACCAGCCGGATCTGCTGCCGCTACTCCGGCTCTCGCTCGCTCGCTCGCGCTACTGCTGCTGCTCTCCCTCTCGCTGCTGCTCTGCTCCGATTTAGCTACACTTCAGTCGACTGAATCGACTTTTGGGTCAGTCGATTTTCAGGGGGTGGGGGGGGGGCTCGCTGGAGTTAAGGAAGAACCACCCGTAGCGGGGACGGGGCTCGCCGGAGAGGTACCCCACTATTTATCTTAGGGTTCAGGGTGGGGGCGGGGGGCCTATAGGGCTGGCCGGGGCGGCGGTGGACCGGCGATGGGGAGTTGTTTCGGGGCGGCGAGGCGGCGCTGGGGCCGGAGGTTCGGCCGGTGGTGGGTGGCGGCTCAGGGGGGTGCAATTTGAAGATGAACTGCAGGACCTCCCTAAACTACATGTCAAGTGCCTCTCTGCTACCATTGCGTTCAGTTTCGACAGTAACATTCATATTCCACAGTAAATTTCAGTTTCGACAGTTAAGTTCAGAGTCAACAGTTTTTAACTCACCTGTTGTAGTTAGGTGGTTTTTGGTGATGTAAATTTTACATCTATTTTACATCATCAATTGGAGATGCTATTAGAATCCCACTTGAGATTGATGATGTCTGTCTTGTGCTGCTTTAGCCTTGACGTCTTACGGCTCACCGGAGCTGCTCCAACGACAGAACGATCCATCACAACAGAGCAGTGCCCTGGACGCCGTCTACAGATTCCTGAGATCTTCCTCTACACCTCCGACAGCCACCTCTGCCTCAACTGCTTCAGCGACCAACCCAATGATGCTGAGGTCGACACGGCTACGGCAAAGAGGTTGTACACTTGTTGCATCATTTATTACTATACATTCATGTCGATCCATTAGGGCTATTTTGGTTCGACGTAAAAACATAGCAATAGGGAATTTTCCAATGGCACTCTACTATTCAAACATTCATGCATTTTGTTGAAAGGAATGAAGCAAAACATCCACCTGGACCTACTTTTCAAAATCCTATGCATGAAAACAAGACCAAGTGCATTAGTGGCAGAATAACATTCTAACTGTACATGCTTTCATATGGTTTCACTTTATTTTGGCCATGTTTCTTTGCATTCCTGTACTCTTCCAATTCCTGTAAACCTAACACCCAAGTTGACAGAAATCCTGTGTTTACAAATGCTCTATTTACCATGTGCATTCCTACCCTATTCCGGTGTTTTTCCTATCCCTGCATTTTTAGTATCATGAAAGCCAAATGAGCCCTTACAGAATTACTTCAGTTACAGGTAGGTGTCGAAGGGAACTTTGTGTGATTAGTCCTGCTCCTGCCGCGACGTCGTCCACCTCACCTCAGCCGCTCCATCGACAAAAACATCCACCAAACCAGACATCACGACTCCTGACCATCTTTCGCCGCCTCAGATCTCCTTCCCTGCCGCCGGCACCCACCGCAACGGCATCACCATCATCGACTTAGCAGATGAACCTAAGGAGTACACGGGTCCACAAGAGAGGTCACACTCTTTTGATTCTTCTTATGTTATGCATTGCTTAAAATTACCTGCTACTTTATTGTCATGTTCACCTCTTGGACTCCAAGTCAGGTCCAAATTAATGTTCAAACTTGAGTTCTAAATTAGTTGTGGGGCACATATTGAGGAAGCAATGAATAGTATCTCTGTCTAATATCTGGTTCACCTAGGGTATGCCTATGTTGTTCATCTTGGGTGGGAAACAAATAGTAAAGCAATCATCATCTGTCTTTTTATTAAATTAAAGCAATTTTCAGCCTGCTATCATTATTTTTTGATCCATCCACTGGTTGTTACCATCACTCTAAATTTCTGCATGGTGTCCTTACATAATCTCACCATATTTTTTCGTATGCATGTCAGATATTGTACACAGTCATGCTGAACATGTAGAGAAAAAGAGAAGAGTTTTCCGCAGCAATACAATGTCATGCAGACATCGCTCCATGGTGGGTTCAATGGCAAACCCTTCCCACCCCTCTCCAGATTGTAATCCAGAGGAAGATATCTGTTCTGAGGCAGATTCAAACGCCGTTGACCACTCCTATTTACCCCCAAGCTGTTTGCTCTACCTTGGCATGATGATGTTAGTCATATCATGCATATGTTGCCTTTCAGTGCCTACTTTTTACATCATATATGTCATCTGCTTAGTTTAGACATGTTCCATCGCCACCTGTTTAGTTTCTATATCATATATGGGAATTATGCAGTCTCATGTCTTCTAGCGAGCCATAATATATGTGAAATGTGCAATGCCATCATGTTTAACCAGGCATTATATATTTGAATGATATCTTCCCCATCCTTTTCTTCATTACATTTCCATTTGTCGACAATGTTTGTACATTAAACTACTCTTCCTGTGAATCAGCCATTTGGGTGGGAGATTGAAAAATCTGGAGTGAAAACAAGGCCTTCAGAGCAGACAGTGCTACCTGTCGAAGCAGATCTCTTGTTGGGTCCCGATAGGTCCTCAGAGATGGATTCAGAGACAGATGACCAGTCATGTTGCCCCACCAAGGTGTATGCTCTAACTTGGCACATCATTTTAGTTATTCATCATATCTTTGAATTATGTTATGATATGCTATCTAGTTTAGATAGGCATCATATATGTGAAATTATGTCATGCTATCCGTTTTAGTTAAACAATATACATGTCAACTATTTCATGTCCTCTTTTTTCCACACTATCAATTGCATCTGTCTCTCATACAATGTCTGTACATTCAACTATGTTTCCTGTTTATCAGCCATTTGAATTGGAGCAGGTGATACCAGCATCTAGCGGACTAAAAACACGGTCTTCAAATAAAACAGTGCTACCTCTTGGTGGAGATAGCACCCCGGTTGTACATACACGAGAACCAGCCCTACCACACATAACCCAAACTCACGTAGATTGTACCCCTACTGCGATGGGCAGAGAACCAGCTTCACCAATCTAGCCCCAACCCCAACAGATAGTAACCCAGTTCCTGTTGACACAACACCATCTCCACCATAGAGTTCCCAAACAAGAGCAGTTAGTAAGGCAGCTCCATTGCCCAAAGGGCCAGTACTACCACGGCGAACCCCAACTCCACCAGTTAGTATGCCTATGCATGTGGACGAAGCACAACCAGCTAGTCGTTGTTTAGCATCTATCGCATTTGATGTTGTTAAATCGTATGTGCGTAACTTCCCATCTTGGAAATATTATACTTAAGATGAAGGAAAATGCCAGTTGCAGGTGTTTGTCTAGGAGTTATGTGTAAGTAATGTTATTCATGGCAATTACTTTGCTTTGTCCCATACATCCTACCTCCATGATGGTTATAATACTGCAAATTTTCCCATTTTTATCTATAGAGAAGGACCGATTTGGAAACTTAGGATGAGGTAACCTGTGCTAATACCTCTGCTATCTTCAAGAATGCTGGTGACAGTATCAGAATTACCTGAAGAAAACGTACTTCACCGGCAAAGAAACTCATCAAATTCCCTTATGTTCTCCTGAGACAAATTTACTGGACGATGACTGGGAACGCCTTGTTCTATACTGGTCCCGAACCAAGAATGTGGTAAGGTATATGAGCTCATTTTCTATTTTTAAGTACTATATTCTTGCATCTTACTGTACTTTGTTCATGTAGAACAAGTGCCTAAACCTGAAGAACAACTGTTCTAATTTAATATTCCATTGCTATCATAGTTCCAAAAAGCGCTAGGCGTTAATAGTGCGTTTTGCCACCGCCTTGCGCTTTACTGACCAAAGCGCATGCTTATGTGCAGTTATGCACAGATTAAGCATAGTTATGCGCAATGCATTTCGCCAACGCCTAGAGCCTAGGCACGCTTAAGCGCTCGCTTAGGCGCGCCTTTTTTAACTATGATTGCTATTGTGCATATTGCTTTGCTCTTGTATCACAGTATTTACTCATACAAACTTATTTTTAAATTGTAGGATCCAATCGAACCTCCAATGGCACAACAGGTATGTTCACGCATGTTTCTTTAACATGATTGCTCTTATCAATAGCTCTGTTGATTTCAATTTCAATTGTGTATATAGTTAACTTCTCATATCATGCACATTACTAGCATCACAACAGAGCAAATAGTGTTGTTGTACATGTAGACCCGTGGTACCCATCTAAAATCTTGTTGTGCCGTGTAGTCTCTCACTCTTTGTATTCTTTCACTGCTGCTTTGTCTTGAACTAATATGATTTGAACCGTGTCTCTATTTTGATTTGGCAAGACAATGAAGTGACCATAGGACATAGATATATGTTTGTTTGATGCTTTTATTATGTACTAGTACTTGGCAATAGAAGACTTGGTAGTTTAATCTTGTCCACCTTACTAATGAACTGGTTCGCCGAAATGAGTTTCATATACTAGTACATGCTAAACCTGTTATGTCTGCTTGTTTCTTCTTTTAGAATGCTGACAGAATATTGGGGAGGAGTGCCTTATTAAGCAATGGTAAAGGAAGTAATGCAGATAAGGTTCAAGATAGTGACACATCCTTGTTGGTCTCCAACAAAGCTGATAAAACAGCCAAGGAAGACTATCTCGATGACAGTGAGACAACCCCAAAGTCCTGTCTTGGTTTAGTGTTCGAGTTACTGGCCACTACCGCTTGCACAAGCTATTCAAACTCACTGTCTGAATCAGTTCGGTTTCTTGAGTCTCAACTACAAGCTAAAAGACATCAATCAGCTGTGCTGTGACAAGAAGCGGAAGGATTGCGGAAGTCCCTAGAGCATTCAGATGCATACTTTCTGGTGCAACAGCAAGCGTTGGAGGATTTTAGCGCCAAACAGGACAAAGCTAATAAGCTTGCTAAGCTTATTGTCAGCATGGTTGATACCACGTTTCTTGAGCTCTTATGAAGTTGTTTCAATTATGCTCTTGTTTTGCTGCCGCATTTATTTGCACTGGTGGCCAATTTTGACGGCCAGTGTATGTAATATGCTGCTTTGTTCCCTATATTTGCACTGGTGGCGAACTTTGATGCCCAGTGGACGTAATATGTGTAATAGCGGTAATAGGCTAGCGTTAATTGCTTGCTTATTTATTTCCTTATCGTCTTGTTTAGTTGTTTGCTTGTAGTCACTGCAGTTCTTTTTCTGTGTTTTTCTAGTGGCCACAATAACCTATTTTTGGAAACTAGGCCAAAATAATCATGGCAACACACGGACTGTTGTAACCATGGGCCTCCTGTGGGCCGTATGATCCATGGGCCTTCTACTGGCCGTAGGATCCATTGACCTTCTATACGGGCCGTAGTATCCATGGGCCTTCTACGGGCAGTACGATTAATCGGCCTTTTACGGGCCGTAGGATCCATGGGCCTTCTACAGGGTGTATCATCATTTCGCCAATCATGGGCCGTACTATTCCAGGACAATAACGTGCCGTTAATAGTCCGCATTTGATAACTCTATGAAAACAGCCCAACGGGTTTTTTGACATTAAAACGGCCCAACGTATTAGGCCACAAACGGGCCGACTGTAACCACGGGCTGGATTTGGCCCACGAGCAGAAAATGACAGTAATGGGCCGTAAGTAAATGAATGCTGGAAATGAACCTAAGAATAAATGGGCACTGAGAAGGCCGAAAGATAACATGGGCTGGAAATGGCCCAACGGAATAATGGGCCGTTAATGGGTATAAAGTGATACACTGTTCATTATGGGCCAGTTTTACCACGGGCCGTTAAGGGGCCGTGTAAGTGCATCTAGTGCCCCTTAGTGATTTTGGTGTATTGAAGACTTATAGGTTAAGTATCTAATGCGTTTATGAGTGTACACAGATCTATAAGTCTATGAGGAGTTTGATATTTACAGAGAAAGTCGACCCCTAAAAATGAAGTTCTTCGACTGAAGACTTTGATATACTGAAGACTTTCTGAAGACTTTGAAAGTGAAGAAATTGGTGTGACCTTGAAGACTTGGTATTCATTCGAGGAACATGAAGCGTGAAGACTTTTGTTTTCGTAGTTTCATTTTCTCTTTCTTGAGTCATAGGAAACACCGTACTGTTAAAGGGGGTCGAGGAAATACTAAGGAGAAAATTTCCATGTGATGCTCAACTCAAATCCTACACCTACCAATCCCTTCGAGTGAAGCCATTGGAAATCTCATACAGTTCAGTCAATTTCTTCAGTGACAGAGACGCAGTTCTTCTGGTCACTGAGGACTTTGCTCTGACTGAGGAGTTAGGAATTCGCCAGTGCGAATTGCCTACATAGTGAGGAACATGATAGCCCTGAGGAATTTGAACCTCAAATTTCCGACCGTTGTTGTGCTACGCGCCAGCTGTCCGAAAATATCTTGTCCACCTAACGATCATATCATTGAAGGGCATTTATGTCTTATCATGTCGGGCTGCTCCTTAGGCTATAAATAGCCGCCCCCTACAACCACTAGCTGGTTGGCTGCTCCGCGAGAACTTGACACTTGTCATTTGAGAGCAACCCATCCTCCGAGGACTTTGAGCGAAAATCATCAAGTGAGGAAAATCCAAACCCCAAACCCAAAACACCTACAAACCCAAAGTGTTTGAGCATCACTGAAGAGATTGACCCTGCGTGGATCCGACGCTTGTTACCTTTGAAGACTGTGCTTCTTCCAGACGGTTAGGCATCAAGGTCTAGAGCATCCAAGAGGAATTGTGGATCGCTGAGTGACCAAGTCTGTGAAGGTTTGGAAGTCACCTGAAGACTTACCATGAGTGATTGGGCGAGGATTGTGTGTTCTTAGCTCAAGGAGAATACGGTGAGGACTGTGTGTCCGGGACTGGGTGTCCTCGAGTTTAAATACTCAGCCGCTCCAACCAGATGTACAACTGAGACAGCAGTTGGAACTGGTCTACCAAATCATTGTCTTCACCAAGCTTACTGGTTCTATTTCCTCAACTCTTCCATTTCCTCAGTAGTGTGCTGCTTGTTTTTCATATCTGTGTTTGAAGACTTTGACTGAAGACTTTCTCAATTTCCTCAGTTCAATTTCTTCAGTCTGTTTGTCTTCATCTTGTGTTATCCTGTGTTTACGCTTTCTGTACTCTGTGTTTGTCTTCATTTCATCATGATGACTATGCTTGAATTCTATTATGTTTTCATCTGAGTACTTATTCCGCTGCTAGTAGCTCTTCGCTAAGGAATTTCCTCACTAGCAAATTCCTCAATGAAGAATTTCATAAAAATCGCCTATTCACCCCCCCTCTAGTCGATATAACGCACTTTCAATTGGTATCAGAGCGAGGTACTCCATTGTTCTGTGTGATTTTGGTTTAACCGCCTGGAGTTTTAGTTATGTCGACCGCAGATATGAAGAAAGTGTCATGCCCCATCTTTGACGGTCACGAGTATCCCAAATGGAAGGCCATGATGAAGAAGCGTCTCATGGTGATGAACAGTGAGTTGTGGACCGTCACTGAGATCGGTCTGACCGATCTGTGCAAGATGGCGAAAGATGATGACATTCGCAAGTACACTCAACTCAACCTCACAGCGAAGGCCATCATATGCACTAGTCTGTCTCGAAACCAGTTCAGAAATATCATGCATCTCGATCAGGCGAAGCTTGTCTGGGACCGTCTCTCTGATGTCTATGAAGGCCATCGAACCTGTCATGATCCTTGGTTTGAGGATTTCAAGGAGTCGCTCAAATCAATGACAATCGAACCAGAATCATCATCCTCTACTCCATGCCTTATGGCAAAAAGTGCTGAGGTAACTGAATGCTACCTATCTGAGTCTAGTGATGAAGAATCTGGTGATGAATTTGGACCCAGTTATGTCAAACTTGCTTCCCTTGTCGCTAAACAACAAAGAGCCTTGCAAAAGGCTAATGATATGCTTAGTAAGAGCAATGATATGTTGGGTGAAGAAATGGATCATGTCACAAGCCTTGGCTGAAAGTCTTCAGAGGCTTCATTCTAAGTATGACTCTCTTCAAGATCAGCATAACTCTCTCTCGTCTGATTTTGAGAAGATAAGAGTGAGTTATGAAGATCTTCAGAAGGAGCGCGATTCATTACTTGCTCAACAAATAAGCGCTGCTCAGGAAGAATTTATTCCTCCATGTTTAAAATGCATTGAACAAAGAATCTGCTAATTCCTCACCTGAATGTTCAAATGCTTCAAATGTTACAAATTCTTCACTTGCCTCTGCTATCACTAATTTCTCATCTGAGGACATTGCTAGTATTACTGACGATGCAGGACTGAAGGAATTGTACATAACAGGCATGTACAAAAGCCTCAAAGGGCATCAGACTCTTTGTGATGTGCTTAAAAAGCAGATCCTCAACGGGAACCCTAGGAAAGAGGGTATTGCCTTTGAGAGGAAACTCAATGCTGATGGTACATATTGGAAGCCTGAGCAGTACCCCAAAACCTCATGGGTTGCTGCAAAGGGACCTCCAGTTGATCCATCTAATTTATCTGGCTATACATGTGAATCTTCTCATTCTTCTGATGAGTCTTTTGACTCCAACTATAAACTGTTCAAAAATTAGAATGGTGAAGTATTTGCTAGATATGTTGGCACTAACTGCAGGAACGGTTCTCCTGTGAAGAAAATCTGGGTTCCCAAAAGGCGCCTTGAAAGTCTTCAGGTGAATGTCCTCATGACACCACTTGTGAGGAAAAAGGAACCTTAGATCAAATTCTTCATATGGACCAAATTCTTCATATGAGCATTATTCTTCATATGGATCCAAGTCCTCATACGGACAAAATTCCTCAAGGGGATCAAATTCCTCACATGGATCAAAGTCCTCATATGAACATCATCGTGCTAACAACTCTGTTTCGCAGGGAAGAGCCAAGGGCTATGAATATGAGCATTATTCTTCAAATTATTATGTTCATAAGTCCTCGAAGAATTTCTCTGCTTATGCATATGCTTACCCTAACCCCTCTTATGTGAAACGAAATGGTTTGGCTGCTTTGCCACCATTCTCATATGGATCTCGCAGAGTGATGAACTCTTTGCCACCCCTTCAGATGTGGGTGGTGAAGAAAAGGAACTAATCCCTTCTGCAGGGTCAGGTCTCCAGACGCGAAATAACGTCTGAAGAATTTGCTGGGGACCTGACAAAAAGTGCCTGAAAGGACGCAGGCTAACCATGAAGAAATGAACTTTCATTTCACACGTCCTCCCTCTATTTTATCTGTCTACTACTTGATGAAATTGATCTGATGAATTGTGATATCATATTCTTCACTGCTGAAGTATATGAGGTCGTAAGTTGCACTAATTCATCTGCAGGATGATCAACCCAAAGCCACTGAATGGGTACTTGATAGTGGATGTACAAATCACATGACTGGTGACAAGAATCTGTTAATGGATGCTCCCTTATCAGCGTCACACATGAAGCATATCATCTTCGCTGATAAAAGCAAAAGTCAGGTATTGGGTCTTGGTAAGGTTGCTATCACAAAGGATCGACACATGGACAAAGTCATGCTTGTTGAGTCCTTAGGATATAATCTTATGTCTATCTCAATGCTTTGTGATCTTGATATGGTTGTTGTCTTTGGCAAGTATCGTTGTGTTGTGATTATGGAAGCAGACAATTCCAAAGTCTTCGAAGGCTTTAGGAGAGGAGACTTGTATATTGTTGATTTCTCTGCAGATTCACAACCAGCGGTGTGCCTACTTGCAAAAGCTTCAGAAGGATGGCTATGGCATCGACGACTTGGTCATGCAGGCATGAGGAATTTGAACACGCTTGCGAAGAAGAAACATGTCATTGGCATTGAGAATGTCAAATTCCTCAAGGATCACTTGTGCGGTGCCTGTGAAGCTGGAAAGATGACAAAGGCCAAGCATCCAGCGAAGACTATCATGACCACTACTCGTCCATTTGAATTGCTTCACATGGATCTCTTCGGTTCTAACCATTATTCCTCTGTTTCGAATGAAGCATCTCAATATGGCTTTGTTATTGTTGATGATTACTCTCGTTACACATGGGTACACCTTGTCTCTTAAAAAACTGAAGTGCAGGAAGTCTTCAAACGATTTTCCTCGAGGGCTTCAACCAACTTTGGTGTGAAGATTAAGCACATCAGAAGTGACAACGGCACTGAGTTCAAGAATTCGGGTCTCGATGATTACCTTGATGAACTTGGTATTACTCATGAGTTATCTGCTCCTTATACTCCTCAACAGAATGGCGTCGTGGAGCGCAAGAACAGGACTCTTGCTGAGATGGCTCGCACTATGCTCGATGAGTACAAAACCCCTCGTCGTGTCTGGGTTGATGCAATTGATACTGCGTGCCATATCATCAACAGAGTATATCTTCACAAATTCTTCAAGAAGACTGCATATGAACTCCTCACTGACAAGAAACCTAATGTAAGTTATTTCAAAGTCTTCGGTACTAAATGCTGGATTAGAGATCCTCATCACAACTCTAAATTTGCACCGAAAGCACATGAAGGTTTTATGCTTGGTTACGGAAAGGACTCGCACACCTACAGAGTCTTCAACAATGTTCTTCACAAGATTGTTGAAACTGTAGATGTGCGGTTCGATGAAACTAATGGCTCGCAAAGAGAGCACCTACCTTCTGTGTTAGATGAACCTGCACCTGAGGATTCACTCAAGCACAAGGCTACTGAAGATGTCATTCTTACTGAAGAATCTGCTGAAGAATTCATTCCAGAACGTGAAGAACGTCGAGCTGATGCACCTGAAGAAAATGCTGAGGAAATTGATGGTGAAGAAAATGCTGATCAAATTCCTCAACGACAACCAGCTCACCCTCGCGTTGCAAAAGAAGTGCAAGTGGAGAAGATCATCGATGACATTAGAGCACCAGGTCCTCTCACACGCTCAAAAGCTTCACATCTATCTAACTTTTGTGGGCACTTTGCTTTTGTCTCTATCACAGATCCCACTAAGGTAGATGAAGCATTTCTGGAGCCTGAGTGGATTCAGGCCATGCAAGAAGAATTACATCAGTTCAAGTTCAACAACGTATGGGAACTAGTCGATCGTCCCGATCCTCGCAAGCATAACATCATTGGCACAAAGTGGATCTACCGCAACAAGCAAGATGAAAATGGTGTTGTGGTGAGGAATAAGGCACGACTAGTAGCTCAAGGCTACACACAGGTTGAAGGAATTGATTTCGATGAAACTTTTGCACCTGTTGCTAGACTTGAGGCTATACGCATATTGCTTGCTTATGCTAACCATCATGATATCATCTTACACCAAATGGATGTGAAAAGTGCATTCCTCAATGGTAAGCTTGAGGAAGAAGTATATGTTGCTCAACCACCAGGTTTTGAAGATCCAAATCATCCTGACAAAGTCTTCAGACTTAACAAGGCCCTCTATGGCCTCAAGTAGGCCCCACGGGCATGGTATGATACACTGAAGAAATTCTTCATGAAGAAAGGCTTCACACCCGGTTCACTCGATCCTACTCTCTTTACTAAATCTTATGATGGTGAACTGTTTGTGTGACAAATATATGTTGATGATATTATCTTTGGATGTACTGACCAACGTTATAGTGACTATATGATGAGAGAAGAATATCAAATGTCTATGATGGGAGAGTTGAAATTCTTCTTAGGTCTTCAAATTCGTCAACAGCGCAATGGCATATTCATATCTCAGGAGAAATACCTCAAGGATGTCCTGAAGAAATTCGGCATGCAAGATTGCAAAGGCATCAAAATTCCTATGCCCACAAATGGTCAACTATGCACTGATGAAAATGGTACTGACTTCGACCATAAGGTATACCGCTCCATGATTTGTTCTTTATTGTACTTATGTGCATCTAGGCCAGATATAATGCTTAGTGTTTGCATGTGTGCACGATTTCAAGCTGCACCGAAGGAATCACACCATAAGGCTGTGAAGCATATTCTTCGAATGTACTTTGAAAAGGCACTCATCCTAACACTTATGCAAAATTGATGACTTAGATGTGCAACACATGAAGAAACGTTTTTCTTCAATCAATGAAGAAAAACACTCTAAGTGTGAAGAAATTAATGAAGAATTTGATTCTCAAAACCCTACGACAATTGTACGCGGTGTCTGAAATCATCATTCTTACACGGTGGGTCGCGCCACCACAAAAGTTGAAAATCTTCAATTTGAGTTTTTCCTCAACTTTTGAAATTATTCAGTTTTTCAAATTCTTCAAACTTTACAAAGTCTTCACTTGTGCCGTCATTTTTCTTCATTGGCTATATATATATATGGTTTTATGTCCTCTACAACATTCACTTATAACTATTTCTTCAAGTTGGAACTTTTCTGCTAAGTGAATGTGATCGGACCCTTCCCCTCTATGCTACACTCAATCCAATCTATTCACAAATTCTTCATGTGCGTTCTATTTGAAACTCGTTCAAATTCTTCACTGTGTCCTTGTCAGCTGAAGAAATTGCGAACGGAAAGCTAAAACTAATCTTATCCAAACTTTCGGATTTGCCGCTCAAACCATTCCGCATCCCATGATGGATTATTTTATCCACCCACGATCTTACACGATCTCAACCACACAGTACGTGGGTGACACATGTCGCAAGAAGGAGAATGGCCAGGGGCACGTTCATCCCAAATCTTTGGACAAACAGTTTTTCACTGCGGCTATAAATACCCCCCTTCGCCATCCTCACTTCTTTTACCCCGCTCGATCTCACTCCCTCGCTCGAGCTCTCCAAACCCTAGCGCCGTCGCTACTCCATCGTCGCCGGTGAGGAAAAGCTTCACTGCCTCGACCTCATCGCCGTCGTACTCGTGCCGACCGCGGAAATCTTCACCTCCACCGCCGCCGTAGACGTCTTCCTCCGCCAAGTTAGGGCGTGGAAGATCTGCATCGACGAACTTCACTGTTCCAACTCCCAGTTCGTCGTGTTCTTCGTTCAGGGTAATTAAAAGCTAATTTTACTGCCCTCGTTGATTCGAAATTTTTCTACAAAATCTTCAAAGGTGTTTTATTCTTCAAATCCTCACACACAAAACACCTCACATGCTATCTGTTCTTGATTCATTTCCCTAAGCATATATATAAAGCGCTTAGTGAAATTCCTCAAGACGAATCTGGTCAAATTCCTCAACCTTGTTCTTTATGCAAAAACCTCTGAGAACGCATATGACCTCTTCAAATTCCTCGCAACTATACTCTGTTCACAGGTACACATGTCTGCTGCTGAATCATTAGGTTCTCATCAACTTAATTCATTTGCAGCGTTCCTTGAAGAAAAGTTGCATACTTCTTCAGAGAGTTCAATTGTTCAAATTCCTCATCTGAAGAAAATGGCTGAAGGTAAACGGCCACACAAAGGAGGAAAGAAGCCTGAGGTGATGATAGCTTTTGAAATACCTGAGGATATCTATGATGAGTACTGCACGCCTGATGAAGCTAAGTTTGGCAAAGAAGATAAAAATCAGCGCAAGGTGCGAATCCAGAGGATTGAAAGGAGATGGGCACGTGAATGGAGGGAGTACATATATGTTACTCCAAAATACATGAAGAAATTCGCTGTAAACCCTTCATGCCAAAGACCTCCATTGGCACCTGGCCAAGTGGCTGATCCCACCAGCATCAAGCGTGGTGAGGAATTTCCTAAAGAATGGGCCAAGCGCCAAGCTAAACTGGCAAGGCAAGCCAGAGAAGCAGTGAGGAAATTCAATGAAGACTCTGCTGCTGCTGCTGCTACTGCCACTGAAGCCTCGGTCAAGCCGAAGAAAGCAATGCTAAAGAAGCCCGCTCGCAAGCCAAGTGCTTCATCTTCAATGCCCTCATGGCCAAGTTCCTCAGCTGCGCCCTCACGGCCAGAATCTTCAAAATCTTCAAAGCAAATTCCTCATGCTGCTCCTGCTCCACCAAAGTCCTCAGTTATCCCGACAAAGTCCTCAGCACCTGTGCATCTGGCCTCATGCCAAAGGACGACTGGCATCTCTATTGCCTCTGGTGTCTCAGCTAGTTCTTCAGCTGCACCAAATTCCTCAGCAAGACCCTCACTGCTGAAGAAAAAGGCTACTGCTGGATGCGTCACTCGCACAAGTCCTCAGAAGAAGCAGGCATTCTTCACTGTGCCATCTGATGATGATGAAGCTGATGAGGAAGAACTTACTGAAATCATCAGGGACCGACAAGAACGGGCTGCTAAAGCCAAAGGCACACCTGTGCCCCTGCTATTGGATCCAAAGGCGATCCTAGATTATATTGATCTCTGGCATAAGGATCCTCACACACCTATGCCTGATTTCAAGCTGACACCTGGTCAAAGTCACATGTTGACTCACTTCATCCAAGAGGAGAAGTGGAAAATATGATAAGGCCAGAGAGATCAAGAAATCACAGTACCGCAAAGAGAAGCTACTGAAGAAAAATGTTCTCAAAATGAAGCCTGAGGAACTTGCCAAGATGCAGGCTGAGATCAAAGCCCTCAGCGACAAATTTGACTTCTACTATGCTGATTGGCAAGGAGCCAAGGTCAGATTTGTAAGGCTGACTGATACCTTCACCAAGGGTGCAGCCTCAATGCCACAATTTCCTCAAGCTGAAGCATCTGTTCAGCAAACTGAAGAACATGCCAGCACCGCTGATGAAGTTCAGACTGCTGAAGGAAATGCTAGTTCCAAGGCTGATGACTCTGCTCCAGCCGTTGATGAAATTGCCAGGGCATACACTAGTGGTGCGCCTGAAGAAATTGAAGAAACCAGGGCAACTGCATCAGTTGCGCCTGAGGAAAATCAAAAAGATTCCTCAGCTCCACCTGCGCCTACGCCAACTCCAATTCTTCCATCTGCATTGGATGTGAGGAAAACAAAGGCTGCAGAACGAGCTGCTGTGAAGAAAAGGAAGGCATCCAATGCTTCAGAATCTTCATCTCCCAAGAAGATGAAGCCGATGACAAGCTCTTTTGCAAATCCCATTGATGCCATTCCTATCTCCTCCATGCCATCAAAGGACCTTGTTCCTTTTGGTGAAGATTATGAGATCCCTAGTGGATCAGATGAAGAAACTCAATATGTTGCTTCGTCAGAGCAGATTGATGAAGAAATTGAAGCGGATGCAATCCCTTCAACCCCAATGGTCTCATCACCAATGCCTCAGTTTGATGCAGAAGAGGCTGGTGTTGAAGAACTTGATGAAGATATGGATATTAGAAGCACCACTCCAGTGATGAATGACGACTTTTGGGAAAGTCAGCATCCCAATTCCCCACTCTTCACTCCCCCGCAGCAAATTCCTCACTCCCCTTCACCAACAGTACAATTGGGCTCTGAAGAAATTCATCCCACTGCATCTGTGAATGAAGAAATTCCAGCCACTGGCGCTGAAGAAACTGCTGCTGAAACTGACAAGGTGACTGCACCTGAGGAACATCCTAAAATTCCTCAGCCTGAAGAACCTGAGATCGTGATTCCTGAGGTCGTGATGCAACTCACTGACACTCCTCTGCCAAGGCCAAAGGATCCGTTCTCACGCAAACGGAAATTCAAGGCTGAAGACTTCTATGGCGAGCATGTGTTCTTCACTGAATACAATCCATATGACTCTGCTCGCATAAGGAAGAGGCGTTTCTGGACTGCCAGCCAAGCAAATTTCTATTCCTCAGTGCTTTACAACAAAGACAAAGTCTTCGACCATGCTCATATTCCTCACGTGGATATGGAGTCTTTGCCGTGCTTCACGCCAGTGCTCAGTGTTCTTCATGACGCTGGGCTGCTCAATTTCTGCACAGATATATGCGATTGGAATGAAGAGCTTATTCTTCAATTCTATGCAACGTTGCACATCACCGGCAACTCTGAAGATATCAATTCATGGGTTTTGGACTGGATGACTGACAACACCCACCATAAGGCCCCTGCATCTGAATTGCTTCGGGTCCTTCCTTTGAGTCCACCCACTGAAGATGCTCGCTGTGTGTACAACGAACCTGAGCTTTCAAATCATTATATGCAAGTGCTGATGAAGCCTTTGAAGCCAGGGCAGGCTCCTAGAACCAATTTCCTCGTCAAGGAATTGTTGTATGTGCCAAGGACTGTCTATCGCATTCTGACGAAGACAATGAGTCCCATCAAAGGCCACGACTCGTCTGATGAAGAAGTCATTGGCATCATGAAGAATCTGTTTTTCAACATCATCCATGGCGTTCCCGTCAACTTCCATGATTTCTTCATGAGGACTCTGGCCAACATTGCTATGTCACCATTTGAGCTGAAGCCTTATGCACCTTGGATAATGAAATTCATCAGGATAAGGTCTTCACTCAACTACAAAGCTGAAACGCTAAACCACTGCAGCTACTTGCCTCCCATTGAAGTCCTCAAACGGACATTTTCCTCAGCTGAAGAAAAAGGCAAGGCCACTGCTGTGATAGATGAAGGCATTCATCCATTGGATGGCCAATTTCGCAAAGCTGCATCTTACTCCACCTATGATGACTCTGCCACACATGACTCTGCTGCTAACACTGCCAAGCCAAATCCTCAAGCCACAGCACCCAGGGTGATGACTGATCGTGAGTTACTCCTCAGTCTTCATCAAAAGGTTGATCGCAATCACAAATGGGTCAAGTGTCAGTTTGGTTCAACTCTTCACAACATGACTTCCACACACAATGCAGTGAAGAAAAACCACTACTACCTTCATGAAACCCTCAACCGCACCTGGGCTGTTCTATCTCAAGTGTACAGTGCTGAAGACTTGGAGAAAATGGGTCTCAAAGAAGATTTTGACTGGTTTGCACCTCCTCCGAAGAAATACAAGAAGGTCAAGGTTCCTTCTTTGGTGGCCAGTTCATATTCTTCATCGCGTGCGACTGATGAAGATGAAGACTTGGACGACACTGCAGCAGGCCCTACTTCAATGACCGACCCCAACAACGCTGGCGCTCCTTCATCAACTTGAAAATCTTCAGGGGCGTTAGTCCTCAGTTTCGATCCTTTTGGTCATTTGATGACAAAGGGGGAGAAATCTGAGTTAGTCTTCAAGCGGGTCTATAATAAGGGTTTATTCGTTTTTTTAAGTTACAACTCTCGTTCTTCTGAAACTTTTATTGGATCGAGTTGTAATCTTAAGTCCGATGGTGCGCTGATACTTTTGTTGCACTTTGCTTTGATACCTTGATGCGCTATTCTGCATGCTTATAACTCGTTAATATTATTGCACGCATGCTGAATTACATCAGGCACCATATTTCATCATGCATTTCAAATTCTTCATAGTATACATCAAATGCGTGTATGAATTACAAGATAAAGGGGGAGATCTCCATGATTCAACTCTTCAAATGTGCATTGCTACAGAAGCAAATTCCTCACTATGCACATCTTCAGGGGGAGTTCTTCTATATCTTGCAATCAAATTCCTCAATATCAGTATTTACACTTCATATATTTATCCCCATTGAAAACTTAACCTATGTTGTCATCAATCACCAAAAAGGGGGAGATTGTAAGTGCATCTAGTGCCCCTTAGTGATTTTGGTGTATTGAAGACTTATAGGTTAAGTATCTAATGCGTTTATGAGTTTACACAGATCTATAAGTCTATGAGGAGTTTGATATTTACAGAGAAAGTCGACCCCTAAAAATGAAGTTCTTCGACTGAAGACTTTGATATACTGAAGACTTTCTGAAGACTTTGAAAGTGAAGAAATTGGTGTGACCTTGAAGACTTGGTATTCATTCGAGGAACATGAAGCGTGAAGACTTTTGTTTTTGTAGTTTCATTTTATCTTTCTTGAGTCATAGGAAACACCGTACTATTAAAGGGGGTCAAGGAAATACTAAGGAGAAAATTTCCATGTGATGCTCAACTCAAATCCTACACCTACCAATCCCTTCGAGTGAAGCCATTGGAAATCTCATACAGTTCAGTCAATTTCTTCAGTGACAGAGACGTAGTTCTTCTGGTCACTGAGGACTTTGCTCTGATTGAGGAGTTAGGAATTCGCTAGTGCGAATTGCCTACACAGTGAGGAACATGATAGCCCTGAGGAATTTGAACCTCAAATTTCCGACCGTTGTTGTGCTACGCGCCAGCTGTCCGAAAATATCTTGTCCACCTAACGGTCATATCATTGAAGGGCATTTATGTCTTATCATGTCGGGCTGCTCCCTAGGCTATAAATAGCCGCCCCTACAACCACTAGCTGGTTGGCTGCTCCGCGAGAACTTGACACTTGTCATTTGAGAGCAACCCATCCTCCGAGGACTTTGAGCGAAAATCATCAAGTGAGGAAAATCCAAACCCCAAACCCAAAACACCTACAAACCCAAAGTGATTGAGCATCACTGAAGAGATTGATCCTGCATGGATCCGACGCTTGTTACCTTTGAAGATTGTGCTTCTTCCAGACGGTTAGGCGTCAAGGTCTAGAGCATCCAAGAGGAATTGTGGATCGCTGAGTGACCAAGTTTGTGAAGGTTTGGAAGTCACCTGAAGACTTACCACGAGTGATTGGGCGAGGACTGTGTGTTCTTAGCTCAAGGAGAATACGGTGAGGATTGTGTGTCCGTGACTGGGTGTCCTCGAGTTTAAATACTCAGCCGCTCCAACCAGATGTACAACTGAGACAGCAGTTGGAACTGGTCTACCAAATCATTGTCTTCACCAAGCTTACTGGTTCTATTTCCTCAACTCTTTCATCTCCTCAGTATGGTGTTGTTTGTTTTTCATATCTGTGTTTGAAGACTTTGACTGAAGACTTTCTCAATTTCCTCAGTTCAATTTCTTCAGTCTGTTTGTCTTCATCTTGTGTTATCCTGTGTTTACGCTTTCTGTACTCTGTGTTTGTCTTCATTTCATCATGATGACTATGCTTGAATTCTATTATGTTTTCATCTGAGTACTTATTCCGCTGCTAGTAGTTCTTCGCTAAGGAATTTCCTCACTAGCAAATTCCTCAGTGAAGAATTTCATAAAAATCGCCTATTCACCCCCCCTCTAGTCGATATAACGCGATAAAGGGGTTGTCAATCCCTTCACGGTCACTTACGAGAGTGAGATCTGATAGATATGATAAGATACTATTTTTGGTATTTTTATGATAAAGATGCAAAGTAAAGTAAAAGGCAATAAAATAGCTAAGTGTTGGAAGATTAATATGATGGAAAATAGACCCGGGGGCCATAGGTTTCACTAGTGGCTTCTCTCAAGAGCGTAAGTATTATGGTGGGTGAACAAATTAGTGTTGAGCAATTGATAGAATTGAGCATAGTTATGAGAATATCTAGGTATGATCATGTATATAGGCATCACGTCTGTGACAAGTAGACCGACTCCTGCCTACATCTACTACTATTACTCCACACATCGACCGCTATCCAGCATGCATCTAGAGCATTAAGTTCATAAGAATGGAGTAATGCTTTAAGTAAGATGACATGATGTAGAGGGGTAAACTCATGCAATATGATATAAACCCCATCTTGTTATCCTCGATGGCAACAATACAATACGTGCCTTGCTGCCCCTACTGTCACTGGGAAAGGACACCGCAAGATTGAAGCCAAAGCTAAGCACTTCTCCCATTGCAAGAAAAATCAATCTAGTAGGCCAAACAAAATTGTTAATTCGAGGAGACTTGCTAAGATAACCAATCATACATAAAAGAATCCAGAGAAGATTCAAATATTGTTCAGAGATAAACTTGATCATAAACCCACAATTCATCGGTCTCAACAAACACACCGCAAAAGAAGATTACACCGAATGGATCTCCACGAGAATCATGGAGAACTTTGTATTGAGATCCAAAGAGAGAGAAGAAGCCATCTAGCTAATAACTATGGACCCGAAGGTCTGAGGTAAACTACTCACACATCATTGGAGAGGCTATGGTGTTGATGTAGAATCCCTTTGTGATCAATGCCCCCTCCGGTAGGACGCCGAAAAAGGCCCCAAGATGGGATCTCACGGGTACAGAAGGTTTCGGCGGTGGAATTAGGTTTTAGTGGATGCCTCTGATGGTTTGGGGGTACGTAGGTATATATAGGAGGATGAAGTACGTCGGTGGAGCAACGTGGGCCCCACGAGGGTGGAGGGCGCGCCTAGGGGGTAGGCGCGCCCCCTGCCTCGTGCTCTCCTCGTTGCTATCTTGTCATGGACTCCAATTCCTCTGGATCACGTTTGTTCCAAAAATCACATTTCCGAAGGTTTCATTCCGTTTGGACTCCGTTTATATTATTTTTCTACGAAACTCTGAAATAGGCAAAAAACAGCAATTTGGGCTGGGCCTCCGGTTAATAGGTTAGTCCCAAAAGTAATATAAAAGTGTATAATAAAGCCCATTCAACATCCAAAACAGAATATAATATAGCATGGAACAATAAAAAATTATAGATATGTTGGAGACGTATCAGTACCTAAAAGCACCAAGTTAATATTAGAAGCTAAACAACAATTGAATTCTCGATCATATGAATATAAATTCACAGTGTGACTGAATGAAAGATATGGTTTGAATGAACTTGCGTTTTTCTCTCTTAATGTACAGACTTATCAAACGATTTTCTTTTGAAAAATATGTCAATGGTTTTAAAATATAAAACACTCATCGCAAATGTTTTAGTTAGAACACCCATATGCAAACCGAGAGCTTCCCCAGGAAGCCAAGGGAAAATGTGCCGAGCAGGATTTCTGCATCCCTTCAACGCAAACGGTTGTTTTGCATGACCCATGTGCAACCACGTACAAACAATTGGGTAATATTTGCATATCTGTCATTTTGGGTATGTTGCCATTTCTCAAACTGGAAAGATTGACATTTGTTTATCTAGTAACATTGCCATTTGTCAACCTTGTAACACTGCGATTTGTCAAAATATCCAGGTACAAATCACTAGCACTATCTATTTTTTGCAACTAAAATCACTAGCATTGTTCATATGGACACCATTAGTAGGCGTGAGTTCATGGACGCATACGCAAATATACCATTGATTACATACAACAAGTCATTAACCCACAACACAACGAGGATACACGTTGGATTATAGATCATTTCCAACAAAACATTCTAGTAAAGTTTTAAACACACAACAAATAACAAAGCGATGAAATGAACTTCAGCTCAACCACTCGTCGGCGTTGGAAACGCTTGCTTTGAACCAGAAGTGATTCTCTGGGAAGGGCCAGCTACCGTCAATCTCGAGACCAACGCAGGACTGATCATCCATGCTGAAGCGGCCTATTTCAATACCCATATTGGGACGGTAGGGAAGCATAATAATGCCTGAGGTATAGATATAGTTGCTTCTCAGAAATGGTAATAACATTGTGTCAACAGCAGCTGGATCGCCTTCCACCATCATTGGATAGTTTTGTCCAAGGAAGACCGAGTTTCCTCCAAGACTTCCAATACTGAAGCAGGGAGAAGGTGTTGGCGCTAGTACACCAGTATCCATCCCGAATACCCTGGAATAGATGTTGGAATAGGTCCGGAGAGTGCGACCATATGAGACAACACCTGCTTCCTTAGTAACATCAATAGTTCCCTGTATACAGACAAGAAGAGGTGATCCATCGGAATTAGTTGCCAGGCGCCACTGAGTATATGGGTCCTACTCGTCCTCATGCTCGTGAATAAAATTTTCAAGTATAGGTGGTGGAATGTTCACAGGACCTTGGAAACACAAGAAGGTTTATTAGTAAAGGGAAACTAGCTAACCCGCATGCATGTGGATCAAACAATTATAATTACGGTGGAAGACAAACGTACCGAAAGCATGTTGATTCCATGCAAAAATAGTGCCATGAGTGGTGGCAGCAAACACAAGACCCTCGTATTGAATTGCATCACAGTACTCATCCGTGTACAGAAATTGATTTTTGAGCAATATCCATCGAGGCGTGGAAGTAAGGAAGGCAACAAGGTTATCGAAGGTAGAAGTAACTTCATAGTTTGAGTAATCCCAAGAGCGGCTCGGAACTCGACAAATTGCTATCTTCCGTAGACGACAGTCACCATGATCGTATTTGAACTCACGTAGACAGATTCTGTTTAAGACTGTCCTGTTTAAGATAGATTCTATTTTTGATGCATAGTTTGCTTGTTTTGATGAAACTATCAATTCTATTTTTGGAGTACCAGAGGTATGGTGAATGTTCAGATTATTACAGACTGTCCTGTTTAAGACAGAATCTGTTTTTTATGCATAGTTTGCTTGTTTTGATGAAACTATCAATTCCTATCAGCGGATTAAGCCATGGAAAAGTTATATTATAGTAGCTATAATGCAAAAACAAAATATGAATCGGTTTGCAATAGTACTTAGAGTCGTGATTTGCTTTATTATACTAGCGGATCTTACCGAGCTTTCTGTTTAGTTTTGTGTGGATGAAGTGTTCGAAGATCGAGGAGCTCTCGATATGAGGAGAAGGAGGAGAGGCAAGAGCTCAAGCTTGGGGATGCCTAAGGCACCCCAAGTAAATATTCAAGGAGACTCAAGCATCTAAGCTTAGGGATTCCCCGGAAGGCATCCCATCTTTCTTCAACAAGTATCGGTATGTTTTTGGATTCGTTTCGTTCATGCGATATGTGCAAATCTTGGAGCGTCTTTTGCATTTAGTTTTCACTTTTATTTTATGCACCATGCTGGTATGAGATAGTCCTTGGTTGATTTATAGAATGCTCTTTGCACTTCACTTATATCCTTTGAGTACGGCTTTATAGAATGCTTCATGTGCTTCGCTTATATCATTTGAAGTTTGGATTGCCTGTTTCTCTTCACATAGATAACCGCCATTTGTAGAATGATCTTTTGCTTCACTTATATTTTTTAGAGGGTGGGCATATCTTTTGTAGAAAGAATTTAACTCTCTTGCTTCACTTATATCTATTTAGAGAGATGACAGGAACTGGTCATTCACATGGTTAGTCATAAAATCCTACATAAAACTTGTAGATCACTGAATATGATATGTTTGATTCCTTGCAATAGTTTTGCGATATAAATATGGTGATATTAGAGTCATGCAAGTGGGTAGTTGTGGATTGTAGAAATACTTGTGTTGAAGTTTGTGATTCCCGTAGCATGCACGTATGGTGAACCGTTATGTAATGAAGTTGGAGCATGAGGTATGTATTGATTGTCTTCCTTATGAGTGGCGGTCGGGGACGAGCAATGGTTTTTCCTACCAATCTATCCCCCTAGGAGCGTGCGTGTATTACTTTGTTTCAATGACTAATAGATTTTTGCAATAAGTATGTGAGTTCTTTATGACTAATGTTGAGTCCATGGATTATACACACTCACCCTTCCATCACTGCTAGCCTCTTTGGTACCGTGCATTGCCCTTTCTCACCTCGAGAGTTGGTGCAAACTTCACCGGTGCATCCAAACCCCGGGATATGATACGCTCTGTCACAGATAAGCCTCCTTATATCTTCCTCAAAACAGCCACCATACCTACCTATCATGGCATTTCCATAGCCATTCCGAGATATATTGCCATGCAACTTCCATCATCATCATATACATGACTTGACCATTTATTGTCATATTGCTTTGCATGATCGTAAGATAGCTAGCATGATGTTTTCATGGCTTGTCCATTTTTTGATGTCATTGCTACGCTAGATCATTGCACATCCCGGTACACCACCGGAGGCATTCATATAGAGCCATATCTTTGTTCTAGTATCGAGTTGTAATATTGAGTTGTAAGTAAATAAAAGTGTGATGATCATCATTATTAGAGCATTGCCCCACGAAAAAAAGAGAGGCCAAAGAAGCCTAAATAAAAAAAGGGGGCCAAAGAAGCCCGCCAAAAAAGGGGGCAATGTTACTATCCTTTTACCACACTTGTGCTTCAAAGTAGCACCATGTTCTTCATATAGAGAGTCTCTTGAGTTATCACTTTTATATACTACTAGGAATTTTCATTATAGAACTTGGCTTGTATATTCCGATGATGGGCTTCCTCAAATGCCCGAGGTCTTCATGAGCAAGCAAGTTGGATGCACACCCACTTAGTTTCTAGTTTGAGCTTTCATACACTTATAGCTCTTAGTGCATCCATTGCATAGCAATCCCTACTCCGCACATTGACATCAATTGATGGGCATCTCCATAGCCCGTTGATTAGCCACGTCGATGTGAGACTTTCTCCTTTTTTTCTTCTCCACACAACCTCCACCATCATATTCTATTCCACCTATAGTGCTATGTCCATGGCTCACGCTCATGTATTGCATGGAAGTTGAAAAGGTTTGAGAACATCAAAAGTATGAAACAATTGCTTGGCTTGTCATCGGGGTTGTGCATGATATGAATATTTCGTGTGGTGAAGATGGAGCATAGCCAGACTATAGGATTTTGTAGGGATAACTTTCTTTGGCCATGTTGTTTTGAAAAGACATGATTGCTTTATTAGTATGCTTGAAGTATTATTGTCTTAATGTCAAATGATAGACTATTGCTTTGAATCACTCGTGTCTTAATATTCATGCCATGATTAGATTACGTGATCAAGATTATGCTAGGTAGCATTCCACATCAAAACTTATCTTTTTTATCAGTTACCTACTCGAGGACGAGCAGGAATTAAGCTTGGGGATGCTGATACGTCTCCGTCATGTCTATAATTTTGTATTGTTCCATGCCAATATTCTACAACTTTTACATACTTTTGGCAACTTTTTATACTATTTTTGGGACTAACATATTGATCCAGTGCCCAGTGCTAGTTCATGTTTGTTGCATGTTTTCTGTTTTGCAGAAAATCCATATCAAACGGAGTCCAAACGGGATAAAAACTGACGGAGATTGTTTTTGGAATATATGTGAATTTTGGGAAGTGGAATCAACGCGAGACGATGCCCGAGGGGGCCACGAGGCAAGGGGGCGCGCCCCAGGGGGGCAGGCGCGCTCTTGACCCTCATGGACACCCCGTAAGGCGGTAGTTGCCCTTCTTTCGCCGCAAGAAAGCTAATATCCGGATAAAAATCGTGTTCAAATTTCAGTCCAATCGGAGTTACGGATCTCCGGGAATATAAGAAACGGTGAAAGGCCAGATCTGGAAACGCAGAAACAGAAGGAAACACAGAGAGAGAGAGATCCAATCTCGGACGGGCTCTCGCCCCTCCACCGCCATGGAGGCCATGGACCAGAGGGGAAACCCTTCTCCCATCTAGGGGTAAGGTCATGGAAGAAGAAGGTGGGGGCTCTCTCCCCCTCTCTTCCGGTGGCGCCGGAACGCCGCCGGGGCCATCATCATCACCGCAATCTACACCAACAACTTCATCGCCCTCATCACCAAATCTTCCCCCCTCTATGCAGCGGTGTAACCCCTCTTTTACCCTCTGTAATCTCTACTTAAAAATGGTGCTCAACGCTATATATTATTTACCAATGATGTACGGCTATCCTATGATGTTTGAGTAGATCCGTTTTGTCCTATGGGTTAATTGATGATCGTGATTGGTTTGAGTTGCATGTTTTATTATTGGTGTTGTCCTATGGTGCTCTCTATGTCACACAATCGTGAGGGATTCCCGCTGTAGGGTGTTGCAATACGTTTATGATTCGCTTATAGTGGGTTGCTTGAGTGACAGAAGCATAAACCCGAGTAAGGGGGTTGTTGCGTATGGGATAAAGAGGACTTGGTGCCTTAATGCTATGGTTAGATTTTACCTTAATGATCTTTAGTAGTTGCGGATGCTTGCTAGAGTTCCAATCATAAGTGCATATGATCCAAGAAGAGAAATTATGTTAGCTTATGCCTCTCCCTCAAATTAAATTGCAATAATGATTACAGGTCTAGTTATTGATTGCCTAGGGAAGAATAACTTTCTTGTGTGACAACAAGCTCTGTACTAAAACTAACTTAGTTGTGTCTTTATCTAAACATCCCCTAGTTTTTATTTATGCACTCTTTATTATCTTGTAAACCTATCCAAAAACACCTACAAAGTACTTGTAGTTTCATACTTGTTCTAGGTAAAGCGAACGTCAAGCGTGCGTAGAGTTGTATCGGTGGTCGATAGAACTTGAGGGAATATTTGTTCTACATTTAGCTCCTCGTTGGGTTCGACACTCTTACTTATCAAAACAGGCTACAATTGATCCCCTATACTTGTGGGTTATCAAGACCTTTTTCTGGCGCCGTTGCCGGGGAGTCATAGCGTGGGGTGAATATTCTTGTGTGTGCTTGTTTGCTTTATCACTAAGTAATTTTTATTTGTTGTTCTAAGCTGTTCTCTATCTTTAGTTATGGATATGGAACACGAAATACCAAAAAAAATAGGTTTACTCGCTACTCATGGAGATGGGGAACCTCCTAAAACCCTCGATGCTCATTATGTGAAAGATATTATGTACTACTTTGATAATCCTGAGAAAACCCCATTCAACTTTGTAATGGGAGACACGTTGGATCAACGTGAATACTTTAGGGATTATCACTTGACTCAAAAAGGGGAACTATTATGGGATCAAATTTATATGTTGCATTGGTATGCTCGGCAACTATGCTTGAGATATGATTATACTTGTTGCTCTAGGATGAAGGCTCCATGCCTTCCCTTTTCATGTGAATTTAATGATAATGAAACCTTAGCTTCTTATGCTAATGGTATATATGATTACTATGATGTGGAACAAATAGAAGAGTTCGTTGCTTTTATGGGTGCTTATGAAATTGAATCTTTGTTTAAAGATTTTGAAGATTTTGATGATTCGGTTTATAGACCTGAAAATTTTGCTATACTTAAATATTGCTATGAGAATTATGAATTCCATTCCGATATTGATGATTTTATTGACAGAGTCTCCACTATCCAAGAAGAGACTAATATTTTGCAGGAGTCTATGGATGAAGAAATTAATGATGTTGTGAGCTCATTGGATGAAAAAGATAAGGAGGAGAGCGAAGAACAAAAGGAGGAAGAGTGGATTGATCACCTGTGTCCACCTTCTAGTGAGAGTAAATCTTCAACTCATACATAGTTTAATTTCCCTTCGTGCTTACTGAAGGATGAATGCTATGATGATTGTTATGATCCCGTTGATTCTTTTGAAATATCCCTTTTGATGATACTTGCTATGCTTGTGGACAAGATGTCAATATGAATTATGCTTATGGAGATGAACTTGCTATAGTTCCTTATGTTAAACATGAAATTGTTGCTATTGCACCCACGTACGATAGTCCTATTATCTTTTTGAGTTCTCCCGACTACACTATATCGAAGAAGTTTGCCCTTATTAAGGATTATAATGATGGGTTGCCTTTTACAGTTGCCATTTACGGTTAAACATGAAATATGCATGTGCTTGCTGCTCCTACTTGCAATTATTATGAGAGAGGAACTACATCTCCACCTCTCTATGTTTCCCACATGATAAAATTGCAAGAAATTGTTTATACTATGCATTGGCCTTTACTAGGTGTGCATGAATTGTTCTTCTATGACATGCCGATACATATGAAGAGAGTTAGACTTCGTCATTGCTTGATATATGTTGCTTTGTGCTCACTGCTAAATGCCAAATCATTGCTAATTCAAATTGGCTTTGTTATACCTTGGGATCCAGGTGGATCCATTACATGAGCACAATATGCCTTTAAAGAAAGCGCTGTCAGGGAGACAACCCATAAGTTTTAGAGAGTCATTTATTTCTGTTGTGTGCTTTTATAAAGTTTAAAAATAAAAATATTGTGCCAAGGTTTGCCTTTAGGATGTTCTAGATTATTTGTTGGTTTGTGCGGTGTAGAACAAAAACTTTCGCTATAGTGCACGATTTTACATTTTTTAATGGAACATCAAACAGTTCTGAAACTTTTTTCACTGTCTTTCTATACAAATTTTTTTATTTTTCTAATTATTTAAGAATTTTTGGAGTATCATAGGTATGGTGATTGTTAATATTATTATAGACTGTCCTGTTTAAGACATATTCTGTTTTTGATGCATAGCTTGCTTGTTTTGATGAAACTATCAATTCCTATCAGTGGATTAAGCCATGGAAAATTTATATTACAGTAGCTATAATGCAAAAACAAAATATGAATTGGCTTGCAATAGTACTTAGAGTAGTGATTTGCTTTATTATACTAACGGATCTTACCGAGCTTTCTGTTGAGTTTTGTGTGGATGAAGTGTTCGAAGATCAAGGAGGTCTCGATATGAGGAGAAGGATGAGAGACAAGAGCTCAAGCTTGGGGATGCCCAAGGCACCCCAAGTAAATATTCAACGAGACTCAAACGTCTAAGCTTGGGGATGCCCCGGAAGGCATCCCATCTTTCTTCAACAAGTATCAGTATGTTTTCGGGTTCGTTTCGTTCATGCGATATGTGCAAATCTTGGAGCGTCTTTTGCATTTAGTTATCATTTTTATTTTATGCACCATGCTGGTATGAGATAGTCCTTCGTTGATTTATAGAATGCTCTTTGCACTTCACTTATATCCTTTGAGTACGGCTTTATAGAATGCTTCATGTGCTTCGCTTATATCATTCGAAGTTTGGATTGCATGTTTCTCTTCACATAGATAACCGCCATTTGTAGAATGATCTTTTGCTTCACTTATATTTGTTAGAGCGTGGGCATATCTTTTGTAAAAAGAATTAAACTCTCTTGCTTCACTTATATCTATTTAGAGAGATGATAGGAACTGGTCATTCACATGGTTAGTCATAAAATCCTACATAAAACTTGTAGATCACTGAATATGATATGTTTGATTCCTTGCAATAGTTTTGCGATATAAAGATGGTGACATTGGAGTCATGATAGTGGGTAGTTGTGGATTGTAGAAATACTTGTGTTGAAGTTTGTGATTCCCGTAGCATGCACGTATGGTGAACCGTTATGTAACGAAGTTGGAGCATGAGGTATTTATTGATTGTCTTCCTTATGAGTGGCGGTCGGGGATGAGCGATGGTCTTTTCCTACCAATCTATCCCCCTAGGAGCATGCGCGTAGTACTTTGTTTTGATGACTAATAGATTTTTGCAATAAGTATGTGAGTTCTTTATGACTAATGTTGAGTCCATGGATTATACGCACTCTCACCCTTCCATCATTGCTAGCCTCTTCAGTACCGTGCATTGCCCTTTCTCACCTCGAGAGTTGGTGCAAACTTTGCTGGTGCATCCAAACCCCGTGACATGATACGCTCTGTCACACATAAGCCTCCTTTACACTTCCTTAAAACAGCCACCATACCTACCTATCATGGCATTTCCATAGCCATTCCGAGATATATTGCCATGCAACTTCCATCATCATCATATACATGACTTGAGCATTTATTGTCATATTTCTTTGCATGATCGTAAGATAGCTAGCATGATGTTTTCATGGCTTGTCCATTTTTTGATGTCAGTGCTACGCCCGGTACACCGCAGGAGGCATTCATATAGAGTCATATCTTTGTTCTAGTATCGAGTTGTAATATTGAGTTGTAAGTAAATAAAAGTGTGATGATCATCACTATTAGAGCATTGCCCCATGAAAAAAAAAGAGGCCAAAGAAGCCTAAATAAAAAAAGTGTGACAACAAGCTCTGTACTAAAACTAACTTAGTTGTGTCTTTATCTAAACAGCCCCTAGTTTTTATTTACGCTGCCCGTTTCTTTTGTGTTGCCTAATCACACACAGTTCATCCCAGTGAACCGTATGCGGTGTATCGCACATGCCTTCATCTGGCTGCATGTTTCTTTTGTTCCTCCTCATCGCAAACAGTTAATTGAACTGAACTGTATGCCCTTCATCGTACACGCAACTAAAACCTGAACTGTGTTTAATGCATCCGTCGTCACAAACGTTTTATACATTTCTGACAGTTTTCATACAACACCGTTTGCGATTATGGCATCGCACACAGTTTCTCGAAGGGTCTCTGATTGTAGTGTCGCGTTAGCAGCATCCTGCAGTAGTGAGACTACTTTTACTTGTCCCTTTGGAACCTATGCTTATAAACGTATGCCTTTTGGTTTATGTAATGCACCTGCTACCTTTCAAAGATGTATGACTGCTATATTCTCTGACTTTTGTGAAAAGATTGTTGAGGTTTTCATGGATGACTTTTCTGTTTATGGGAAGTCTTTTGAGCGAGTTTTGCAGACATGTGAACAAACAAATCTTGTCTTGAATTGGAAGTTCCACTTTATGGTTAATGAAGGCATTGTCTTGGGTCATAAAATTTCTAAAAGAGGTATTGAAGTGGACCAAGCTAAGGTTGATGCAATTTGGAAAATGCCATGTCCTAAAGATATAAAATGTATTCATAGTTTCCTAGGTCATGCTGGTTTCTATAGGAGTTTTTTCAAAGTCTTTTCTAAAATTTCTAGGCCTCTTACTAGTCTCTTGCAGAAGGATATTCCTTTTTTTATGATGATTGTTTAGAAGCCTTTGAAAAACTCAAGAAAGCCTTAATTTTTGCACCTATTGTTCAACCACCTGATTGGAACTTGCCTTTTGAAATTATGTGTGATGCTATTGATTATGCTGTTGGTGCTGTTCTAGGGCAAAGAGTTGATAAGAAATTGAATGTTATTCATTATGCTAGTAAAACTCTAGACAGTGCCCAAAGAAATTATGCTACTACTGAAAAGGAATTTTTAGCAGTGGTGTTTGCTTGTGATAAATTTAGACCTTATATTGTTGATTCAAAAGTAACTGTTCACACAGACCATGTTGCTATTTAATATCTTATGGAAAAGAAAGATGCTAAACCTATACTTATTCGATGGATTCTCTTGTTACAAGAATTTGATTTACATGTCATTGATAGAAAAGGAGCTGAGAACCCAGTAGTTGATAACTTGTCTAGGCTTGAAAATGTGCTTGATGACCCACTACCTATTGATGATAGTTTTCCTGATGAGCAGTTAGCTGTAATAAATGTTTCTCATAGTACTCCTTGGTATGTTCATTATGCTAATTACATTGTTGCTAAATATTTACCACCTAGCTTTACTTACCAACAAAAGAAAAAAAAATAATTCTATGATTTAAGATATTACTTTTGGGATGACCCACATCTTTATAAAGGAGTAGATGGTATTATTAGACCTTGTGTACCTGAGCATGTTGGAGATAGAACTGCTCACAAGGTATTGCAGTCTGGATTTTATTGGCCTACTCTCTTCATGGATGCCCGTAAGTTTGCCTCATCTTGTGATGAATGTCAAAGAATAGGTAATATCGGTAAGCGTCAAGAAATGCCTATGAATTATTCTCTTGCTGTTGAACCATTTGATGTTTGAGGATTTGATTATATGGGACCTTTTCCTTCCTCTAATGGCTATACACATATTCTGGTTGATGTTGATTATGTTACTAAATGGGTAGAAGCTATTCCAACTAGTAGTGCTGATCACAATACCTATATTAAAATGCTTAAGGAAGTTATTTTCCCAAGGTTTGGAGTCCCTAGATATTTAATGACTGATGGTGGTTCACACTTCATTCATGGTGCATTCCGTAAGATGCTTGCCAAGTATGATGTTAACCATAGAATCGCATCACCCTAGCACCCTCAGTTTAGTGGTCAAGTTGAACTTAGCAATAGATAAATAAATTTAATTTTGGAAAAGACTGTTAATAGGTCCAGGAAGAATTGGTCTAAGAAATTAGATGATGCACTTTGGGCTTATAGAACAGCATATAAAAATCCTATGGGTATGTCTCCATATAAAATGGTTTATGGAAAAGCTTGTCATTTGCCTCTTGAGTTAGAACATAAAGCATATTGGGCAGTTAAAGAGCTCAATTATGATTTCAAACTTGCTGGTGAGAAGAGGTTATTCTATATTAGCTCTCTAGATGAATGGAGAACCCAAGCTTATGAAAATGCAAAATTATTTAAAGAAAAATTAAAAGGTGGCATGACAAAAGAATTCAAAAGCGTGAGTTTAAAGTTGGAGAATATGTTCTTTTGTACAACTCTTGTTTTAGATTCTTTGCAGGAAAACTCCTCTCAAAATGGGAAGGCCCATATGTCATCGAGGAGGTTTACCGGTCTGGATCCATCAAAATAAATAATTCTGAAGGTACTAACCTGAAGGTTGTTAATGGGCAATGAATAAAGCATTATATCTCAGGTACGCATATTAATGTTGAAAGTAATATTATCCAAACTTTGACACCGGAAGAGCACATAGAGTCCTCCTGGAACACTCCAGAATCGTCAAAATAAAGGAGGTACGTGAAATGGTAAGTAAATGGACTCTGAAAAATCTGCAAAAATACTTTTTATCAGTTTTGGAATATGCCCCCTATCTTTGCTAGCCAAAAATTTCGCACTAAGTAGAGATACTACTTGTGCATCCAAAAACCCTTAAACCCAAGTCTTACTTTCAAGTGTCCACCATACCTACCTAGGGATTGAGCAAGATCCCTCAAGTAAGTTGTCTTTGGTGCAAAAAGGCAACAAAAATTGCTTCTAAAAGTGTGAGACCATTTAGTGTAAGAGAAAATTGAGCATTGTACGAACTTGGATGACAAAGAATAAAAGTGACAGACTGCATAATAAAGGTTGTCATCTTAAGGGGCAATACAACGTGACGTTCTTTTGCACTAAGGGATTGAGCATACAAACAAATAAGTGCATGGCAACCTCTGCTTCCCTCCGCGAAGGCCATATCTGAAGGAAATATGCCCTAGAGGCAATAATAAAGTTGTTATTTATGTTTTATTATATCAGGATAAATGTTTATTATTCCTGCTAGAATTGTATTAACCGGAAACTTAGTACATGTGTGAATACATAGACAAACAGAGTGTCCCTAATATGCCTCAACTTGACTAGCTCGCTAATCAAAGATGGTTAAGTTTCCTAGCCATAGACATGTGTTGTCATTTGATGAAAGGGATAACATCATTAGAAAATGATGTGATGGACAAGACCCATCCGTTAGCTTACCATAATGATCGTTTAGTTTTTCTGCTATTGCTTTCTTCATGACTTATACATGTTCCTCAGACTATGAGATTATGCAATTCCCGAATACCGGAGGAACACCTTGTGTGCTATAAAACATCACAACATAACTGGGTGATTATAAAGATGCTCTACAGGTGTCTCCAATGGTGTTTGTTGAGTTGGCATAGATCGGGATTAGGATTAGTCACTCCATGTATTGGAGAGGTATCTCTGGGCCCTCTCGGTAATGCACATCACTATAAGCCTTGCAAGCAATGTGACTAATGAGTTAGTTACGGGATGATGCATTACAGAACGAGTAAAGAGACTTGTCGGTGACAAGATTGAACTAGGTATGATCATACCGACGATCGAATCTCGGGCATGTAACATAGCGATGACAAAGGGAACAACATATGTTGTTATGCGGTTTGACCAATAAAGATCTTTGTAGAATATGTAGGAGCCAATATGAGCATCTAGGTTCCGCTGTTGGTTATTGACAAGAGATGTGTCTCGGTCATGTCTACATAGTTCTCGAACCCGTAGGGTCCGCACGCTTAAAGTTCGATGACGATTTGTATTATGAGTTATGTGATTTGATGACCGAAGTTTATCCAGAGTACGGGATGAGATCATGGACATGACGAGGAGTCTCGAAATGGTCGAGAGGTAAAGATTCATATATTGTAAGGTTGCATTCGGACACCGGAATGGTTCGGGTCATTTCGGATGAGTTTCGGAGTACCGGGGGTTACCGGAACCCCCCCGGAAGTTTATGGGCCTTAGTGGAAAGGAGAGAAGGTCCACGGGGGAGGCCGCACCCCCCATGGCCAGTACGAATTGGACTAGGGAGGGGAGCGACGGCCCCTCTTTCCTACTTCCCTCTTGCTCCTTCCCTCTCTCTCTCTCTCTCCCTCTCTTGGAAGGAAGGGATTCCAACTAGGATTGCGAATCCTAGTTGGGCTCCCCATGGTGCGCGCCCCACCTCTCCTCCCCCCTTTATATACATGGGAGGGGGGCACCCCAAAGGCACACCAAGTATTCTCTAGCCGTGTGCGGTGCCCCCCTCCACAGTTACACACCTCGGTCATATCATCACAGTGCTTAGGCGAAGCCCTGCGCCGGTAACTTCATCATCACCGTCGCCACGCCATCATCGAGTCTCAACTGGATCAAGAGTTCAAGGGACGTCATCAAGTTGAACGTGTGCTGAACACGGAAGTGCCGTACGTTCGGTGCTTGGATCGGTTGGATCGCAAAGACGTTCGACTACATCAACCGTGTTACTAAATGCTTCTGCTTTCGGTCTACGAGGGTACGTGGACATACTCTCCCCGCTCGTTGCTATGCATCTCCTAGATAGATATTGCGTGATCGTAGGTAATTTTTTTGAAATACTGCATTCCCCAATAGTGGCATCCGAGCCAGGTATATGCGTAGATGTTATATGCATGAGTAGAACACAATGAGTTGTGGGCGATAATAGTCATACTGCTTACCAGCAACGTCTTACTTTGATTTGGCGGTATTATTAGATGAAGTGGCCCAGACCGACATTACATGACTGCGTTCATAAGACTGGTTCTACCGACGTGCTTCGCACACAGGTGGCTAGCGGGTGTGTGTTTCTCCAACTTTAGTTGAATCGAGTTTGACTACGCCCGGTCCTTGTTGAAGGTTAAAACAGCACACTTGACGAAAAATCATTGTGGTTTTGATGCGTAGGTAAGAACGGTTCTTGCTAGAAGCCCGTAGCAGCCACGTAAAAGTTGCAACAACAAAGTAGAGGACGTCGAACTTGTTTTTGCAGGGCATGTTGTGATGTGATATGGTCAAGACGTGATGATATATTGAATGTTGTGTGAGATGATCATGTTTTGTAACAGTTATAGGCAACTGGCAGGAGCCATATGGTTGTCGCTTTATTGTATGAAATGCAATCGCCATGTAATTGCTTTAATTTATCACTAAGCGGTAGCGATAGTCGTAGAAGCAATAGTTGGCGAGACGACAACGATGCTACGATGGAGATCAAGGTGTCAAGCCAGTGACGATGGTGATCATGACAGTGCTTTGGAGATGGAGATAAGAGGCACAAGATGATGATGGCCATATCATATGACTTATTTTGATTGCATGTGATGTTTATCCTTTATGCATATTATTTTTCTTAGTACGGCGGTAGCATTATAAGATGATCCCTCAGTAAATTTCAAGGTACAAGTGTTCTCCCTGAGTATGCACCGTTGCTATAGTTCGTCATGCCGAGACACCACGTGATGATCGGGTGTGATAAGATCTATGTTCACATACAATGGGTGCAAGCCATTTTTGAACACGAAGAATACTCGGGTTAAACTTGACGAGCCTAGCATATGCAGATATGACCTCGGAACGCTAAGACCGAATGGTCGAACGTGAATCATATAGTAGATATGATCAACATAGTGATGTTCACCATTGAAGGCTACTCCATCTCACGTGATGATCGGACATGGTTTAGTTGATATGGATCACGTGATCATTTAGATGACTAGCGGGATACACTACTGGAATCAGCTAATTTGCCATCTGCCAGCTCTTTGCCGTCTGCTAGCTGACGGCAAAGGAGCTCTTTGCCATCAGCTACCCAAAAGCGGACGGCAAAGAAACGACAGACGGCAAAGAAGCTCTTTGCCGTCCGCCATCTCTTTGCCGTCTGCCAGCAGACGGCAAAGAATCTTTGCCGTCCGCTTGCAGACGGCAAAGAGAGAGGTGGCCCCCACCCCCCGCCCGTTTGAACAAAACCTAACGGCCCACCTCTTTGCCGTCCGCCAGCAGACGACAAAGAGGCAAAAAGGCGGACGGCAAAGAGAGGCGGACGGCAAAGAGGCCGCTACCTAACGACCCGTGCCCCCCCCGCCCGTTACTCCTTGTTCATTCCTCACCGCCGCCGCCGCCCGCCGCGCGCCGCCGCCCCCACCACTCACCGCCGCCCGGTCGCCCCACCACCCGCCGCCCCACCGGCCCCCCGCCCCGTCGCCACTGCCGCCCGGCGCCGTCGCCCCCGCCGTCCCGTCGCCCCACCGCCTCGGCCCCCCGCCGCCCCACCGCCCCATCGCCCCCGCCGCCCCGTCGCCCCTCGCCCCGGCCCCCCGCCGCCCCGGCGCCCCGCCCCCCCCCCCCCCCCCGCGCCCCGGCCCCCGCCGCTACAGGCCGCCCCTGCGCCCCGGCCAGCTCCTCCACCGCCCCGCCCCCCTCCTCCACCGGCCCTGCCCCAGGTGAGCCCCCCTCCTTTTTTCTGTTTTTTTCTATTTTTTTCCTTTTTAGTTTTAGTTTAGATTTAGTTTTAGTTTTAGTTTTAGGTTTAGTTTTAGTTTAGTTTTAGGTTTAGATTTAGTTTTTTCCTTTTTTTTCTGTTTTATTACTTTTAGGTTTATGTTTAGTTTAGTTTTAGGTTTAGGTTTAGTTTAGTTTGAGGAAAGAAGAAGAATAAGAGAAAAAGAGGAGAGGAGGATAAGAAGAAGAGGAAAAAGGAAAGGAAAAAGAAGAAGAGAAGAAAAAAGAAGAAGAGGAAGAAGAAGAAGAAAAAAGAGGAGAGGAGGAGAAGAAGAAGAGGAAAAAGGAAAGGAGGAAGAAGAAGAAGAAAAAATAGGAGAGGACGAGAAGAAGAAGAGGAAAAAGGAAAGGAGGAGGAAGAAGAAGAAGAAGAAGAAGAAGAAGAAGAAGAAGAAGAAGAAGAAGAAGAAGAAGAAGAAGAAGAAGAAGAAGAAGAAGAAGAAGAAGAAGAAGAAGAAGAAGAAGAAGAAGAAGAAGAAGAAGAAGAAGAAGAAGAAGAAGAAGAAGAAGAAGAAGAAGAAGAAAGAAGAAGAAGAAGAAGAAGAAGAAGAAGAAGAAGAAGAAGAAGAAGAAGAAGAAGAAGAAGAAGAAGAAGAAGAAGAAGAGAAGAAGAAGAAGAAGAAGAAGAAGAAGAAGAAGAAGAAGAAGAAGAAGAAGAAGAAGAAGAAGAAGAAGAAGAAGAAGAAGAAGAAGAAGAAGAAGAAGAAGAAGAAGAAGAAGAAGAAGAAGAAGAAGAAGAAGAAGAAGAAGAAGAAGGAAAAAAAGGAAGAAAAGGAAAAAGAGGAAGAAGAAGAAAAGGAAAAAAACCGACCCGACACGGTACCCTGACCCCGACCCGGCACCCCCACACGACACCCCGACCCCGATACCCCGACCCCGACCCCGAGACCCCGACCCCGACCCCGAGACCCTGACCCCAACACCCCGACTCCGACCCCGATCCCGACACCCCGACCCCGATACCCCGACCCCGACACCGACACCCCGACCCCCCAAGCCTGACCCGACACCCCGACCCCGACCCCGACACCCCGACCCCGACCCGACATGGTACCCAGACCCCGACCCGGCACCCCGACACGACACCCCGACCCCGAGACCCCGACCCCGACCCCGAGACCCCGACCTCGACACCCCGACCCCGACCCCGACCCCGACCTCGACACCCCGACCCCGACCTCATATATTTGTGAATTATTAGTTAGGTCATATATTTTTCGATTTTGTTATGAAAAACATCATATATAATTGTGTTGATCGTGTAGTTTTAAATGTGCAGTTGTTTCATCGCTGCGAGGTTTGGTGTTCGACGACCTCGCCGTGCGTTTGACGGGCTCTGCCCCTTCGTTCGTGGGTGAGCACAAATGACAAGTCCTCCTCCCCCATTAATTATTTGATCTATTCCGATGAAACTTGATAGCTAGCTATATATGTGTCTTGAATCATCAGTATGCGTAACCAATATGTGTCTCCCGTTCGAAAGCGTCATAGTTATAAATATGCATGCATTTGCATATTTATAACCTTGATTCTTTCGAATTGTCCAACGCTATCGATGGACAGCCCGAGTATGTGTAGATTGGGTTCGTTTTCCCATATGCTTTGCTCCGGATCCGACGCATAAATTTCGTTAGTGCCTCCCCTGTTGTTCTCCGGGTACACATCCGCTCTGTTTATTGCAGAGACCTGTATCAGGAGAACAGCGGGGAGGTGCTGCCGAAATTTTGCGTCGGATCCGGAGCATAGCATGGGAAAATGAACCCAATCTACACATACACGGGTGGGATTAGGACCTATCATTACCTATTAGAGTGTAGGTTGCATGGACGTAATAAAATTGACAAAGTAGATCAACTGATGAATATATACATGGTGAATTACATATATAATTGTTGTGTGTCTAGTAGCTCTGAAAGTCAAGATGAGTGACCGTGCTTGGATGTATACCGGTCACACTGGTCAGAACAAATGGAGCGCTGAATGGTTCACAAAAACTAAGGGGTTTGTGCAAGCCGCATTTGCAAATGGCCAAAAGAAAACCTGGTGCCCCTGTTTCCGGTGCGGCAATTGGGAAAAGAAGACAGAGGCTGAAATGGGCAAACACCTTCAGAAGAGTGGTTTTACGCCCGATTATACGGTGTGGACATTTCATGGTGAGTCTGCCCAACGTGACCGAGCTGAGGTGGATCGTCGTCGCACTGACGAGCATGGTACCGGGATGGAAAACATGGTGCAAGGCTATGATGATGCTCGGGATTCGGACGAGGAGATGGAGGAATCTGCAAAGGCCTTCAATGAAATGTTGGAGTCTTCGAAACGTCCGCTACACGAGCACACTGAGCTTTGTCAGTTGGATGCCATCTCACAAGTAATGGCTCTGAAGGCTCAGTTCAACTTGGGCAGAGAATGCTATGACGCAATTATGACAGTATTTGGACGCTTTCTACCCAAAGGCCATGTAATGCCTGCAAACCTGTACCAGTCGTACAAAATCCTCCGTGCACTGAAGATGCCCTATGAGAAGATACATGCCTGTGAGAAAGGATGTGCCTTATTTAGGCTTGGCTATGCGGACTTGAACTATTGTCCCATTTGCAAGTCTTCCAGGTATATTGTGGTAGACAACGGTATGGGTGAGAAGACACAGACCAAAATCCCCGTTAGTGTTCTTCGGTATATGCCAATCATACCAAGACTTCAACGTCTTTTCATGGTCGAAGAGACGGCCAGACAGATGACATGGCACAAAACAGGCAAAAGAACCGAACTAGATGCAGATGGGAATCTGATGATGGTACACACGTCGGATGGTGTTGCGTGGAAAAAGTTTGATGAATTACATGCTGACAAAGCGGCAGATCCGAGGCATCCTCGAGTCGGCATCAGCACGGATGGGTTCAGTGTGTTTGGTATGACGGCAGCCCAATACAGTTGTTGGCCCGTATTTGTCTTTCCACTCAATCTCCCCCCCCCCCCGGACAGATTATGCAAAGAAAGAACATTTTCCTGACGTTGATAATTCCAGGACCCAACTATCCGGGCAAAAATATGAATGTGTACATGCAGCCGCTTAAGGACGAATTGCAAGAAGCCTGGGATAATGGGTTCAAGACATACGACGCCTTTAGCAAACGGAACTTCATAATGCGTGTCTGGTACATGTACTCGACGCATGACTTGCCGGCGTATGCGCTATTCGTTGGCTGGTGTGTGCATGGAAGGTTCCCGTGCCCCACATGCAAGGGAGCTCTTGAGTTTCGTTGGCTTCAGGCCGGTCGCAAGTTTTCTTGCTTCGACATGCATAGACAGTTCCTGGATCCTCGCCATAAGTTCAGGAAAGACAAGAAGAACTTCATCAGGGGTAGAGTTGTCAAAAACTCTGCACCACCTGCATTGACAGGCCAATAGACCCTGGATCAGTTAAACGCTCTCGAGCCAGATCCACAACGTCCAGGGTACTTCAAGGGGTATAATACTAAGCACGCGTGGACTCACAAAACATGCTTATGGGATCTGCCTTACTTCAAAGACCTCCTTTGCCCACACAACATCGACGTGATGCACACTGAGAAGAATATCGCTGAGGCACTTTTTGGTACATTGTTCGGCATAGATGGGAAGTCAAAGGATAATACTAAGGCTAGAGTCGATCTGGAGGCGCTATGTGATAGGCCGTTACAAAACATGAAAGAACCGAAAGGAAAGCAGAACTGGACAAAGCCAAAGGCATGGTTCAATCTTGGAAGGCCAGCTATGAGGGAAATTCTCTTGTGGGTGCAACAACAGTTGATGTTCCCTGATGGGTATGCAGCGAATCTAAAGAGGGGAGCGAATCTTGATAAACTGAAGATATTTGGTCTCAAGAGTCATGATTGGCACATATGGATTGAGCGGGTAATGCCGGTGATGTTGCGTGGCTTCATCCCTGAGGATGAATGGCTAGTACTGGCAGAACTCAGCTATTTCTTCCGTGTTCTTTGTGCGAAAGAACTATCGCCTGGCGTGCTAGAAGAAATGGAAGAGTTGGCGACGGAGTTGATCTGCAAGTTAGAGAAGATCTTTCCACCGGGCTTCTTTAATCCAATGCAGCATTTGATTTTGCATCTCCCGACCGAGGCAAGATTGGGCGGGCCCGTGCAAAATTGTTGGTGCTACCCAACTGAGAGGATGCAGAAGACGCTTCGAGAAAAATGTAAAAATAAACGTAGAATTGAAGCATCGATGGCTGAGGCATTCATCACAGAGGAGGCGGCAAACTTCGTAACAGCGCACTACGAAGCCAAAAATCGTCATTTGCATAATCCGAAGCCTCGGTACAATGTTGACGAGCCTAAAAAAGGTGGATCCAACCTCAGCCTATTCAAAGGGAATCTCGCACCAGCTAGTGTTTCACATCCAGTATCTTTGGATAACGAAGAATGGCGGACCATTTCGTTGTATATCTTCAACAACCTGATAGAAGTGCGGCCGTACATCGAGTAAGTTCTCGGTACATTGTTTCGCAACTTCTATTTCCTTTGAACTACTCTTATTCCTGGATATGTCATACAGTCGATACGTCACCATATTCTCGTATGGAGCAGAGATCCAAAAGGATTCCGTCAAAGAGTATGAGCTTCTCGCAAAGCAAGGAGGTGGCTATCCCGGTTTCATCTCTTGGTTCAAACAAACGGTAATTTCTATTAGACAATTTCATTTCATTCGCTAATTTGTGCATAATGCAACAATCCTTTCATATTAAACTTGTAGGCTAATTCAGAGTCTATGGACGCCGAATTGAGACAAGTCGCTAATGGTTTTGACTATAAGGTTCGTTCATTTGACAAGTACGACATCAACGGGTATCGCTTTCGTACCTATGGCAAAGAGCTATCTATGGCCGACCGAAAGTCAACAAATTGTTGTGTATCTGCTATCGGCGAAGGAGGTACCGAGTATTATGGGAGAGTTGAAGCAATTTATGAACTTCTGTTCTATGGTGAAAATCCATCGAATGTCGTAGTCTTCAAATGTTATTGGTTTCAGCCGAAGGAGACTAGAAGGACTCATGAACATGTAGGGCTAGTTGAAATCAACCAAAGCACTCATTTAGATGTTCCAGATGTCTATATTATGGCTCAACAGGCGACCCAAGTATTCTATCTACCGTGGGCCTGCCAAACTAATCCAAATCTGAAAGGTTGGGATGTCGTTTATGAAGTGCCGCCACGTGCTAGACTTTCTCCCCCAAAGGAAGAAGATTATGAACCTCACATTAACCCAGACACATTGGAAGGAGAATTCTTCCAAGAGACACGTCTTTCCAAAAAGCGTTTCAAGAACCGCTATACTTCACCCCAAAACATTGAAGTAGACAGCGACAATGAATCCGACATCACCCCAGAGGAGGAACAAGAAGAGCCGGAACAAGAAGAGGTTACTGCTGCGGATGACCTGTCAATGCTTGACCGATTACGTCAAGGTGGCCTTGCACATGTTGATGCCAATGAACCCTATGAGCCCGTCATTGATTATAGTGATGATGATGATTATGCATTTATTGATGATACTGATCGAGATTATTAGTAGTGTCAGGTATTACATTTTTATATGTTGTACTTGATGATGATACACTTAAGTGATACACATATTATTATTCATGTCGGTCTTTTTTTATGTTGTACTAATTTCGTTTACTGTTTGTCATGGCAGGTGTTGAAAGATGGTGGGCGCTGGTCGGGAGCGTGGTCTGAGGTCTTCCATTCCAGATGCACCTCTCCGCCGAGCGTTGCTGGATAGTATGGCCACACCGCCGGGCCCTTCTTCGTCGACCGCGGTGCCCAGCAGGGGACGAGGTAGGAAGAGAGGAGGTGGGGCACGTGGTCGTGGGAGAGGAAGTAGGGTGACTGCTATGGCGCCTTCCTCGCCGCCACCCCCAGCCGTTTCACCCGAGCACGTGACTGCTAGGGTGGACTCGTCCGAGGAGGAGGCTACACGGACTCCGGTCCACGAGCCTCCGGTCCACGGGTCTTGGGCCCACGAGCCTCGGGTCGACTGGCCTTCGGCCCCCGAGAGTTCGGCCCACGTGACCCCGGAGGAGCACACGTCCGGATGGGGTACCTGGCCGGATCAGCCCGAGGAGCCGAGTGGCCATGCTGATGATGGCGGGGAGCCGACTGATCTTGAGGAGGAGGGGGGCACCGTCTACCAGCGTGGTGCTACACGGCTCCCGTCCGTGCCGGTGACCCGCGAGCAGAGGTGGTTGATTTTCCCTAATGGGGAGATGTACGTAAGTGCATTTAATATTTTTGTACCTTGTGCATTCACGTTTTTTCAAATAACTAATGCGTTGGCCTTGTCATGCTGCAGGGGTTGGGACCACCATCATAGTGTCCGCCGGCCCAACTCCGTCCTTGGAGTTCTTTGCCGGCAAAACTTCCCGGGGTTTGTCACGTTGCCTGGTGAGGGTCGGCTTCCAGAGCTTGGATTGAGCTGGGAGCACTACGTGGCTGCCCCGGCCCCGCCGGATGAGATTATCGATGGTGTCATGTGCGACACGAGGGCAGACATGGTGATCAGAAAGTTCTGGGTAATTTCTCCTTTACACATTTAAAAATCTTCAACTAGCTAGTTATTAATTGTACTAATCAATATTGTCTCATTTGATCGCAGACATTCTACAGGTGTGAGGAGGGATACGAGGAGGACGCAGCACATGTTATCGAGAACGTCTGCAAGCGCCTACTCCAGAACTTACGGCACGAGGCTCGGGTGCAGGCTGTTCGAGACTACTACGCCTTGCGTGGTATCAAGAAGACCAAGCCGGCGTGCCGCGATAAGTTCCTGAGTAAGGAGCAGTACATGAAGGTAATTCTTAAGGCCTTCTCTACTTAAGTTCCTTCATTTAGTAATTCTTAGCCGTAGCGCTCAAGTTTCTATTTGCTAACTTAGGCGCCTCCGAGATGGTGTGCGGATCGGATGGATTGTTGGGAGGTGTTGGTCGATGAGTGGTGCTCACAACGATGGCTAGCCCTCCACAAGGAGGCCAAGGAAAAACGTGCCCAAATGGAAGGTGTGCCACACCATCAAGGCAGCTCCAACTTATATCAGTTCGGGCGCAACTGGGTATGTGGTTTGCTTCATGATTCATGCAATTCATTCATCATGCTAGCTTGAGCCCTTTAATTACTAATTTTCATTGTTTCTCTCTTTCAGGCACGCTACAATAAGGCGGATAAGGTGCCAGAGGTGTACGACCTGTATGCCATGGCCCACACTGCCTCTTTCAAGAAAGTCAAGGCTTTCTCTCAGTCTGACCTCGATGATGCAAACAACTTCACCAACATCTCCTCCCACAACAAGCTCGTGAGATATAGAGATGAGGGGAAGGCGAGGAAAGGGGAGGACTTTAACCCGAGCCAGGGTCCCATTGATCCAGAGCTGTTGATGATATCTGGTGGCGGGAGGTCCCATGGCTCCATAGCCATTGGAGATGGACTTATCCGTTGTCCTAGCACTCTCCCGGAGATCAAGGCGCGTCAGTCGAGCTCCGCTCCTGAGATAAGGCCTCGTGAACGGCCAGTGCAACTCGCCATCAAGGTTAGTGATACGTACTCAGTTATCTTTCTCCATTACATTGTGTGCGCTTCCATCAATGATTACAAATGGTCATGTGAGTGGTGTTGCAGGCTGCTATACAGAGTGAGAGAGATAGAACAGAGAAACTTCTGGCGGAGGCGGCGGAGAGGCAGCGGGAGTTGGAGGAGAGGACGGCAAAGATGATGGAGGAGGAGAGGGCACGGAATGACATGCAGGCAAGGGCCATGTACGAGCTCCTTGTGGTAAGTTTCTTCTGCAGATTAGCCAAAACATTCATGTAGTGTTTGTCTCATTGCTAACTAGTATGACTGAGTCGTCAAAACCAAATGTGCAGTCTGTGTGTGAGAAGACAGGTCAGACCGCTCCGCCGATGCCAGTGATTGCTCCTGGGACCACGGTGAGTTTTATTTGAATGGACATTACTTGCTAGTCTTAACATTTGAGTGTCATCATGCTAACAAGACATTGGAAATGATCTTTGGTGCAGCGTAACTCCAGACAAGCATCGCACGATCCTTCTCCAGCTACCGACATGAGCCACCCCGCTCCTACACCTCCTGGATATTGGTAAGTTTATCTAGTGTTTTGCTTAACACATGCATAAAGACCTAGATTTAGTTTTATTTCCTCCAATGCTTACCATAATGACCTAGACTTAGCTTCTTCTCCTCCAAAATGACTTAATAAGCTTACTGACCTCCAAAACCATCCATTTTACCTAAGTTAGCTCTAAAACGATCTGTACTTAGCTTACTTATGTCAAAAATTGCATAATTAGCTTAGTTAGCTCATAGACGATCCATTTTACCTAAGTTAGCTCTAAAATGACCCATTTTACCTAGGTTAGCTTATAAATGATCCAGTTCATCCAAGTTAGCTAAAAAATGACCCATTTTACCTAGATTAGCTCCTAAATGATTCATTTTACCTACGTTAGCTTTAAAATGACCCATTTCACCTAGGTTGACTCCAAAATGACCAATCTTACCTAGGTTATCTCATAAACGATCCATTTCAACTAATTTAGCTCATAAACGATCCATTTCACCTAGGTTACCTAAAAAATGATCCATTTCACCTAAATTAGCTCTTAAATGATCCATTTCACCTAAGTTAGCTCAAAAAGATCCATTTCAACTAAATTAGCTCATAAATGATCCATTTCACCTAAGTTAGCTTAAAAACGATCCATTTCTTGTTCTACTCTTCTTCTTGCTACTCTTCTTGTTCTAACTTTCTTATTTTTCATTTTGCAGATTTCATTCACTTGACGAAAGCTTGCATATATAGATGGAGTGCTCCTTATCCCTTTCTCTTTTGTATCGTTGAACTATATGCATGTATCGTTGGATGAAACTATTGTAATATATATGGTTGGATGCCTCTATGTTGAACTTGTTATGTATGATGGAACTATGCATGTAATATATATGGTTGGATGATGAAGTTATGTGTTGGATATCTTATATGTTTGCTCTATAATGGCCTTTTGAAATATATCTATATATGTCATATATATTTGTGATGAAAATTGTTGGATTTAATAAAAACAGATAAAAGAGCCAATATGCAGGCTCTTTGCCGTCTGCCACCGATGGCAAAGGGCTCTTTGCCGTCCGCCGCGGACGGCAAAGAAGACACGTGGCATCCAGCTGTGCTTCCTGGGAGCTGACCCATTTGGCCAGTTTGCCTACAGTGGCAGACGGCAAAGACTTTGCCATCAGTGGCAGACGGCAAAGACTTTGCCATCAGTGGCAGACGGCAAAGAACCTGCCATGCAGTGATGTGTAGATGACATCGTACGGCGGACGGCAAAGACAGTGGCGGACGGCAAAGGCCTGCCATTAGCCACTTAACGGACTGACAGCGCAATTATTGCCGTCCGCTCTCTTTGCCGTCTGCCGCGCTCTCTTTGTCGTCTGCGGCGGACGGCAAAGACTTTGCCATCAGTGGCAGACGGCAAATTAGCTGTTTACCGTAGCCTACGTTGCCGGAGCCTTTTGCCGTCCGCGGCTGACGGCAAAGGCCTTTGCCGTCCGCTGTTCATGCCTTTGCCGTCCGCCATGACAGACGGCAAAGTAGCTGATTCATGTAGTGATATCTATCTAAGTGGGAGTTCTTAAGTAATATGATTAATTGAACTTCAATTTATCATGAACTTAGTACCTGGTAGTATTTTGCATGTCTATGTTGTTATAGATCAATGGCCCATGCTACCGTTCCTTTGAATTTTAATGCATTCCTAGAGAAAGCTAAGTTGAAAGATGATGGTAGAAACTACACGGACTGGATCCATAACTTGAGGACTATCCTCATTGCTGCACAGAAGAATTACGTCCTGGAAGTACTGTTGGGTGTAAGACCCGCTGCAGGAGCTACTCCGGACGTTATGAACGTCTGGCAGAGAAAAGCTCATGACTACTCGATAGTTCAGTGTGCCATGCTTTACGGCTTAGAATGGGGACCTCAACGACGTTTTGAACTTCATGGAGCATATGAGATGTTTTAGGAGTTGAAGTTAATATTTCAAGCAAATGCTCGGATTGAGAGATATAAAGTCTCCAATAAGTTCTACAGGTGCAAGATGGAGGAGAATAGTTCTGTCAATGAACATATACTCAGAATGTCTGGGTACCACAACCACTTGACTCAACTGGGAGTTAACCTTCCTGATGATAGTGTCATTGACAGAGTTCTTCAATCACTGCCACCAAGCTACGAAATCTTCGTGATGAACTATAATATGCAAGGGATGGATAAGACAATTCCCTAGCTCTTCGCGATGCTAAAGGCTGCGGAGGTAGAAATCAAGAAGGAGCATCAAGTGTTGATGGTTAACAAGACCACTAGTTTCAAGAATAAGGGCAGAGATAAGAAGGGAAACTTCAAGAAGAACGACAAGCAAGTTGCTACTCAAGTGAAGAAGCCCAAGTCTGGACCTAAGCCCGAGACTGAGTGCTTCTACTGCAAAGGGACTGGTCACTGGAAGCGGAACTGCCCCAAGTATTTGGTGGATAAGAAGGATGGCAAAGTGAAAGGTATATTTGATATACATGTTATTGATGTGTCCCTTACTAATGCTCGTAGTAGCGCCTGGGTATTTGATACTAGTTCTGTTGCTCATATTTGCAACTCAAAACAGGGGCTACGGATTAGGCGAAGATTGGCTAAGGACGAGGTGATGATGCACGTGGGAAATGGTTCCAAAGTCGATGTGATCGCGGTCGGCACGCTACCTCTACATCTACCTTCGGGATTAGTTTTAGACCTGAATAATTGTTATTTGGTGCCAGCGTTAAGCATGAACATTATATCTGGATCTTTTTTGATACTAGACGGTTATTCATTTAAATCAGAGAATAATGGTTGTTCTATTTATATGAGTAATATATTTTATGGTCATGCACCCTTGATGAGTGGTCTATTTTTGTTGAATCTCGATAGTAGTGATACACATATTCATAGTATTGAAGCCAAAAGATACAAGTTTAATAATGATAGTGCAACTTATTTGTAGCACTGTCGTTTAGGTCATATTGGTGTAAAGTGCATGAAGAAACTCCATGATGATGGGCTTTTGGAATCACTTGATTATGAATCACTTGATGCTTGCGAACCATGCCTCATGGGCAAGATGACTAATACTCCATTCTCCGGAACAATGGAGCGAGCAATAGACTTATTGGAAATAATACATACTAATGGATGCGGTCCAATGAGTGTTGAGGTTCGCGGCGGGTATCGTTATTTTCTGACCTTCACAGATGATTTGAGCAGATATGGGTATATCTACTTGATGAAACATAAGTCTGAAACATTTGAAAAGTTCAAAGAATTTATGAAGTGGAAAATCATCGTAACAAGAAAATAAAGTTTCTACGATCTGATCGTGGAGGTGAATATTTGAGTTATGAGTTTGGTCTTCATTTGAAACAATGTTGAATAGTTTCGCAACTCACGCCACCTGGAACGCCACAGCATAATGTGATGACCCACAAGTATAGGGGACCTATCGTAGTCCTTTCGATAAGTAAGAGTGTCCAACCCAACGAGGAGCAGAAGGAAATGATAAGCAGTTTTCGGTAAGGTATTCTCTGCAAGCACTGAAATTATCGGTAACAGATAGTTTTGTGATAAAGTAATTTGTAACGAGTAGCAAGTAACAAAAGTAAACAAGGTGCAGCAAGGTGGCCCAATCCTTTTTGTATTCAAGGACAAGCCTAGACAAACTCTTATATAAAGGAAAACTCTCCCGAGGACACATGGGAATTATCGTCAAGCTAGTTTTCATCACGCTCATATGATTCACGTTTGTTACTTTGATGATTTGATATGTGGGTGGACCGGTGCTTTGGTACTGCCCTTCCTTGGACAAGCATCCCACTTATGATTAACCCCTCTCGCGAGCATCCGCAACTACGAAAGAAGAATTAAGGTAAACCTAACCATAGCATGAAACATGAGGATCCAAATCAGCCCCTTACGAAGCAACACATAAACTAGGGTTTAAGCTTCTGTCACTCTAGCAACCCATCATCTACTTATTACTTCCCAATGCCTTCCTCTAGGCCCAAACAATGGTGAAGTATCATGTCGTCGACGTTCAAATAACACCACTAGAGGAAAGACAACATACATCTCATCAAAATATCGAACGAATACCAAATTCACATGACTACTTATAGCAAGACTTCTCCCATGTCCCCAGGAACAAACATAACTACTCACAAATCATATTGATTTTCATAATCAGAGGGGTATTAATATGCATAAAGGATCTGAACATATGATCTTCCACCAAATAAACCAACTAGCATCAACTACAAGGAGTAATCAACACTACTAGCAACCCACAGGTACCAATCTGAGGTTTTGGGACAAAGATTGGATACAAGAGATGAACTAGGGTTTTAGAGGAGATGGTGCTGGTGAAGATGTTGATGGAGATTGACCCCCTCCCGATGAGAGGATCGATGGTGATGATTTCACCCTTGCGGAGGGATGTTTCCCTGGCAGAACAGCTCCGCCGGAGCCCTAGATTGGTTTCGCTAGGTTCCGCCTCGTGGCAGCGGTGCTTCGTCCCGAAAGCTTGCTTCTGATTTTTTTCCAGGGCGAAACACTTCATATAGCCAAAGATGGGCAACGAAGGCCTGCCAGGGGGCCCACAAGGTAGGGGGCGCGCCCCCAACCTCGTGGACGGTGGGTGGCCCCCCTCGCGGACGGTGGGTGGCCCCCCTCTGGTGCTTTCTTCGCCCAATATTTTATATATATTCCAAAACTGACTTTTGTGGAGTTTCAAGACTTTTGGAGTTGCGCAGAATAGGTCTCTAATATTAGCTCCTTTTCCAGCCCAGAATTCCAGTTGCCGGCATTCTTCCTCTTCATGTAAACCTTGTAAAATAAGAGAGAAAAGGCATAAGTATTGTGACATAATGTGTAATAAAAGCCCATAATGCAATAAATATTGATATAAAAGCATGATGCAAAATGGACGTATCATAATGGTGTGTCCGAACATCGTAACCGCACTTGTAGGATCGAAAGTATGTCTAGAGAGGGGGTGATTAGACTACATGACCAAATAAAAATATAGCCTTTTCCCAATTTTAACTCTTGGCAGATTTTAGCAACTTAGCACAAGTCAAGCAATCAACCTACACATGCAAATCTAAGAGTATAGCAGCGGAATGTAAAACATTTGCATATGAAGGTAAAGGGAGGAGTTTGGAGGGAGCAAATGCAATGTAGACATGGAGATTTTTGGCGTGGTTTCAATAGGTGGTGCTATCGTACATCCACGTTGATGGGGACTTCAACCCACGAAGGGTAACGGTTGCACGAGTCCACGATGGGCTCCACCCACGAAAGGTCCACGAAGAAGCAACCTTGTCTATCCCACCATGTCCATCGCCGACGAAGGACTTGCCTCACTAGGGTAGATCTTCACGAAGTAGGCGATCTCCTTGCCCTTACAAACTCCTTGGTTCAACTCCACAATCTTGACGGAGGCTCCCAAGTGAGACCTAACCAATCTAGGAGACACCACTCTCCAAAAGGTAATAGATGGTGTGTTGATGATGAACTCCTTGCTCTTGTGCTTCAAATGATAGTCTCCCCAACACTCAACTCTCTCTCACACAGATGTAGATTTGGTGGAAAGATGATTTGAGCGGAAAGCAACTTGGGGAAGCCTAGAGATCAAGATTCTTGTGGTTGGAATGTAATATCTTGGTCTCAACACATGAGTAGGTGGTTCTCTCTCAGAAAATGTATGCTGGAAGTGTAGGCACGTCCTGATGGCTCTCTCCTCAAATGAAGAGTGGGTGGAGGGGTATAAATAGCCACCACACAAAATCTAATCGTTACACACAATTTACCTAACTCGGTGGGACCGAATCATGAAACTCGGTCAGACCATTTTAGTTCGAAACATGAACATTAGGCTTTTCGGTGGGACCAACATGTCAACTCGGTGGGACCGATTTCATTAGGGTTAGGGCATAACGTAATCTCGGTGAGACCGATCACATAAACTCGGTAGGACCGATTTCTGTAATAGGCAAACAAAGAGTTGGTCAGGCAAATTCAATGGGACCGAATCGCTCATTTCGATGAGACCGAAACGTTACGAAAGGGAAACAGGGAGTTTGCATTGCGAACTCGGTGGGACCGATCGCTCATCTCGGTTGGACCGAAACATTACGGAGGAAAACAGAGAGTTTGCAATCCCATCTTGGTGAGACCGAGATCACTATCGGTGAGACCGAAGTGACTAGGGTTTCTAGCAGTGGCTATGTCAAGTGAACTCGGTGGCGCCGGATAGATAATTTTGATGGGGCCGAGTTTGACTTTTGGTTTGGGACATATGTGGATATGAGAAAGTGGTTGAGGGCTTTTGGATCATATCACTAAGCATTTTGAGCAAGCAATCCATTAAGCAACACCTCATCCCCTTTTAATAGTATTGGCTTTTCCTATGAACTCAATGTGATCTTGGATCACTAAAATGAAAATGTAGAGTCTTGAGCTTGAGCTAGTTTGTGTCCTTAACATTTTGAGGGGTCCACATTCCTAATCCATGCCATGCCAATCATTGAACTTTCTGAAATGATCATATTGAAATAACATTAGTTCAATGAGCTATATGTTGTTAGGAATTACCAAGACTACTGATACGTCTCCGTCGTATCTACTTTTCCAAACACCTTTGCCCTTGTTTTGGACTCTAACTTGCATGATTTGAATGGAATTAACCCGGACTGACGCTGTTTTCACCAGAATTGCCATGGTGTTATTTTTGTGCAGAAATAAAAGTTCTCGAAATGACCTAAAAATCGATTATTTTTTGAATTAATAAAAAATACTGGCGAAAGAATCAAGGCCAGGGGCCCCACACCCTGCCTCGTGGACCCCTTGGTGCTCCACCGACCTCAACTCCAACTCTATATATTCACGTTCAGGGAGAAAAAAATTAGGGAGAAGGATTCATCGCGTTTTACCATACGGAGCCGCCTCCAAGCCCTAATCTCTCTCCAAGAAGGCTGATCTGGAGTCCGTTCGGGGCTCCGGAGACGGGAATCCGTCGCCATCAGCATCATCAACCTTCCTCCATCACCAATTTCATGATGCTCACCGCTGTGCGTGATTAGTTCCATCGTAGGCTTGCTGGACGGTGATGGGTTGGATGAGATTTACCGTGTAATCAAGTTAGTTTTGTTAGGGTTTGATCCCTAGTATCCACTATGTTCTGAGATTGATGTTGCTATGACTTTGCTATGTTTAATGCTTGTCACTCGGGTCCGAGTGCCATGATTTCAGATCTGAACCTATTATGTTTCCATGAATATATGTGAGTTCTTGATCCTATATTGCAAGTCTATAGTCACCTATTATGTGTTATGATCCGTTAACCCCGAAGTGACAATAATCGGGATCATTACCGGTGATGACCGTAGTTTGAGGAGTTCGTGTATTCACTAAGTGTTAATGCTTTGGTCTGGTACTCTATTAAAAGGAGGCCTTAATATCCCTTAGTTTCCATTAGGACCCCGCTGCCACAGGAGGGTAGGACAAAATATGTCATGCAAGTTCTTTTCCATAAGCATGTATGACTATATTCGGAATACGCGCCTACATTACATTGATGAATTGGAGCTAGTTTTGTGTCACCCTATGTTATAACTATTGCATGAGGAATCGTATCCGGCATAATTCTCCATCACCGATCCAATGCCTACGAGCTTTTCACATATTGTTCTTCGCTTATTTACTTCTCTATTGCCACTCTTACAATCACTACAAAACTGTTACTGTTACTTTTATTACCATTATCGTTACTTCCATACTACTTTCTGCTACCTCTTTAGCACTGTGTTGGTTTTCCCTTGAAGAGGAAAGGGTGATGCAGTAAAGTAGCGTAAGTATTTCCCTTAGTTTTTGAGAACCAAGGTATCAATCCAGTAGGAGACCACGCTCCAGTCCCACGCACCTACACAAACAAATAAGAACCTCGCAACCAACGCGATAAATGGGTTGTCAATCCCTTCACGGTCACTTATGAGAGTGAGATCTGATAGAGATGATAAGATAATATTTTTTGTATTTTTATGATAAAGACTAAAAGTAAAGAAAGCAAAATAAACAAAGATAGAAATAGCTTGTTGACTGAAGATTAATATGATGGAGAATAGACCCGGGGGCCATAGGTTTCACTAGTGGCTTCTCTCAAGATAGCATAAGTATTACGGTGGGTGAACAAATTACTGTCGAGCAATTGATATAATTGAGCATGGTTATGAGAATATCTAGATATGATCATGTATATAGGCATCACGTCCATGACAAGTAGACCGACTCCTGCCTGCATCTACTACTATTACTCCACACATCGACCGCTATCCAGCATGCATCTACAGTATTAAGTTCATAAGAACAGAGTAACGCTTTAAGCAAGATGACATGATGTAGAGGGATAAACTCATGCAATATGATATAAACTATCCTCGATGGCAACAATACAATATGTGTTGTTTCCCCTGCTGTCACTAGTATCGAGCACCGCAAGATTGAACCCAAAGCTAACTACTTCTCCCATTGCAAGAAAGATCAATCTAGTAGGCCAAACCAAACTGATAATTCAAATAGACTTGCAAAGATAACCAATCATGCATAAAAGAATTCAGATGAGATTCAAATATTTTTCATAGATAATCTTGATCATAAACCCACAATTCATCGGATCTCGACAAACACACCGCAAAACAAGAGTTATATCAAATAGATCTCCAAGAGAATCGAGGAGAACTTTGTATTGAGATCCAAAGAGAGAGAAGAAGCCATCTAGCTAATAACTATGGACCCGAAGGTCTGGGGTAAACTACTCACACATCATCGGAGAGGCTATGGTGTTGATGTAGAAGCCCTCCGTGATCAATGCCCCCTCCGGCGGAGCGCCAGAAAAGGCCCGAGGATGGGATCTCACAGGTACAGAAGGTTGTGGCGGTGGAATTAGGTTTTTGGCTCTGTTTCTGATGGTTTGGTGGTATGTAGGTATATATAGGAGGAAGAAGTAGGTCGGTGGAGCTATGAGGGGCCCACGAGGGTGGAGGGCGCGCCCCCCTGCCTCGTGGCCTCCTCGTTCATTTCTTGACGTCCACTCCAAGTCCTGTGGATCAGGTTTGTTCCAAAAATCACGTTCCCGAATGTTTCATTCCGTTTGAACTCCGTTTGATATCCTTTTCCTTCGAAACACTAAAATAGGCACAAAAAACAGTAATTCGGACTGGGCCTCCGGTCAATAGGTTAGTCCCAAAAATAATATAAAAGTATATAATAAAGCCCATTAATCATCCTAAATAGAATATATAATAGCATGGAACAATCAAAAATTATAGATACATTGGAGACGTATCAAGCATCCCCAAGCTTAATTCCTGCTCGTCCTCGAGTAGGTAAATGATAAAAACATAATTTTTGATGTGGAGTGCTACTTGGCATAATTTTCAATGTAATTCTCTTATTTGTGGTATGAATATTCAGATCCAAAAGATTCAAGATAAAATTTTAATATTGACATAAAAGTAATAATACTTCAAGCATACAAATAAAGCAATCATTTATTATCAAAATAACATGGCCAAAGAAAGTTATCCCTACAAAATCATAGAGTCTGGCTATGCTCTATCTTCACCACACAAAATATTTAAATCATTCACAACCCCAATGACAAGCCAAGCAATTGTTTCATACTTTTGGTATTCTCAAACTTTTTCAATCTTCACGCAATACATGAGCGTGAGCCATGGATATAGCACTATAGGTGGAATAGAACGGTGGTTGTGGAGAAGACAAAAAGGAGAAGATAGTCTCACATTAACTAGGCGTATAAACGGGCTATGGAGGTGCCCATTAATAGATATCAATGTGAGTGAGTAGGGATTGCCATGCAACGGATGCACTAGATCTATAAGTGTATGAAAGCTCAATAATGAAAACTAAGTGGGTGTGCATCCAACTCGCTTGCTCACGAAGACCTAGGGCAATTTGAGGAAGCCCATCATTGGAATATACAAGCCAAGTTCTATATTGAAAAATTCCCACTAGTATATGGAAGTGATAAAACAAGAGAGTCTCTATCATAAAGATCATGGTGCTACTTTGAAGCACAAGTGTGGAAAAAGGATAGTAGCATTGTCCCTTCTCTCTTTTCTCTCATTTTTTTATTGGGCCTTTTCTCTTTTTTTATGGCCTCATTTTTTTAGTCCGGAGTCTCATCCCGACTTGTGGGGGAATCATAGTCTCCATCATCATTTCCTCACTTGGGACAATGCTCTAATAATGATGATCATCACACTTTTATTTACTTACAACTCAATACTTAGAACAAAAAATGACTATATATGAATGCCTCCGGCGGTGTACCGGGGTATGCAATGAATCAAGAGTGACATCTATGAAGATAATGAACGGTGGCTTTGCCACAAATACAATGTCAACTACATGATCATGCAAAGCAATATGACAATGATGGAGCGTGTCATAGTAAATGGAACGGTGGTAATTTGCATGGCAATATATCTCGGAATGGCCATGGAAATGCCATGATAGGTAGGTATGGTGGCTGTTTTGAGGAAGGTATATGGTAGGTGTATGATACTGGCGAAAAGTGTGCGGTAATAGAGAGGCTAGCAATGGTGGAAGGATAAGAGTGCATATAATCCATGGACTCAACATTAATCATAAAGAACTCATATACTTGTTGTAAAAATCTATTAGTTATCAAAACAAAGTATTACGCACATGCTCCTAGGGAGATAGATTGGTAGGAAAAGATCATCGCTCATCCCCGACCGCCACTCATAAGGAAGACAATCAATAAATAAATCATGCTCCGACTTCATCACTGTGACGCCCGGATAATTAAGCTATAGTGATCCCCCGCTAATGATGCCACGTCACCTCTATTGTTGTTGATAAACTCTCGATAGTTCAAAAACGAAACAAATTCAAAATTTAATTAAAGGCAAATAACAAAAGTTTTCAAACATCAAGACTAAAATGTTTGGAGTGTGCCAAATAATGCCTGGGTAATTATGACCGCGCCCGTAACCACGCGAGCTGCTGCATGGCCTGTCATTGTTGCTACAGTTGTTACCCTTACCTGCAATCCTAAATTCTTAGTATAGGATGATAGTGTTCCATCAGTGGCCCTACACTCTTGTCCGTCTGCCACGCTATACTACTGGGTCGTGATCACTTCGGGAGGTGATCACGGGCATATGCTATATACTTTATACTGTTACATTACTTATGATACTGTTCGGAGATGGGGGCTGAAGGGGCAGGTGGCTCCGTCCCGGTAGAGGTGGGCATGGGTTCCCGACGGCCCCCGACTGTTACTTTGTGGTGGACGGACAAGGCAGGTTGAGACCACCTAGGAGAGAGGTGGGCCTGGCCCTGGTCGGCGTCCGTGGTTACATCAATTAACATGCTTAACGAGATCTTGGTATTTGATCTGAGTCTGGCCACTGGCCTATATGCACTAACCAACTACGTGGGAACAGTTATGGGCACTCGACGTCGTGGTATCAGCCGAAGCCTTCTTGACGTCAGCGACTGAGCGGCGCGCCGGATTGGACCGTAAGCCTGCGCTTGTATTAAGGGGGCTAGGTCTGCTTCCGGCCGCCCACGCAACATGCAGGTGTGCAATGGGCGATGGGCCCAGACCCCTGCACCATAGGATTTAGATCGGCGTGCTGACCTCTCTGTTGTGCCTAGGTAGGGCTGCGACATGTTGATCTTCCGAGGCCGGGCATGACCCAGGAAAGTGTGTCTGGCCAAATGGGATCGACCGTGTTGGGTTATGTGGTGCACCCCTATAGGGAAGTTTATCTATTCGAATAGCCGTGTCCCTCGGTAAAAGGACGACCCAGAGTTGTACCTTGACCTTATGACAACTAGAACCGGATACTTAATAAAATACACCCTTCCAAGTGCCAGATACAACCCGGTGATCGCTCTCTCACAGGTTGGCGAGGAGAGGATCGTCGGGTAGGATTATGTTATGCGATGCTACTTGGTGAACTTACCATCTACTCTCTTCTACATGCTGCGGGATGGAGCCTTCCAGAAGCATAGTCTTCGACAGGACTAGCTATCCCCCTCTTATTCTGGCATTCTGCAATTCAGTCCACCGATATGGCCCCTTTACACATATACCCATGCATATGTAGTGTAGATCCTTGCTTGTGAGTACTTTGGATGAGTACTCACGGTTTCTTTTCTCCCTCTTTTCCCCCTTTCCCTTCTACCTGGTTGTCGCAACCAGATGCTGGAGCCCAAGAGCCAGACGCCACCGTCGACGACGACTCCTACTACACCGGAGGTGCCTACTACTACGTGCAGGCTGCGGACGACGACCGGGAGTAGTTTAGGAGGATCCCAGGTAGGAGGCCTGGCACCTTGTTTAACTTATGTCTGTACTCAGATATTATTGCTTCCGCTGACTCGTCTATGATCGAACACTTGTATTCGAGCCCTCGAGGCCCCTGGCTTGTATTATGATGCTTGTATGACTTCTTTTATTTTAGAGTTGTGTTGTGGTATCTTCCCTTGAGTCCTTGATCTTGATCGTATACGTTTGCATGCATGATTAGTGTACGATTGAATCGGGGGCGTCACAAGTTGGTATCAGAGCCGACTGCCTGTAGGAATCCCCCTTCCACACTCCTTGGCTGAAGTCGAGTCTAGACATTGCAAAACTTTTTACTAACATGGTTGTGCGGCTTACGGGCCCACGACGCCATTGTGTGGTTTTGGGATCTTTTATTTCTCGACCTATACTCTGGGACTCTGACATCTCTTCTATTCGGGTTAAACGATATTACTTACTCTGACTCTAGGTTCTCATAACTACTTCCACCCGGAGAGCCCCTTATTATAGATGTTCGCCTGCTGCACCAGAAGTTTCCGAAGATGCTATTTGATGTTTTACCGAGACACTTGTGCCCACCGCCTTTGTAAATTCACTACCACCAAGACATCCCTATGGAGAGCTACTTATACTTGCCATCCATACCTTGATTCTCGATTACTCTTGTTATTACAAGATACCCCAAAAATTATCTCTATTGTTCTGAGAATACTTTGTGCCTACTACCTTTCAGTTCATTACCCACATGAACACCCCTACGAATAATTCCTCACACTTACTGAGTATCCTCCCATCCCCAGTTGTTTATGTGGTTCACTAGGTCTTCAAAATAATATCCGATCTTTCGAAAATCCTTAGCAGCCTATTGCTCTTGAAATTCTTGCTTGCTTGCATTATGGTTAATCCCATAAGTCTCGTAATCATATTGGCATCCTTTGTCATTATCATTTTGTGTCCGTTGATTCAAAATGTTGCGAATGCTCGCAATCCTCAATCAGATCCTAGAATTCATCCTTCTGGCTCAGACATCATTTTAAACATGAGCTGGATCTCGACCAATCAAATTGCCATCGATTGTACCCCTAAGCCTATGCAACTCATCCATCCTTAATCAGAGCGTTTGCTTCTGATCCCTTGATTTGGAAATCATAAATCGTTTGCATTTGAGCTTTGAATTAGTCAGTTGTTTCTATAATCTGATCCCCTTGCATTCTTTCTTCCTCTGGTTTAGTACCGATGCTCACATTAGATCCCTTCAGGACCATCGGATCCTTTGTTGAATTATTATCCGACAGTGTCCTTTGTATACAAAAACCTTGATAAGTTTTTTTCCCTCATACATAATGCCATTGGTAAATTATATTGTCTGATATGGCCAACGACGCTATACTTTCGAGCTTGAGTTATTTACTTCTGAACTTTGTAGTATATGTTCCTAAGATACCCGATGGGTTGGACCAATTCCTTCCCTAATATGTGCAAACCCGAGAGTTTTCACGAGTCATATTCTCCTGGTGATTTACCAGATAAAATTTCAACACTACAACTCCATCAAGAATGAGAAGTGAATGATAGGTTATGCATTGCAGAAGTGGGAGTCGACCTTGAACTTTGTGTTCATGCCCATGGACCCGATGTGGAACTTATCATGGAAGCTTCTTGCAAAATATTTAATCGTTTGGGTAATTCTTTCGATGTCATTAGATTGGATCACTTGCAGCTATGGTTCCGACCATATTGTTCTTCTTTGATCCCATTTCTCGGGGAAGTTTAAATATTTGCCTTTTACAGAGCAATACCCCAGTCCAACCTCTACTTTGATCTGTCATCGAGTATTACCCCCTGGTATCTCGAGATTATCAGAGAACCGCATAACTTCTTATGAGTTCTTCATCAAGTACTACATTCTCATCGATTCCAATTTTTCCTGGGTTTTGAGTGGTTAGTCACTCGAGTACCCCGATAACTGAATCGAGTCCGCACTATGGTTCAACAACTCTTAGAAATCTTCCTTACTTACGAGTTTGTACCCGATCACGTCATTTCTAGCCTATTTGGCTATATCATTATCATGATGGTTTTAATTGTGCTACCTGGTCCTTATTCCCGGAGCACAACTTTCAACGATGAGCTAAGCTTGCGTTGATTTTCATCGTCATATCATTTCTCCGTGAACAACAAAATTGATTTCGAGTTTGTGTCCTAATTGTGGTTCCAATAACCTTTCACTTCGTCATTCGTTTGACTTGATGTCATCGTCGATCGATTACATCTTCATGAAATCTCTCGACAAATATGTCGTGATCATCATGAGTATTCCGAGCTTTTCCATGATATCAATTGAATTCATGATGAGAAATACCATCCTTGCCTCGATGATTTGTTTTATCATCGACCACTTTATTGTCTTCCGTCCAACACAAACTTGCTCGTGTTTTGTGTTATACCTTCAGATCCTTGCTATTCAGCTTCTGTTGCTTTCTATCTTGGAGTATTACCATCTTTTATGTCAAGAATGTCATGAGGATTACTCCACCTCTTAAGAATCCTTGGTATAGTTATACCTCTCACCATCACCATTCTTTCTTGGTCCCCGTGTTGATTCCAACAAGTGAACGGTGTTGTTTGGATTCTTCCCTTCTAGAAACCCTATTGCTTTGAAGTTAATGGTCGATATTTCATTCTTAGACCATTGGTTATAGAATCACCATTATAACATCGGTCATGCTACCTATGCCCATATTTCGGGTGCACCTTTCAATCAATGTTTAATTGTGTATGCATTCCTCGAGCATACACCATTATATCATTTCATCTGACAAATGTTATCTCCTAGTTCACATAGTTGTGGAAATCCATCTTTTTGGAAATCTCGATGATATGTCGCTGAGTCCATCAGCCACTTCCTCATCCTCTCCTTGGTTTAATGATGAACTCTGGTTTCGGAACTTGCTTCCATGGATCATTTCCTGAGAATCTTAAAATGTCCTTGCGTTAATTTGTGTTGCACCTTTTCTTCTCGGGCATCCTAAGTCTGAGTTAACCTGGCACCAATCAGATCTGAACCTCGGTCAGATATGATGGTTGGGACATATTTCCAAGAGTTATAACATTGGTCTTTATATGACTCGGTAAGGTGATGTCTTGCCTAGCACACCTGACCGGAGGACCTATTGTTATAATTTCCTTTTTAGCAAGGATAACCATTCTTCCATGAGGAAATTGAATAACTTGTTTTACAAATTTTTCCTGAAGGATCCTTTGTGTATCCAATGTCCGACCTTGCTCGAAGACCATGTCAATGCTATCTCGAAGCATGTCTGTGGTACTCCGATTTTCAACAAGAACATTGAAGCCCAATGGTATTTCTTGCTCAATTATCCAAACACTGTTGCATGGGTAATGTCATGAAATTTCTCTCCCCTTACCTAAAGGGCTTTCAACATTGTATAACGTCATGGATATCATGCTCTGCTTGTCCTTGGGAAGGATATACCCCTGAAATATGTGTTTAAACACATTTTTTCCTTTCCATTGTTCTGTATAACCTGATGATCACATTTTCATTTCCATTGGTTTGTTTGACCTTTCTTGTGATCTATATAATCTAAGCAGTAATAATTCACTGCTTATGTAAACACCTCGGTGTACAACTCTGTCAGTGAGACCCTGTTTCTATTGTTGATGACATTCCGGTAACCACCGATGGATGAGAACTGTGCCTATTGGTCCGCCTCGTTCAACGAGCAGGAAAAATGGTTCTCTTCATCCCTCGCCCTTGGTACCAACGTTGTTGCCGACATAGCTGACATGGCTACCCCTATGACATACCTCGCTATCATGACCATGCATGATGTCAGCGCCCTTTCTACCTTTAACCCACATGGTGGGCCCATAACCCACAGTTCCACAGGATCAAAACCTAACTCCCATGTACACCCCTGTTTCCAAAGTTATTCCTCGCACGTGGCCTCGTATGTAATTCACGGGCCACCTTCCTAGCGATCTATTCTGGTAACAGACGCAATACTCAATCTTGTTGCTCTGGACCCCTTTCCCACATTGTTTCAGACATCGAACGATTGCCTATCCGTTTGAAACTTCTCATGGTACCTTCTTACTTTGCTCTCGATTTTCTTAAGTTTCAATTCGAGAGTTACTTTCCGCCACCTTCCCCGATGTTAGCTACCAGATAGTCAACCTTGCAGAGGCCCATTCTCCCGGAATACCCCCTTTATTTTTTCGTAAGTACGATGGAGTTCCCGAAGAAAGGATGACAACTTCATCATGATGCATTGATGCATAGGAATGAAGAAATCAACACTATGGATCGACCTCTTTGAGAAAAGCAACCAAGACCGAGAAGACTCGATATAATTTCGTAACCACATCTTTCCCCTTACTACACCTCTTAAATCTCGGGACGAGATTTTTTGTAGTGGAGGAGAATTGTGACGCCCGGATAATTAAGCTATAGTGATCCCCCGCTAATGATGCCATGTCACCTCTGTTACTGTTGATAAACTCTCGATAGTTCAAAAACGAAACAAATTCAAAATTTAATTAAAGGCAAATAACAAAAGTTTTCAAACATCAAGACTAAAATGTTCGGAGTGTGCCAAATAATGCCTGGGTAATTATGGTGAAGGTACCGCGCGCCTTGCCTCCTCCGCTGCTTGCCGCCGCCTCGCAACCCCCCTCCCCCATGCTGTCCGCGACCCGCGTGCTCGGTTCCGCCTTCGCGCCTCCCCGTGTGCCTGCGCGCCCCTCCGCGGCCTCGTTCCCCCCCCCCCCCCGCTCCGCCTCCGCTCACTACCGCCGCCCTCCTGCGCCCTGTCCGCACTTCATCCCGCCTCTGCCGGTGCCGTAGCCGCCCCGCGCCGCGACGCTCCTCCCGCACCGCCGCAGGTCTGCTGCCCGCCTCGCCGTGGCCTCGCCGCTGCACGCATCAGGCGGCCAACCTCGCCGTGTCCATGGCGGGCGCCCCCCTGGCGACCTGTGAGGCGGGCTGCTGCCCGTTGCCCTCCTACCCGCTCGGGTGCGCCCGCGCCCATAACACCGCGCGCCCGCTAAGGCCACTAGGGCAAATGACAAGTGGGCCATCCCCAGAATGATTTAAGAGGAAAAAATAAAAATAAATAATAAAACTTTAATTAAATATAATAAATAATAGTTAAAATAATAATTAATTAATTAACTTGATTAAACCTGATTAATTAATCTAATTACCTACTTAGTTAATTAAATAGTTATTAGATTAGCTAATCCTACTTAACCTAAACAGAGTATGACAAGTGGGACCCACACGTCAGTTTGACCAGTCAACACCTCTGTTGACTACTGACGTCATGTTGATGTCATGATGATGTCAGCATGCACTATTCTGGATAATGTTGAATTAAAATAATTAAATAAATTCTGAAAATGATTTAAAACTTTAGAAAATCAAATAAAATAAACCGTAGCTGAGATGAAAATAGTTTCTACATGAAAGTTGCTCGGAACGAAGAGACGGATCCGAATACACAGACTGTTCGTCCGCCACACACCCCTAGCATATCGAACACGCAACTTTCCCCCTTCGTTTCATCTTCCCGAAAAGGCGAAACAACGGGGATACTTTCCCAGATGTTTCTCCCCTTCGCTGGTATCACCTCTTACCGCGTTAGGGCACAGCTAACAACGTTGTTTGCTTTGTCATGTATCGTTATGCATCTGTTTGCATTGTATTCATTGTTTCTTCCCCCTCTTCTCTCCGGTAGACTACGAGACCGACGCCGCTGCTAGTGCCCCGACCGACTACGTTGTTGACGACCCCTACTTGCCAGAGCAACTAGGCAAGCCCCCCTTTGATCACCAGATATCGCCTATTCCTTCTCTCTACTGCTTGCATTAGAGTAGTGTAGCATGTTACTGCTTTCGGTTAATCCTATTCTGTTGCATGGCCTGTCATTGTTGCTACAGTTGTTACCCTTACCTGCAATCCTAAATGCTTAGTATAGGATGCTAGTGTTCCATCAGTGGCCCTACACTCTTGTCCATCTACCATGCTATACTACTAGGCCGTGATCACTTCGGTAGGTGATCACGGGCATATGCTATATACTTTATACTGTTACATTACTTATGATACTGTTCGGAGATGGGGGCTGAAGGGGCAGGTGGCTCCCATCCCGGTAGAGGTGGGCCTGGGTTCCCGACGGCCCCCGACTGTTACTTTGTGGCGGAGCGACAGGGCAGGTTGAGACCACCTAGGAAAGAGGTAGGCCTGGCCCTGGTCGGCGTCCGTGGTTACATCAATTAACGCGCTTAATGAGATCTTGGTATTTGATCTGAGTCTGGCCACTGGCCTATACGCTCTAACCAACTATGCGTGAACAGTTATGGGCACTCGACGTCGTGGTATCAGCCGAAGCCTTCTTGATGTCAGCGACTGAGCGGCGCGCGCCGGATTGGACTGTAAGCCTGCACTTATATTAAGGGGGCTAGGTCTGCTTCTGGCCACCCACACAACATGCAGGTGTGCAATGGGCGATGGGCCCAGACTCCTGCGCCATAGGATTTAAACCGGCGTGCTGACCTCTCTATTGTGCCTAGGTAGGGCTGCGACGTGTTGATCTTCCGAGGCCGGGCATGACCCAGGAAAGTGTGTCTGGCCAAATGGGATCGAGCATGTTGGGTTATGTGGTGCACCCATGCAGGGAAGTTTATCTATTCGAATAGTCGTGTCCCTCGGTAATAGGACGACCCGGAGTTGTACCTTGACCTTATGACAACTAGAACTGGATACTTAATAAAACACACCCTTCCAAGTGCCAGATACAACCCGGTGATCGCTCTCTCACAGGTCGACGAGGAGAGGATCGTCGGGTAGGATTATGCTATGCGATGCTACTTGGTGAACTTACCATCTACTCTCTTCTACATGCTGCGAGAAGGAGGCTTCCAGAAGCGTAGTCTTCGACAGGACTAGCTATCCCCCTCTTATTCTGGCATTCTGCAGTTCAGTCCACCGATATGGCCCCTTTACACATATACCCATGCATATGCAGTGTAGATCCTTGCTTGCGAGTACTTTGGATGAGTACTCACGGTTGCTTTTCTCCCTCTTTTCCCCTTTCCCTTCTACCTGGTTGTCGCAACCAGATGCTGGAGCCCAGGAGCCAGATGCCACCGTCGACGATGACTCCTACTACACCGGAGGTGCCTACTACTACGTGCAGGCTGGCGACGACGACCAGGAGTAGTTTAGGAGGATCCCAGGCAGGAGGCCTGCGCCTCTTTCGATCTGTATCCTAGTTTGTGCTAGCCATCTTATGGCACCTTATTTAACTTATGTTTGTACTCAGATATTATTGCTTCCGTTGACTCGTCTATGATCGAGCACTTGTATTCGAGCCCTCGAGGCCCCTAGCTTGTATTATGATGCTTGTACGACTAATTTTATTTTAGAGTTGTGTTGTGATATCTTCCCATGAGTCCCTAAATCATACACGCATTCGTGTATGATTAGTGTACGATTGAATCGGGGGTGTCACAATCACATAACGGTTCACCATACGTGCATGCTACGGGAATCACAAACTTTAACACAAGTATTTCTCAAATTCATAGCCACTCAACTAGCACAACTTTAATATTACTAGCTCCATATCTCAAAACAATTATCAAGCATCAAACTTCTCTTAGTATTCAGCGCACTTATAAGAAAGTTTTTACTAATCTTGGATGCCTATTATATTAGGACTAATTTCACAATTAAAGCAAATTACCATGTTGTTTTGTAGGACTCTCAAAATAATATAAGTGAAGCATGACAGAACAATAGTTTCTATAAAACAAACCACCGCCGTGCTCTAAAAGATATAAGTGAAGCACTAGAGTAAAAACTATATAGCTCAAAAGATATAAGTGAAGCACATAGAGTATTCTAACAAATTCCAAATCATGTGTGTCTATTTCAAAAGGTGCATACAGTAAGGATGATTGTGGTAAACTAAAAACAAAGACTGAAATCATACAAGATGCTCCAAGCAAAACACATATCATGTGGTGAACAAAAATATAGCTCCAAGTAAAGTTACCGATGGACGAAGACAAAAGGGGGGATGCCTTCCGGGGCATCCCCAAGATTTGGCTTTTTGGTGTCCTTGTATTTACCTTGGGGTGCCTTGTGCATCCCCAATCTTAGGCTCTTGCCACTCTTTGTTCCATAATCCATCAAATCTTCACCCAAAACTTGAAAACTTCACAACACAAAACTTAACAGAAAATCTCATGAGCTCCGTTAGCGAAAGAAAACAAAACAACACTTCAAGATACTGTAATGAACTCATTCTTTATTTATATTGGTGTTAAACCTACTGTATTCCAACTTATCTATGGTTTATAAACTATTTTACTAGCCATAGATTCATCAAAGTAAGCAAACAACACACGAAAAATAGAATCTGTCAAAAACATAACAGTCTGTAGTAATCTATAACTAACGCAAATTTCTGGAACTCCAAAAATTCTAAAATAAATTGCAGGACTTGAGGAATATATCTATTAATCATCTTCAGAAAGAATCAACTAAATAGCACTCTCCAGTAAAAAGTTGAAGCTAATCTCATGAGCGCTAAAGTTTCTGTTTTTTACAGCAAGATCGCAAAGACTTTCCCCATGTCTTCCCAAAGGTTCTACTTGGCACAAACACTAATTGAAACACAAAACCACATCTAAATAGAAGATAGATGTATTAGTTATTACTAAACAGAACCAAAAATAAAAAAACTAAAATAAAATTGGGTTGCCTCCCAACAAGCGCTATCGTTTAACGCCCCTAGCTAGGCATAAAAACAAGGATAGATCTAGGTATTGCCATCTTTGGAAGGCAATCCATAAGTGGCTCTCATAATAGATTCATAAGGTAATTTTATTTTATTTCTAGTAAAGTGTTCCATGCCCTTCCTTAACAGAAATTGGAATCTAATATTTCCTTCCTTCATATCAATAATTGCACCAATTGTTCTAAGAAAAGGTCTACCAAGAATAATAGGATATGAAGGATTGCAATCGATATCAAGAACAATGAAATCTACGGGCACATAGTTCCTATTTGCAACAATAATAATATCATTAATTCTCCCCATATGTTTCTTAATAGTGGAATCCGCAAGATGCAAGTTTAGAGAACAATCATCAAATTCACGGAAACCTAACAAGTCGGACATGGTTTTTGGAATCATGGAAACACTAGCACCCAAATCACACAAAGCATATCATCAAATTCACGGAAACCTAACAAGTCAGACATGGTTTTTGGAATCGTGGAAACACTAGCACCCAAATCACACAAAGAATAGAATTAATGATCTTTAATTTTAAATTTAATAGTGGGTTCCCACTCATCATAAAGTTTTCTAGGGATAGAAACTTCCAACTCAAGTTTTTCTTCATAAGATTGTATCAAAGCATCAACGATATGTTTGGTAAAAGCTTTATTTTGACTATAAGCATGAGGAGGATTTAGCACGGATTGCAACAAGGAAATACAATCTATTAAAGAGCAATTATCACAATTAAATTCCTTGTAATCGAAAATAGTGGGTTCATTGATATCTAAAGTTTTAACCTCTTCAATCCCACTTTTACTAATTTTTGCATCAAGATCTCAAAACTCCGAATTTTTGGGACGGCTTCTAAGTAAAGTTGACTCATCTCCAGTCCAATCATTATCAAGATTCATATTTCAAAACAAAGATTTAATAAGAGACACATCAGTAACTTTTAGATCTTCATCTTTATTCTCATAAAAATTAGAAGAACACGCTTTTACAAAGCAATCTTTCTTAGCATGCATCCTAGCGGTTCTTTCTTTGCACTCATCAATGGAAATTCTCATGGCTTTGAGAGACTCAATGATATCATGCCTAGGTGAAATAGATCTAAGTTTCAAAGAATCAACATCAAGAGAAATGCTATCCACGTTCGTAGCCAATTCATCAATCTTAGGTAATTTTTCTTCAAGCAAAGCATTGAAATTCTTTTGAGAAATCATAAACTCCTTAACACTAGTCTCAAAATTAGAGGGCATATTATTAAAATTTCCATAAGAGTTGTTGTAAAAATTACCATAATTATTAGAGGAATTACTAGGATACGGCCTAGGATTAAAGTTTCCTCTATAAGCGTTGTTACCAACATTATTCCTACCAACAAAATTCACATCCATAGATTAATTATTATTCTCAATCAAGGTAGACAAAGGCATATCATTAGGATCCGAAGAAACACTCTTATTAGCAAAGAATTTCATAAGTTCATCCATCTTTCCACTCAGAACATTAATTTCTTCAATTGCATGCACCTTTTTACTAGTAGATCTTTCGGTATGCCATTGAGAATAATTAACCATAATATTATCTAGGAGTTTGGTAGCTTCTCCTAACGTGATTTCCATAAAAGTGCCTCCCGCGACCAAATCTAAAAGATTTCTAGAAGCAAAATTCAATCCGGCATAGAAATTTTGTATAATCATCCATAAATTCAAACCATGAGTAGGGCAATTACGTATCATTAATTTCATCCTCTCCCAATCTTGCGCAACATTTTCATGATCAAGTTGCTTAAAATTCATAATATCGTTTCTAAGGGAGATGATTTTAGCGGGAGGAAAATACTTAGAGATAAAAGCATATTTGCACTTATTCCAAGAATCAATACTATTTTTAGGCAAAGACGAAAACAAAGTTTTAGCACAATCTCTAAGAGAAAAAGTAAATAGCTTCAATTTAACAATATCATTGTCCATATCTTTCTTCTTTTGCATATCACACAAATCAACAAAGCTATTTAGATGGGTAGCGGCATCTTCACTAGGAAGGCCGGCGAATTGATCTTTCATGACGAGATTCAGCAAAGCAGCATTAATTTCACAAGATTCAACATCGGTAAGAGGAGCAATTGGGGTGCTAAGAAAATCATTGTTGTTGGTATTGGTAAGTCACACAATTTAGTATTGTCTTGAGCCATCCTGACAAACAAGCAATCCAACACACAAGCGAACAAGAGGCAAGAAAAAAAGAGGCGAACGGATAAAGAGGGCGAATAAAACGGCAAGGGTGAAGTGGGGGAGAGGAAAACGAGAGGCAAATGGCAAATAATGTAATGCGAGGGATAAGAGTTTCTGATGGGTACTTGGTATGTCTCGACTTGTGTGTAGACTCCCCGGCAACAGCGCCAGAAATCCTTCTTGCTACCTCTTGAGCACTGCATTGGTTTTTCTTTGAAGAGGAAAGGGTGATGCAGTAAAGTAGCGTAAGTATTTCCCTCAGTTTTTGAGAACCAAGGTGTCAATCCAGTAGGAGACCACGCTCGAGTCCCATGCACCTACACAAACAAATAAGAACCTCGCAACCAACGCGATGAAGGGGTTGTCAATCCCTTCATGGTCACTTACGAGAGTGAGATCTGATAGAGATGATAAGATAATATTTTTGGTATTTCTATGATAAAGACTAAAAGCAAAGAAAGCAAAATAAACAAAGATAGAAATAGCTTGTTGACTGAAGATTTACATGATGGAGAATAAACACGGGGGCCATAGGTTTCACTAGTGGCTTCTCTCAAGATAGCATAAGTATTACGATGGGTGAACAAATTATTGTCGAGCAATTGATAGAATTGAGCATAGTTATGAGAATATCTAGGGATGATCATGTATATAGGCATCACGTCCGTGACAAGTAGACCGAGTCTGGCCTGCATCTACCACTATTACTCCACACGTCGACCACTATCCAGCATGCATCTAGAGTATTAAGTTCATAAGAATAGAGTAATGCTTTAAGCAAGATGACATGATGTAGAGGGATAAAATCATGCAATATGATATAAACCCCATCTTTTTATCCTCGATGGCAACAATACAATACGTGTCGTTTCCCCTGTTGTCACTAGGATCGAGCACCGCAAGATTGAACCCAAAGCTGAGCACTTCTCCCATTGCAAGAAAGATCAATCTAGTAGGCCAAACCAAACTGATAATTCGAAGAGACTTGCAAAGATAACCAATCATACATAAAAGAATTCAGAGGAGATTCAAATATTGTTCTAAATAATCTTGATCATAAACCCACAATTCATCGGATCTCGACAAACACACCGCAGAAGAAGAGTTACATCAAATAGATCTCCAAGAGAATCAAGGAGAACTTTGTATTGAGATCCAAATAGAGAGAAGAAGCCATCTAGCTAATAACTATGGACCTGAAGGTCTGTGGTAAACTACTCACACATCATCGGAGAGGCTATGTTGTTGATGTAGAAGCCCTCCATGATCAATGCCCCCTCTGGCGGAGCGCCAGAAAAGGCCCCGAGATGGGATCTCACGCGTACAGAAGGTTGCAACGGTGGAATTAGGTTTCTGGCTCTATTTCTGATGGTTTGGGGGTACGTAGGTATATATAGGAGGAAGAAGTAGGTCGGTGGAGCCACGAGGGTGGAGGGCGCGCCCAGGGGGGTAGGCGCGCCCCCTGCCTTGTGGCCTCATCATTCCTTTCTTGACGTCCAGTCCAAGTCCTCCGGATCACGTTTGTTCCAAAAATCACGTTCCCGAAGGTTTCATTCGATTTGGATCCGTTTGATATCATTTTCCTTCGAAACACTAAAATAGGCAAAAAAACAACAATTTGGGCTGGGCCTCCGGTTAATAGATTAGTCCCAAAAATAATATAAAAGTATATAATAAAGCCCATTAATCATCCAAAACAGAATATATAATAGCATGGAACAATAAAATATTATAGATACGTTGGAGACGTATCACTTTGCTATTAAATACTTTGCTGCAGATGCTAAGTTATCCAGGTGTGGTTGAATTGACAACTCAACTTCTAATACTTGACAATGTTCTTTGGCTCCCCTTGTGTCGAATCAATAAATTTGGGTTGAATACTCTACCCTCGAAAACTGTTGCGATCCCCTATACTTGTGGGTTATCAAGACTATTTTTCGGCGCCTCTGCGGGGGAGCATAGCTCTATTTTTTGAGTCTCTTGGGATTTATATCTGCTGGTCACTATGAGGAACTTGAAAGACGAAAGAACTAAGATTTTTTCCTCAACTACGAGGGGAGGTAAGGAACTGCCATCTAGCTCTGCACTTGATTCACCTTCTGTTTTGAGTAAACTTGCGACACCTAAACCTACTTCTGCTATTAATTCTGATATGTCACATGTTATTGATGATGCCACTTCTGTTGTGCATGATACTTATGATGAAACTACTTCTATGCTTGATACTACTGTGCCACTTGGTGAATTTGTTGATGAACAACTTGCTAGGGCTAGAGAGAATGAAATTATTGAAACTGATAATATTGATGAAAGTGATGATGAATATTCTCCCCCTAGATATGAATTGCCTGTTGTGTCTGAGGGTTATGTTATGGATGAAGAAACTGCTAGAGACTTTCTTGCTTGCAATGATAGGTGTGATCTTAAGAAATTATTAGCTAAGCTGAAAGAAAAATCTCTGAATGCTAGAATGAAATATGACCTTGCTTTTGCTACTTCACCTATCTTCGTTACTGATAAGGATTATGATTTCTCTGTTGATCCTGAGATAATTACTTTGGTTGAATCTGATCCTTTTTGTGGATATGAATCTAAAACTGTTGTGGCACATCTTACTAAATTAAATGATATAGCCACCCTGTTCACTAATGATGAGAAAACTCGCTACTACTATATCCTTAAATTATTTCCGTTCTCATTAAAGGGTGATGCTAGGATATGGTTTAACTCTCTTGATCCTGGTTGTGTGCATAGTCCCCAGGATATGATTTACTACTTCTCTGCTAAATATTTCCCCGCTCATAAGAAACAAGCTGCTTTAAGGGAAATATATAATTTTGTGAAAATTGAAGAAGAGAGTCTCCCAGAAGCTTGGGGGAGGCTTCTCCAATTACTTAATGCTTTGCCTAATCATCCTCTCAAGAAAAATGAAATACTTGATATCTTTTATAATGGACTAACCGATGCTTCCTGAGACCACCTGGATAGTTGTGCTGGTTGTATTTTCAGGGAAATAACTGTTGATCAAGCTAAAATTCTATTGAATAATATATTGACCAATGAAAATAATTGGACACTTCCTGAACCAACTCCTAAGCCAACTCCGAAGAAAAGGGGTATTCTATTTCTCAGTCCTCAAGATATGCAAGAGGCAAAGGAATCTATGAAAGAAAAAGGTATAAAAGCTGAAGATGTTAAGAATTTACCTCCTGTTGAAGAAATACATGGTCTTAATTCATCACCTATTGAAGAAACACACGGTCTTGATAACCCGACACAGGTAGTAAAGGTAAACTCTCTCTATAGTATGATAAATCTGAAATCCCTCCTGCTAAGTTTGCTAGCCAATGTTTGGATGAGTTTGATAACTTTATGGTTAAGCAAGAAGATTTCACTGCTTATGTTGGTAGACAATTGAAACATAATGCTGATATGCTTGAACACTTGAGTGATTATATGGCTAGTGTTAAAGGTGAACTCAAACTCATTAGTAAACATGCTTCTATGGTTACCACTCAAGTAGAGCAAGCACTTAAAGCTCAGAATGATTTGCTCAATGAATTAAATAGTAAGAAAAATGACTTTGTTGTTAGAGTTACAACTAGAGGAGGTAAAGTGACCCAGGAACCTTTGTATCCTGAGGGCCATCCTAAGAGAATTGAGCTAGATTCTCAGAGAACTAATGTTGATGCACCTAGTCCTTCTAAGAAGAAGAAAGAGAAAAATGATAGGACTTTGCATGCTTCTAGTGAACCTATTGTTGACACACCTCAGAATCCCAATGATATTTCTATCTCTGAAGCTGAAACACAATCTGGTGATGAACATGAACCTAGTGATAATGTTAATGATGATGTTCATGATGCTGCTCAACCTAGCAATAATAATGATGTAGAAATTGAACCTGCTGTTGATCTTGATAACCCACAATCAAAGAATCAATGTTATGATAAGAGAGACTTCGTTGCTAGGAAGCACGGTAAAGAAAGAGAATCATGGGTCCAGAAACCCATGCCTTTTCCTCCTAAACCATCCAAGAAAATGGATGATGAGGATTTTGAGCGCTTTGCTGAAATGATTAGACCTATCTTCTTGCGTATGCGTTTGACTGATATGCTTAAAATGAATCCTTATGCTAAGTATATGAAGGATATTGTTACAAATAAAAGAAAGATACCGGAAGCTGAAATTTCCACCATGCTTGCTAATTATACTTTTAAGGGTGGAATGCCTAAGAAACTAGGAGATCCAGGAGTACCAACTATACCATGCTCCATTAAAAGAAACTATGTTAGAACTGCTTTATGTGATCTTGGAGCAGGTGTTAGTGTTATGCCTCTCTCTTTATATCGTAGACTTGATTTGAATAAGTTGACACCTACGGAAATATCTTTGCAAATGGCCGATAAATAAATTGCTATACCTGTCAGTATTTGTGAGGATGTGCCTGTTGTGGTTGCAAACGTTACTATTTTAACGAACTTTGTTATTCTTGATATTCCTGAGGACGATAGTATGTCTATTATTCTTGGAAGACCCTTTTTGAATACCACAGGGGCTGTTATTGATAGCAACAAAGGCAATGCCACTTTTCATGTTAATGGTAATGAGCATATGGTACACTTCCCGAGGAAACAACCTCAAGTCCACAGTATCAATTCTATTGGAAAAATTCCATCGATTATTATTGGAGGTTTTGAATTTCATCTTCCTAGTGTCAAGAAGAATATGATATTCTTGTTGTTGGGGATGTGCATATCCCCGTTGAGGTAACATAGTGTTATTCGAAATTTCTCCAGTTCCATGTTATTCGAAAAGAGTTTGTTAACAAGACTTGATCAACCTTGTTAGTGGATTCCTTTTGATGAGCATGAGATGGATGAAGTTAGAAAGCACAACCTTTTGTATCCTCCTTTTACTTTCTGTTATTTAGATTAAATAAAGCAAAAAATACTATTTTCTGTCTGTTTTCTGAATTATCCATGCAATAAAAAATACCCCGAAAATAAAAGTTCTCCAAATGCCCCAAAAATGAAATATGATTTTTTTCTAGAATATATGAGAATATTTGGCACTGAGAACACATCAGGGGGAGCAAGCACCTGGCCACGAGGGTCCAGGGTGCGCCCACCCCCCTGGGCGCGCCCCCTACCTCGTGGGCCCATGGTGGCTCCCCTCCACTTATTCCAGCCACCACACACTCCTTCTTCCTCCCAAAAAATCACCAACCAGCTCAAGCACGAGTTCTAGCTCATTTTGCTGCAATTTTCGATCTCCTTGCTCAAAGCTCCACTCACAAAACTGCTTTGGGAGATTGTTCTTCGGTATGTGACTCCTCCAATGGTCCAATTAGTTTTTGTTCTAGTGCTTTATACCTTGCAAATTTTTGCTGCCTAGGTGGCCCTGTTCTTGAGCTTGCATGTCAAATTTATATATTCCCAAGTAGTTCTAATGCATGATATAGTCCCTAGGCACTTGTGGGAGTAGTTGCTATCAATTTTGTTGAGTTTGGTTCACTTTTATTTTGAGTTACTAAAAATTCCAGAAATTTTCAGGAATAGATGAAGAGATTTTTGAGGGGCTCTTCAAGCCGAAGCTCGAGGGATAAGCAAAGTGAATAGGATAAGAGGCACAAATATAATCCCGCTCGCACCACGGAGGTTCGGTCATGTGAATGGCCTTGTGATGAGTTCTTAACAGCATCCGGGATTCATGATGATTTCTATTCTTTGGTTGAGAATGTGGGCCTCACCGACTTCCTCCGCGACTAGCGCGAACAGTATCTCTTACTAACTAATTTTTTCGTGTAAAATTTTCATTTCCATGCTAGGAGATCACCACCTTCAGTGGAATTTTATTTATATGATGAGCATAAGGAGATGTCCCTTTCTGATTTCTGCCGGGTTTGTAAGATACCCCTTACTGGCAGCATAGAGGAACCACATCGTAATGATGTGGAAGGTTTTATTGATATGATTGCTGTAGGGGAAACTAGGAAAGTTTCCGATGCAAAAATTACTAGCATACATTTTCCGCTTATGCGTTTCTTTGCGATATTTGCTAGTAGATGCTTAATTGGTCGCAGAAACTGTGGAAACCTTAGTGCCCCTGATATTGTTATTTTGGGCCATGCCTTGTTTCGTGATAACTCTTTTAGCCTAGGCGCTATCGTTGCCAAACGGTTAAGTCTTAACTGCACAAAGGGTCCCATCTTGGGAGGTATCTTCGCCTCGCGCCTTGCTGCACACTTTTAACATACCTATTAGGTATTATGAGAAAGAGGAAAAGTTGTTGCCTACTGTTTTTCTAGACTATAAGAGTATGGTAGCACATGATTTTATCGTTAAGAATAAGGAAAAGACGCTTAAGTACAAACTTTTATTTGATTAAATTCGCCCTGAAATTATTACTTTGCCTGCTCCTTCTCTGTTTGACTTATCTACAGGCAAGTAACTTGTTCAGCCGGAGGCATTTCATGCCTACCAGAACCCCACAACAGCTATAGAGCCAGAGCTGGAACCACAATTTGTTCCTTCACGACAGTCTGTTTACCAGTGGGATCCGGAGGAGATTGCCAACCAGTGGCAACCCGAGGCTCCTTCCCAGTACGACCCCAACTACAACTTTGGATATCCACCAGGCCAGCCGTGGCAGTAGACCAACTTAGGCCAAGAGCCTAAGCTTGGGGGAGTACGTGTTTCTCACCGACATTACATTCATGTTTACACACTCATGCTAGTTGTCGGTGCTCATACTTTTTCATTGTATTATCCATGCTAGTTTATTTTATTTTTCTTTCTTTCTTCTTGTGTGTTTAATAAACCTTAAGAAAAACAAAAAAAATTAGATGCAGCTTTTAGCTAGTTTACTTTCCATGCTTGTAGTAGTAATAATTAAAAGAAAACCCAAAAAGATTTCTCATTCTTCTTTTATTTGTTCGGAGCTTTCCCGTGTAAATAGTTTTATTTCTTTTCTTTTCTTCGGGGGTCGAGAGGAAAAGACCATAATGAAAATGTTGAAGTGGCTCTTATATGCATTATTGTTGATTTAACAAAGAGCCCATATTATCTTGTCTTCTCCTGTGTGTTAGATGCCTGCAGATTCCAGCTTAGTCCAATGCATGTGCACCATTATTATTATTCACATTGTTCGATCGTGCAAGTGAAAGGCAATAATGACGATATATGATGGACTGATTGAGATGAGAAAAGCTGGTATGAACTCGACCTCTCTTGTTTTTGTAAATATGATTAGTTCATCGTTCTTGATTCAGCCTATTATGAATGAACATGTTTGCAATGACAATTAGAGATTATAGTTGCTTATGCCATGCTTAATTAGCTAGGAGCTTATAATGGTTTACCTTGCGTGCCAACATGCTATTAAAAAGGTTGTTATGTGGTATGATGGGGTGGTATCCTCCTTTGAATGATTCAGGTGACTTGACTTGGCACATGTTCACACAAGTAGTTGAAACAAAATCAACATAGCCTCCACAATATTTATGTTCATGGTGGATTATATCCTATGCATGCTTGCACTCAATGTTTATTAATTTTAATGCATGTTCATGACCGTTGTCGCTCTCTAGTTGGTCGCTTCCGAGTCTTTTTCAGCCTTCACTTGTACTAAGCGGGAATACTGCTTGTGCATCCACTTCCATAAACCCCAAAGTTATTCCATGTGAGTCCACTATACCTTCCTATATGTGGTATCTACCTGTCGTTCCAAGTAAATTTGTATGTGCCAAACTCTAAACCTTCAAATGAAATTCTGTTTTGCATGCTCGAATAGCTCATGTATCAACTAGGATTGTCTGTATCTTCCATGCTAGGCGGGTTATTCTCAAGAGGAGTGGACTCCGCTCCTCACTCATGAGAAAATGGCTGGTCACTGGGATGCCCAGTCCCATGCTTTAAGCAAATCAAATCAAAATAATTGCAAACAAAACTCCCCCGGGACTCTTGTTAGTTGGAGGCACTCGTTGTTTCGAGCCAACCATGGATTGATGCTTGTTGGTGGAGGGGGAGTATAAACTTTACCATTCTGTTTGGGAACCTCCTATAATGTGTGTAGCATGGAAGATATCAAGATCTCTCGGTTGTCATGTTGACAATGAAAGTATGCCGCTCAAAATATTATTCATCTCTGCTTTAAAATCGAGCTCTGGCACCTCTACAAATCCCTGCTTCCCTCTATGAAGGGCCTATCTATTTACTTTTATGTTGAATCATCACCCTCTTATTAAAAAGCACCAGCTAGAGAGCACCGCTGTCATTTGCATCCATTATTATTAATTTATATTGGGTATGACTATGACTGGATCTCTTTTACCATGAATTACAATGTTTAGTCAGTCCTTGAGCTTTAAAGGTGCTCTGCATTTATGTTTTGCGGTCTCAGAAAGGGCTAGCGAGACTTATTATTATTGCTCGCTAGCTGATTATGCCATTGACATGAGTAAACATGAGACCTAAGTGTTATTGTGAATATGGTTAGTCATAATCTTTGCTGAAAACTTGAATGCTGGCTTTACATATTTACAACAACAAGAGCAAACAGAGTTTGTAAAAGTTTTTCTTTATCACTTTCAGTTTATCAACTGAATTGCTTGAGGACAAGCAAAGGTTTAAGCTTGGGGGAGTTGATACGTCTCCGTCGTATCTACTTTTCCAAACACTTTTGCCCTTGTTATGGACTCTAACTTGCATGATTTGAATTGAACTTAACCCGGACTGATGTTGTTTTGAGCAGAATTGCCATCGTGTTATTTTTGTGCAGAAATAAAAGTTCTCGGAATGACTGAAAATCAACGGAGATTATTTTTGGAATTAATAAAAAATACTAGCGAAAGAAGCAAGGCCAGGGTGCCCACACCCTGTCCATGAGGGTGGGGGCGCGCCTACCCCCCTGGGCGCGCCCCCTACCTCGTGGGCCCCCTGGTGCTCCACCGACCTCAACTCCAACTCTATATATTCACGTTCGGGGAGAAAAAAATCAGGGAGAAGGATTCATCACGTTTTACGATACGGAGCCGCCACCAAGCCCTAATCTCTCTCGAGAGGGCTGATCTGGAGTCCGTTTGGGGCTCCGGAGAGGGGAATCCGACGCCATCGTCATCATCAACCTTCCTCCATCACCAATTTCATGATGCTCACCGTCGTGCATGAGTAATTCCATCGTAGGCTTGCTGGACGGTGATGGGTTGGATGAGATTTACCATGTAATCAAGTTAGTTTTATTAGGGTTTGATCCCTAGTATCCACTATGTTCTGAGATTGATGTTGCTATGACTTTGCTATGCTTAATGCTTGTCACTAGGGCCCGAGTGCCATGATTTCATATCTGAACCTATTATGTTACCATAAATATATGTGAGTTCTTGATCCTATCTTGCAAGTCTATAGTCACCTATTATGTGTTATGATCCGTTAACCCCGAAGTGACAATAATCGGGATCATTACCGGTGATGACCGTAGTTTGAGGAGTTCGTGTATTCACTAAGTGTTAATGCTTTGGTCTGATACTCTATTAAAAGGAGGCCTTAATATCCCTTAGTTTCCATGAGGACCCCGCTGCCACGGGAGGGTAGGACAAAAGATGTCATGCAAGTTGTTTTCCATAAGCACGTATGACTATATTCGGAATACACGCCTACATTACATTGATGAATTGGAGCTAGTTCTGTGTCACCCTATGTTATAACTATTGCATGAGGAATCGCATCCGACATAATTCTCCATCACCGATCCAATGCTACGAGCTTTTCACATATTGTTCTTCGCTTATTTACATTTCCGTTGCCAGTGTTACAATCACTACAAAACTGCTACTGTTACTTTTATCACCGTTACCGTTACTTCCATACTACTTTGCTACTATGCAGATACTAAGTTATCCAAGTGTGGTTGAATAGACAACTCAACTGCTAATACTTGAGAATATTCTTTGGCTCCCCTTGTGTTGAATCAATAAATTTGGGTTGAATACTCAACCCTCGAAAACTGTTGCGATCCCCTATACTTGTGGGTTATCAACCACCCAGGGATAGTTGCACTTTCAATCTCCCCCTTTTTGGTAATTGATGACAACATATAGATCAAAGCTTCGACAAATGATAATAAGATTGAAATACATCGTCGCTTTGAGAAGTATGTGATAAGCAAGAGCTCCCCCTAAATTTGTGCATTATTTAAAATTTGCTTTTGAATGCAAATGCACAATCAATTAGGATCATGGGTTACTCTTCCATGTCACATACATCTTGGTGGAGCGCCCAAAATGATAGAAAGTAGAAGCATGCACTCATCACCAAGCAAAGTGAATGACCATATATGAGATATAAAAGATACCATCATTCAAGCATAAGCATTAAGGTAGAATATGATCAAACACATGATCATACAAGTATCTCACACACAAACATAAAGAGTATTAAACAAGCACACACAGAAGTATCAACCAAGTAGCAAAAGACCAAAGAGGCAAAAACACACTCTCTCGAAGCCTATGATTTATACATTTCTCCCCCTTTGGCAACAAGTTACCAAAAAGTTTGAAAATGCATAGTGCTATGCGGCTCTCTAGGCCTGATCTTCGGGAGGTGGTGTAGAGAGAACTCCAAGGACAAAAGCATTTGTAGATGTTGTTAGAGTTGTTGGAGTGGCAACTCGAGGTGGCACTGAAGCTGTAGCTACTGGTGCTGATGTGGTAGCTCTATGTCAGCCATGGGCACTGCAGTAGATCTCTGACCTCTGGGCACTCCCTGAAAGGCATCTGTGGTAGCCTGCCCTTTCCTCTCCTCAGCTTCTTCTTGGAGCTGCTCAACAGCTGTCTGCATCTCAGTCACTTTAAGATCAAGATCATAGAACTCGGTCTCAATGATCCTTTCCAAGCTCTCCTGATTTTGAGTTAGGGTGGCCAAGCCCTTCTCAATCCTCAAAGTTGCTTGAATCAGATATCCAAGTTGATCATGTTTGCTCTTCAGAAACACTTGATATGCCTCTTCAACACTTGGCATCCTTGCAGCCTTCTCAGCCTTTCCCTTCTCTCTCTTTTCTTGTGCTTGCACAATGTGGGATCATCCTCATTCATCACAATAGTGTTGTCCTCAAATTCTGGTCTCAAGGGTAAATGCTCCTTGTCCAAGAGATAAGTGCATGTGCCCATATTGGAGTTGATGAGCACCTGAATATGTGGAGCATACCCACAAGATCTTTGCATGATGAATTCATCATTCCATTTTGTCAGCTTCTGACCCACAAACTTGTCAACACCACATGCTCTGAAGCTCTCATGTACACCTGGAAAGTGATCTTCATTCTCATCAATGTAATCCCAATCAGCCCACTTCATATCACACACAATGGCCTTCTTGTCAAGCAGAATGGTTTCATAGAAATCTTGTTGTTCTTTGGTGTGGAACCTATAGTCTACTGCAGTCTTCCTCCTCTCAGCATAAGGGTCACTTTGTCTCCAAAGTCTGAGACCTGCATCCTTCCTGATACTTATATCTTCTGCCACTGGATGGCTGTCATCATGATTTGGAATCTTTGGTTTAAGCTTTCTAAGAACTTGGGCTTCAGCATCTTCTTCCTCAACTTCAGGCACTGGGGCCTTGTTCTTCTCTGCAGCTGGAATGTTCCTAGTGCTCCTCTTGGGTTTTGGAGCTGGAGCATAAGCTTTGGGGCAGTCTTGGGCTTTGAAGGGGCAGCCCCAGACTTAATTGCATCCCCCATCAGCTTTTGGTACTTGGGTGTGGGTGCAGCATCCTCTTCCTCTTCTTCTGTTGGATCTCTGAACATAGATGATCTCCCAATGACTCTGGCAGTGGTCTTCTTGACCCTCTCCTTCTCTTCTAGCCTCCACCAGCCTCCTTTGGTACAAGTGTGAGCTCCATAGTTTCCTGAGTGGAGGCTCTGGATTTTGGCATAGGAATTCTTTTGGCGGGTGCTTTCTTGTGCAATCCAGGCTTTGTTGCAGCAGCAGCTCCATATTCCTTCTTCACCACTTTCTTCTTGGAGCTTACTTCTTCCTCAGTGGCCACATAGTCCTCATCCTCTGAGTCTGAGGTTCTCTTCTTCCTTGATCTAGTGGCTACCTTGGGCAAATTGCTTGGAGTGCTCCTGCTGCCCTCATCATAGCTGCTAGAGGGACTAGTTCCCTCACTCAAGTTCACTTGCCCTTCTGATTTGTTCTGCAATCACTCTAGCCAGACATATTGGCAACGCAAACTGACACCTAACCAATCTAGGATACACCACTCTCCAAAAGGTAATAGATGGTGTGTTGATGATGAACTCCTTGCTCTTGTGCTTCAAATGATAGTCTCCCCAACACTCAACTCTCTCTCGCGGATTTGGATTTGGTGAAAATTTGATTTGAGTGGAAAGCAACTTGGGGAAAGCTAGAGATCAATATTCTTGTGGTTGGAATGGAATATCTTGGTCTCAACACATGAGTAGGTGGTTCTCTCTCAGAAAATGTATGATGAACTGTAGGCGCGTTCTGATGGCTCTCTCCACAAATGAAGAGTGGGTGGAGGGGTATAAATAGCCTCCACACGAAATCTAACCGTTACACACAATTTACCAAACTCGGTGGGACCGAGTCATGAAACTCGGTCAGTCCGATTTAGTTCAAAATGCGAACGTTAGGCTTTTCGGTGGGACCGACATGTCTACTCGGTGGGACCGGTTTCATTAGGGTTAGGGCATGACGTAATCTCGGTGAGACCGATTGAGGGAGTCCTGGACTAAGGGGTCCTCGGGCGTCCGGCCTATTATTCATTGGGCCGGACTGATGGGCTGTGAAGATACGAAGGCTGAAGACTATACCCGTGTCCGGATTGGACTTTCCTTGGCGTGGAAGGCAAGCTAGGTGACCGACTGTGAAGATTCCTTCTTATGTAACCGACTCCATGTAACCCTAGATCTCTCCGGTGTCTATATAAACCGGAGAGCATAGTCCGTATAGGGGAGATTCATTACCATATTCACATAGGCTAGGCTTCTAGGGTTTAGCCATTACGATCTCGTGGTAGATCAACTCTTGTAATACTCATATTCATCAAGATCAACCAAGCAGGAAGTAGGGTATTACCTCCATAGAGAGGGCCAAAACCTGGGTAAACATCGTATCCCCCGTCTCCTGCTACCATCGATCCTAGACGCACAGTTCGGGACCCCCGACCCGAGATCCGCCGGTTTTGACACCGACACCGATCACATAAACTTGATAGGACCGATTTCTGTAATAGGAAAACAGAGAGTTGGTCAGGCAAACTCGGTGGGACCGAATCGCTCATATCGGTGAGACCGAAACATTACAAAAGGGAAACAGAAAGTTTGCATTGCGAACTCGGTGGGACCGATCACTCATCTTGGTTGGACCGAAACATTACGAAGGGAAACAAAGAGTTTGCAATCCCATCTCGGTGAGACCGAGATCCCTATCGGTGAGACCAAAATGACTAGGGTTTCAGTGGCTATGTCAAGTGAACTCGGTGGTGCCGGATAGATAATTTTGGTGGGGCCGAGTTTGACTTTTGGTTTGGGACATATGTGGATATGAGAAAGTGGTTGAGGGCTTTTGGAGCATATCACTAAGCATTTTGAGCAAGCAAGCCATTCAACAACACCTCATCCCCTTTTAAAAGTATTGGCTTCTCCTATGGATTCAATGTGATCTTGGATCACTAAAATGAAAATGTAGAGTCTTGAGCTTGAGCCAATTTGTGTGCTTAGCATTTCAAGGGGCCCACATTCCTAATCCATTCCATGCCAATCATTGAACTTTCTGAAATGATCATCTTGAAATAACATTAGTTCAATGAGCTATATGTTGTTAGGGATTACCAAAACCACCCAGGGATAGTTGCACTTTCAGCACTTTATTATGTATGGTGCGATCTATGATGTCTCTTACTGATTTACTGCTATCGTTTTGGGGTTATGCTTTAGAGACGGCTGCATTCACGTTAAATAGGGCACCATCTAAATCCGTTGAGACCACACCATATGAAATGTCGTTTGGCAAGAAACCCAAGTTGTCATTTCTTAAAGTTTGGGGCTGCGATGCTTATGTGAAAAAGCTTCAACCTGATAAGCTCGAACCGAAATCGGAGAAATGTGTCTTCATAGGATACCCAAAGGAAACTGTTGGGTACACCTTTTATCACATACCCGAAGGCAAGATATTTGTTGCTAAGAATGGATCCTTTCTAGAAAAGGAGTTTCTCTCGAAAGAAATGAGTGGGAGGAAAGTAGAACTTGATGAGGTAATTGTACCTTCTCCTGAATTGGAAAGTAGATCATCACAGAAATCAGTATCAGTGATTCCAACACCAATTAGTGAGGAAGCTAATGATGATGATCATGAAACTTCTGATCAAGTTACTACCGAACCTCGTAGGTTAACCAGAGTAAGATCCGCACTAAAGTGGTACGGTAATACTGTTCTGGAGGATATGTTACTTACCATGACGAACCTATGAACTATGAGGAAGCGTTGATGAGCCCAGATTCCGCGAAATGGCTTGAGGCCATGAAATCTGAGATGGGATCCATGTATGAGAACAAAGTGTGGACTTTGGTTGACTTGCCCAATGATCGGCAAGCCATAGAGAATAAATGGATCTTCAAGAAGAAGACTGACGCTCACGGTAATGTTACTATCTACAAAGCTCGACTTGTTGTGAAAGGTTTTCAACAAGTTCAAGGAATTGACTATGATGAGACCTTCTCACCCATAGCGATGCTTAAGTCTGTCCGAATCATGTTAGCAACTGCCGCATTATATGATTATGAAATTTGGCAAATGGATGTCAAAACTGCATTCCTTAATGGATATCTTAAAGAAGAGTTGTATATGATGCAACCAGAAGGTTTTGTCGATCCAAAAGGTGCTAACAAAGTGTGCAACCTCTAGCGATCCATTTATGGACTAGTGCAAGCCTCTCGGAGTTGTAATACGCTTTGATAGTGTGACCAAAGCATATGGTTTTATACAAACTTTTGGAGAAGCCTGTATTTACAAGAAAGTGAGTGGGAGCTCTGTAGCATTTCTGATATTATATGTGGATGACATATTGTTGATCGCAAATGATACTGAATTTTTGAATAGCATAAAAGGATACTTGAATAAGAATTTTTCAATGAAAGACCTCGGTGAAGCCGCTTATATATTGGGCATCAAGATCTATAGAGATAGATCAAGACGCTTAATTGGACTTTCACAAAGTGCATACCTTGATAAAGTTTTGAAGAAGTTCATAATGGATCAATCAAAGAAAGGGCTCTTGCCTGTGTTACAAGGTGTGAAGCTGAGTGACTCAATGCCCGGCCACTGCAGAAGAAAGAGAGAAAATGAAAGTCATTCCATATGCCTCAGCCATAGGTTCTATCATGTATGCAATGCTGTGTACCAGACCTGATGTGTGCCTTGCTATTAGTTTAGCAGGGAGGTACCGAAGTAATCCGGGAGTGGATCACTGGACAACGGTCAAGAACATCCTGAAATACCTGAAAAGGACTAAGGATATGTTTCTCATTTATGGAGGTGACAAAGAGCTTGTCGTAAATGGTTACTTCGATGCAAGCTTTGACACTAATCCGGATGACTCTAAGTCACAAACTAGATACATATTTATATTGAATGGTGGAGCTGTCAGTTGGTGCAGTTCTAAGCAGAGCGTCGTGGCGTGTGAAGCGGAGTACATAGCTTCTTCTGAAGCAGCAAATGAAGGAATCTGGATGAAGGAGTTCATATCCGATCTAGGTGTAATACCTAGTGCATCGGGTCCAATGAAAATCTTTTGTGACAATACCGGTGCAATTGCCTTGGCAAAGGAATCTAGATTTCACAAGAGAGCCAAGCACATCAAGAGACGCTTCAATTCCATCTGCCATCAAGTCAAGGAGGGAGACATACAGATTTGCAAGATACATACGGATCTGAATGTTGTAGACCCGTTGACTAAGCCTCTCTCACGAGGAAAACATGATGAGCACCAAAACTCCATGGGTTCTAGAATCATTTATATGTAATCTAGATTATTGACTCTAGTGCAAGTGGGAGACTGAAGGAAATATGCCCTAGAGGCAATAATAAAGTTGTTATTTATATTTATTTACATCATGATAAATGTTTATTATTCATGCTAGAATTGTACTAACCGGAAACTTAGTACATGTGTGAATACATAGACAAACAGAGTATCCCTAGTATGCCTCTACTTGACTAGCTCGTTAATCAAAGATGGTTAAGTTTCCTAGCCATAGACATGTGTTGTCATTTGATGAACGGGATCACATCATTAGAGAATGGTGTGATGGACAAGACCCATCCATTAGCTTAGCATAATGATCGTTTAGTTTTTCTGCTATTGCTTTCTTCATGACTTATACATGTTCCTCAAACTATGAGAATATGCAATTCCCGAATACCGGAGGAACACCTTGTGTGCTATCAAATGTCACAACGTAACTGGGTGATTATAAAGATGCTCTAATGGTGTCTCTGATGGTGTTTGTTGAGTTGGCATGGATCTTTGGGCCCTCTCGGTAATGCACATCACTATAAGCCTTGCAAACAATGTGACTAATGAGTTAGTTACGGGATGATGCATTACGGAACAAGTAAAGAGACTTGCCGGTGACGAGATTGAACTAGGTATGATGATACCGACGATCGATTCTCGGGCAAGTAACATACCGATGACAAAGGGAACAACGTATGTTGTTATGCGGTTTGACCGATAAAAATCTTCGTAGAATATGTAGGAGCCAATATGAGCATCCAGGTTACGCTATTAGTTATTGACCGGAGATGTGTCTCGGTCATGTCTACATAGTTCTCGAACCCGTAGGGTCCGCACGCTTAACGTTCGATGACGATTTGTATTATGAGTTATGTGATTTGATGACTGAAGTTTGTTCAGAGTCCCGGATGATATCACAGACATGACAAGGAGTCTCGAATTGGTCGAGAGGTAAAGATTCATATATTGGAAGGTTGCATTCGGACACCGGAATGGTTCGGGTCATTTCGGATGAGTTTCGGAGTACCGGGGGTTACCGGACCCCCCCCCCAGGAAGTTTATGGGCCTTCATGGGCCTTAGTGGAAAGGAGAGAAGAGCCACAAGGGAGCCCCCCATGGCCAGTCCGAATTGGACTAGGGAGGGGGGCGTCGCCCCCTCTTTCCTTCTCCCCTCTTCGTCCTTCCCTCTCTCTCCCTCTCTTGGAAGGAAGGGACTCCAACTAGGATTGGGAATCCTAGTTGGACTCCCCATGGCACGCGCCGCCCTTGGGCCGGCCAGCTCTCCTCCCCCCTTTATATACATGGGAGGGGGCACCCCAAAGGCACACCAAGTCTTCTCTTAGCCGTGTGCGGTGCCCCTCCACAGTTACACACCTCGGTCATATCGTCGTAGTGCTTAGGCGAAGCCCTGCGCTGGTAACTTCATCATCACCGTCGCCATGCCGTCGTGCTGATGGAACTCTCCCTCGGCCTAGCCTAGATCAAGAGTTCGAGGGACGTCATCGAGTTGAATGTGTGCTGAACGCAGAGGTGTCGTACATTTGGTGCTTGGATCGGTTGGATCGCGAAGACGTTCGACTACATTTTCGCTTTCGGTCTACGAGGGTATGTGGACACACTCTCCCCGCTCGTTGCTATGCATCTCCTAGATAGATCTTGCGTGATCGTTGGTAAAATTTTTGAAATACTGCGTTCCCAATAATATCTATTACTTTTATGTATTTACTTTTATGCAAAGAGTCAAAGTTTTCCTTCTATTCCTTTTATTTTTCTCCTTTGGCAAGCATCATGTGGTGAGGAAAGATCTAGGCACATATGTCTAGTTGAATATAGATAGCATGAGTTATTATTGTTGACATCACCCTTGAGGTGAGTATGTTGGGAGGCGAAACTTTAAGCCCCTATCATTCTATGTGTCCGGTTGAAACGTTTTGCTCATGGGTACGAGGTGAGTGTTAGCAATCATAGAAGACTATATGATGGTTGAGTATGTGGACTTGCCTAAAGGCTCCGACACGTGACCCTTCCTGAAAAGATGATGAATTGTAGTTGCAAAGTTGACGAGAACACAGTTTGTTGGTTTCTAATAGAGTTTTTGCTTTATACTTCGATTGTGTGATGAACTATTACTTATTCATGAGAAGTATATGATAAAAGTTCTATGATAAAAGTCCTATGTTTAATTTTGTTGCTGTTATAATAATCAACACGATGCTTCTATGTCCGTATTTTGTTTTTATCGACACCTCTCTCTCTCTCTCAAAGCATGTGGACATGTTTTTTGATTTTGGTTTTTGCTTGAGGACAAGCAAGCTAAGCTTGGAGGAGTTGATACGTCCATTTTGCATCATGTTTTCTTACTATTATTTATAATGTTTTTATCCACAATAATGCTTTTTGGAGTACTTCCAATGCATTTTCTCTCACAATCTACAAGGAACACACCAAGAGGAGAATACCGGCAGCTGGAAATCTGGACCTGAAAAAGCTACGTCAGGCTACCTATTCTACACAACTCCAAACAAGCTAAAACTTCACGGTAATTTTTATGGAATAAATATGAATTACTGGAACAAATAACCACCAGAGGGGGGCCACCAGGTGGGCACAACCCACCTGGGCGCGCCAGGCCCCCCTGATGCACCCTGGGGGGTTGTGGCCTCCCAACCCACCTCCGGTGCCCATCTTCTGGTATATAAGTCATTTTGACCTAGAAAAAATAAGAGGAGGACTTTCAGGACGAAGCGCCGCCGCCTCGAGGCGTAACTTGGGCAGGAGCACTTTTGCCCTCCGGTGGAGCGATTCCGCTGGGAAACTTCCCTCCCAGAGGGGGAAATCATCATCCTCATCATCACCAACAACTCTTCCATCTTGGGGAGGGCAATCTCCATCAATATCTTCAACAACACCATCTCATCTCAGACCCTAGTTCATCTCTTGTGTTCAATCTTGTTACCGGAACTATAGATTGGTGCTTGTGGGTGACTAGTAGTGTTGATTACATCATGTAGTTGATTACTATATGGTTTATTTGGTGGAATATTATATGTTCAGGTCCAATATGCTATTTAATACTCCTTTGATCATGAGCATGTTTATTATTTGTGAGTAGTTACTTTTGTTCTTGAGGTCACGGGAGAAATCATGTTGCAAGTAATCATGTGAACTTGGTTTGTGTTTGATATTTTGATAGTATGTATGTTGTGATTCCCTTAGTGGTGTCATGTGAACGTCGACTACATGACACTTCACCATATTTGGGCCTAAAGGAATACATTGTGGAGTAGCAATTAGATGGTGGGTTGCGACAGTGACAGAAGTTTAAACCCCCAGTTTATGCGCTATTCCGTAAGGGACCGACTGGATCCCAAAGTTTAATGCTATGGTTAGAATTTATTCTTAATACTTTTCTCGTAGTTGCGGATGCTTGCGGGAGGGTTAATCATAAGTAGGAGGTTTGTTCAAGTAAGAACATCACCTAAGCACCGGTCCACCCACATATCAAATTATCAAAGTAGCGAACACAAATCGAACCAACATGATGAAAGTGACTAGATGAAATTCCCGTGCACCCTCAAGAACGCTTTGCTTATCATAAGAGATCGTTTTGACCTGTCCTTTTCCTTAAAAGGATTGGGCTACCTTGCTGCACTTTTGTTAGTACTATCGTTACTTGCTTGTTACAAATTATCTTGCTATCAAACTACTCCGCTACTTACAATTTAAGCACTTGCAGACACTACCTTACTGAAAACTACTTGTCATTTCCTTCTGCTCCTCGTTGGGTTCAACACTCTTACAAAGAGCTACAATTGATCCCATATACTTGTGGGTCATCACCGACGCTTCTTGGAAGCATACTTGGAAGACATGGGCCCCCCTTCGCATCAAGGTCTTTGTCTGGCTTGCCTTGTAGGATCGGTGCTGGACGGCTGACTGCCCCACAGCGACCGATGTGTGCTCTATGACCAGGCCACCGAGGACATGCACCACCTATTCGCTGCTTGCCCCTTCTCCCGCCAAATATGGCATGAGGTTCTATCTTGGTGTCGATCGACTTTTACGATTCCACTCCCGGACACACCATTCACGGAATGGTGGATCGACACATGCTCTGCATCACCCACTGCTCTATGAAAGGGGCTAAACTCCATCATTGCCCTCACCGCCTGGGCAATCTGGAAGCACTATAATGGGTGCGTCTTCGACTAGTTGTAGCCCTCCACCACAAGTCTACTTCGGTCCATCCAGGAAGACACTCGCCTATGGGCTAGCGCCGGCGCCAATGGCTTGGCGAACATGATCTCTGAGAGATAGGTTCTAGCTCAATGTATCGGGGACAAGCAGCCCCTACCCTAACTGCTCCGGCTACTTGAGCCCGCGCCGGCTTGTGTACGCGTGGCCACTGTAGTCATCACTCTTTGTATTTTTCACCCCTCTTATCAATGCAATGATACGCAATCTTTGTGTATTGGCGAAAAAATTTATTTTGATGGATTCCCTCATTTCACCAACTTGTACTAAATAGAGAGCTAAAGAATCCCCTTCTTTTTTTAGAACGAAGGCTCAAGACGAGCCCGGCTTCGAATTAACCAAGGCATCAACCGGCCAAGAATTTAAGATACAAGGGTGCTGATCGACAGCTTACCACACAACACACGCCATAAGGCACTAAGAAAAATCTAAGATTTGAAATACAGCTTGAAGTGGAGTCGCCCTACAACACAACACACAGCTTGAAGTGGGATCCCCTCCTTTTTGCCATTGGACTTTCCACCATAGCATTGTTGTTCCCCTTTGAGACATGCTAACTCTAGACATGTTGAGTACATACATTTAATGTTGTTTGGTGCTAGTGGTGTATGTGCTGAGACATGTTGAGCTAAGACTTTGTTGGCAGGTCCATGTGTTTAAACATGTTCAACAATTTCGAGTTCCAAATATATTTTTTTGAGTGGTGAACACTTTTTAAAACGTGAACAAAAAATTAAACACATTTTTGGAATTCTAATTTTTTTTCTAAAAGTGGAATTCCAATTTTTTAAACAGAATTGGAAATTCTATTTCAAAAAATTTTAAAAAAATTCTGAAAATTTTGTAAAAATTTACACAATATTTGAAATTCTAAACATAATTTGAGAATTTAAAAAGAATTGAAATCTTTAACATATATTGAGAATTTGAACAAAATTTGAAATCCTAAATTTTTTCTAAAAGTTAAAACAAATTATGAAATTCTGAACATTTTTCGAAAATGTAAACAAAATTTGAAATTCTGAAGATATTTGCATTTTTTTGGAAATTCTGAACATTTTTTGAGAATTTAAACAAAATTTGAAATTCTGATTTGTTTTTGAGAATTCAAACAAATTTCGAAATTCTGAGCATCTAAACTCCTAATCTAAACTCCTAATATCTCAGTTGGTAGGGTTTTATTTTCGTCCCACCTCACCCGGTCTTTTTTGGTACTTCTTTGGTACTTCCACCCACCTCCCACGTAGTTCCCGTCACGCCAAAAAAACGAACCAACCAATGTTACGAGGGAGCGATGCCTCCAGGTACTCCCCTCCACGCCAAAAAAAAACGGACGAAAATAAACCGTCCAAAGAAAACCAGCGAAAAAAAACCGTCTTGGACTGGCAACGTGCGAACTAGCGAGCGAGCGAGCGAAGCCTCCAGGTGCCCTCGAGCGACGCCACACCAGATCCCCTCGCCGTTGCCCTTGCCCTCGCAGCCCCCGCCGATCCCCTCCCCCATCTTTCTCCCTCAAACGCTAACCCGTCTCGCGGTGCGCCACCGCCCGTCGCGGCCGCCCCCGCCACCTCCCGCCACGGCCGCCGCCCCAGCTCCAGCCGTGGTCGTCGCGCCCAGATCCAGCCGCGGCCGCTGCCCTACGCGCCAACGACCCCTTCCCCCGCCGCCGCGCCACAGGTCCACTTCGCCTGCGCACCAGAGAGGACGCCGCCGCCATGCCTCCGTCTCCCCCTACTCCTCTTTTCCACTACCTATCTCTCTCCTCTGAGCTGCGCGTCGTTCCTCTCTGCAGGTGCCGCCATGGCCGCGTCATGGAGCTCGCCGCCATGGGCTGCGTGCCCCTCCGATGACGGCCTGCCTCGCCCACGTCCAGGTCCTCTCAATCCTGATTTGGGCGTCCATTTATTTTGCGCTTGATCCTGGTTTTACTGGGTTTTTCGTCCTCGTCGCGTGTTTCATGGTGGCCGCTAGGGTGCCCATGCTGGCCATCTGCCATCTGCTCCAGGGGCCCCCTCTCCAGGAACACACAATGACTGCTAAGCCATCGTCCTGTTTTGCTTCTCCCTACACATCCTTACTAAGAGAAAGGGGCCTGCCTAGCTAGCAGCAGCTTCCTAGCTGGAAGATGCATAGCCATAACGCACGCATCGATTAGGAGCAGTTTATCACGCAGCTTGTACGCATGCCGCCGCCGCCTTTTCGCCTCGTGCCTATATCGTGGCGGGTGAACAAGGGAATCTCGCTGGAGACCCTTTTGGAAGGGATCTCGGTGGCGCACCGCCATTGCGTGTCGTTCGTCGGTATAAGCATTGCCGGACGGTCGATGTCCGCTGTATGTTTCATTAGCTATATGTTTCTGCAGTTTGATATAATGTTTTTGTGGCGTAGATCTACAAGAGATCAAGAAGGGTGATGTTCTGGATGCTGATCTCGACTAATAGTTGTCGGATGAACTATGCAATGACAGCATGGATGAGGTAATCAATATCTTGATTTACTCATTTGTACAGCTAGATAAGAGTAACTTTGCAATATCGTAGTGCCCGTTGAATTGTTTTTTTTAAGATAGAAAATTTTCATATCATCCATGCAGATTTGCTCGTCTATCTTAATTTCTATAATACTACTACTATTTAAAATAACAATCTTACTATTAGTCAATTCAAGGACTACTTTGCCATTTGGATGCTTTTGGGTGCAAATGTCTTATTGGACTATTAGTGGAGTCACTTGTCGATAGACTGTTTGGTACCTAATGTACTTCCATAGTTTACAACCTCTCATTAACTGTGACTGTATATTTCCAAGAATATTTTGTAATAGACACACGCCCAAAGTTTTAATAACGCACTAAGGCTCTTAGCGGCGGACATCTTCTAAATGCTATAGCAAGCTATTTAAAATAAAATGTTTAAATCTGGCCGGTCTTACTCTGCAATACTCTTGGAATAGTACATGAGATTTATCCACTGGACTCTCACTGAAGTGTGATTCATGCAGCTTTGTGTGCAGTTCACATTTACCTGGTGGACCATCACTACACCCACTTCCTATCCCATCGTGCTTGCTCATCATTGTTTCTTTCAGTTGTTGCATAGGTTAGATTCGGGTCTCCATGTGCCATCGTCTTACTTTGGCAAGGGATCTGCTTGACGGAATAACCGTTAAGGTATCCATATTTTCGCCAGATCTACACGTCAATATCTTCTCAGTGCATCTACAAGCTCATTAGTCAGTACTTTCAACCATTCTAACATGTTTCAGTTCTAGCAGCATGCAGGTGGCTCTAGAGGGGATTACGTCATAGACATGCTGATCAGGTACATGGCCGAGTCGTCCGCAACCCGGTTCTTGAATTTGCCTCCTTGAGCTGATTCGGGAGATGTAAATTTTCCGACTCCCCTTCTAATTTTCAAGCTCTCATCATGTTACGAACTTGCCACTCGAAACATGATTGTTGCATTCATCCACGCACATCTATCAGGGCATTAAGCTAAACTTAGCTTTTGAAGTGCATGTTAGTAAGATTTGTAGCAGCAACAAAGCCCACAACAGTCATGTTCATGCTGATTGGTCCCTTGTATATGTCAGCAATGCATCTATTTTTGGTTTGCATTAGATTTGTATGAACTACTTAATTAGTATTGAGTCTCAATGGCATCTTCTCTTAGGAGCAGTTGATGGGGGAGATCCTAGCATTCTACATTTGGGGAGGTTTTAAATCTTTTTCTGTAGAGAAATTGATCAAGTCCTGAATATTAGATTAGTCTATTTTACAAGGTTGAGAGTAGCCCAAAAGATTCTCATAGATTCTCTACCTTTGCCCTCATGAAATAATTCTAAAACCAAATAGTGATGTCAGGTGTAAATTCCATGAACGATAGTTGGTTTCTGTAGTTATTTGTCAAAATTTTCATCATAGGGTTCTAGGATTGGTGACTAAGAAGGGTTATTTTCTTTCTTTAATACCTTTAAATGTCACATGAAAATAGAACATATCCTAACTTTTCTAACTATTTTCTGTTATTTGGTTGAGGAACAACCAACATGAATATTTGTATTCAAGCTCCCAACAAAGTTACTACTGTTGTCACAGAAATATATTTATGTTGTATGTATACTTAATTTACTGAGGTGGTCGTCGGGGCGGGCGGCGTGAGGTGGGAGCCGATGGGCGCGCGGGAGTACTACGACTACCGGCGGGCCATCTACGGCGACATCACGCACAAGGCCATCCTCGTCGACGCCGTCGGGACCCTCCTCGCCCCCACCGAGCCCATGGCCCAGGTCGGCCTACGCCCTTCCCCCATATACCGCAGCTCCAATTCATGTTCCTTTGTTTGTTCCGCTCGATTCTGCTGGCCATTCCCATGGTTGACGGAGGCCTGCATGTTTTCTATGCGGTGCACACGCTGAGACAATGTGTCGCGTTTGGATCGACCTGATCCATGCTCCCGTAGCCCGTTCCATTCGTGTATGTTCGTAGATTCGGGTTGTGAGAACCTGGGCAGATTTGTTTCTGTTGTTCATTTCTGGGTTGTGTGGATTTGTTTCTCCATGCATAACGTATTACTGATAAAAATCTCCTTTTCCTCTGTTAATTGGGTATGCATACAGTGGTTTGATTAATAAGAATTGTGTTCTGAATGTTAATTCAGGTGTACAGAACAGTAGGCGAAAAGTATGGGGTGAAGTACTTGGAGGATGAGATCTTGATGAGGACCTCGAGGCCTCGAAGAGCCCCTCCGAACAAGACGCGCACGGGAGCTCTGCCTTGATGGGGAAAGCAGCGGAGTTGGTGCAGTGGCGATTGTGGGCGGGGTTGGCCGTGGAGGGAGACTTGCTGGTCGGAGCAGCAGGAGCAAGAAGATTGAGGCGGTTCAGGTTTGTCTCGATCTTCCTCCCCCCCCTCTCTCTTTCCCCCCTTGTCTCATGGATGAGGTCGTTGGTGCACGCAAGGAGTGGGTCGAACACGAATCGTAGCAAGAGCAAGGAGCTGGACGTGGTTCATGGTTTGCCTTTAGTTCCTCTCTCTCTAGATATCTAGACGTGGGTCTTTTTGTCCATATACTGAACCATGAAGTTGTAAGTTCATGTTCTTTATATTTGTACAGATATTTAACTGCATTAGTGAATGTTCTGGGTCTGATACAGCAGCTAAGCTTAGGTGATTCCTCATGTTCTATGTGGATCGCATAGATAATAGAAATCCTAATTTCTGAAAATAGACCGAATCATGTATATATTTACAAGGCAAGACAAGAACATTAGTTGGATCCAGAGTATTGAGATTGCAGAGGACTCAACAAAGGGTGTGCACTTATTCTATAAATTCAGTATCAGGTTAGTGCCTTTGTTTAGTGATTATATAGAACTACCTTTTGAACTTGCAGAAACTGAATGCATATAAGAATCGAGGACCTTTACAGTGGATGCATGATGATGATCATCCACCAAGCAACACATCATCTTGGAAAAGCAGATGCGAATTTCTGCTAGGTATGCTTCTCTGGTTGTCCCTCCCATCAATTCTCTCAGCTCCCAAACCATTAACCCCGTCCTGGTTGTTCCTATATTTTCGTTTTGTTTTGTTTTTACCAATGCACTTTTGTTGGCATGTTTTAGTGTGTTCCTTCCTACGGCTAGCTCGACCATTTGCTCCACAGGGAGGTTTTAGCTCAGAAGGAGCAAATAATTTGAGAATGCATTGGTCTTTTCTGCAATCTGTTGTACAGGGGGATCTTTCATGTTTTTCTGCAGTTCTTTCTTCTCTTTGGCAATTCATTTGGATTGTGTCTCTCTCAAGCTTGGGCATATTAGTTGTATGGTTGACTTTCTTTAGTAGCAGGGAGTAGCTAAGTAGTTCACAAGCCAAGCATTTGTAAACTTTGATCATTTATTTGTGGAGAGTATATTTCTCTTTTTGTTCACCGTTTAGATATACATTTTTTGCTTGGCCTGCTGTATTTTCTTGAAGTAAACACTTTATTAGCTCTTTTACAGTTAAAAAAATGCATGCTTGCAAGTTGCAATATATAGCTGCTATGGTTCATATGGTGCAGACCAACTATCTCTTTTCAGACCCTCTCTCTGTTACACATTTGCATTAAAACAAAAAGTAAAAGGGAAAACTTACTTTGGGTTCATATGGTGCAGACCAACAACAAGATGATTGTTAATGAAAGGTTTGAGTGTAGGTATACTCAAATCAAGGTCTAATTGTTTGGATGACTACTTTTCGGGTCTATGCCTTTAAGTAAAACTATGCATCTAATTATTGTTTTGTTGTGTTATTGATTTAACTGTTTGTATGTCAGCCAATTAGTTCTGAAGGATTCCACATCAGCTAATTTAGATCATGCTACTTTCGACAATAAATTGCTTTCTGTGAGGCATGCCCTGAAGATGATACAATATCATTCCTCTTGGTGCCCGTGCTAATATAACTCTTATTTAAAAAAACAATTTCTTTGTATTTGGGAGCAGGATATTAGGTTAAAAAAACAATTTATGGCGAGTTCTTTGTCGGTCTGCTCCACCTCCCTTGGTGCTTGACCTAGCAGATGTGTGTGCGTGTGCAGATCACCCATGCCTCCACTATGCCACCTGCTGTTGGATGGCACTGGCCGTCCAAGCGTGTGGAACTGGAAGGACTGTCCGTCATTGCGGCACAACTCATCTCGGAGGAGAAAAGACCAAGGTCCTGCAGGTAACATCCCATCAACTACCTGTCTACTAAATAGAAAGCTTCCATTTTGATGTAATTTTCTGGAGGTTAATCCTACTTGCTTGTTTGATAAACCTTGTCATATGCTTCATGTGAGGTTTCTTGTATTGGTAGCAGGCAATGAGTTACTATATATGATATCATATTCCAAATACTCCCTCCGTTTTTATTTACTCTGCATATTAGAGTTGACTGAAGTCAAACTTCGTAAACTTTGACTAAGTTTATAGAGAACAATATAAACATTTGCGATAACAAATTTATATAATGTGAAAGTACATACAATAATAAATCTAATGGTGTTGATTTGTTATGGTATAGGTTAATATTTTTGTTTCTAAACTCTATCAAAGTTTGCAAAGCTTGACTTTGACCAAAGCTAAAACACGGACTAAATAAAAACGGAGGGAGTACAATTATTGAACTCATCAGTTCAGTAGATCCTACATAAAAGGTGAAGTTAACATACAACATGCATTTGCTTTGGTTTATGGTTTTTTACAGCATCATTGAGTTTGCCAAAAGAAATTTGCCCAAAACAAACATCACGAGACTCTGTTTTAGCCTAAACAGAAGTGGCTTCAGTTTATGACATCTCTGAATTTTGAGAATAGTAGGACAGGATCTGCAATTGCACTTTGCAAGTTTTACTGATTTCTTGTGCAAGATCCTAAAACAGTTTACCATTTGATCCCTAGATTTTCTTATATTGTTGAAATTTCTATAAATATACAATATGTTTGGGGTTTATCTGTGTTCCTAGCATGGTGCAATAGTTATATTTTTCTTCAAGGACGGTGAAAGAGCTATAACTTATACCGATCTCCGATTCAAGTTCTTTTTTTCTATGGAGGGCACTGTAACTATCTCATGGTCAAAACATTGATCCTGTTAGTAATTTAGTCTATATTATTTAGTTTCAAAAGAAAATTTCTCTTCAGTGAGAAGTTTCCATTTCTCCTGAGTGAGAAATTTCCGGAGGGAGGCGGTGTTGAAGGGACCCGCTGGCGCTGGCCAAGATCCGGATTGATGGACTCACCTGGTCGCTGGAGCCAGATCGTGCGTCCGCTTGGGGACACCTCGGGGATGTACACAACAGTGCGGGATGGGGACCGAGCGTCGGGGCATGTCGCGGGTTCCGGTTGAGGGCTTGATCATATAACTGAATTAGTATTGCTTGCTTTCTCACATTGTGACATTGAACACTAGAGCTGAATTGACTCTCTTCACAAGATTCACTTTGATACAGCCATTTTCTTATTGACAGTCTTCATGTGAAGGTTTCAAGTACTACATATAGGAGGAGGCAGGAGTGGCTGCAATCTTGCTATGAAATGACACTTACGGAGCTTCTTTACCTAACATGGCCAAGAAGTCCGCAAAATCCAGTGAGCGTAGAGTATAGCCAGTTGCATACATATCTGCAGAGTGCATGTAGTGTGTGTGTCAGATATACAGTGGGAAAACACCACAATGCAAGTCTCAAATCCTGTTCTTGATGCAATTTTGCGACTCTATTCTGGATTGTAAGCAATTGGTTGATGTTAAGCTGAAACTCGGATCAGTCTTGTGGCTCTTCTGTACCTATATGCTAGATTATTTGCTAATGGTATATGAACTATATCTTCCTGTATAGGATGATCAATTGCCAGGAATAGAAAGACTATGGTTTTGATTTTCATCATGTTTTTGTGATTAGCTTCCTGGTAGACTGGACTTCCAGTTATCCGCTAGACTAAATAATTTCTAGCTATTTTTTAACTATTGATTAGTACACACAGATGAATTATGTTGGTCTCAAAATGCAACACATTTCTTGGATGCCTTGACTGTATGCATACTTGTGTTATATGTGATGCGCTCACGATATATGCTAGATGGTGTCTTCCTTTTTATAGCTTGATTAGATGCAACTGTGGACGTTTAATTATAACTAGACATGGTGGCGAGCTCCGCCGCGCTCGGCGAAAGAACTATGGTTTGTGGGAGACTTCAGGTGGCCTGGTCCTTACAGCATCGTTGGTGGCCTGATTTTCTGTGTGGCTGGTAGCTTGTCTATTTTTTCATGGAAACGATCAAAATGAGTTGTATGTTGCTAGCTCTGGACGGGAAAAATACATGGATGAACCCAAGTACATCTGCACCCACTTCGAAAGACACCTTTTTAAGTTTAAAAAAAATCTGAAAATTGTTGCACATGTACAGCTTCACATTCTATGTGTGCGCCAAAAGTTTCGAAGGAATTTTTTTTCGTGTGCAAAAAAGACAAAAAACTGTCTCATGGAACACTATTTTCAACCATTGAAATTTGTCTTTTTTGTGGAGGCAAAATAAAAATGATGTATTTTTACAAAAGTTTGTGTCGCGCACATATTTTTGTAGAGATGTAGACGAGATCTTTTTTGGAATTATTTATAACATTTAAAAATGTGTTTAACATGCATTTGTAAGAGATGGGTGCATATAGACCTAACAGGCGGTGGTGGATGACACGAATAGGGGCAAGGGGGGTTCAGGGCAGAGAGCGTGGTGGTTGGCGGGATACTCCTCCTTGGCGGTCCATGGGGAAATATGGTGTGAAGGAGATAGGGTGTCATGGGAAAGATGATATGGGCCTCATTTGGTTTTAAAGGAGAGGGTTCTAGCGAGCAATGTCCCGCTACGGCGGGATACCGAGCAGGAAGAGGAGGGTCCACTAAAAAAGAGAAGGGCCCATCGTGGGATGGTTTTTTTTTTGTTGAGTCAGTGTGTTGAAGATAACATGGCAGACCACCATATTCCTCTCCCACATATGGTCTGGATTTGGGGTAGCCTGGACTGTCCAGGCGGTTGAATTTTGAGAAGCCCGCTAGGCAACCGTTTCACGTCTGAACATGGTCGGGCGTACAAGAGAGAAATGAGCGTCGGACTTGGAGACGATCCTTACCATTTGTTCAATTCATTTATATACATCATAGCCCGTAGCAACGCACGGGCACTCTGCTAGTTTTTTGAAAATTTTAACAAAATCTGAAATCTCGAACATTTTTTGAGAATTTAAATAAATTTTGAAATTCTGAACATATTTTTAGGTTCGGGCGAGCATGGTTGCCTCCATGCACCCGATCTGGACGTGCTCAACTCAGCATGACTCAGAGACCTTTTTGTATGAGATGGGCATAGTCGATATGAGCTCATACACCCTGCCAAGCAGTCAAAAATGGGTTCCATAGGGAACTTTTGAGCTTATGCACCCTACCAAACACACCGTAGTGCATGCTCCATTTTCTTAATGAAAATGGGGGCCATGTGGCCACTTTTATCAAAAAAAACCGATTATAGTGCATGCATGAAAATCAAGCAGATGATAATCTCTGCGGCCAATGGTTATTTGTTGAACCATACTTAGTTAAACCACCATTACTTGATTGCTGGCATTAAGCAGTTATACTAAGCAACTGGTGGGTGTCGAGGGTTGCAGTTGTTGTGGGTTTGAAGGTCCGCTTGTGTGGTCATGATGTTTTGTGCTTTGTGAGTAGCCCGCTTCTCGGGTGTTTGCATCGGCTTTCGCCCGGTTTTTGTAAATTAGCTGGGGAACTCTCTTCATAATTAATCAATGAGACAAATCTTTTGCCTTCGTTTCAAACAAAAAGTGTACAAGCAACCAATGGTTACTTGCTAAACCAGACTCAGTTATACCACCACCCCTCCATTTCAAGCAGATGGAATGGTGGACTGTGGATCCTAACTAATACAGTGGAGTAATGGGGGAACCTTCAATAGTTGTGATTGTTAGGCATAATCTTAGAACACCTAATTATAACCATTAAACAAAGAGTCTACCGCAAAAAAGTCAGGAGGTCTTCGGTATTAGATGGGCTTTAGGCCCATATAAATAACAATTCCTACAAAATCTCAAAGGTGTATCCATGGCCAACCCCACTCAAACCCTATCCATATGTCAACATAGAACTACCCTTGAGATTTGTGACTTGTGAGATGTGAGGCATAATTTATACTAAACCTTGGTACTTAATATGTTTTATTTCGAAAAGGGGGTCGAGACCCCCGAACTGTGCATCATTGTGGTGCACACAATCATTTTATACTAAAGTTGATGCAAATCACTAACAAGAGGAATACAAAACATAGGCAACTACCCAGAAAATCTTTGCAAGATATGAACACAACACATACGACGAAGTCTACTTCTTCCGCAACAACACCTTCAAGAAGGAATAAACATAATCGTACTTTCGTCGTCTTCTCTGGTCGCATATGACCAGGGTGAAGATTTTCATCATGTATGCGACCAACCACTGAAGGCCAGCACAGAACCACTATATGATGTCTTCAACATGGCGACGACGCAACTCTGATGTTGCTGAGACAAACCAATAAAGGCCAGAACAAAAGTGTTCACCCCGGACACGAAGCATTGTTTCAGTCACAATCTTTATGATGGTTTTTCCAAAAGTCAGGCCAACCAGTATTCCATGCCAGGCCAAACTTTCTCTAGCAGACATGAACGTCACCATTGCCATCGGGGGTCGTACGCGTTGAAGTGAAGATTTGGCCGCTGCCACTCCATACTGACACGAACCAACCAGAAACACCCACCATGTCTTCACGATCATTACCCCGGCTCCCTCCATGTGAACAGAGGAATATGTCCTGCCTGATGCCGATGGAAAATCGTTAGTGCACCCTAGCCCCATCAGCGAAGTCTTACATAGTTGATGCTCGCTCACGCCCATCGAAGGCGGACCCCGCCCCTAAAGATTTTTTTTGAAAGAGTCTAGTTATATCGGAGAGTAGGAATTCTTTTTACTCCTCAACCCTTCCGTCGCTCTGGTGAGAAATCTTGACGTAGGTGTTTTGGTATACTCCTCTTCCCCTTCAAATTTTCTTTAGGTTCACGCAGCGATGTCAGTTCTTTTTATCCGGCGCACTTCTTTTTGGAGTCATTGGACCCTCATCATCTTTTGCGAGATCAATCCTCAGTTCTTTCTCAACGACGTTGTTCCCCCGTATGGAGTTGTCTTTCTTTTTCCCACCCCCCCCCCCCCCCCCCGCGGGCGCCAGGTGTGTCGTACGTAGGGCGACCGCCACCACCGATGCATCATCCTGTGTAGACCGATGTTCCGCTCGCGGTCAACATGCCACCGCAGGTGCATCCTCCGCCATCCGGCCCGCAGCTTGTAGCCGACACGCGTGTCCATAGTGGAGTCGAAGACCTTGAAGGTTGTCGCGACATCCAACACCACCGCTGAATTGCACGTAACCTCGGGGAGGACACCCAAACAACTCATACCACCACATCAGGCCACCAAACATCGCAGTGCAACTATGCCTTCCACATGCTGCACCCACGAGAGACATGCCCCGAGGACATGTGACCATCGAACTCCATCTTGTGGGTTGAGTGACGCGACCAGCCGCCATCTCCTGGGCAAGCAAGACGGCAATGAGGCAACACTGAGCGTGTAGCCGTTGTTGCTGTGCTGGCACTATTGTTAGAACCGGGCCCGTGCTGCTCACCTCGCTTGCGGCAGCATGGTCGCAACGCGTCACCTTGCACGCACAGCCGCCACTACTGATCTCCGATTGGGATGACAAGGGGAAGAAAGGATCTGGTGAGGTAGAGGCCGGCGCTACGACCGTGACCAACATACAGAGGAGAGGCTCGATGCTGAGACCAAAGTCGCTGATCCTGATTTCTGGGGACCTCAACTTCGTCTCTTGTTACTTAATATGTGATGTTATTATGTGGTGCACTAATTATGAACGTGTGTTCTTCAATTCTGTTACTGAATTGTTGGCTATTAGAGCATAGTTGTGTTCTTGCTTCATATGTTCTTAGGCATGTGTCAGTAGAATGTTATGATTTCTTATGACGCTTTGTTGATGTGGTAATTATCTATGTGGATTGCTGTTGCGGTGGCCGGTGGGTATGGTATGGGTAATAGGCAAGTTTGTGGGTCGCGGGTGCGGAGAAAATCCCTAATTCCCTAGTATGAGCAACCAAGCAATGGCACCTAGGTACTGAAATCCTGCGAATGCTAAGATCGACCAAGCAGCACTTGTGGAGAAAGCTAGAAATAGTAAAAGAATTGCTCCATTGACAATCGATGGAATCCCAGATCAGCAAAAGCAGGAGATAAAAGAGAGGATGCAGCGGAGGCACTCAGGTAGTATGCGTACCCGAGGGGCCCGTTGGGATTACTAGCATCCACTCCACTCTACCATGCCAGTAGCAAAGCAAAAAAGAAGGGAGACAGATAACGAAAATTAACGGATGGTGATATGATATCCTGGTATCGCCGACCCCACCAGTCACCCGGCCCAGCTGGAGCCGGAACCAACGGCCGGTCTCGGCCAACGCGGCCGGTGGCGGGTCAAGGGCGCGACGTGCGCAAAGGCAAAGCAAAGCGGCTGCCGACCGACCAGTGCGCCGGCATGCCAGACGCATCGGATCGCTTTGCATCCCGCCCCATGCATGCATGGCGGCTCCCCGTATCTTGCCATCTTTTCGCCTGGTCCGTCGGTGCATATTCATGTCATGTGTGCCCCCGTTGCCTTCCTTCTTTAGAGGTGCAACTTGGCTTTCATTTGGGCGCGCAACTTGGCCTATCCCGCCGTCGGTTCGACGTGGCATTGACGTGACCCCTCGCCCGTCGCCTAGCTCGCCGTTGCGTGCACCTGCGAGAGCGGGACCGAATGGCGCATTTCGGGGTCAAGTCGGATGGATCCCCGCCGTCGATTTGCCACTAGTGAGTCTCTCCTCCTCGGCAAGCAAAGGTCAAAGGTGCGTAGTGTACTCACGAGCAGGGCTAAAATGGCATCTCTGGGTCAATTCGAACGCGCTCCTACCGTCAAAACTTGCCATCAGTTTCTCCTCCTCGACAAGCAAAGGTGTATCTACGTTGACACTTGACAGTAGCAGGACGGACGGATAGATCATGGTCCGAGGGGACATGGAACTATGCCAAAAGAAGATCCGTCGAATCGCCAGATAGTTGCAACTAGCTAGGAGGCCATGCAGGGGGGTCGATCGACCACCTTTGCCGCTGGCCACTGCACTGCATGCCAATGCGGCGCGAGAAGGGTGGAGGGTGACGAGCGCGCAGTCGCGGACCGCCTTTCTCTTTCTCTCACCCTGTGGCATGGCCGAGAAGACGACGGCGACCACGACGACGACGACGACGGAAAAGGCTTCAAAGGCGCCCTGCCAGGCGATGGAATGGAAAGGATCTCTTTCTTATCCGATCGATGTGCAGATGACCACACCGCGCGCTTTACACGGCATGCATGCATCGATCGGTCTGCCCGCGCGCGCTCCTTCGCCGACGGTGCGCTCGGCTCGTGGATACGTCGTTTCGTGCCTCTCATTTCACATTTGCTTCCGCCCGAAGAATCCACCCATCGCCGGACCGGCCGGCCGGTACACTCGTCGATCTGTTCGTCGTCTGAATTGATCAGAGATTAACTGAATTTTCAGCTCAAAAAAACGTTGACTGGATTTTCAGTTTTGGTGCTTTGCACGTCGACATTCAGTGGACTGATATCTTGTGAAGACTTATATTTTCTGCTAGGTCTTGTTGTGTTGACCTGGTCTTTTAACCTCAAATGTGAACGCACAAAGCAAGAAGAACAAGAGAGAAAAACCTAAAAGAAAGAAATGGAACTTTGCACTGTATATGAACATGGTAGAACTCTTGTATTGTGATACCCCAGTAGAAACAAGGCAAAGATTGTACATACATGGCAACAATACAAGAGTTCTATTCAAGAGCTCAACCCTATTGCGTCACCTTTGCGTTTTGTAGGCCCCAAGTCATCGCCGCTGGCAATGAAGTCTGGTTGGGATGTAGATGTCCATAATAGGCTTTGCCGCCATTAAATTACCCGAATGGCCATGCCAACTCTCCTTCTTCCTCCTTTCTCTCCCAACCGTCCCATCTTCCTACCTTATGTCTCCCCTTGCCGCTCATCCTCAAACACAGAACTCTTCGATCAATAGATTATTCATTATTATGATACACGAGAAACAACAGTTACCTAGGGCACATGAACTTGGTTATTTTTCCTCGAGCTACATTTCAAGTAAAACTATATGCTCTTGGATAGCATTTCCCGTGTACAACGACACATATGAAAAAATGAAAAGGAGGGAATGCACCCGACCTCTGCATTGAGTGAGGCATACAACTCTACCGACACAAAAATATGACAAGCAAAAAGGGTATGTCGATATCCAAGTCGTGCTCCAATGAAAAGTCGATTACAATATAGTGAATAGTGCACTTTTCATAATATGCACATCTCGGAGTCTGACTTAGTCGTAAGGAAATCTCGGTAAACTCACGATCAATAAAATCGTAAGCAAAAAGATCGAACACGGAGTCGTCTTTTCTACCATGCTTTGCTACTCCCTTTCGCGCATAGCATGTCAATTCCCCCATGTCTCATGTCTCTATCTCTTTTGACGAACTTTATCTTCTTCCTGAAAGCAATGGTAGTATACAAGTAAAATGCGAAGATGAATTTATCTTCTTCCAAAAAGCAATGGAATAAGTAATAAAAAGGAAGAAGGTGAAAGTAGCAATACCCCCAACATTATCCGTATCATCGCTCGCTTCCATGGACAAGGAATAGGAGAACCAACCATGATGAAAAGGCCGTTGTTGACGTCACCACGAGCTAGTATAAAACAACATGTGTGGGCGAGAGCGAGTGTGAGCCTACATGTACTGCACAAGCTACCAAGACTATCTCAACGCCTATCCTAACCAACCCTAGTAGATCCCACTCTGCTTTTCTAGGCCCGAAACCGTCGCCACTGGTAGTGAAGTCTAGTTGGGATGTAGATGTTCATACTAGGCTTTTCTGCCATTGCTAAATTATCTGAATGGCCATGCAGCCACCCTAACTCTCATCCCCGCTTTCTCTCACCACTCTCCCATCTTCCTACTCTACGTCTCCTCTCGCCGCCCATGCTCAAATGCACGACTCTTAGATCTATAGATCATTCGTCGTTTTGATACATGAGAAACAACGATTACCTTGGGGACATGAACTTATTTTTTTTTCTTGACCTAAATTTCAAGAAAAACTATATACTCTTGGTATTGAAGACACATACACAGAAATAATAATGAAAAGGAGGGAATGCCCCTGACCTCTAAATCGAGTGAGACACAACTCTACAGCAAAAAGGGGTCCGTCGATATCCAAGTCAGATCCACAGCAAAGTCGATTTCAATTTAGTGAACAGTGCACTTTTCATAATGTGCACATCTCGGAGTCTGACTTAGACGTAAGAAACTCACGGTAAAATCACGATCAATAAAACCGCAAGCAAAAGGACCATGAGGTTGTCTTTTCTACAGTGCTTTGCTACTCCCTTTCGCGCATGGCATGTCAATTCCCCCCATGTCTCATGTCTCTATCTCTTTTGACGAACTTTATCTTCTTCCTAAAAGCGATGGCAGTATACAAGTAAAAAAATCAAAGATGAATTTATCTTCTTCCGAAAAGCAAAGGAATGGAATAAGTAAAAAAATCAAAGAGGGAAGATGAGTTGAATTTATCTTCTTCCAGAAAGCAATGTAATGGAATAAGTAAAAAAATCAAAGAGGGGTAAAGACGTAAAGTAGCGATACCCCAACATTATCCGTATCTCATAGCTCGCCTCTGCGACCAAGGAAAAAAAGAACCAACCACGATGAAAAAGGCCGCTGACGTCACCCACCCCGAGCTGGTATAAAACGGCATGTGCGCGGGAGAGCGAGAGTGATCCTACACGTACTGCACAGCTGCACAAGCTAGCAACAACAACGCCTAGCCTAACCATAGATCCCACTCTGCTTTGCTCAGACAGAGTGTGGTCGTGGACTCGTGGTCTCCTCCCCCTAACCACCCTACTTACCGTATATAGCTAAGCCAAACCGCCGTTCCACAGGCCATTTCGGGCGCCGGCCTTGCCATAACTGATCACCCCTGCATCCGGTTCCGGTCGGCGTACGTGCATGCGATGGCTTCTTTCGTCTCTCCGACCTCGACTTCGTCGATCGCCGGTCTCCTCCTGTTCGTCATCGCGTCGTTCCTTCAAGGTATCGTTCGTGTGACCGGCAATGCCGAATTATATTTTGTTGTTGTGGATGTGTGCGTGTGTGTTCTTTTGTGCGTGGAAGCTATGCTTATGGATGGATCATGGATGGTGCGTGCGTGCAGGGCTGGTGGCGGCGGCCGGCGTGACGTTCACGTTCACGAACCGGTGCGGCGGCACCGTGTGGCCGGGGGTGCTGGCCAACTCGGGAAGCGCGCCGCTGGAGACGACGGGCTTCGCGCTAGGCCCCGGGGAGGCGCGGTCGCTGGCGGCGCCGGCGGGGTGGTCGGGCCGGTTCTGGGCGCGCACGGGGTGCGCCTTCGACGGCACCTCCGGCGGCAGGTGCGCGACGGGCGACTGCGGCAGCGGCGAGGCGGAGTGCCACGGCTCCGGCGCGACGCCCCCCGCCACGCTCGTGGAGTTCACCCTCGGCGGCGACGGCGGCGGCAAGGAGGACTACTACGACGTGAGCCTGGTGGACGGGTACAACGTGCCGGTCGTCGTCGAGCCGTCCGCGGCGGGGTGCCCGGCCACGGGGTGCCTCGTGGACCTCAACGAGCGGTGCCCGCCGGAGCTCCGGGCCGCGGAGGGGTGCCGGAGCGCGTGCGAGGCGTTCGACCGGCCGGAGTACTGCTGCAGCGGCGCGTTCGGCGGGCCGGACACGTGCCGCCCGTCCGCCTACTCGCAGGCGTTCAAGGCGGCCTGCCCGCGCGCCTACAGCTACGCCTACGACGACGCCACCTCCACCTTCACCTGCGCCGGCTCCGCCGCCTACTCCGTCACCTTCTGCCCCCGCGCCGGCACCTCCAGCAGGTACGATCGCCGGAGAATGTATGCACATGACATGATCGGTCGAGCATCTCATCTTGCACACCACTTCATCACAAAACGCATTCTCTTTTGCGCGTGACCAAAAAGAAGCATCGATCAAAGAAAAGCTTCGCCTTTGCTGCTTCCCCACCACGTACGCATGGTCACCTGCCAGTCACCGCCCGGGATAGTGCATGTCGCGTTGAAAGCAGCCCAAGCCCAGCTGGAAAAAAGAAAAAAGAAAACTGCACGTGTGATCACGCAACTACCATCAAAATCCCAACTACATTCTGATCTGACCCGTGCTGACACTTCTCTTTTGCAGCCTCAAGTCGAGCAACGACCCGCTGCCGAGGCCGGGCGACGTGGTCGCCGGCGCGCAGGTCGCGGCGGACACGTGGCTGGCGAGCCTGGCGACCGGCGAGAGCGACGCCGCCGCGGGGGCCAGGACGGCGGCGGCGCTCCGGGCAGCACTGGCGGCGGCGGCCGTGGCCTTGCTTGTGTCGTCACTCTAGCCAAGACGCGGTTGGAGCGAGTAATTAATTAGCTACGATGATGAGGACGTGATGAGCATCACATTCTTTTGCCTTTAGATTGTGGATAGAGAGAGTGGTTGTGATGACAAGGTGGTGACCAGCTTTATAGACTATAGTATACTTGTGCAACATGTCTTGCGATGGTGTCGGTCAACTAGTGCGCTATGCATTGGCTGATTTTATCTCTCACAAATCTTGCTGCTCATGTTCCTTCCTGTGTATAAAACACTGTTTTTTTACTTTAGAAATTTATCGCCTCTTCTTGTCAAATAAGTATGTAAGATTTTATCACCTTTTCTTGTTACTCAGGCTAGCTTTCTACTTCTCTGAGGGTTTTGGGATCTTTTTATTGTGAGCGGTTTGAGATGTAAATGATGTATATAATTACCTGCTTTTGAACTTCCACATTACTCGAGCAATTTCCATGATTGTCTTAAGCTAGTAAGGATAATCAAAATCTTATGTCCCGAATGAACTTTCCACTTGAATTAGTCGTGACATCCTGTTGTCCACTTTGAACAATTAATCGATCTGTCTAACAACAATGAGACGAAAGGAACTAGATTTTTTTGATGTTTATAACATAGAAATCTCCTATAGAAGGATGTTTCTAGTAATCAAACATTTATGCAATAACGTTTGCGCAAATTCAGCATTATTATTTACTCAGCTTTGACAAATTTCAGTTCTTATTCGAATAATTGTCGACAATATAAAGCACATATACTCCAGTTACTAACGGTAATTGGAATTATCGCTTACCCCATGGTAAAAAAATACGACCTGTGCCCGTAACATTGCTAACCACACAAACTCATGACGTGTGACTACCAGAAAAAAGACTCACGATGTGTGAACAGTTCTCAAGGAAAAAACAAAAACTGATAATGTATGTGTATATGTAGAGCATGGGCTACATATCTTAATTTGAAAAGGTTTCAGATGACCCACTAAGATATGGTCATCAGAAGGAAAGGAGAAGGATCACCGACTGAGAGCCCACAAACCTAAGTTTTAGATAGTTCAGTAAAGTATAAGAAAGGTTTGACAGAATGCTGACAGAACAAGTATACAGTAGACTGACCATAACCAGTCAGGCAGTCACTCACACCTCACCACATAGCTATTGGTAAGCATCCAAAATGGATATGATATGAAACGAACAAAATGCAAGGAGAGAAACAAAATCCAAGGCTCCAAGCAAGACTCCAGGCTTCAGAAAAGGATAATTTTTTTTGAAAAGAAGACTCCGGCCTCTGCATTTGGGTGATGCATGCAGCCATTTTATTAATTATTCACAAAGACCTTACAAAATAATACATCAATAAGTCTCAAGCCACCGTCTTGGCAACATCTGTCGCTACTCCTATCCAGTTGATGAAGAGATGCTCATAGTCCGAGCCTAATACCAAACAGAACTCGCAGCTAAGCCTAAACATCTAAGACCGAGGCCCCAACCAAGCCACATGTCGGGTATGGGGCACACGCCGGTGCGGCGCACTCTCAGAGGCCGCCGCCGCCAACTACCACCGATCCATCTTCAGAGTCGTACTGAAGTATCGACCTTGCCCGGCCTAGCTGTCATCGACGCCAAACAACACCATCATCATGCACTCGTCCATCATCACACGCCCAGCGGCGAGACCCCACTATTCCATGCCGCGGAGATCCGCTGTTGTCGACGTGCCAGATGCCACGCCACTCCTCCGTCGCGAACACCACCTGCTGCCACTTGTCCCATTCCCTCTGCCCGCAGTTCCTCTGCACTCTCAACCGAGCCCCAAGTCCCCTGACGACACCTCCAACCTCCAGGAAGGTCACGATGCGAACAGCGCCGCTGCCGCCAAATCTGAAGAGGATTGAAGGTTTTCACCCAGGCAGAGGATCGGGGTGGGTTGTTTGGGACCTCAGCTGCACCTCCATGAAGGATAGCGGCGCCCTTGGGCGTCGCCGCCGTCGGGCCGGCTAGACCGGCCAAGGTTTCCCCCGGACCCAAAGTACACCACCAGGGCTCACCATCGCCGGAGCCGGCAAACGCAAGCCATCAGGATGTCGAGAGAGGCAGCAGGACCGAGGGGAACCTCCAGATCTAACGCAGTAGAGCACCGCTGCGCGGCCGGACTCCACCAGCGACCCGCCGCCCGCGCAGCCGAGCACACTGGCCAGCATCTCCTGTGGATGTCGCCAGCCGCCGGACGATGCCGCCTCGCCGGCAGGGTCGTCGCCCCAAGGAACCGCAGGCCTCCGATGTGAGTCTCAAGTACGAAGACCGTCGAGATCGCTCCGAGCGCCGAGATCCCCGCCGCCACCTTCCCCGGCGCCCGCTCGGGCTTTCCCGGCGGCCGTCTCTGGTGGCGGCGAAGGGGAGGGGAGGGTGGACAAGGTCTGGCGGCGGGGGCGGCTAGGGTTCCCCCGTGTCGCCACCCAGAAAAGGTATATTAATAAGTTAAGCTTAATAAATCTTTTTACGTGAGGTAATCAGTTGTCACTATAAACCCTTGCACAGCCAAAGAGATGACAACAATATATGTTCTAGAAGCAGATCGATGCCCGAGAAATGATAAAGTTTTCTGCTCCTTCATATGGTACCAGCAGAGCAAGCCTAGCTGTTTCCTGCATCGTAGGCGACCATACAAAATTGTGAACAGCCACACAAGCTTGTGAACTAAATTATAGGCAAACAATATTAGCAGCCCCTTTTCTTTTTTTGGAGCTATTCTTTCCAAAATATCTTAAGTAAAGTTGCTAGGAATACGCCTGCTAAAGTTGATGTTGCAGTAATAGCACGTGCATATTCCCTACATAAAATATCTGGTCTAGCTTTATAGATCAGTCAAGAACGTACCAACAGAGATACTTGCAGTAATAAAAATCAAACCCAAGTCTAGATTAATATAACAGTGTCATAACAAAGAATTCTGCGGAGTATTTGCATACTTTTGCTCAAGACGAAACCTAAACTCCCAAGATGTTTTCATACGTTTGTTAAGCAAAAGTGGTGTCTATTTACAAGTAACGTCATTTTCTACTTAACGATCAACCTGTCTGGGTCTCAGTGTTAAATCTGCTTAAAGCATCTGCGAGGAAATTTCAACGGCGCAAATATTTTCGGACTTGTGCTTTACAGTTGAAGTGCCAGTGATGTACCTGTACTGAAGGGATGAAAAGATGACGATAAATAGAATTGTGGAATAATATCTTGACCCGCTGTGAGCCGTCAAATGCTCTGAAGATTATGACAGGGGCACGCTATTAAGAAGCATCAATGGACCACCCTGAAAAATCAGTCTCTTTATCGTGTCAGCGTCCACTTGTACCGAGTTACCAACCGTGCGTCGAATCAGCTTGCACGGCTTCACTGTTCCTGCCACAATATCCAGAAGGCATGTCAACATCTTTCTTGCAGACAAAAGGAAGGATGTGAATGTATCAACCTAGAGAGCCAAGATATTTCTCAGAGTGGTTGATTGAACATAGGAACGGAGACAAGACAATCCAGCAGAAAATGGGACTCAGTTGTCTAAAAACCATATGGAACCTGGCAGCAAAAATCTCAAGAGACTGAATTTAGACACAGTGTTAAATAAGGAATTCTCTCAAATGTTAATGGCGGAGGAAAAGTTGCTTTGAGCATCAAATATACCTGAATGGCTGAATCACTTCACTTCAGATACCAACCCTTCATCAAGGTAGTGTTTCAGATCACCACCAATCTCAAGACTGCTGGTGCTTAAGAAACCAGGAACCAGTAATCAGCACTGCGTGAAACTGTTTAGTTGCAGAAGCACGTCACTCCCTCCCTGCTAAAGAAACTGCAGTACTATCTGCCCTTGTTCAGGTTATGGTTCCGCATGGACTATAGCTGAAGGAGTGGGATGCAATATGGGATACATATGTTAATTTGAAAAGGTTTTGGACTGCAAGATATGATCCTCAGAAGAAAAGGAGAATATCTCACAAAAAAAAAAGGGGGAAGGAGAATGATCACCTCCTGATAGCCCACAAAGTTACATTGTAGATGGCTCAGTAAAGTAAGCAAAGTTTGACTGAATACAAACACAAGAAGTACAGAAGATTGACCAACCAGGAGAAATAGTTCAGAACAAGGATACATCAATCAGTGGAGCCCGATGGATCCTTTTTACGAAATTATTCTAAATAATCAGTTATCAGCATAAAGCAAACTGCAGGCTTGGTCATGAAATAATATTGCAGACTTGATCTGGAGCTGACCTTATTTCACCAATGATAAATTTTTTTTTGAGCATCAGTACAGACACAAGCGCTCATATACACGCGCATACGGCCTAAAAGCATTTCGATGCTCGAGAAATGATTAGAATTTTATTTTCCTGATATGGTACCTAGTACCAACAGAGCAAGCCTATCTGTTTCCTGCGTTTCTTTTCCTAGTGACCAGACCGTAAAGCGTTGTGAACAACCACAGAAGCCTCCGAAGTCAATAAACAGACAATATAAGTACATTAGCTGTTTTTTTAATCTTCAAGTTATTTTTCCAAAATATCTTTGCCTCCTGAGTTGACGTTGCGGTAGACAGCACCTTTATATTCCCTACAGAAAATAACTAGCCTAGCTTTATATAACACTCAAGAATGTATCAAAGATATACTTGCACTAATAAAAAGAAAAGAGTCTATATTACTATTGTTGAAATATACTACCCACCTGCCTCCATCGGTTCGGACTTTTGGATGAGCTGGCTGGAGCATAAATTCAATATGGTGTCAGAGCCAAGAGATCTTAAGTTCAAGACCCTGCCAATGCAGTATTAAATAAAAGGATTCTGCGGCCTACATCGATCCCACGTCTAAGAACTAAAATAGCCTAGACGTGAGGGGGAGTGTTGAAATATATTGCCCACCTGCCTCCATCAGTTCGGACTTTTGGATGAGTTGGCTGAAGCATAAATTCAATAAATATGACAGTGACATAACAAAGAATTCATTAGAGTATTTGTTTATTTTCTCTGAAGAGCAAACCCAAATTCAAAAATACTCCCATACATTTGTGCGCATAAGTAGATTGTGCAGCAAGTGGAAATGAAGACTCTTCACTAATAGGTCTAAAATATGAGATTCTTCGGTATACTCATACAAGGGAATGTTTGCAAGCATATATAGAATCCAACATCAGAAAACATGTTGTCTATTTTCAAGTATGTCTTTTTTCTACTTGACGATCGACATGTCTTAGTCCCAGTGTTAAATCTGCTGAAAGTATCTGGGAGGAAATTTCAACAAGTGTGCTTTATGGTGAAGCGCCAATTATGTACAGTACCTTATTAGGACTAGACGGGCGAAAAGATGACGATAAATAGACTTCAAAATAATATCTAAACCCGTTGTGAGCCCCTAAAAACTCTGAAGATTATGACAGGGGCGCGCGAGATATTAACATCATGAACCACCCCAAAAATTAAGCTCTTTATCTTGTCAGCGTCCACTTGTACCAGAGTTACCAACTGCGTGCTAAATCAGCTTACACAGTTTCAGCCACAATGAACAAAAAAGTTATGTTAGTATCTTTGTAAAAAAAAATTTGTTAGTATCCACCAGGAGAGACAGGATATTTCTCCTTTGCAATGAAATTCAGAGTGGATAGTTGAACGTAGAAACAGAGACAAAACAATCCAGCAGAAAATGGGACTCTGTTAAACCATAGCTGACCTTGTTTCACCCATGATAAATGCTTGCATGGTGGAAGAGTTAACAATTATATACGGCCAAAAAGCATTTCGGTGCTCGAGAAATGATTAGAATTTTATTTTCTTGATATGGTACCAAGTACCAACAGAGCAAGCCTATCTGTTTCATGCGTTTCTTTTCCTAGTGACCAGACCATAAAGCTTTGCGAACAACCACTGAAGCCTCTGAAGTCAATAAACAGACAATATAAGTACAGTAGCTGTTTTTTTTTTAAAAAACTTCAAGTTATTATTCCAAAATATCTTAACCTCGTGAGTTGACGTTGCGGTAGACAGCACCTTTATATTCCAACAATAACTAGCCTAGCTTTATATAACACTCAAGAATGTACCAAAGATATACTTGCACTAATAAAAACAAAAACCGAGTCTATATTAATATTAATATGACAGTAACGTAACAAAGAATTCATTAGAGTATTTGTTTATTTTCTCTCAAGAGCAAACCCAAATTAAAAAATATCCCCGTGCATTTGTGCGCATAAGTAGATTATGCAGCAGGTGAGAATGAAGACTCTTCACTAATAGGTCTAAAATAGGAGATTCTTTGTGGTACTCATACAGGGTAATGTTTGCAAGCATATATATTCTGAAGTCTATTTATCTTCATCTTCTCACTCGTCTATTTTCAAGTATGTCATTTTCTACTTTACGATTGACATGTCTTAATCTCAGTGTTAAATCTGCTGAAAGTAATCTGGGAGGAAATTTTCAACAAGTGCTTTATGGTGAAGTGCCAACGATGCGCAGTACCTTATTAGGACAAGACGAGTGAAAAGATGACGATTAATAGACTTCAGAATAATATCTGAATCCATTGTGAGCCGCAAAAAACTCTGAAGATTATGACGGGCGCGCGAGATATTAACATCATGAACCACCCCAAAACTTAAGCTCTTTATCTTGTCAGCGTCCACTTGTACCAGAGTTACCAACTGCGTGCCAAATCAGCTTACACAGTTTCAGGCACAATGAACAAAAAAGTTATGTTAGTATCTTTGTCAAAAAAAATTGTTAGTATCCACCGGGAGAGACAGGATATTTCTCCTTTGCAATGAAATTCAGAGTGGATAGTTGAACATAGAAACAGAGACAAAACAATCCAGCAGAAAATGGGACTCAGTTATCTCAAAACCATATGAAACCTCACATCAAAAATCTCAGACTGGAGTGTTAATAGTGGAGGAAAAGTCAGGTTAAGCATCAAATATACCTCAATCACTTCACTTGAGACCTTCATCAAGGTAATTTGCCTGATCACCACCAACCTCAGGCTGCTGCTGATGCTTGCAAAACGAGTAAAAGCAGTGATTAGGCTTGTGTGGAACCATCAAGGTAATTTTCCAGATCACCACCAACCTTAGGCTGCTGCTGGCGCTTGCAAAACCAGGAAGCAGTGATTAGGCTTGTGTGGAACCATGATGTAGTTTCAGAAGCACGGTCATTCCTTCCCTGCTTCAACAACTGCAATGTTATCTACCTTAAAGGAGAAGGATGCAGTCTGCAGAGCACTGAATTCAGCAGCTCACAAACAACACTTCCTTGGAATCAGCTATGTGATCCTAAAAGCACTTAGTTCCTTCACTGTGTTATGTACTGAGCCGAGCACAGACACTATCAAGGAGACAGGTGACCAAAAGAAATGCACTTGAATTGATGCGACCTCTTAGGCCGAATAGGCTACAAAGAGAAACATACTACTGTATGTAGTTTACAACTTTCTCTGTAAGATACAAGCGAAACTGAAAGGGGTTGGAAAGCCACACAGCAATAGCTCCATCAATCAGCCGATGAACTTCTCCGGCAGTACACAATTTGTTTGTTTACAGAAACTTGAGGCCTTTGCATCGATCTATGCATATAGCCATAGTGTATACCATCCATCCATCCATCCATACGTATGAGTATACCAATTGAATCTATACTGCCCAAAGAATCAAGGCATGTATCCCCTTAACTGTTGCGCAAAATTTACAGGACAGTTCTTCAGTCTGAAAGACTGCCGACTGTGCAGGCGGCTGATTTTCTCCGAGAACAGGGGCGACTAGCTTACCCTCTGCGCGGCGGCGGCCGACCTCTTGGCCCGCTTGGCCTGGTGGATCTTGGCGTAGACCCGCCTGGTCCTGAGGCTGAGCAGCACGTCGAGGCCGAAGCCGACGACGCAGGCGGCGGCCATGACGACGAACACGAGGCGGTAGCAGTGCGCGCCGGAGCAGGTGTTGCCGCCGCCGGGCACCTTAGTGGCCTCCGCGTCGTAGAGGAGGCCCGCGAGGAGGCCCGAGAAGAGGAAGGATCCCAGCGGCAGGTTGAGGATGAGGATGTTGTAGATGAGGCCGTAGTACTTGAGGCCGAACAGCTCCGACGCCGTGGGCACCGTGACCGCCAGCCGCACGCCGTAGCAGACGCCCACCACCACCGAGCCGACGAAGAGGGAGCCCGGCATGCCGAACGCCATCACCACGTACCCCGCGCACATGAGCACCTGCGACGCCGCGTTCCACACCGGCCGCGGCAGCGCCCTCGTCCTGGGAAAATTCAGTAACGATGTTAAACAACGTCAGGCTGTGTCAGAGACAAACACTTTTCTTTTCGCGAAACAGAGATGAGAAAATCAGGTTGCAATTATTGATTTCACCATATACATTCACTTTGGAAAGTACATGATGATGATCGAAAAGCGAGCAATAATGATAGCAATCTGAGTTTCTGGATTTCTATACACATATTGATCGACAGTGATGGATGATTCGCAATGTTAGACAGTGCCAAAAAATAGTACTATGAACGGAATACTAGTTGCAAATATCATCTTCATTTACATATGATTGAATTGGACAGTACTACATCATTAGTGACAAAAAAATAACGATAGTTCATAGTACTAGCAATCTGAAATCCACGAGTTCCTTTCAGAATGTGACACGCTGATTAAAGATCATGCTTGCGCTCTTGTCCAACCGGGCTAACCCCCTTTACATTAATAAAAATATAACGAAAACAACCAGTTCATTGATACAGGTAGGTACTAGCAAGTTGAGGCACGATTCATGCGATCTTGGTGCTGAGAAACCACCACCTACTACTGAACTGAAGTACTGAACCCATATGAAACAAACAGAATTGGCCATAGCTATCAGGCATAATAAAATATCTGCTTCTTTCTACCAAAAAGCGTGAAAGGGACGCTTCGCCCACCGGTAAAAGGCTCCCGATCTGCGTGCCCATACGCTGCATAAAGTTGACACTTCTATACTCGTGCAGGTGCGGTCGCAAATTCCTCCACCAAGTTGACGCCCACTTTTCTATGCTCCCAGGGCTTTGTTTTATCCGCCAAAAAAAAAAACCACTGCAAAACTTGCAACTATTTTTTACTTTAATCGGCATCACTTTGTTGAATATATCTGGGGTTTCTATAATCCGGGCGTCGGTGAATGTCTTTTTGCCTGAACAAATAAATAATCTACTGCCGCTCACTTTACTCTTCTAGCTAGCCCACTTTGCCGTCTCCTTCGTGGTTAAGATAGCACCACCGCGGCCGTTTCAGTCCAGTTCTAACAAAAATATGGTGATGCTTAAGATAGAATATGCAGAAGATAATCATATTCTACATCTAGAAAGATCCCAATTCCTCCCGCGGACACCACTATGGATGTATGGAGGCGCCGGCCCCATTCATCTCAGATCTCCTCTGTACTTCTCACACGACCGATAGCAACAGCCACGAGATCTCTGCGCCGTCCATGCGCGCATTGTTAGTATTATTTAATTTGATTTGATTTTCGGCCAAGAACGTTCACGTGCGATTGTGTGGTGGGGTTCGATTCAATTGTGAGCAAGCTAGATACAGATACGGCCCCAGATCCGTGCCGTACCACGGACGGAGGTCGTACTACCGTAGCAGCAAGGGAATTTAATGGCGGCGAGCAATCATGGCGAGTAAAGGAGGAGGAGACTGGTTTTAGGAGTAACGTACTTGATGAAGTGCTCGGAGATGGTGCCGGAGGCGAGGCGGCCGAAGAAGCCCCAGATGCTGGTCATGGAGACGAAGAGGGAGACGTCGGTGTAGCCCATGGCCACGCCCATCTGCCCCAGGTTGTTCATCACCGCCAGCCCCGTGCCCACGCCCATCAGGAACGACGAGAAGAGCACCCAGAAGTCCACCGACCACAGCGCCTCCGCGATCGTGTGCTCCTCACCGAGCCGCGGCCCGCGAGCCTCCGACGCCTCCCCGTTCGCCTCCGCGGTCGCCTCCGAAGCCTCCTTGGAGTCGAGCAGCAGGGGAGCGGCCGCGCCCTCGGCGTCGGCGTTGGCCGCCTTGCGGGACTTCATCCAGGACGTCCAGCCCACGTACGCGGGCACGGCGGCGGGCGCGGCGAGTAGCACCATCAGCACGGCGACGAAGACGGTGGAGACGAGCCCCCCGCCGCCGCCGACGCCCGTGAGGTCGGCCGCCAGGAGGTAGAGCGCGATGGCGACCGCGAGCGTGCTGATGGCCGCGAAGCCGCGCGCGTCGGCCTCGTCCCCGCCCGAGTCGGCGGTGGCGACGCGGCCCTCGCGGAGGAACACCATGGCGACGGCGCAGACGGCGGCGGGCACGACGGCGAGCATGACGAGGAAGGAGGCCGGGTCGTCGGCGAAGAGCGCGGAGCAGACGTCGGTGAAGATGGCGGTGCTGAGGCCGACGTAGCCCTTGAGGACCCCCGAGACGGGGCCCCTGCTGCCGCGGAAGTTGCGGATGCAGGTGACGAGCACGGCGGTGTTCATCCAGGTGGTGGAGTTGCCGCCGAGGCAGAGGCAGACGCACATCTGCCAGTATGGCAGCGGGGATACGGTCCTGGAGACGACGAGCCACTGCGCACCGTAGCCGAGGAAGCCCTCGAGGGAGCCGATGGCGAGGAGGAGCCAGGTGGGGAGGCGGTCGGAGGCGAGCCCCGCGAGCAGGCCGAATGCCTTGCCGACGTCCTTGGCGACGGAGAGGCCGTTGAGCTGCAGCTGCGTGAGGCCCATGAGCGTCTTGATGGAGTCGGAGTAGTTGGAGAAGGTGTAGTTGTTGCCCGAGATGCACTGCACCCACACCGCCGCCACCAGCCCCAGCCACCGCCCCCACGCCGTCCCCGCCATCGCGTCGAGCGCCGTCGACACCATCGCCGCCGCCGACGAGCGATGTACCTACTACGGCTCCGCTTTACTGCTCGGGAGGTGCTTGCTTTGGCCGCGTCTGGGTGGCTGCCTCGGGGTAGGCGGGAGGCGGTATGGGAGGGAGGGCGCGAGCGGGGGCGGTGGAGGCGCGTTGCTTTCCGCGCGTGTCGCGTCGCGTCGGTCAGTGGGATGGGGCGTGGGTGGGGGGTTTTCCTTTCGCCTGGGAGGCCACGCTAAGATGAGATTGAGGGTTTAGCGAGGAAGATGGCGGTTGATTTTATAGGCCGGGGGAGACACGGGTCGGAAGTTTTCTTCCGGCTCTTGGAGTCTTGGGGAGCAGGCGGGACATTGTCGGATCGACGGCGGTGATTCTGTGGATTTTGTTTGGTTTGGCCCTTTCCGGACGAGGGACGGCGGTAATTTTGGAGTGTGAACTATTGACAGTGAATCGCGGAGACTGTTTGGCACGGAATCATCACGGCGGGACTCTGATTTTTCCCTTGTTAATTAATTCTGTGATGATGACGTTTTCTTGTTCAACCTAATACTAGCTGTTTCATCAGTTTTTCTGTTTGCGGATTGTCGGCTGCCGTTGTATTTGGCGGGGTGGTGGTGACGTGTGCGCGATTTGAAGCGTACGTACATGAATGATGGAGTGTGGTTGGGACGGAAATGGTTGGATGTTGGTCACAAGGACGGAGAAGATGGCAAATACACTCAATCCATACCAAGGACAACTTAAGTTGACCATATTGCTATAACGAGACCGTTTGCTATGTATACTTTGGGTCCATGCACATTTGTATCTAATATCATTTTTTTTCAGTTGTCCCCGTTCCATCCGGAATTATAATCACCTAGTCACCCTGAGAAAACAAATATAGTCGCCTAGCTATCTCGAGGCTTCGGCGCTTTGGCGTTATCTGGAGCTTGCTTCCTCCCTATTGTGGGTGAAACGATCTAGTCGGTTGTACGTAGAGGTCCTCACACTCTTGAAGATTTTGGATGCTATAAACGAGAAACGACTTTAGGAATTGGTTTGATTCAAATTATGTAACTTTCGAAATAATCATATTTGACTTCACTATTTTGGACTCGCCAATAATATGCATGTGGGAGAAAAAACTTTATGCTCGTGCGTTGACCTTTACATGTAGCCATGTATGGCAAGGAGATGGAGACGCATTGATATCTAGATACGTCTATTTTTGCGACAAGTAATTCCGAACGAAGAAAGTAGATCTAAATGAAAATTGGTCGTAGTTTTGTTCATTGGTATGGCACCGGGTGCACCAGCGTACGTTAGCTGCGTGTAGCATACGAGTACAAGGCATCTGATCCTGATGATAAAACAAGATTTTCGGTAGATCGATGGACAGCACTTGGTCAACGTGCAGGCACGTAGCTATATTCACGGTGCAAATAAAAAAATACATTATCTCTGTGACTCTGTCCCTCGGAAGTCATCACTCTTATAACATAACATGCTTGCTTTTGTGGCTCGGTGTAAATAGTATTACTCGCTTTTGCCAGCAGAAACTTGCTTTCTTTTTCGGGAACACCAACACCCACACACGTGTGGCAGTTTTACAACTCGTTCATACGCGTGGATCATCGTCCAGTGCAGTTTAAACGAATCTTGACACATTAAGGCAGAATTTACATGCCACGTAGAACGGTCTTGATGTGTGAGTGTTGAAGAGTTTGCCCACACGTCCGCACCACGCTGTTTGACAGTTGCGTTGTGGGCGAATTAGTTTCTGTCCATACAGCCACCACCTAGTCCATGCGTGTGTGGGCGAACTGTTTTTCGCCCATATAACACTCCTACGTTACCACTGCAGTTACGCGAACGTGACAACTAGGTAAACACACATGGCAACTGTGATTCTTTGCTAGACGGCAACTGCAGTTGTGAGTACGTGGCAACCAGATAAACACACATGGCATCTGTGATTAACCATACATGGCAACTATGGTTGGACCACACGTGGCAACTAGGTAAACACACATGGCAACTACTGTTTGACCATATGTGGCAAGTAGCTAATCACACACGGCAACTACGGTTTGATTACACGCGAAACTACCATAAATTAGACATGACAACTATAGTTAACCAAAACAGATATAGTTGTCATGCTTTTACAACTACACTTGCCATCCCAAATAACTACATCTGCCAATTAGGATGGTAACTAAATCGTCATCCCGCGGATACCTAACGTAGCTGCGCCAGGACGCGTGGGCATTTTTGCTTCGTGCCACATGCGCGGGGTGAAGATGAGTTAGTACTGTTGGGCGTGTGGCACGAAATAGCAGCAGCCACACGTGTGGGCAATTCTAATGTCCGCCCACACACAGCCCGCGCGGGCTGCCTCCTGCTCACACCACACTCGACGTGTGGGCGCATGTCAAAGATACCACACATGTGACAGTTATCATCGTCCTTCTTTTTGGTCTAAAAACTGCTAAAACTTGCTCGGATTGTAGACTTGAGCTTTCGTAGTACACGTATACCAATGTTAATACTCCCTCCGTTTTTATTTAATCTGCATATTAGGTTTGACCGAAGTCAAACTTTGCAAAGTTTGACCAAGTTTATAAAAAATATATAAATATTTACCATAAAAAATCTATTTGATGTGAAAGTACATTCAATAATGAATCTAGTGATGTTAATTTTTTATTGTATATGTTAATATTTTTATTTATAAACTTAGTCAAAGTTTATAAAGCTTGACTTTGACCAAATCTAATATGCGGACTAAATAAAAACGGAGGGAGAACGCATGAAGCGTGTAAAACTTGTAGTGGCTTGCAAGCAAGCATCGATCGTCTGTATCTCTATCCCCGGCTCATATCATCGATCTTTGCGTCGCTTGCTCATCAATGCACATATATCTACAGCCGGCCCGCCCGATCGAACTTCGGAACGGGAAACTCACACGCATGCACAGCCCACCCCACTGTGCAAATTAAGCTGTGAAAACATGAACACCCTCTGTAAAAAAAAATCAAGGCACAGACAGTTGCTGTATTGGTCGAAGACGTTTCTTGTTCGAATTGAGGAGCATGACTCCCAATTTCATTCAATAGGTCAAGGTCGTGGTGTTCATTTTAACTTGTAGTCTCGGCTTCTTCTTTGCTACTCTTTTTTAGCCAAAAACGGAAAAGTGGGTACTGCAAAGAAAGCAAACCACTTTGCCACTGGAAGTTAGCCGGGAGGAAACTAATTGGATAATTGCATCGTTGTTGAGGGAAAGCAGCTGCATCGTTGTTGAGGGAAAGCAGCTGCATCGTTAATTAAAACCATCTATACCGGGCGCTCTAAACCCGCCTTATACGCCCGTGCGAGCCGTCCAAGTCACTGATCGATCACGTTTTTATGATCCAGACGGCTCCCTTAAACATGCATCAAACACACAGACTGACCGACACGCTTCATATCCAGCCTAAATATATGACGGATATGAGGGTGTCTGGACACGCCCGACACGTAGGACTGACGGAGAGGTCCCATGCGGACTCGTCCGGAAACCTGGCGGTCCGTCGGACACTTTCTCCGTCGTTGCAGTGTGAACGACGCGTGGTGCCGCTTCGACTCGCCGCCCAAGAGGAAATCTGTCTATTTAACCCGGCCGTAGTCCCGCAACCCTAGTCCATCCACCTCCCCCTCTTCGCGCCGCCAGTCCGAGCCCATCCACCTCCTCCCTCTCCTGCTCCGGCGCTATGCCCATGCTCCGGTGCTCTGCCATGGTCCGGAGTAAGATTACCTACTACGCAATGCTCACGCCGGAGGAGGAGCTGGTGCCGGTGGAAGTGGAGGATGCGGAGGAGCCGAAGCAGCAGTTGTCGGGATTCAACATGGAGCAGGCAGAGGCAGAGTTCGCCGTCGCTCAGTCTGACGAAATGGCGGAGCAGCAAACCATCCTGGAGTGAGGCCAACCGGGCGTTTCTCTGGCGGGAGCAGGTGGAGTCTAACACGCTCTACGCCAAACTCGACGCGAAGATAGAGGCGGAGCAGCCGAAGGAGTCAGAGCTGCAGCTACCGCCAATCTTACCGGAGCCGGGCACGGAGATCGTTGACATCCCCGATGATGAGTAGCTACATGATTAGCATAGTATGTAGATTATTTTGTTTGCATGTCTTTGTATAAATTTAATAATCTAGCATAAGATGTCCGGACACCACAAGTGAAATTTAAGGTGTGCCCCGATCACTACCTGCGGACGCATCCGGATGCGTCAGCGAACGTGTGAGGGGCCATATTTGACATATCCGGCTGCATATGCTCTAACTGCTCTTTGATTAAAAGCTACCAGTAGTGCTGAAGAATACTCGTTCCACGCAATTACTACTCTAGATGGATGCTGAGAAACGAAGCGAACCTGCCTCTTGCAAGTGCGATCGACCTAGCTAGTAGGAGCACCGTGGCATATACTGCCGGTAGGTGCTTCGTGCCGACCACCGCCCACGGTGTAAAAGGTGCTGGTACCGATCATGGCCCGGTCGGCGCATGTATAGCTCAGCCTCGGCTTGTGCTTTCGCACGTTTTGCTTTTGAGTTTTCATGCGCTGACGCGGACGGAACCGCGTGAAGCACGCACGCCTCTGACGGCGGCAACACTGCCAGGTCTGTCTCAGGCATGCACCGCCGGCCTCGGTGTGCCGGACTGTGCCGCACGGCCATGGCCAGGTCCAACGGCGGAGGAGAGAAGCCAACTTGGCCACTTCCACATCAACCCAGCACAAGCCAGTTTGTCAAACACTACTACCCTTAATCTGGTTGACCTTGCCCAAGCCAGACCCATGGCCATGGGACGTTCACGTTAACACCACGTCCATGCGTGGTTTTCGACGTCGACGAAAACGTACGCGGCGGCACGCACACGGCAATCCCGCGGCCGCCGCCACGAATGATTGGACGGCGAGACGGACGTGCATGGTGCAGCCGCCAGATGCAGACCAACGGGCAACGTACGGCTCAGTTCGTTCCCATGCACCTCTATTTTTTTTTTTGGTATCCTCTCTCTGTTTATAAATAAGAGACGTGGTTTTGTACTAGTTGAAATTATATAGTGGAACATGCAGCCCATACCGACCGATGGTTTGCGAGAATCTTTAGCTGGCCGCACTGGGAGTAGCTCTCGCCAGGATAGGCCAAATTTTAGAGATAGCGATTCATCCATCCTCCGGTCAGATCACACGCCTAAATACAACGGCTCACAGCGGAAGTCTCTCCACAGACAGGGTGCTACCGACCGGGTAGTGCAACTACTGAGCCGAGAGGGACGGGCCGAATGGGCCGGAAGACGTCGGGACAAACAAACAAACGCGGACGAGACGTCGCGGAGTCCGACTGCGACGATTTGGGTTTGGCTCACCGGGCAGGAGCGCGCCGGTTCCCTGTAAGAACAAGTGCGGCCTTTGGGTGCTCCGGAAGCCGGCACGGGCCAAGGAAGGCAAGTCGCCGTCCTCCCCGATCGCAAAGCTAGCTTCCAACCACAGTGGATCAGATCAGATTGACGGTGGCTGCGGAAGCGGAGATAATTAAGTCTCGCTCGCCCAGCGAAAGATTTCTGGCGTCGCGGCGTACGTGTAAAACGATGTATCCGCGCTCTCCTGATGAGTTTCCACGTCTAGTCACACACACATTTCCGCGCTGAAAATATCCTTCTGTCAGTAGAGCGCATATATATGCTGATGTAATGGCAACAGACGCACGCACATCACACACCCATTCCATTCGAGTGCACATTCTGGCTAGGCGCAGGCCAGGATTGGCATTAGACAAACGAGCAAGTCGTAAAACTCATGCATGCACGGTCGGAGCATACAACGATTGTATGAGCCCTATCTGCCGAGTGAAGTTTTTCTTACTCCGGTAGATAAGAATGAGTAGGCGACCCAAAAACAACTCTTGAGCACTCGAGTGGTCGGTCGTGTTCTATCATACTCCCTCCGTCCGCGAATAAGTATACATCTAGCTTTTGTCTTAAATCAAAGTTTTAAAACTTTGACCAACTTTATAGAAAAAAGTACCAGCATTTATGGCACTAAATTAATTAGTACCACTAGATTTGTTTTGAAATGTAGTTTCATAATATACCAATTTGATGTCATATATGTTATTACTCTTTTCTATAAAATTAGTCAAAATTTTAAAACTTTGACTTAGACCAAAACGTAGAAGTACACTTATTCGCAGACGGAGGGAGTAATTAATTGGTTGACAAAGCTAGTACTAGTAGTAGTACAGTACGCAATCCATAGCCGCCGGACAAGAACTGGAAAATACATGCGAGCACGAAGGAGCAACGTACTGTACCAATCATCCAGCTATATATTCCTAATCGAGCGATCAAGAGAATCTATTAGCCACACGCAACTCTGTTTGATTTGATTATTAGCCTGAGCCAGTAAGCTAGCTGGGAATGTAAGTTGATGGCCTGTAGAAGGTGGGCATCCTGCACTGTCCCATTGATTGCAAGCTGATACGTACGTTGTATCTTACCAGACCGATCGGGACGTCCACGGCCCGGTATGATAAGCCGCCTGAGTGTTCGAAATAATGCCACTCAAAGTTGGCTCGCCTCTCTATTGTAAATACATCCCTTTTTTGAGCAAGTACAATAGGATGATGTAGACGGGCTGTAAGCCTTTAAATATTATATTTTTGATGAGGTGGAAGAAAGAGATGAGGAGAGAGAAGGGAAGCGGGCTACTCACTAACAGCCGGCTGCAGCACGTGCTCCTAGGCATGTTGTGAGAGAGTGAGGTGGGTCATGTATCAAAAAGGAGTATATGCTTATATGCAACTATTGTACTAGTCAGCTATAAACTTGACTATAGATGATGTGGCAAGATCATATAGCCAACAGCTGGCTATATTATTAACCATGCTCTAACAGTCGGGAAGGAGCGAGCAATGAGCGTGTACACGTGTCGTTGTGTTACTGTGCAACGCTCGCACAGAAAGAAAAAACGCTGGTAGGTCATCCCTCGCACGAAACGATTCTTTTTCTCTCCCTCCCACTTTCCACCCCAACCTAGGGTTGCCGCCCCCATCGCTTCTCTAGCGCTGCCCATCAGAGGACGGCCGTTTCTCCGCTGCTTCTTCTCTCGCCCTGCTCCATCCCGACCAGCGCCACTGCCGCCCCTTTTCTCTCGTCTACGGGCGAGCCGTCACCGGTGAGGTGAGACGTCGTCTCCCGGCCAGGACATATCGGCAGAGAGGAGCAAGGAAGCAGCAGGGGAAGTCCAATTGGAAAAGTTAGTGGCGCTACAGATTTCTTGCTCCCTTGGTCGACGGGGATGCGGTTTTCGTTGGTGGTGGTGGGAGGGGAACATGCGTGGCGGTGACGGGAGGACCACCAGAAGAAGAGGAGGATGGGGAACAGGGAAGGAGGCCAAGCGAGGGAGGAGAGACATGAAGCATTCATTTGCTGCCGTTTCTCCAGGTAATCTGATTCTTCGTCATGTTTGCCGGGCACTTCTATTATCTCCACCCCGTCCCACTGAGGTACCAGGCTACCAGCAGCTGGATTGTACTATTCATGTAGTGCACAATCAGTTCTGTTCATTCCAAATCAATCAATCCAACAAGGATCGGTAGGTATACTTCACAATTTCATCTAGATCCGTCCATGTATGTGTTAATGTTGATCTGGAATTCTGGATCAATCAGATGCTCACATGGGTCGTACCATGTCATCAGTTGTTTTCCATCAATGCTTGCAAGAATATACATAGTGTAGTCCTTGTTTTACTCCCATTACTATTTGTTTCGAGTGTTCCTACACCTACGTACTCTTTGCGGATCTTGTAATTTAGAATCTACATGTACCACTGTATTAGCGTAATCCAAATACTTAAAGAAATGAAATTATAACTAGACTCTGCATGTTACCACCATATGTAAATCTGATACATATCGGTGCCTACAGCTGTACATGGCATCAATAGAGAGCTTGTGCTCGTGTGAGTGTACTTCATAATTCATTTTGGTCAAATGTACACATATTCTTCAGAAGATATGGAATACACATATTCTTCAGAAGATATGGAAGTAATGGGAACTTGCTTGCCTGAGAATTAATATGGCATTGGGGACTGTGGCAATGATGTCAGTGGTGAGTTGTTTGAATCTATAAGCACATATTATGTGGAAGCTTGAATGCCATGATTTATTCTTAGCAGGTCTTCCAGCTAAAGACATTTGTTGACTTAAAGCTAACTCTCTTATGTTTTCTAATCCAATCAGGCTGCAGAGGACAGCTATAGAAACTATTTTTTTAAGCTTAAACATTTGATTTCTTGTGATCCATTTTATTTTCGCTCACTCAATCCAATCCCATCATACATGTTAATTCATGTTTGTCAGCTTGGCTGTTGTCCTGCATCTACTTATACACAGTAACACCCCTGTATGCAAAGACGACATTTGTTTGGAAAAAATAGCACATGTATGTTTACTTTACAAAATAGGATATGAAGTTGACGAGACTGTCATATGGGGGCCACTTTGTTTTCTCGTTCTTATCAATCATATGAATTGTTGAGAAATTAGAGGTATTTGGTTTTGCAAGGACAAAACTATACTGAAATTCAAATGCTTCCCAACCCAAAATTCAGTTATGTCCATGTTTACAGATATATCGCTTTTGCATGTAAGCTGTTGACGAGCCTTTGCAATAATTCCTCATGTCTCCCAGTCTTGTTCCTTGTATTATGTGTATATTTAGTACTCCCTCTGTAAACTAATATAAGAGCGTTTAGATCACTATTTTAGTATTCTAAACGCTCTTATATTAGTTTACGGAGGGAGTATTGTTTATGACTCATTATAACTCACTCAGTACAACATGGTTTTAGGTGGCTGAGCTAAAGGTTTTCAACAAGTTCATCTGATATGTTTTTCCGCTACAATCATCATTACTTGATAGCAATGTTATTGCAGTAAGATAATGTTTTTGTCTAGGCATACGTGCATTTTTTTTCCGGAAGTATCCCTAAATGAAAGCTATTTTGCAACAACTAAGTGGAATATTTGAACACGGATATCTTTACATTTTAGGCGTAAATGAACATCTTTACTTACCAATAACAGTAGTGAATTGATTATTTAGACTTCATATAAAGCAGCAAATTGTTTAAAAATGGTCTCACTATTTACCTCTATTTATCAACCAGAACTTCTCTCAGTTCTGTACATGTTCCTTCGCTATCAATCTCGCATCAAGATGTCGACGGCAATTCCATCGTACCCGGTGTGAAGAAATAAGTAAGATGGACTGACCCTAGCCCATATAAGCACTGGCCCGTCTATCCTATTCTTCTCTTATTAAAACCTGTCGTGTGTGCACAGTCGACAAAATTTATAGGGATCCTCCTCGCACTGCCTCTCTCCCTCTTCCTCTTCCTTGCTGCACCCATGGCAACAAGCCAGCAAAGCTCGATTTCACGCTGGAGAATCTCAACCCCTTGACGGAGTCGATCGATTTCTCGTCCGAGTCGTCAAATCCTTATCAGGGAGGTCAAATCCTTGCCAGGGAGATTGACGGAGAAGGCTGATTTCTTACTGGTCGCCTTTTTGAGCACCTAGGACCAATGCGACATTATGCCAGCGTGCCAACGCCCAGCGTTTAAGCACACCTAGGCAAGCGCCTAACAACGCTTTTTTAACTATGGTAAGGAGTCTATTGCTGGTTTTAACTTGGAATAATTATTGTTAGGCATAGCTTCACTTCCACATTTGCCTGCATATTCTTAAGCTGGTAAAACGGAGCAAAACACGCACTACGGAATGCAGGGAGAGCATGGATTTATTTTTCTCTTCGTTCGTTTATTTGATAGGCCACATTGCAGGGAGAACATGGGTTTATTTTGCTCTTTCTACTTTTGATAGGTAGGGCACAATGTTTCTGTTTCATTCATGCCTTTGTTGCTGACGATACTGTTGTGTAAATTGAACATTGATGTTCAATGTTATCACATGATTTACACAAACTGGATTTTGATCCCTTGGGATGCTGTAGGTGCGGGCAATCTATAATACCAAAGGACTTGGCCCTCAAAATTGCAACCAAGATTAGAGCTGGCGAACGATTTGCAGTTTATGTAGTCATACCAATGTGGCCTGAAGGAATCCCTACCTCAGCCTCTGAGCAAGATTTTTTTCTTTTAGGTAAGCTCTATTTTTGTAAAAGCATTATAGCAGTTATTCTGCAAAAAATTACATGCTGAAGTATGAAAGTCCATGCTATTATGTTTTTCATCTTGAAGTTAAACTTTTTATACACATTCTCTGAGCATGATATTCAACTTTATGTTTCCGCTTATCGGCAGGTCAATCATCTAGGTTATAAACACTGCCTCATCTAGGTTATAAACACTGTCTCTGTATTTATATGCACCTATCAGTATCTATGATGCTATTGTCTTTGCTTCTTATCCTAATCTTTTTTATGCATGTGCAGTGGCCGTAATGGATTTCAATTTTTGTAAATTAATTTTTTTTCAGCGCATTCTACGTGGCAGGCACATTCGGGCGTGATGGGATTCCGCTCCACTCTTCTGGCAAGACCCTCCTGGTGAACGAGGGTGTCGTCCTCATGAAGAGCCTGCAAATGGGGGAATTTTACTACCTAATTCTTCGCTTCTTGTGCTGCATCCAACAAGATGAATGATTCTAATGAACAAGTGGGGGAATGCTACTTCAAGTTGATTGGTTCTAATCTTCTATTTCATTGCAAAATCAGCATAACTATTTACTTGTTCCTGTGTTTGTAGGTACTCATATCGATCTAATTAATCAGCTCCATATTTAGCCGGTTAGAAGAATGAAGGTTTCTGTATATGTATCAAAGGAAACCAAAGAAGCTTGCATTTCTGATCAAGCTTCAATGAGTGCTAGTGCTCTTGCTTTCCATGTTGATGTATGTTACCTCTCGATGAATCGTCTTCCTGCTGAGAGTTTCCTCTTTCAGTGTTGGTCTGTTGGAGATGTTGTAGTAGCTTACAATTACTAGGAGAAATAAGTTGCCAAATCATTCTGCTTGCATCTGATTGGTTTTAGGAATGTCCTGATCAGTTTCACGTGCATGTGTGAACATATACGTAAATAAAAGGCGGGCATGTCCTTGTGCAAATAGGAGAGTGGAAGGGCGTCTCCCACCTAACACCGCCCAGCTTCGTCTCAGGCGGCGCCACCCGGTGGCGCCCCAACTACTAGTAACCTGTATTGCAGTCTGCTTCCGATGACGATGACGGTCCTGATTTCTGCTATTGATTTTTTTCTTCCTCATGAATCAATCCGTGGTGGATGCGTGCGTACGTGTGGGGTGTGGAATGTGCATGTGAATGTGATGTGTCCCCCCGGCGATAAGAGAATTCCAGTTTCTCTACGACCACCCTCTTCCGCTTCCGGCCAATTGATCGATACGTTGTACTCCTCCTCAAGTAACAGCAACAGTACATCCAAAGCAGTCGATGTTTGTGTGGTCCGAGTGTGGTCCGATGGACGGCCACAGTGCCGTTTCACGGATCGATCAATGGAGCCTCACCGGCGCACGCATCTCATGGATCAGACCAGCACGCTGGACACATATCCTCTGCTAAGCTTTTACTTCGGCCGGCCTCGAACCTCGTCGTAGCACCTCCTCGATTCTATCCTCTTTTTGCGTTGACACCGACCGCCGTAGCACCTCCTCCATTCTATCCTAATCCAAAACTTCGTGCCGAATCCTAAATTTCGAGTATAATATAGTATTACCATAAATAATCCCACGTGTTCATTTTTCTACTAAGAAAATAAATCGTTATCGCAAACTTGTGTTCAAGCTAAAGATCGCATGATTTGGACACTGATATGGCGGTCGGTGTCAACGCAAATCGCAGGCGGATGCCTGCGCGAGCCATTAGTGCAATCACTGTCACGTGGTACCAATGTGTACAACTGCAAGGTGAGTACGTACACAAGCTTGTACAGCCACACTACTATGCGAGACTCAGTCGAGAATCCCACGAACTTCTCTTTGATTTCTCGTTGTCCCGAGACACTTCCGTGCTACTATCCGTCGGCCCGATCCACGGCCGCACTCCTTCCCTCCATCCACACCATATAGAGCAGGTTACGAAGCAACAATACGTAGGTCTAGCATTTTCGCACCATAAATGGAGCATCACAACACTACATAAGAGCATCTCCAGCCGCATCTCAGGGAGGCCTCCCCAGGCGATTTTTTCGCGCCGTTGCCGAAAAAACGGCCCAGTCGCGCCCTCAGGAGCCCGATTTTTGCCGGCCTGGGCCGAAAACAGCGCCGGCGGACCCAGATCGAACCCGGCGCGATGGGGGCGCCCGGGGGCGCCGGGGCGAGCTGTTTTGGCGCGAAAAAACCGCGGGCCAGCCACGTCAGTGACACGGCGCCTCGTCTTCCCCCAACGGCCTCAGTTCTCGTGGAGAATCAATGGCAAGGCTGCCGCCGGTCAGCCTTGCCATTGATTCCTCATGGGCGGCACGTCACGGGACGGCGCGCCGACGCCTCCCCTCCCTCGCACGCGCACACACGGGCGTTGCACGACTATATAGCCGGTGGCCTCACTCGCCTGTGCCCACACCAGCCACCCCCCCGGCCGGGGGTTGGGTGCGACATATGCCAAAGGATGGCTTATCATGGTGGGAGCGAGTAGAATGTCGCCGGTGCCTGAAAACGGGATAAGGCGAAGGCATGCACGCCGGCGAATCTTACCCAGCTTCACGGCTCTTCGTGGAGATAACACCCCTACTGCTGCTCTGCGGGGTCTCCGCATGATCATTATGGCAAAGTGTGTACAAGGTTACTCCTTGAGCTGTTTCTTGGAGGTAGGAGAAGGCAAGGCTAGCTCTCTCCTTCCTATATGATCTGGTCTAGTGCTTATGGATTCGAACCCTTTGCATGGGTGCCATGGGGGGTTTATATAGGCCTACCCCATAGGGGTACAATGGTAATCTGGCTGGGCGCGGGGCCCAGCCGTCTGTCTCTCTGGCCGCCGTCTTATCCGCCGACTGCCGGGGCCCGCCGCCTGGTGGGCCCCGCTGACTGGCCCAGTGTGGGGCCAACAGGCCGTGTCCGCCGCGGGCGGGTCTTGCCGGCTGCGGATTACTGTAGCCGTGCTTCTAATGACGCGGGCTTGGTCATGGGATCGTGGCAACAGCCCCGCCGCCTAGCGGGCGATCACTGTTGCCACTCCCCGTCGTGTCTGGTTAATGGCGCGTGGGGCCCGTGGGAGGGACTGGCCGACTCTCGGGGCCCGACTCCCAACGGGTCCGACTTGTGGTGCTCTCGTCGTCTTCTGTATTCCCGCTGACTGGTGGGACCCGCCGTCCCTGGGTCGTACCGGCCGGGCATCGTGGGTACAGGACTCCGCCCACTGGGGCTGACGTCAGGGCTGGCATGGTAACAGTGCTGCGCCGTACGGAGATCTCCGAAGGTACAGCGCACTGTGGCCATGCCTGCCCTTGAAAAGGGGCGGGAGTGGACCTTACTGTGGGCACTCTCCATCCCGTCCCTCCTTATGAGGGCACGGGGTCGGTTGGTGTTGCGGGCTGACTCCCCATGGTCGGCTTCTCTGGAAGTCGCCAAATTGGAGTCGGCTCGTCCTGAAGTCGTTGCTGGGACTCGGTCGTTAGTGGGCAGTCGGCTACCGTGCCGCCGACTCACAGAAGGCGGCTCTTCGTCCTGGGGTCTTAAGGGGTGCAGCCTGTCTCGATGTCTTGAAAGGTTCAGGGGCTCGGGTTAGCCTATCCATGGCCCATTACTCCGACAGTAGTCCCCGAAGCTGGTGAGGAGCCGAGGGAGACATGTCGAGGAGCCTCAACAGTTTCTTCCTTCCGGTGGTTGAATCTGGGCCTGGCTCGCCGTCTTTCTTCAAGCCGACTATCTTGAGCCGAACTCGCTCAGGCCGTCTTGGCCTTGAAAGTTTGGACATCGCGGCGGGAGCCAGGCAGCGTGCTTGATAAGCCTCCAGGTCGCCGCCCGTTGCGGGCCCGTCGCGTGGCGCCACGCGGCTGGGCCAGTCTGCCCACCCACGCGCGTGACGGGACAGGCCCACAGGCGGGGCCCGCCACTACCGCACCTCGGCATGCGAACGGATTCGTTGTGTCCGCGCGGACGGTTGGGGTTCCTTGCAATTACTGCACACAGTAACTTCGTGGGATAAATCGTGGGGGACATGGGGTCCCGAGCGCAGTAAATCCCATGACAGCCTCCTCGGCTTCTCAGCCCACGAGCCTATAAGTAGGCGGGGGGAAGGGGGCCGCGAAGCACGCACGCCCATCCTTCCTTCTTCCTTTCGCTCCTTCTTGCTTCTTCTTCCTCTCGCCGCCGTTACTCCGAACCACAACTGCGTCCGCAGCGATGAGCTCCTCCTCCGCCGCCGCGCCTCCCGCGGTGCGCTCCGGAGTGTGGGACGGTTCCGAGGTTGACGTCGACGACATCGAGTTCCTCCGCAAGACGCGCCGCCTGCCCGGCAGGGGCTTAGTGTGGGCCCGCCTCACGCCGGAGGGGGAGATATCGCCCGCGCCGGAGAAAGGCGAGCGGGTCATCTTCCGCTCGCACTGTATCCGCGGCCTGGGGCTGCCGGCGAGCGGCTTCTTCCGCTCCATCTTGGAGTTTCATGGGCTCCAGCCGCACCACCTTACTCCAAACACGGTGGTGCTGCTGGCTGCCTTTGCCACCCTATGCGAGGGTTTTCTCGGCGTTCTTCCCACCATCGAGCTCTGGGGGGAATTCTTTCAGTCCAAGCTTGGCACACACATCGCCGGCGTGCCGGCTCAGTGCGGTGCGTTCATCGATGCGGAGATCATGGGCCGACAATCCGTTTCCCCCCATCGCGTTGATCAAGTCGGTGAAGATGTGGCAGCGGTCCTACTTTTATGTGAAGAACGTCGCCCCAGAAGGCGACTGGGTCAACCTGCCGGCTTATGAAGCCGGCGCGCCGGCTGGAAGGCTCCCCAACTGGTCACACCGAGCTAGGACGCTGCCTCCTGCCGGTGGTGCCGCCCTCGCGCGACTCCTGGTGCTGATGCAGTCGGAGGGCTTGACCGGGGCCGACTTGCTGGCCGCCTTCGTGGCGCGCCGAGTACTCCCGCTTCAAGGCCGACCTCACCTGATTTGCCAGATGAGCGGTCATCGGGACCCAAGTCGGATGTGCTTCAAAGACATGCCTCACGCAGAGGTAGCGAACACGGTGAACTACATCGCGAACTGCGGTCTCTCGGCGGATTGGCGGTTCGGCAAGGAGCCGTACTCACGCGCCAACCCCCCGCCTGTGGTAAGTCGTCTCACTTCTTCTTCTTTCTCTGTGTTGCCAAGTTCGACTTGTCCAGTCTGACCTTTAGTTTTCTGAATCAGAACCCCCTCATCCCGCCATCGGCCAGCATCATGGGACCGCCCCGCCAATTTGTCCCCGACCAGGTGGAGAGCGACGTTGACGACCCCGATTTGGGGGCGGTGGCCATGGAGGCCGACGCCGAGGGAGGAGGAGGAGAGGCAGGCGGCTCCAGGCCCACGGCCACCTTCGCCGACTGGCCTGTTGACGACGCCGAGGAAGAAGTCGCCCCGCGCCACCAGTAAAAGGCTGGCCAGCCAGGCGCGAGCTCCTCCGCCGTCTTGGACGCTCAAGGCGGCGCGAAGAAGCGCCGGACCGAGCCGAGTACGCTCGGCGGCCGACCGAAAAAGTTCAAGGGAGCGGCCGCCGCGACCAAGCGGGAGGAGGCGGCCGCGAAAGCCAACCGCTTCCGCAGGGAAGTGAAGAAACCGCCACTGGTCTCCGCGTGAGTGCCTCTGCCCTTCGTCTTTATTTTCTCTTTGTTGATCTTGTCTGAGTCTTTTACATGTTTCCCTTGCTCCAGGGCTCCCCTCACTCTTGAGAGGGCTGCCGCCGCCTCCGTCATGGGGTCGGCGGAGACGTCCGCCACCACCCGACGAATTGACCCCGCCGCCGACCTTCGGAAGGCGACGGAGCGGAACGCGCAGGAGAAGCGCGACGAGGAAGAGGCCGCCTGTCTGGAGAAGGCGGAGGCCGAGAAGGCGGAGGCCTCCGCCCAAAGAAAGCTGGATGAGGCCGAGGCCGCCGTCGTGGCAAGGCAGCAGGCTGAGGAAGTCGTGCACCGCCAATCGGCGATGCTTGTCATCCCACTGAACTCTGCGCCGCCGCCTCCGGAGTTCACGGCGCAATCAGGGGAAGCCGGCGGAGAGTTCCCGATCATGGAGAGGGAAGGCGGCGACGCCTCCATGCCGGACGTGGTCGTGCCACCATCGCCACCTTCGCCTCCGTCTGGGAGCGCACATGGCAAACAGCCGAAGGACCCGCCGGTGCCGCCGACTAAAGACGAGGCCGTGGCGAAGCTACTCCTTCAAGTCGGCTCGCCAGCACGCCGCCGCCTTGAGAAGGCGACTTCGGCGCACGCCCTTTGGAGACCGGCGCTGCCAGCTCGACAATCCCAGACGCCGAGGCGACGAGCGCCGTTCCCATTGGGTGGGTGCGAGGAGGCGGCACAGGCCCGCTGAACCAGGCGCTTCTGGACGTCCAGGCAAAGCTGCGAGCTGAGGGCGACGCTATCAAGAGCTGCTCCAAGGCGCACCTGGCGTCGCGGGCAGCCATCCGGGTACGTTTTTTTCCTTGTCTTCGTTTTCTTGTTCCTCTCTGTGGGGGCGCACCAGCGCACCCACTGGGTGTAGTTCCCGAGTTTCGGGCCGGCTGCTGAGCAGTCGGGCCGGATCTCCCTAGCAACCTTCTTTGTTGGCGACTTAACGCCTTCTTTCTTATTTTCTCTTCAGGGGCCAACGCCACTCTTCAGCAACAGCTGGGTGAGGCAAATACCGCGTTGCGTGCCAAGGGGGAGGAGTGCAGCAAGCTCGCCGCAGAGCGCGACCTGCTGGCCACACAGTTGGCATAGCAGAAGGAGCTACTTAAGAAGGCGCAGAAGGAGGCGGAAGATAAGAAGACTGCCCTCCTGGCCGAGTTCACAACCGAGCGCTCCTCCTGGACTGACAAGGAGGCATTGCTGGCCTCCGGCTTCCATGAGATTGAGGACATTGTTGATGGTGAGTTTCTTCACTTTCTTTCTTCGAGCTGCCGACTATAGGTCGAGCCGACTCCTGATTTTTTGACTTGCTTCTTCATTCTTTTTGTCTTGGCAGACTTCTTCCCTGGCCACTCGCAGACTGCCAATCAGGCCATCGAGGCTGATCGCGAGGGGCGGAGGGAAACTGGCGCAGAGATCGCCGCCAACGCCCCCCGAACCCTTGATGAGCAGCTTCTGAGCATTGAGACTCGTCTGCGGCCGGCCCATCGGATGCTGCGCCGGCTTCAACGTGTCGGCGCCCAGGCAATCGTTGCCCTGTGGCCAAACATGCAGGCTCCGCGCACCCCCAGTCGGACTGCCGACTGGCTGGAGGTCGCGACTGACCATCTTGAGGCCTGGAAGGGTTCCTCGGTTCGGGCTGGAGCGCGCCGAGCCTTGGAATTCGTCAAGGCGTGGTACCCGGGGCTGGACCTGGACCGGCTAGCCACATTCCGGTCAAAGGCCCAGGTGGAGCTGGTAGCTGTGGAAGAAGCCCTTGTCAAGCGTGCGGCGGCGATCGCCGAGTATACCGACACCAGCATCTTTGTCCCCGAGCGGGCTGAAGACGGCGAGGAGGCACCGCCGGAGTGGTTTGGGATGAACCCAGACTACGGCGAGGACTCGGCGAAGGTGATCGGCTCCAACGTTGAGGAGGAAGGCGAGGCGGAGGACGGAGGTGAGACGGAGGCACCAGAGGATGGAGCGGACGGCCAGCCTCAGCTCGACCGCACCTCTAGCAACGAGCCGCGCCGGACCGAGCCGGCTGCCGCCGGAGGTGATCAAGCCGAGACTGCCCAGCCGGCCGCCCTAACGCCTGACATCGCCGTCTCCTCCAACCCTCCGAACCCGTCTGCCGCTTCCTAGGCTGCTGCCTTGTCTTTATTTTATCTGCTTTAGTAGTCTTTGAAGAACTTGTTAATTCGCACAGTTCCACCCGCGGGGTGTATTTTGAACTTTTGCTTGAAGAGTCGGCCACGGGCCTATGTTATGTAAATATTTATCCGAATTCTATCTTTTCTTGCTCATTGCTCCTTTGGCTTTTTCCTTTGCCGCCTTCCCTTAGTTGCCGTCTTGCTAGTTGGACAACCGCTCTGCGGACTGCCGCTGGATCAAATGCTTGGCTACTTTTGGGAAGGCAAGTACTTAGCCGTTTTAGAGTTTTTTTTAGCAAATTGAATAGAAGGCGGCGAGCCGACTGCTCAATAGTCGGTTTGCGAAAAAGGCTGGAAGCCAGCTTACGCTATGTTTATGCTTTGACTCTTTAGCCATTTTTCATGCGAATGCCCATTCTACCTTACTCATGCCCACCGGACAGTCGCTTTGCGAGCTGCGGCTTCTGACAGGAGACGGCTTAGGCGCCACACACTACTTGTCCGGCTGCAGAAGCATTTCATAGTGCAAGGCGGTCAGTCCCCGGGCTGACTAGTCGAACCCGGTGTCAAGCGGCATAACAAAGAGTAACATACTCGTAGGCATACTTCTTATCATATAGATAAAAGAGGGCAGTCCCCGAGCTCGTCTCGGGGGGGCCCGAAGTCTTGGTACTTAAATACAAAAGGTAGCGTGGTACATACTGCATCAACTGTAAAATCTTCGGAGGAGATTTGCGTTCCATGGCCGCTCCATCTCTTTGCCGGAGTCGTCCCTCTTGCGTGCTCGAGGCTTCTAAGCGTCGATCAGGTAGTAGGAGTCGTTGCCCAGCACTTTGCTGATGATGAAAGGGCCTTCCCAAGGCGCCGTCAGTTTGTGCTGGCTGGCTATTCGCTGGATCAGTCGGAGCACAAGGTCGCCCTCTTGGAAGGATCTCGGCCTGACCTTCTTGTTGTAGTATCGGCGCAGGCTCTGCTGGTAGATGCTGGACCGGCTGAGCGCCAACAGCCGGCCCTCTTACAGCAGATCGACGCCGTCTTGACGTGCTTCTTCTGCTTCCTCCTTGGTGTACATGGTGACTCGCGGGGAGTCGAACTCTATGTCCATTGGGATGACGGCTTCAGCACCATAGACGAGGAAGAAGGGCGTGAAGCTGGTCGACTTGTTTGGAGTCGTGCGCAGACTCCAGAGGACGGCTGGCAATTCGTCAAGCCAATACCGGCCGAACGCTCCAGAGGCTCGACCAGCCGAGGCTTGATGCCATACAGGATGAGGCCGTTTGCTCGCTCCACCTGGCCGTTTGACTGCGGATGGGAAACGGACGCTAAGTACAGCCGGATGCCCTGTGTCGCGCAGAAACAGGCCAAGGCACCTTTGGCAAAATTTGTGCCGTTGTCGGTGATGATGCTGTGTGGTATGCCGTACCGAATTGTGATGTCGGAGATGAAAGTCACGGCAGTCGGAGCATTCAACTTCTTGATGGGCTTTGCTTCTATCCACTTGGTGAACTTGTCCACCGCGACAAGTAAGTGAGTTAGGCCACCTCGCGCCGTCTTGAACGGCCCCACCATGTCCAGGCCCCAAACTGCGAAGGGCCAGACGATGGGGATGGTCTTGAGTGCGGAAGCCGGCTGATGTGGCTTGGAGCGGAACTTCTGGCACCCCTTGCATTTTTGGACCAATTCCTTGGCCTCTTCCAAGGCAGTCGGCCAGAAGAAACCGTGTCGAAAGGCTTTGACGACGAGTGCTCTTGAAGCCGCATGATGGCCGCACTCGCCTTGATGGATGTCTTTTAGAATTGCCTGGCCTTGTTCTGGCTCTATGCAGCGCTGGTAGACGCCAGTGACGCTGCGCCTGACCAGCTCTCTAATGACTATGGTGTAGGCTGCTGCTCGGCGTTGTACTTGCCGAGCTAAGATCTCATCAGTCGGCAGCTCTTTGCTCACCAGGAATTTGAGGATGGGCTGGGCCCATGAGGGTGCTGCTATTTCTTCGACTGCCAGAACTGCGACTTGGACGAGGGCGGCTGGGCTGGGAGGTGGCGGGCTGGAGTCAGCAACCGCTTGCTGGATTGATGAAGTCCCCGGGCCGACTGGTGCCGCCCCCGGGCCGAGTTCTGGAGTCTTCGGGCTGGCCGCCGCACTCCCTGGGCCGGGGACTGGAGTCCCCGGGTCAGGTTCGACTGCGGCTATTTTGGGGCCGTCTGCCAAAATTCTTGTGCCGTCTGCTTGAGCTCTGGAGTCGGATCCGACTTCTTCGGGAGGAGCCGGCACAAAGATGGAGTCTGATTCTGGCGAGGGCTTGACAGACGGCTTGAGGAGGTGCTGAAAGGCGACGCCGGATGGTATTGCTTGATGGGTGGAGCCGATTCGTGCCAGGGTGTCTGCTTGGTTGTTGTCATTTCTCGGCACATGAAGGAATTTGCACCCCTCAAAATATCCACTGAGTTGCTGCACGAGGAAGCGGTAGCTCGCCATGTTTGCATCTTTGGCGTCCCAGTCGCCGGACGACTGCTGGACCACCAAGTCGGAGTCGCCATAACATAGGATCCGGCGAATGCCGAGTTCTTTGGCGAGCCGGAGCCCGTGAATGAGCGCCTCGTATTCGGCGACGTTGTTGGAGGCGGCAAAATGGATTTGCAGCGTATATTTGAGCTGGTCGCCTTTGGGAGAGGTTAAGACAACGTCGGCTCCCAGGCCGGTGCGCATCTTGGAGCCGTCGAAAGGCATCCGCCAATGGGTGGAGTCGGGTGCTGGCGCCAGGTACTGGGTCTCAGCCCAGTCTACAAGGAAATCGGCCAGTGCTTGCGACTTGATGGCGGTGCGAGGCTGGTAGTAGATGGTGGAAGGGGCTATCTCTATGGCCCATTTGGCCACTCGGCCAGAAGCATCTCGGATTCCGATGATCTCTGCTAGTGGGGCTATGCGGACCACAGTGATTGGATGCTCTTGAAAGTAAGGCTTCAACTTCTTGGCGGCAAAATGCACGCCGTAGCACATCTTCTGGTAGTGGGGGTATGTCGGTGTCAAAACCGGCGGATCTCGGGAAGGGGGTCCCGAACTGTGCGTCAAGGTCGGATGGTAACAGGAGACAAGGGGCACTTTATTTTACCCAGGTTCGGGCCCTCTCGATGGAGGTAAAACCCTACTCTTGCTAGATTAATATTGATGATATGGGTAGTACAAGAGTAGATCTACCACGAGATCAAGGAGGCTAAACCCTAAAAGCTAGCCTATGGTATGATTGTGTATGATGATGGTTCGCCTACAGACTACAACCCTCCGGTTTATATAGACTATGGTAGATCTATAGTCCTGGAGTCTACGGACTACAACCCTCCGGTTTAGCCTCCAGGACTATGAAGATACAAGATTGAAGACTTCATAGTCCTGGAGTCCGGCTGGAGGTATATTCCAGCTATCCGAACACCCCCTAATCCAGGACTCCCTCAGTAGCCCCCGAACCAGGCTTCAATGACGATGAGTCCGGCGCGCAGATTGTCTTCGGCATTGCAAGGCGGGTTCTCCTTCAAACTTTGTGTACCTGCGGGTATAACATCCGATTTTTATAATGCAACGCTCCTTGGCTTTCACGCCCAATAATGGCCGCCTTCCACGTGTCAAACGAATGCGAAAAGCCGGGGCAGTTTTACATCCAAGCCCCTAGCCGTATAAACGAGCCGCCTATCTAACAGGATGAGGATTTAGATCCAAACCACACCTTCCCCTTCTGCGAGAAATCATCAGAGCATCTCCAGCAAAGATCCATTCCAACATGGCCAGCCGCCGTAGCTCCTCCTCTCGCCCTTCCAGTCCTATCCCTGGAGTCTGGGAGAGTTGTTCCATCCCGCATAGCGAATTAGTGTCGCTCCAAGCCAAGGGATTTCTCCCTCAAGCCTATATGTTCTCGGTCCGAGCCGGACTCGCCACTTATCAAGGCGGAAAACAAGTGGAGAACTCACCTAGTCCCTCTAAAGGGGAGCGGATGTGCCTGGTCCCTTATCTAATAAGGGGACTGGGATTTCCAATTCATCCCTTTCTCCGCGGGCTTCTGGAGTTCTATGGCCTCCAGCTGCACCACCTTACGCCCGGCTCTGTGTTACACATCGCGGGCTTCGTTGCTCTTTGCGAGCTATTTTTAGGCGTCGAGGCTCATTTCGCATTGTGGAAGAAGATATTCTGCCTGGTGCCCCGTTCCCAAGAGGGGTCCATATATCAAGTGGGCGGAGCCGAAGTATGGCGCATCGCCGGGACCGGATACCCGTCTGGAACCCCGAAGAAGGCGTTCGAGGACTGGCCTTCAGAATGGTTTTACATAGACGACGTCCCCCTGTCGGACCCTATCCGGGCCGGTCTCCCTGAGTTCAACAATGCTCCCCTGAAGAAACGCCTGAGCTGGCGCCCTCGGAGCTCTCAAAGAGAGAATGACAGAGACGTCCTTTACTTAATGGGCCGGATTAAGCTACTGGCTCATTCCGGACTAACCATGATTAAAGTCATGGCCATATGCATTATGTGGGGGGTGCAGCCGCTCCAATACTGAAGCCACCCCATGTGGGATTTCAACGGGGAAGATGACGCCACCCGTCACGGCCGTAAAGGGCCGGACTCGCCTGTCGCTCTAATGAAGATCTTATCCTCTTTGTCGACCCGCAGGGCGGATTTTCCATGTATAGTCCTCCGAATTGGGTAAGCGGACAGTCGTGCTTCCCTGTTCATTTTACATTCCCATGATTAAATAGGTAGTCTAACGACTTCAACGCAGGACCTGCGTCAGGAGGTAAAAAACATAAACAGCCGTCCTCCACAGCCATAGGACCCAGAACGGTCCCTTGATTCGGACTCCGAAGAGGATCCGGACTTAGCGGTGGGGTTTATCGACGGAGTGTTTTATCAGCTAAGGAAGGACGATACCTTGGTAGCTATTATAGCTGATTACCCAGGGTTAATCCCGGCCTCCCAGGTGACAAATACCGGAGCTTTACCCCCTTAAGAGGGGTTCCGTTTTCACGGGTTTGGTTGTTGTGACAGCAACCGTGCTTTGTAGGGGAGATTCCCGAGGCGGGAAGCCGGCCCTGCTGCAGCTAGCCGGCGGGGGGCCGCAGGGCCCCGTGGGGTAAAAAGGAACGTAGTCCGGACTGAGGTGCCAGAGCAAAGGTATGGCGTACCCTCTCTTTTTCCCTGGTGTTTTACTCCTCCAGGGTATATTAACATTCGTGCTATCCTCAGGACGAAGAGACCTCACCGGACTATATCCGGAGAGGTTGCTAATCGCGCCTCCACCAGCCAGACTCCAACGCCCGGCCTGGAAGCGGAGGCCCGCACAAGGCACGCACTGGACGCTCCTCCATCAGAGGATGCGGACAGGCTGTCTGCCACCCATTCTGAGGTGGAGAGTGCCATGAACCACAGGCGTCGCCGGACAGTCCTTCACGACGCTTGTTTCTCCCAGGAGGCTTTAGATGCCTTTAATTCGGGAGACACGTACCTCCGTGCCGCTCAAAATGGTTTAGCTAGAGCCACGGAGCAGTATGTAAAAGACATACGGGTAAGAAAATTTTGGTAAATATAGATATGCCAGTAGCCCCCGAGACTTGAAGCAGTGGAAATAACTGATTCGAGAATCATATAACATGCAGTTTCTTACCGAGAAGAACACCGCGCTGTCCCAGGAGCTGGAAAGGTGCAGGGCCCAACTAGAGGCCGCACTAACGGTAGCAGGGGGGTCTAAAGAGACCCCTGCAGGTAAACAATACACCAGAATATTTAGTATTGTGCAGATTTAAGTGCCAATCTGACAAATGGTATTGCAGATGGCGCCGGACTCGATCCGGACAGGCAACAGCTTCTACGCCGGTTAAAGGCTGGTGAAAGCGTGCTAACAAAGGTGAGGCGGGAAAAGAATGATCTCCAGGATGCCAACACCAGGCTGGATGTTGAACTAAAAGATGTTCGTGGCCAGCTGTCGGACTCCAATAAGGAGAATCAGCGACTTCGATGCGACATTTTTAGTAAGTGCTTAAGCGAACTCTTGAAAAAGGAGTTCGGCGAGGAAGACGACTAACATAGTTATGTCTGTAGGTATGCTGATAGGTCGTCCTGCAGAGGAGATGCCCGGTTCAACGGGCGATCTTCTTCCCGAACTCTCGCAACTGCACGAACGAGTTCGGCAGGCGATGCGAGGTATTGCCCAAGCATTGTGGCCTGCCCACTCCATACCTGAGGGCCTTGGAGAACTTGCGGAGAAGTTGAAGGGAGCTCAGCGGCGCTTCCGGTTGTGGAAGATATCAGCCTGCCGGCGGGGCGCTAGGGAGGCCTGGGCCATGGTGAAGACCCGCTTTACGAAGTCTGACCCCAATCACATGGCCGAGGTCGGACCGGTGGGGCCTGACGGGAAGGAGATCCCTGTGAGCTTAGTGTATGGCCAGGTAGAATTGGCCGCAAAGTATTCCCAACAGGACTGCATATTAGACAGCCTGTTAGATGGTATAGAGGAGGAATACAATCAGTCAGGATGACTATGTAATTTATAATTGACATGTGTAATGCCTTCTAGCCGGATTGTAGATCGTTTGTCGTTGCCGACCTTTTCACTTCGACCTCGGGACCTGACGGTCCGGAGTGTGTCCGAATACCATAATGGTTATATAAGAACCGAGGTATGCATGGAGACCAGGCGTAGGGGTCATTAGTGCTTTATCAGACAAGTGCCCAACTAGTTATGTTATGTTACATGGTTAGTAAGAAACATCTTCCAGAGAGAATAGTTCCGTTAAGGGTTCCTTTCGCTGGGGTGGCGTGCCCTGAAGTGCACGTCCGGACTGCAAATGCAGGAAAACATCTGGTGGCATGTATAAGTAAAAAAGGTTCATCTTTAGTTCACCGATCGAATATTCCCTTAAGAACGCTAGCTTTCGGCTTCACCCAGTCTGAGGTACACATCTGGCTTATCCGGCAGTAGCAATCGCAGAGGTGCTCCCTTTACCGCCTAGCCGAACAATCGGGAACGTAGGGGTAAGCACAGGAGCCAGGCAACCCAGCTTGGCCAAAACTTAAGTCATATCGATGCATATAATGGTGAAGAAAAGGTGCATGCGGAAGTCTGACGCATGCGTTGGGCGTGAAACCCATATAAATAGGCTTCTGTTAAAGAAGCCCCCGGGTTTAAGGAGGGCGGGTAGCGCGTCACATGATGAGCCTTTAAGGGCTATAAAAGGAAAGAGTGGGAGAAGACAAATAAAAACAGAATATATATATATATATATATATATATATATATATATATATATATATATATATAATGGACAGAGGAAGGAGACAACCCTAGAGTCCGGCGCTAGGCATAGAATCTTCGGAGACGTGCGGCGTTCCATGGGTTCGGCTCGAGTCGGTTATCCGACGCATCTCGCAGGCGGTACGCTCCACCAGTCAGGTCTTGGTCAATTATGAAGGGACTTTCCCATTTGGGCTTGAGTTTGTCCTTTTTCTTATCTGGCAGGCGTAGAACCAGTTCGCCAACGTTGTAATTTTTGGCCCGTACTTCTCTGCTTTGATATCTTCGAGCTTGCTGTTGATAAAATGCGGAACGGGCTTTAGCCACGTCGCTCTCCTCCTCTAAGGCGTCCAGGTTGTCCTGCCGATCAAGCTCGGCTTCTCTTTCTTCGTATATGCGCACTCGAGGTGAGTCAAGAATTATGTCGCAGGGCAGAACTGCCTCTGCGCCGTACACCATAAAGAATGGTGTGAATCCGGTGGTACGATTCGGCGTGGTTCGCAGCCCCCAGAGTACGGAGTTGAGCTCCTCCACCCAGTGCGTATTAGATTCCTTGAGGGGCCGCACTAGTCTGGGTTTAATGCCGCTCATGATGAGACCATTTGCACGTTCGACCTGACCGTTAGTTTGTGGGTGATAGACAGAAGCATAGTCGAGCTTAATGCCCATGTTTTTGTACCACAGCTTTACTTCGTCGGAGGTGAAGTTTGTGCCATTATCGGTGATGATGCTGTGCGGGACGCCGTAACGGTGTACGACCCCGGATATGAAGTCTGTCACAGGTCCGGATTCGGCCGTCTTAACAGGCTTGGCTTCCATCCATTTGGTGAATTTATCCACCATGACCAATAAGTATTTTTTCTTGTGTGTTCCACCTTTAACGGGGCCCACCATGTCAAGCCCCCAGACCGCAAAAGGCCAAGTGATGGGGATAGTTCGGAGGGCGTTGGGCGGCATATGGCTTTGGTTTGCAAAGAGCTGGCAACCGACGCATCGTTTGAGTAAGTCATGAGCGTCTGCTCGGGCCGTCGGCCAATAAAAGCCCGTACGGAAAGCCTTGCTTACAAGGGACCGAGCTGCGGCGTGGTGGCCACCGAGTCCGGCATGAATTTCAGCCAACAGACTCCGCCCTTCCTCTTCGGAGATACATCTTTGAAGGACTCCTGTAGTGCTTTTTGTTGGGAATATGCCCTAGAGGCAATAATAAAAGGATTATTATATTTCCTTGTTCATGATAATTGTCTATTGTTCATGCTATAATTGTATTGTTCGGAAATCATAATACATGTGTGAATACATAGACCACAATGTGTCCCTAGTAAGCCTCTAGTTGACTAGCTCGTTGATCAATAGATAGTCATGGTTTCCTGACTATGGACATGGGGATGTCATTGATAACGGGATCACATCATTAGGAGAATGATGTGATGGACAAGACCCAAACCTAAGCATAGCACAAAAGATCGTATAGTTCGTTTGCTAGAGCTTTTCTGAATGTCAAGTATCATTCCTTGGACCATGAGATTATGCAACTCCCGGATGCCGTAGGAATGCTTTGGGTGTATCAAACGTCACAACGTAACTGGGTGACTATAAAGGTGCACTACAGGTATCTCCGAAAGTATCTGTTGGGTTGGCATGAATCAAGACTGGGATTTGTCACTCCGTGTGACGGAGAGGTATCTCTGGGCCCACTCGGTAAGACATCATCATAATGAGATCAATGTGATCAAGGTGTTGTTCATGGGATGATGTGTTACGGGAACGAGTAAAGAGACTTGGCGGTAATGAGATTGAACAAGGTATCAGTATACCGACGATCGAATCTCGGGCAAGTATCGTACCGATAGACAAAGGGAATTGAATACGGGATTGATTAAGTCCTCGACATCGTGGTTCATCCGATGAGATCATCGAGGAGCATGTGGGAGCCAACATGGGTATCCAGATCCCGCTGTTGGTTATTGACCGGAGATCGTCTCGGTCATGTCTGCATGTCTCCCGAACCCGTAGGGTCTACACACTTAAGGTTCGGTGACGCTAGGGTTGTTAAAGATATTAGTATGCAGCAAACCAAAGGTTGTTCGGAGTCCCGGATGAGATCCCAGACGTCACGAGAGGTTCCGGAGTGGTCCGGAGGTAAAGAATTATATATAGGAAGTGTTGTTTCGACCATCGGGAATGATCTGGGGGTCGCCGGTATTGTACCGGGACCACCAGATGGGTCCCGGGGTCCACCGGGTGGGGCCAACCATCCCGGAGGGACCCGTGGGCTGAAGTGGGGAGGGAACCAGCCCATTGTGGGCTGGTGCGCCCCCCATGGGCCTCCCCCTGCGCCTAGGGTTGGAAACCCTAGGGCAGGGGGCGCACCACATGGCTTGGGGGGCAAGCCTCCCCCCTGGCCGCCGCCCCCCCTGGAGATGGATCTCCAGGGCCGGCGCCCCCCTAGGGGGCCTATATAAAGGGGGGAGGGAGGGAAGCTATACCCTGCAGCCTTGGCGCCTCCCTCTCCCCGTTACACCTCTCCCTCTCTCCGTAGTTGCTTGGCGAAGCCCTGCTGGAACTCTGCTGCATCCACCACCACGCCGTCGTGCTGCTGGATCTTCATCAACCTATCCTTCCCCCTTGCTGGATCAAGAAGGAGGAGACGTTATCCCGATCGTACGTGTGTTGAACGCGGAGGTGCTGTCCGTTCGGCACTAGGTCATCGGTGATTCGGATCATGGCGAGTACGACTCCATCATCCACGTTCTTCTTGAACGCTTCTGTTGCGATCTACAAGTGGTATGTAGATGCTCTCCTATCCCCTCGTTGCTAGAATACTCCATGGATAGATCTTGGTGATGCGTAGAAAAATTTTAATTTCCGCTACGATCCCCAACACTTTTCTTATAGAGCTCTCCCTCGTGGACTTTATAGGCTTTAGATCGCCGCACTATGCAACGTGCCTCGTTTTGGTCCTCTGGGAGTTCCTGCCTAGTAAGGTAGGCTAGGAATGGTTCTGTCCACGGGGCGATGACCGCCATTATTACGTGGGCTGAACGTGTGATTTCGGTGGCAGGGCCTCCGACTATGTCGGATTGTTCGGCGTCGGGTTGTGCGGTTGTGTCCGGACTGTTATCCGAGGGTTCCCCCTCCCATGCCACAGATGGCTTGAATAATCTTTCTAAGAAGATGTTGGGGGGGGGACTGCATCTCGTTTTGCTCCGATGCGTGCCAGGACGTCCGCTGCCTGATTATTTTCTCGGGCTATATGGTGAAACTCCAGTCCCTCGAACCAAACTGACATTTTTAGGACGGCATTGCGATAAGCTGCCATTTTTGGGTCTTTGGCGTCGAAGTCGCCATTTATTTGGGATATCGCGAGGTTTGAGTCCCCGCGTACTTCCAGGCATTGAATGCCCACGGATACTGCCATCCGGAGACCATGTAGAAGGGCCTCGTATTCGGCTGCATTGTTGGAGTCCGTGTACATAATTTGGAGTACATATTAGACTGTGTCTCCTGTAGGGGACGTCCAAACGACGCCAGGCCCCAGTCCGGCCAACATTTTGGAGCCGTCGAAATGCATGATCCAGTCTGAATACGTGCCGTACTTTTTTGGGAGTTTGGCCTCTGTCCATTCGGCGACGAAGTCGGCTAGGACTTGCGATTTAATGGCTCGCCGTGGTTTGTAGGTTATGTCGAACGGGAGGAGCTCTATGGCCCATTTTGCTATCCGGCCCATTGCATCGCGGTTGTTGATAATATCGTTGAGTGGTACTTCCGAGCCTACTGTTATAGAACACTCTTGAAAGTAGTGTCGTAGCTTCCGGGATGCCATAAACACCGCGTATGCAATCTTTTGGTAATGCTGGTACCGTGATTTGCATGGTGTGAGGACAGTGGACACGTAGTAAACCGGCCTTTGAAGGGGGGGTTTGTGTCCGTCCGTTGCCCGCTCGACGACGAGTACTGCGCTAACAACTTGATGAGTTGCGGCAACGTACAATAGCATGGGCTCGCCAGTGTTCGGCGCGGCCAGGACTGAGTTTGTTGCCAGGATGACCTTTATTTCCTTGAGTCCGGCCGTGGCAGCGTCTGTCCACTCGAAGTGTTCGGTGCGCCTAAGGAGGCGGTAAAGGGGCAATGCCTTTTCTCCCAGGCGGGAGATAAAGTGGCTTAAAGCCGCCACGCATCCGGTGAGTTTCTGTATTTGTTTGAGGTCTTTTGGGACATCCAATTGTGACAAAGCTCGGATTTTAGCTGGATTTGCTTCAATTCCTCTACCGGATACAATGAAGCCCAGGAGCTTTTCGGCTGGAACGCCGAAAACGCATTTTTCCGGATTGAGCTTAATGTCGTATTTTCGGAGGTTGTCGAATGTAAGCCTCAAGTTGTCTACTAGAGATTCGACATGTCTTGATTTAACGACCACATCATCTACATACGCCTCCACTGTTTTGCCGATCTGGTTTGCCAGGCATGTTTGAATCATGCGCTGATATGTTGCGCCGGCGTTTTTTAGCCCAAAGGGCATTGTGTTGAAGCAGAATGGGCCGTATGGTGTGATGAATGCTGTTGCGGCTTGGTCTGATTCTGCCATCTTGATTTGATGGTAACCGGAGTATGCATCGAGGAAGCACAGCGAATCGTGTCCTGCAGTGGCATCGATGATTTGATCTATTAGAGGGAGGGGGAAAGGATCCTTTGGGCAAGCCTTATTAAGGTCTTTGAAATCGACACACAGGCGCCAGGATTTGTCCTTCTTTGGTACCATCACCAGGTTTGCTAGCCAGTCCGGGTGTTTTATGTCTCTAATGAATCCGGCCTCCAATAACTTGGCTAGCTCCTCTCCCATAGCCTGTCTCTTTGGTTCGGAGAAACGCCGAAGGGCTTGTTTGACAGGTTTGAATCCTTTCTGGATATTTAGGCTGTGTTCGGCCAACCTGCGTGGGATTCCTGGCATGTCTAAAGGATGTCAAGCGAAAATGTCCCAGTTCTCTCGTAGGAACTCTCGCAGTGCGGCGCCTACATCAGGGTTCAGTCTTGCCCCGATGGAGGCTGTTTTATTGGGGTCCGTTGGGTGGACCTGGAATTTGACTATTTCGTTCGCTGGTTTGAAGGATGTGGATTTGGATCTCTTATCGAGTATCACATCATCCCTATTGACCGTGGATTGCAACGCAGTCAGTTCTTCGGCCGCTAAGGTTTCGGATAGTGCCTCGAGGGCTAATGCGGCTGTCTTGTTCTCGGAGCGGAGTGCTATGTCCGGATCACTAGCGAGAGTGACAATTCCGTTTGGCCCAGGCATCTTAAGCTTCATGTACCCGTAATGGGGTATAGCTTGGAAAACTGTGAAAGCCTCCCGTCCTAGTATAGCGTGATATCCGCTTTTGAACGGGGCCACCTGGAACGTGATCTGTTCGGACCTATAATTATCCGGCGTGCCGAATACCACATCTAGTGTGATCTTTCCGGTGCAGCGCGCTTCCTGACTGGAGATTATTCCTCTAAAGGTTGTGCTGCTTCGCTCAATGCGGTTCCAGTCTATTTCCATCTTTTGGAGGGTTTCCTCGTAAATGAGGTTCAATCCGCTGCCTCCGTCCATGAGTACCTTTGCGAGGCGAGAGCTGTCCACTATGGGACTGAGGACCAATGCGGCTGGTGCTCGGGCTGTTCGAAATTTAGGATCGTCACTCGCGTTGAAGGTGATAGCAGTATTACTCCATGGGTTTATTGTCGCTACTTGATAGACTTCAGTGAGGCTGCGGAGTGTTCTTTTTCGCATGTTATTTGATGCGAAAGTCTCAAAGACTGTGAGAACGGAACTGAAATTCTCGGGCTGGTTTCCTTCGACCTCTGGAATTAGGAGGTCCTCGCCAATTTTGGCCACTTGCCGGAGTATCCAACATGCCCTGAGGCTGTGAGTTGGGGTGGCGTCCTCTGCACTGTGAATGTTGCAGGGTCCATCTAGCCACTTTTCCAGTACGGTTCCATGCCCTCTAAAGGGTTTTGATTTTTCGCTATTTAGTCCGGGTGCCTTACTGTGGTGCACCCTCTTAATTCGGACGGGATTGCTATTCAAGGCCGGATTATCCCAAAATTTTATTTCGGTTTTCCAAGTACTTTCCATCGCACAGTACTTTTGTACTATGGACGTCAGGTCAGCAAAGCGTGTAATATTACGACGACTTACGGCGTTGAGTATTCCCTTGTCCGTGCAGTTACTGCAAAAGATTGAAATTGCGTCTCCCTCGCGGCAGTCCTTTATCCTGTTCATAACTAGGAGGAATCTGGCCCAGTAATCATGTACTGTTTCTTCGGGCATTTGCCTGATTTGGGAAAGATCGCTTAAGATCGGGCGGGCGGGTGTCGTTGAATCTGACACCTCGCCCAGTTTGCTGTTCGGAGGCATATCCGGCGGGCGGGCGGGCCGAAGAACTTCCGAATTCTGAGATCCGGAGTCTTGGATGTTATCCGATTTGCCTGATTTTAAGCTCAGGTCTTGGATTGTATCCTCCCCTCCGCGGATATCTGGCATGGTGGGTTCGGGTATTCGGACGTAGCTAGTCCTTAAGATAGATGAAGGGTCGCCGCCTTGTGTCTCCACCTCAGCAACGTGGTGGGTGACTTGGGGAGAGTTAATTTCTCTTAGATCGGGTTTAAGCCCAACCTGGTCGTAATTTGTAGCGACACCCAGTGCGGCGATGCGATCCAGGAGATCGTTTACAGAAGAGAGCTCCATCGGATCCAATTGCTCGGCGAGTTCTGAGCCGACGTGGAGGTTGCTTTCGATGACCCGGGAGGTCACCGTCGGCGCAAGAGCCGAACAGGCGGTTGCGAGAAAACCACCTAGCCGGAGAGTTTGGCCGACAGCCAAGGCTCCTTTTGTAATGGCCCCGTCTTTAAAGACCGGAAGAGGCATCCTTCCTGATCGCGACGGCACAGAGGAACTCTCAATGAAAGCACCAATGTCGGTGTCAAAACCGGCGGATCTCGGGTAGGGGGTCCCGAACTATGCGTCAAGGTCGGATGGTAACAGGAGACAAGGGGCACTTTATTTTACCCAGGTTCGGGCCCTCTCGATGGAGGTAAAACCCTACTCCTGCTAGATTAATATTGATGATATGGGTAGTACAAGAGTAGATCTACCACGAGATCAAGGAGGCTAAACCCTAGAAGCTAGCCTATGGTATGATTGTGTATGATGATGGTTCGCCTACGGACTACAACCCTCTGGTTTATATAGACATCGGATAGGGTTAGGGTTACACAGAGTCGGTTACAATGGTAGGAGATCTTGAATATCCGCACGCCTAGCTTGCCTTCCACGCCAAGGAAAGATCCCTCCGGACACGGGACGAAGTCTTCAATCTTGTATCTTCATAGTCCTGGAGTCCGGCTGAAGGTATAGTCCGGCTATCCGAACACCCCCTAATCCAGGACTCTCTATCCGGCACATCTTCTGGTAGTGGGGGTAGTTCTGCTTGGAGGTCGACAACACTTCGCTCAGGTAATATACCGGTCTCTGGACAGGTAGAGCTTTGCCTTCCTCCTTGCGCTCTACCACAATGACCGTGCTGACTACTCGGCTGGTGGCGGCGATGTATAGGAGCATGGGCTCCTTAGGAGTCGGAGCCGCCATAACAGGTGGAGTAGTCAACATCTTCTTCAACTGGAAAAAAGCTTCGTCCGCCTTGTGGTTCCAATCAAAAAAGTGGTCTTCTTCATGAGCTGGTATAAGGGGAGAGCTTTCTCGCCCAGCCGGCTGATGAATCGGCTAATGGACGCCAAGCAGCCAGTGAACTTTTGCACGTCCAGCAGTCGGCTGGGTACTTCCATCCTCTCAATGGCCTTGATCTTCACATGGTTGCACTCAATGCCGTGTTCAGAGACCAAGAAGCCGAGGAGCTAGCCGGCTGGTACTCCGAAAACGCACTTCTCAGGGTTGAGCTTGATCTGAAATCGGCGCAGGTTCTCGAAGGTCTCCTTGAGGTCTTCTAGCAGTGTTCCATGCTTTTCCGTCTTCACCACCACATAGTCCACATAAACGTGGGCGTTTCTACCGAGTTGCTTGAGGAGGCACTTCTGCATGCAACGCTGAAAGGTGGCGCCGGCATTCCTCAAGCCGAACGTCATGGTCAGGTAACAGAAGGCTCCAAACGGGGTGATGAAGGCGGTCTTCAGTCGGTCAGCCGGGTTCAGCCTGATCTGGTGATATCCGGAATATGCATCTAAGAAGCTCAACAGCTCGCATCCGGCTGTGGAGTCTATCACCTGATCAATTCTTGGTAAAGCGAACGGGTCCTTGGGGCAGGCTTTGTTGAGGCTATTGTAGTCAATACACATTCGCCACTGCTTGTTCTTCTTCAGCACCAGGACCAGGTTGGCTAGCCATTCTGGAAAGTATACTTCCATAATAAAGCCGACCGCTAGGAGTCCGGCTATCTCTTCTCCAACAACTCTTCTCTTTTCCTCTGACAGGCGGCGCAAGGGCTGCCTGACTAGCTTGACATCAGATCGGACATGTAACTTGTGCTCGGCGAATTCCGTCGATACACCTGGCATGTCTTTAGGGGACCATGCGAAGATGTCCCGATTCTCATGAAGGAAATCGACGAGCTCGCCTTCCTATTAGCTATCAAGGTTTGCACCTATGACAACGTACCTCTCCGGGTGCTCCGGGTCCAAGGGTATCTTCTTTGTCTCTTTGGCCGGCTTGAACGAGCCCTCAGCCTCCGGCTCCTTGGGGTTGGGCGACATCTCCGGCCGCTTGTCGACCATCGCCACAACCCGATCAAGGAGTCGCTTCTCAGCTGCGATCACCAGGGACTCGGCTAGCCGACTGCTTTCTGCCGCACAGGCGGACGACTCTCTGTGTCGCCGGCTATGGTCAGAATCCCCTTGGAACTCGGCATCTTCATCTTGAGGTAGGCGTACTGGGGGACCGCCATGAACTTGGCCAAAGCAGGTCGGCCAAGAAACGCATGGTATGGGCTCTCGAGGTCCACCACTTCAAACCAAACTGGCTCTCGGCGGAAGTGATCTTTGTCTCTGAAGAGGACATCTATCAGGATCTTGCCGATGGGTGAGCAGGAAAGGCCATGAACTATGCCATGGAATACAGTCCGTCTGTTCTAAAGCTGTGTTTGCTTGATTCCTAACTTCTCCATGGTGTCCTTGTACAGGATGTTGATGCTGCTGCCTCCGTCTATCAGAACTCGCGAGAAACGAGCTGCTCGTTTTTCTGTGGCAAAGGTGGCCTCCAAGACCAAGGCATAGGAGTCCGGACTCGGCATCACCTCTGGGTGATCAGCCCTGCTCCAGCTGATAGGCTTTTCGGACCAGTGCATGAACTCCGGTGTCTCTGATGCTACTGCATTCACCTCTTGCTGCTGCAGCCGCCTGCTGCGTCGATCATCAGCCACACTGGTGAACACTACATAGGCTCCGTGCTCTTCTGGGTACTCGTCTTGTACCGCGCCGACTGGCCTGACAGCCGGCTGCTGAGGCGGAGCAGGAGGTTGCTGCCCGGCCGGCGGGGGAGGCAAGAGGCCGTCTCCCTTGGCGATTCTGGTGAGCCAGTGGCACTTCCGGGTGGTGTGATTGGACGGCTTCGCGCCGCTGTGGAACTTGCAAGGACCATCCATAGTCTGCTCGTATGAGAAAGCCGGCAACCAGTTGGGCTTGCCGCCCTTCTGTCGCTTTCGCGGGGGCTGCCCTTTCGGCGGCCGGTCTTCGACCGTCGCCACCTGCCGGCTGCTGGAAGCCGGCTGTGGGGCCTTGCGCTTGTGGTCGGTCTGCTGCTGTCGCCGACTGGTGTCTCCAGCCGGAGTTCTAGGAGCCTGAGGGGCTACTTTGCCAGTCGTACTAACTTGAATCTCCGCCTTCATGGAGGAGTCGGCTGTGGCATACTCGTCTGCTATGATCAGCAACTCGTCGAGGGTTTCTGGCTCGTCGCAGAGGAGCTTGTGCTTGAGGAGGGTGCCTTCTTTGCACCCGGCGGTGAAGTACTCGATTGCCTCCACCTCGTCCACGCCCTCGCAGGAGTTCCAAAACTCGGCCCAACGCGTGAGGTAGTCGCGGGTCGACTCGTTGGGGCCTTGCACGCACAGGAAAAGCTGACGAGGCTTGGGAGGTCGCTTGTATGTGCTTGTGAAGTTGCGGACGAAGGCGTCGGTGAAGTCGACCCAGCTGTTGATGCTGCGGGGCTTCAAGCTGTTCAGCCACTTCCGAGCCGTCCCCTGGAGCATGAGTGGAACGTACTTCACGGCAACTCGCTTGTTGCCGTTTGCTATGCTGACGGCTGTGGAGTAGTCAACTAGCCAATCCTCCGGCTTCACAGAGCCGGTGTATTTGGGCGTATCTCTTGGGAGCGTGAACCCTATGGGAAAGGGCTCGTCTCGGATGCGAGGACCGAAACACGGCGGGCCCATCTCGTCCTCTTCTTCCAGCGCCAGGGATCGGTGAAGTCGGTCGATCCGGTGGCGAGCGTCGTTTTCTCCGACTCCCTCTCGGCGGCCAAGGCGGTCGCCGAGAGTCGGATGTTCAACTGGCGACAGGGAGACTCGACTTTCCTTGCGCGGGGGAGGAGGCGGACAGTCGTCCCGCCGTTCCACTGCTCTTAGGCGGCCGTCTTGATCACGTTCGATGATGATGTGTGTCCGACTGCGGCTGGCAGCCGGCTCCTTATCTTTTCTTCCGCGGCTCCCACCAGTCGGCGTCCGAGACGTCGCGCCTTGGTCTCGGCGGGGAGGTGGGCCGTCATTCTACCGTTGCGGCGCATTTGTGCGGCTGCCGGCCTCGTTCTGCTCGGCAGCCGCATCGAGGAGTCGCTGGATGCGCTCCGTCATTAGGCGACGTTCTTCGCCCTCGAAATTGTCCAGCTCGTCAGCCGCCGCCTGGGCGGCTCGGATGTTCTCCGCAGACGTGGCATATACGGGGCGATTTGCCCCAAACAGGTTGGCGATGGCAACGCCGCGCTGCTGGACCGTGCCAAGGCGGTTGGGCCCAGGTGGAGCCAGCGAGCCGCCCACAGCGCGATCCATCTCACGCTGGTAGGTCTCTGGCAGGCGTCTCATGCTAGCCAGCTTCTTCGCGCCTTCGACGAGCTGGAGGCGGGGCGCCTCCAGCGTCTCGGCGTCGGCGTCTTCGGGAATGGGCGCGGTTAGGTCTTGTAGCGTCGCATCAAGCGGGTCGTGAGCTCCTCCGCCGGAGTGCTCGCCTTGACCGATGACGAGCACCTCTGTGACAGTGCTTCCGCCGCTTTCCGCGCGAGGGAGCGGCTCGTCGTAGACCACTACGTTGGTGGGGAACGCGTCGAGCGACGCAGTGTCGGAGTCGACCAGCATCGGGTCGGTGGAGCCTACGGACTCCAAGTCCGCAGCTGGCTCGCTCGCGACGTGGAGTTGATCGAGGAGGCCCGCGAGGAGGCTCTCGGGACCGCCTGTGCCCGCGTCGGAGGCAGGCTCGTCGGAGAGGCGAACTTCACCGACAAGCTCGGCGAGGCGGCTAGCCGCGTAGGCGATTTCGGCACCATGCAGCACATCGGCGCAGGCTCCGTCTGGCGTGCCGGGCTGGCTACGCTCGCTAGGGAGGAAAAGGGTTCCCGTCCAGAGCAGGTCTCCCGACGACGGTGCACCTCGCCCCACGGTGGGCGCCAAATGTCGGGGGTTGGGTGCGACATATGCCAAAGGATGGCTTATCATGGTGGGAGCGAGTAGAACGTCGTCGGTGCCTGGAAACGGGATAAGGCGAAGGCATGCACGCCGGCAAATCTTACCCAGCTTCAGGGCTCTCCGTGGAGATAACACCCCTACTGCTGCTCTGCGGGGTCTCCGCATGATCACTATGGCAAAGTGTGTACAAGGTTGCTCCTTGAGCTGTTTCTTGGAGGTAGGAGAAGGCAGGGCTAGCTCTCTCCTTCCTATATGATCTGGTCTAGTGCTTATGGATTCGAACCCTTTGCATGGTGCCCTGAGGGGTTTATATAGGCCTAACCCCCAGGGGTACAATGGTAATCTGGCTGGGCGCGGGGCTCAGCCGTCTGTCTCTCTGGCCGCCGTCTTCTCCGCCGACTGCCGGGGCCCGCCGACTGGTGGGCCCCACCGACTGGCCTAGTGTGGGGCCAACAGGCCGTATCCGCCGCGGGCGGGTCTTGCCGGCTGCGGATTACTGTAGCCGTGCTTCTATATGACGCGGGCTTGGTCATGGGATTGTGGCAACAGCCCCGCCGCTTGGCGGGCGATCACTGTTGCCATTCCCCGCCGTGTCTGGTTAATGGCGCGTGGGGCCCGTGGTAGGGACTGGCCGACTCTTGGGGCCCGACTCTCAACGGGTCCGACTTGTGGTGCTCTCGTCGTCTTCTGTATTCCCGCTGACTGGTGGGACCCGCCGTCCATGGGTCGTACCGGCCGGGCGTCGTGGGTACAGGACTCCGCCCACTAGGGCTGACGTCAGGGCTGGCATGGCAACAGTGCTGCGCCGGACGGAGATCTCCGAAGGTGCGGCGCACTGTGGCCATGCCTCCCTTGGAAAGGGGCGGGAGTGGACCTTACTGTGGCCACTCCCCGTCCCGTCCCTCCTTATGAGGGCAGGGGGTCGGTTGGTGTTGCGGGCCGACTCCCCATGGTCGGCTTCTCTAGAAGTCGCCAGATTGGAGTCGGCTCGTCGTGAAGTCGTTGCTGGGACTCAGCCGTGAGTGGGCAGTCGGCTGCCGTGCCGCCGACTCCCAGAAGGCGGCTCTTCGTCCTGGGGTCTTGAGGGGCGCAGCCTGTCCCGATGTCTTGAAAGGTTCAGGGGCTCGGGTTAGCCTACCCGTGGCCCATTACTCCGACACCTCCCCCGCACCGCCGCCCAACCCCTCCCTCTTCCTCTCCCGAGCGCCGCCGCCCAGCCCCTCCCTCTCCCTCTTCCCCCTCTCCCGATGGCAAAGCGTTTCCCCGGAGACGAGGCGGCGGCCAACGGCTTCGGTCGCCGTTCGCTCCGCGAACAGGAGTCCTTGCTCCTGTTCCAGGCAAACATCCCGGCGCCGCCGGACATGCGCGCCGGGCCGACGGGCTGGAAGCTCAGTGACGGGGGGGGGGGGGAGGGGGTGCCCATTCCCCTGCTGCCCGATGCCGTCGCCAAGCTCGAATACTTTGCCGAGGAGGTCGACGTCGTGCGTGCCTCCCTCACCGACGCCCAGCTCTCCCTCCCCCAGTACGCCGCCGACAACCACGTGGCTTGGGCGGCGTACTTCGAGCGCCGCCAGCAGCAGCGGTTGGCGTCCACCAACGGCGCACCGGTAGTCGGCGGCCAGAAAAACAGCGAGGGGCGCCACCTATGGTGGGGCGTCCCCGGCCGCACACTCGAGGGCGTGCTGACGTACCTCGAGGGCGGCAATGACCCGCCGTTGGCGTACCCCCCGGCGCACCACCGACGCGCCGGGCCATGGGCACCAAGGAGGTTCAGGTCCTCCTCTTCTTCTTCTTCCTCGCGATCTTCCTCGTACTCCTCCGGTACTTCGGCCCTTCTCGGAGTCAAGGCCGAGCCCGCGGTGGAGACGCCGCTCGGCCGGCGCACTCCCAGCGCCGACATCGTCATCAACGAGGGCGGCCGGCGCGCCTCCTCGTTGGCTCCTCCTCCGCGCTTCGTCAAGCTAAAGACGGAGCCAGGGTTCGCGCCGGTGAAGACGGAGCCGGGCTCGCGCCGGTGAAGAAGGAGCCGGCCGCGCCGGTGAAAACGGAGCTCGACGACGACGACGCGGCCCTGGAATGGGCGCGTAAGGACTCCATAGCGATGGAGAAGGAGCGCCTGGAGAAGGCGATGGAGCGCCAGTGCGCCGCCCTGCCCCGCTTCGCGGAGCGCCGACGCGGCCGCGACGAAGGCGGAGTCGTCGTCATCTACGACAGCGACGACGACGACGCGCCGCCACCAGTCTGCCATGGTGACGCCGGGCAGGGGTCCAGCAGGGGCGCCCGCTCCAAGGAGGAGAAGGCCGGCGATGGCGGCGACTTCAGCCAGTTTTTTTAGATTAGTTTATATATGTGCTATGTAATGAAAATCGGCGAACTTTGTCGAAATATATGCCCAACTTGACCGAAATTTGTCGTGTTTAGCCGAACTTCGCCGAACTTTGCCGAAATTTGCTATACTTCTTTTATTTAAAACGCGCCTGGGGGCGGCCCTGGGGCCGGCGGCTGGGGACCAACTCACCTCCAGGCCCAATTTTTGCGCCGGCTCACCCTCAGGCGACGATTTTAGGCACCCCTGAGGGGCCAACGGCTGAAGATGCTCTAAGCACGTACATGGCTGTCACCTGCCGTCACCGATTCTGAGACCACGCCATCGAGCCACAAGGAAAAAGTATAGAAAAAGAACCAATTCAGACGAAGAATTACGCGAACCGTGACCGGTGGAAGACGAATTTTGCCTACTTTCAAGATTTCCGTACTCACACTTAGATCCTAGGAGCCTCCGGTGAGGCTCTATCAAATTACCTTTGCACGTCATTTACCTTAGGCCCTATCTACCTCCTAGGAATCACCGTTGACTGCCTGGAAGAAGGAAAAACAAGAGTGCGGAAGAGGGAGCAGAGACACTTCCACGTGGGATCTAGTTCATTTGAGTAGTTGAGTTATGTTACTAGTCTATGTTACTACCTTCATAGTGCATAGTATCATATGTGGTCTCATTTATTGCCATGCATGACACATAGTAGTATCACATTTAGTATGTTACGGTATCTACCTATGTTACTATAACCATCTTTCTCTTCTTTAATTGTCTGCCACATAAACATGTTTGCGAGTTCCAAGTACATGATACTACTTATGTTACCCCCACTATGGCCAGCCTTAAGAGTTTGGTCAGCTGCACATTTTTTTAACTTCTGAAATTTGGGAGTGAACTGCAAAAAAGTACCAAAAATGTGTGTGGCTTATATAAAAAACACCATTTCACTAACAGTTTGTTGAAACAGCCATTTTTTCCGATGCCGAAAGCACTAAACGCTCGGTTGATCTCGTTTTGATGCGAAATCTGAAAAGGGGCCCAGCAGCTAGTGTCGAGATGGCAACAAAAACTCACACTGTTTGACTATACTCCGCATATTAGCTTTGGCCTAAGTGAAATTTTATAAAGTTTGACCAAGTTTATTGAAAACAATCTAAACTTTTACTATAACAAATATATATGGAATGCAAATATATTGAATGATGATTCTAACGGTATTGATTTCATATTGTGGGTGTCAATATTTTTTTTATAAATTTGGTCAAAGTTTACAAAAAAGATTGAATATTCAATGTTTAGAATGACTAGAGACAAAGCTAATATGTGAAGTAAAAGAAATGGAGGGGTATGTAACAACGAAGAAACTAAAATCCGAAAGCCGTGAAATAAAATCTAGAAGTTTTTTTTACAGCATTCATAGACTTGTATACGGAGCCACATAAACTCAAATCAAAATTCGATCAATGCATAAACTCAAGCAACAAGAAAGGTACTAGTACACAACATATACTTGAAGTTTATACTATTGGGAATCACTGGCATTCGTTCTCTATAACCTCTATATGGCAACTAATCGTGGGGAGATATAGGTTGCTGGTAGCGCGCGGGACAGCCGATGAGTACGGCCGCGGCAGCACTAACATGCGAGCACAAGGCATCTGATCCAGATCATAAATAACACAAATTTAGTACTCCCTCTGTAAACTAATACAAGAGAGTTTAGATCACTAAAATAAACTCTCTTATATTAGTTTACAGGAGTAGATCGACCGATCGACATGATGCATGCACTTGGTCAATCGTGTTGGACGTGATGTGCGTGTGTGCGTGTTTGTTTGTGTGTGTCTACGTTATCTCTCTGACTATCTCCCTTGGAAGTCACTCAGAGACACATGCTTGGTTTCCTCAGGAAAGTTTCCTGGTTCGGCAGGTGCAAATAACAGTCGCTTGTGCAATAGAAACTTGCTCCTTTTTTTCTGTGCAAAAAAAAAAAGTGCTGAAACTTGTCGGGGTCGTAGACTTGGAGTGTTGGTACGTACAAACATTAACACGCCAAGTGTTGGAAACGTGTGAAACTTGGAGTAGCTTGCAAGCATGCAGCATGCTGCATGCGTGGATCATCTCCCCGGCCGCCTCGTAACATTGATCTTCTTGGCTTGTTCATCAATGGGCAGATATATGTCAATCAGTCAATGCGCGGATATATGTCAATGTCCGGCCGTTCGAACTGCGTACGTAGCAAGAAACCCACACGCACGCACAGCCGACCTGTAGCTGTCTAACGTACATACGAGTACTTCGGTTGTGCATAGCTGTGAAAACATGCGGTACAGCAGCCAGCACGAAACTGGTTGCTCTCTTCTCCGCTGCAGATTATAATGTCCGAAAGCCACGTCTTGCTTTAGGTTAAAGAGAAGGCGTGATCTTCAATTCGATTGTTTTTTCAGCTCCTTTTTGTCCCATGCCTCATCGGCATTTTGCTACTGGAAGTTTGCTCGGAGGAATTTAATTACGTCGCTGTTGAGGAAAAGCAGGTGGATCACTTACTAGAGCAAGAGCAAAAGTTAGTGCTAAAGAATAGTCGTTCCCATGGCCACTCTGGACAGATGCATATTCTGCAGCGAGCTACGTCGTGAGGAGCACCGTGGGAGAATGGAGGTGCAAAAAGTGCCGGTGAAGATCATGGCCCGGTCGGCGCATGTATAGGACCGCATGAAGCACGCCTCTCCCGCCACAGTCCCAGGTCTCTCTCGGCAGTGCTGCTGTACCGCACCGCACCTGCCTGGTCCAACGGCGGAGAAGGCAACTTTGGCCACCCCAAGTCCCAACCCAGCAAGTTCGTCAAACACTGCTGCACTAATCCATTTCCACCAAAAACATGAATAAAAATATCGCTCTAATCAGATCAGATTGCCCTTGTTGCCGACCCATGATCAAGCCTTTACCACGACGGCCATGCGTGGTTTTCGATATCAACGAAAACGTACGCGCTCGCGCACACGGCACGCGACGCGGGCAGGAATGTTTAGAGTGCTAGAGGAGCATGCAACCGCCAGATGCAAAACCAAGGGCTGAGTTTGTTCTGATGCACATGCACCCGGTTTTTCCCGATAAAACATGCACCCCAGTTTGGCAAATTTTCGTGTTTTGGATTAGAGTTGTGTCGAATATTGTGTACAAGATATGTTACGGTTGGACTATGAGTTGTATTGTGTTTATATAGGATGTGGAGTCATGTCCTAGTAGGACACATGTATCCTAGGCCTCTTATATATAGTGGGGGTAGACACACGATATAACCTATACCAACATAATAGCACCGGAACGCAAGGGAAGCCGGCGGCATGTACCGGTGTCCAGGGAGACCGGGTGCAGTATTGTAGCGGTGTTATGAAGAGGAGCGTCCATAGTCAGGCCCCGGGGATGTAGCAATATCGGTGAACCTCGTTAACAAATTTCGGTGTCGTGCTTGTGTGATTGCTTTGATCCTCGGATGATCGAAGGTGGCCTCGGATTTATTCTAACATTTTGGCCCTTTTGAAGAAGTTGTTCGAGATCTAATCTAGTTTGCAAAAAAATCGAGATCTAACCATTTTCCTACCGCCGAGGTCCATGGCGGTAGGGTTGCACGCCCTACCGCAAAAAAAATAAGTTCCAGACACAGTGCATGTGCGCACCTACCGCCGGGCACCTTGGCCGTAGGGTTACACATGCTACCACCATCTCGTGTGGCGGTAGGGTTGCGTTGCGCTAATGTGGTCAAGTTCCTTACCGTCAGAGGCCTTGGCGGTAGGCTGCTATACCCTACCGCCATACCCCTTGGCGGTAGGAAAAGAGTCAGTTCTCGATATTTTTACAAACTAGAGTCAGATCTCGAACAACTTCTTCAAAAGGGTCAAAACATGAAATTTAGCCCCCCAGTTTACCGTCTGCCTAGCCGACCCATGGTTGGCGAGAATCTTCCACCGGGGTTAGTTAGTAGCTCTAGTCAGGACCGGCCAAATTAAAAGATGACTACCCGACCTAGCTGTCTAGCGTGTCAGATCAAATGTCTAAAATGCAGAGGGGCACACAACAAAGTCTCGCAAGTTTTTAACTCGAGAAGAGAAGAAAGGTGGCGAGTGATGATGACGGGGTGGAAGACGGCGGGCACGTCGTGACAAACAAACGCGGACGAGACGTCGCAGTGAGAGACCAGCCGCAACGATTTTGATCACTGGGCAAACGCGGATAGGACCAAATGGTCGCTCGCTTTGCTGGGTATGGGATTCTAGGAAGAAGAAGTGCGGCCTTTGGGTGCTCCAGAAGCCGGATTTAGATATCGGGATTGCTAAATCTCAGTCGACTGAGATTCAACAAAGACTCAGTCGATGCTATATTGGTGATATCTTACGTGCAGATTCGTGCAAATTTTCTTTTTGATTTTTTTTCTTCCTTTTCATATGTTGTGTCACTTAACCGAGACTTGATTAAGTCTTAGTTGATTGAGATCTAACCATACCCTTCAGACATACCTGCTGTAGTGGATCACGATCGGCAGGACGTGATCCAGCTAAAGCTAGCGCGTACTCGTTTTAGATGGTCTTGCTCGCCCAGCTAGCAAGAAAAGATGTCCCACATAGTATTGCAACAGAATTTTTTTCCCGTTCCCGGCGGTCTGGCCACTTGCACGGTGAAATTCACATCTTCTTTCAGTGCAACACATATGTGTTTTTTGTTATTGTTGAGGACGCAACGGATATATGTTGATGTAATGGCGATTGACCCACGCAGGCATCACACGTCCATTCCAGCGCAGAAACGGACGACACAGACAACGAATGGATCCAAAAACTTTTGTGCGGCGAGCACTACGATATGACATGAACCCTAGCTAGCGGAGTCATTTTCTTTGGATATAGTACGAGTGAGCAATGCAGTTCTCGCGATAAGGCCACCCCTTTGAGCACTCCAATAGTCACATTCTATCATAATTAAATTGGTTGACAAAGCTCCTATACGTTGTTCTCGATCGATCGCCGCCAGACAGGAACCAGAGTTGTGAGTAGATGTGAGCACGAAGGAGAGATAGTACCAATCATCCAGCAGCTATTCCAATTGGAGCGACCAAGAGAATCTCTTCACCACACGCAACTCTGTTTCATTAGCAGCCTTAAGCCGGTACGTACGGCAGCCCGCAGTGTCCGTCTGACTGCTAGAAGGTCGTCGTGCACCGTCTCACTGACAGCGAGTTGGACGGTGCACATGCGTGCTCTTCTCCTCCCACCTTAGCTGCCGCTCGCGCATATCTTATCAGACCGATCGGGACGTCTACTATGTGCTGCAGTCTGCTTCCCATGAGGAAGAGACGGTCTTGGTTTGTACAGCCATTGTTTTGTGCTCGGTCAGCGCAAATTTCCCATGGAAATCTTGAATGCTGTGTTTTGCTCAAAGGAGCAGACAGGACCGGCTAGCATACCGTTAGTCCATCATCGCTCTGTATGGCGACCCGATCGAGCGGACGGCCCGGCGTCGCCTAACCCTAGACGACAGCGGCGGCATCCCTCACAGCGCCGCACCCCCCCCCCCCCCTCTCCCGCTCCTCCCCTCCTCCTCGTCGGCGGCGGCGACCACCAGGCAAAGCCTCTGTCATGACGGCGGTGACGGGTCCTCCTCTCGTGGCCTCGGAAAGCGCAGATTTACTCTCAGAGAAGGTGTGAATGAGATATTTTATGAAATTCATCAAACTCTGGTGAATTTGATGAAGATCGGAATGAAGAAATAGAAACGCAAACAGAACTAAACTCTCAATACAGGTACATGGCCGCACACGGCCGCCGTCACGAATGATTGCATGGCGAGACGAACGTGCATGATGCAGCCGCCAGATGCAAACCAACGGCTCAGTTCGTTCCCATGCACCTCTGCTATTTTTTTAGGATAGCATCCTCCCGTTGTTCATGAATAAGAGACGTGGTTTTGTAGTTCAAATTATATAGTAGAACATGCAGCCCAGACCAACCGATGGTTTGCAAGAATCTTTAGCTGGCTGCACTGGCAGTAGCTCTTGCCCGGATCGGCCAAATTTTAGAGATAGCGAAAGTCTCCGAGTTTCTAAGAGCATCTACAGCCGGATCTCTCAGACTCGCCTCATACGTTTGGATGGGCGCCCGATCACTGTCCAGTCACTTTTTTTTATCCAGACGGGTTCTTAAACAACCCTCAAACGTCCGGACTGACCGGCATCTTTGATATCCAGTCTAAATATGGGGCGGATATGAGGGCGTCCCGGCACGCCCGCCACGTCGGTCTGACGGCGGGGTCTTGACGGACGCCGCGTCCGTCGCCGCGTGGTGTCGCTCCGACTCGTCGCCTAAAACCAAATCCGGCCGGCGTCCCGCAACCCTAACCCATCCCCTCCCCCATCTCTGCGTCGCCAGTCCAAGCCCATCCACCTCCTCCCTCTCCCACTTCGGCGCTCTGCCCACGGACGGACGCTGCGCCCACGCTCGGGCACTCCGCCTTGATCCGGAGCAAGATCACCTACTACGCCATGCTGACGCCGGAGCGCCGCTACGAGATCCAGCAGGAGATCCGGGCAAGACAAGCCGCGCGCGCCGCCCGCATCGCTGTCGGCTGCCTCCGGACTCATCGGAGCCTGAGGAGGAGGAGAAGCAGCCGGGGGAAGAGGAGGAGGAGGAGATGGCTCCGATGGAGGTGGAGGAGGTGGAGGAGGCGGAGGAGCCGGACCAGCAGCTGCCAGCCTTCAACATGTAAAAGGCGGAGGCGGAGTTCGCCGTCGCCGAGTCCGACGATATGGCCGAGCAGCAGGCCATCCTAGAGTCCATCCAGCATGAGGGCTATGTGAAGGCCAACCGGACGTTCCTCCGGCTGGAGCAGGTGGAGTACGATGCGCTTTTCACAGGACTCGACGGGGAGGAGGCCGGAGGAGTCGGAGCTGCAGGCTCCCCCCATGATCGTCGTGATCTTCGACGATGAGTTGCTAGGATCGACGTAGTACGGGTTCTACTTCCTTTTACATGTCTTTGTAATGATGTAAGAATCAAGTATGAGATGTCCGGATGCAACATGTAAAATTTAAGATGTGTCCGATCACTGTCTGTGGACGCGGGCGCGTCCGCTGGCGTTAAAAGGGCCGGATTTGCATATGTGACTGTAGATGTTCCAACTCCGTCGGCATACCTCTGCCACGTGGCATCCAGTGGTGCTCCTGGTGGCAGGGCTATGCCTACGGCTTTGCCGTCGGCATAGCTCTGCCACGTGTCGTTCCCTGGCTCCTCCTGGCGACAGGGCTATGCCTACGGCGAAGCCGTCGGCATAGATGGTGCGGATCGATGACGTGGCATCTATGCCGACGGCAGCCGTCGGCATAGGCCTTGGTCGGTGCGCCTTGGATCAATGACGTGGCGTTCGTATCTATGCCGACGGCCGCCCGTCCCCGCCGTCGGCATAGATCTGACGCCGTTAGCCGCCTGTCAAGGGCGTGGTCGCTGGGCCCGCAGCTATGCCGACAGCCGGTATATGCCGACGGCAGCTGTAGGCATAGATTCGTCTATGCCGACAGCCGTTCTTTGCCGACGAGGGCCGTCTGCGTACACTGGGATAGCCCGACGGCTGTTGTACGCCGACGGCCTGGGGCCAGCTGTCGGCATAGTCTGGATTAGGCCGACGATAGCCAACGATAGACGTCGGCATACTTGCGGCCGTCGGCATCCAGCCCTGTTCCGGTAGTGCACGTGCTCATGTTTTCTATTAAAAAAATTAATCGTTCTCGCAATTTTGTTAAAGCTAAAGATCGCATGATTTGGACAATGATACAGCGGTCGGTGTCGGCCCTTCGAGATACGGCGGTTGGTGTCAATGGAAATCGCAAGCGGATGCCTGCGCGAGCCATTAGTGCAATCACTGTCACGTGGTACATGTGTACGACTGCGAGGTACATACACAAGTTCTCCGGCGAGAATCGGACGAACTTTTCTTTGATTTCTCATTGTCCCGAGACACTTCCATGCTACTACTCGTCGTCCCGATCCTTAGTCGGATGAAGTTTGCCTGCTTTCTTGAATCCTTACTCACATTTAGGGTGTGTTTGGTTCACATCATGTCTTGCTTGCCTGGCAAAATGTAACTCCTGAACATAGTCTGGAATTTAAAAGATTTGTGCCTGCCAAGGCATCCGGTGTTTGGATGGAAACCTGGCCCGGGGATATGCCCCACTTGAAAAAAGCAGCAGAATTAGTGCCAGATGGCTATGAGCCGATGCCCAGGCGACTAGTTTCTAACAACTGGTTCAGGCTAAGCAACGTGCCTGGGTTATGCATCAGTCTAACCTAGGGAGTTGGTTCACCAGGCCAGGCTACCTAGGAATACTCTGGACAGCAACCAAACACGCTGCAGCCAGTTTCCAGGCAGGATTCAGGCCAAGCGCGTCGGAGCGAGGACACAAACCAAACTAGCCCTTAGAGCCTAGGAGCCTCCGGCGAGGCTCTATCAAATTGCTTTTGCGTGTCATTTACCTTAGGCCTTATCTACCTCCTAGACATCATCTATTGCCTACGAATCCACCTTGACTGCGTGGAAGAAGGAAAGAGAGGAAAGCAGAAGAGGAAGAGGGAGATACATTTCCAGATGGGACCAAGTTTATCGAAAACAATCTAAACTTTCACAATAATAAATATACATGGTATGCAAATATATTGAATGATGATTCTAATGATATTGATTTGATGTTGTGGATGTTAATAATTTTTTGTATAAACTTGGACAAAGTTTACAAATTTGACTAGAGATAAAGCTAATATGCGAAGTAACTAGAAACGGAGGGCGTATCTAACAACGAAGAAACTGAAACCCAAAAGCCGTGAAATAAAATCTACTCCCTCAGTCCCATAATGTAAGACGTCTTTTGCTACTAGTATAGTGTCAAAAAACGTCTTACATTATGGGACGGAGGGAGTAGAAGTTTTTCTACAACATTGATACATGATGTGTATACAGCGCCATAGAAATTCAAATCAAAACTCGATCGATGCATAAACCCAAGCAACAAGAAAGGTGCTAGTACACAACATATAGTTGAACTTTGTACTCTATTTGAAATCACTGGCTTTTGTTATCCACGGCCTCGAGTGAATTGCAGAAAACATTGACATTGAAGGCTATGGTTGCAGAAACCACACTTCTATAGTTTTGTGCCAAAAAGCACTAATTCCGAACCTAATTTTTTTGCAAAAAACACTAGTCGATGGCTTAGGCCATTTTGAGCACAATTATGACATGTGGGTCCCGCTGGACAGGATGGCGTGGCAAACTAAAAAGCCAAGGACATCCGGATACAATTTTGTTTTACATAATGACCCCTGAAAAAACGCAATCGGGTCCTTGCTGTTGGGGAACGTAGTAATTTCAAAAAAAATCCTACGCACACGCAAGATCATGGTGATGCATAGCAACGAGAGGGGAGAGTGTTGTCTACGTACCCTCGTAGACCGTAAGCGGAAGCGTTATATGAACGCGATTGATATAGTCGTACGTCTTCACGATCCGACCGATCCAAGCACCGAAAGCACGGCACCTCCGAGTTCTGCACACGTTCGGCTCGGTGACGTCCTCGCCTCCTCGATCCAGCAAGAGGGGCGAAGTAGTAGATGAGTTCCGGCAGCACGACGGCGTGGTGACGGTGTTGGTGAAGAACAATCTTCGCAGGGCTTCGCCTAAGCACTACGAAAACTATGACGGAGGATAAACTAGAGGAAACGGGGTTGCCGGCACACGGCTTGGTGTTTCTTGATGTGTCTTGGGTGCTAGCCCTACCCCTCTATTTATATGTTGAGCCTTGGGGTCGAAACTTGGAGTAAAAGCCTCTACAAAGTCGGTTTTACCCGAAAGGCAAGAGTCCTTCTCGGACTCCAGGGCCAGACGCCAGGGTTCCCGGCGTCTGGGCCCAGACGCCAGGGACCCTGGCGTCTGGCCTCTGGACTCCGCAAAACTTCCTTTTGCACTTTCCAAAAACCTCGTGGGCTTTCCCCTTTGGCCCAGATAAAGTGTTCTCGTGCCCAAACATTTCGGGAAACATTCGGAACCCCTTCCGATGGATTCCAGAACCTTTCTGGAGATCAAACACTACTATCCACATATCAATCTTTACTTCCGGACCATTCCGGAGTTCCTCGTCATATCCGTGATCTCATCCAAAACTCCGAACAACATTCGGTCACCAACATACATAACTCATAGTACTATATCGTCAATGAACGTTAAGCGTGCGGACCCTACGGGTTCAAGAACTATGTAGACATGACCTAGAACCATTCTCGGTCAATAACCAATAGCGGAACCTGGATGCTCATATTGTCTCCCACATATTCTACGAAGATCTTTTATCGGTCAGACCGCATAACAACATACGTTGTTCCCTTTGTCATCGGTATGTTACTTGCCCGAGATTCGATCGTCTGTATCCAATACCTAGTTCAATCTCGTTACCGGCAAGTCTCTTTACTCGTTCCGTAATACATCATCTCGCAACTAACTCATTAGCTGCAATGCTTGCAAGGCTTAAGTGATGTGCATTACCGAGAGGGCCCAGAGATACCTCTCCGACACTCGGAGTGACAAATCCTAATCTCGAAATACGCCAACCCAACAAGTACCTTCGGAGACACCTGTAGAGCACCTTTATAATCACCCAGTTACGTTGTGACGTTTGGTAGCACACAAAGTGTTCCTCCGATAAACGGGAGTTGCATAATCTCATAGTCATAGGAATATGTATTAGTCATGAAGAAAGCAATAGCAACAAACTAAACGATCAAGTGCTAAGCTAACGGAATGGGTCAAGTCAATCAGATCATTCACCTAATGATGTGATCTCATTAATCAAATAACAACTCTTTGTCTATGGTTAGGAAACAGAACCATCTTTGATTAACGAGCTAGTCAAGTAGAGGCATACTAGTGACACTCTGTTTGTTTATGTATTCACACATGTATTATGTTTCCGATTAATACAATTCTAGCATGAATAATAAACATTTATCATGATATAAGGAAATATATAATAACTTTATTATTGCCTCTAGGGCATATTTCCTTCAGTCTCTCACTTGCACTAGAGTCAATAATCTAGTTCACATCGCCATGTGATTTAACAGCAATAGTTCACATCACCATGTGATTAACACCCATAGTTCACATCATCATGTGACCAACACCCAAAGGGTTTACTAGATTCAGTAATCTAGTTCACATCGCTATGTGATTAACACCCAAAGAGTACTAAGGTGTGATCATGTTTTGCTTGTGAGAGAATCTTAGTCAACGGGTCTTTCACATTCATATCCGTTATGTATTTTGCAATTTTCTATGTCTACAATGCTCTGCACGGAGCTACTCTAGCTAATTGCTCCCACTTTTAATATGTATCTAGATCCAGACTTAGAGTCATCCAGATCAGTGTCAAAACTTGCATCGACGTAACCCTTTACGGCGAACCTTTTTGTCACCTCCATAATCGAGAAACATATCCTTATTCCACTAAGGATAATTTTGACCGCTGTCCAGTGATCTACTCCTAGATCACTATTGTACTCCCATGCTAAAATCAGTGTAGGGTATACAATAGATCTGGTACACAGCATGGCATACTTTATAGAACCTATGGCCAAGGCATAGGGAATGACTTTCATTCTCTTTCTATCTTCTGCCGTGGTCGAGTTTTGAGTCTTACTCAATTTCACACCTTGTAACACAGGCAATAACTCTTTCTTTGACTGTTCCATTTTGAACTACTTCAAAATCTTGTCAAGGTATGTACTCATTGAAAAAAACTTATCAAGCGTCTTGATCTATCTCTATAGATCTTGATGCTCAATATGTAAGCAGCTTCACCGAAGTCTTTCTTTGAAAAACTCCTTACAAATACTCCTTTATGCTTTACAGAATAATTCTACATTATTTCCGATCAACAATATGTCATTCACATATACTTATCAGAAATGTTGTAGTGCTCCCACTCACTTTCTTGTAAATACAAGCTTCATCGCAAGTCTGTATAAAACTATATGCTTTCATCAACTTATCAAAGCGTGTATTCCAACTCCGAGATGCTTGCACCAGTCCATAGATGGATCGCTGGAGCTTGCAGATTTTGTTAGCACCTTTAGGATTGACAAAACCTTCTAGTTGCATCATATACAACTCTTCTTCCAGAAATCCATTCAGGAACGCAGTTTTGACATCCATTTGCCAAATTTCATAATCATAAAATGCGGCAATTGCTAACATGATTCGGACAGACTTAAGCATCGCTACGGGTGAGAAGGTCTCATCGTAGTCAATCCCTTAAACTTGTCGAAAACCTTTTGCAACAAGTCGAGCTTTGTAGACAGTAACATTACCGTCAGCGTCAGTCTTCTTCTTGAAGATCCATTTATTCTCAATTGCTTGCCGATCATCGGGCAAGTCAACCAAAGTCCATACTTTGTTCTCATACATGGATCCCATCTCAGATTTCATGGCTTCAAGCCATTTTGCGGAATCTGGGCTCACCATCGCTTTTTCATAGTTCGTAGGTTCATCATGATCTAGTAGCATGACTTCCAGAATAGGATTGCCGTACCACTCTGGTGCGGATCTTACTCTGTTTGATCTACGAGGTTCTGTAGTAACTTGATCTAAAGTTCTATGATCATCATCATCAACTTCCTCACTAATTGGTTCAGACGTCACAGAAACCGGTTCCTGTGATGTGCTATTTTCCAATAAGGGAGCAGGTACAGTTACCTCATTAAGTTCTACTTTCCTCCCACTCACTTCTTTCGAGAGAAACTCTTTCTCAAGAAAGTTTCCGAATTTAGCAACAAAAGTCTTGCCTTCGGATCTGTGATAGAAGGTGTATCCAACAGTCTCCTTTGGATATCCTATGAAGACACATTTCTCCGATTTGGGTTCGAGCTTATCAGGTTGAACCTTTTTCATATAAGCATCACAACCCCAAACTTTAAAAAACGACAACTTTGGTTTCTTGCTAAACCACAGTTCATATAGTGTCGTCTCAACGGATTTAGATGGTGCCCTATTTAACGTGAATGCAGCTGTCTCTAATGCATAACCCCAAAACGATAGTGGTAAATCGGTAAGAAACATCATAGATTGCACTATATCCAATAAAGTACGGTTATGACGTTCGGACACACCATTATGCTGTGGTGTTCCAGGTGACATGAGTTTGTGAAAATATTCCACATTTTTTAATTGAAGGCCAAACTCGTAAATCAAATATTTTACCTCTGCGATCATATCATAGAAACTTTTATTTTTGTTACGATGATTCTCCACTTCACTCTGAAATTCTTTGAACTTTTCAAATGTTTCAGATTAGTGTTTCATTAAGTAGATATACTCATATCTGCTCAAATTATCTGTGAAGATCAGAAAATAATGATACCCGCCGCGAGCCTTAACACTCATCGGATCGCATACATCAGTATGTATTATTTTCAACAAGTCAGTTTCTCGCTTCATTGTTCCGGAGAACGGAGTTTTAGTCATCTTGCCCATAAGGCATGGTACGCAAGCATCAAGTGATTCATAATCAAGTGATTCCAAAATCCCATCAGCATGGAGTTTCTTCATGCGCTTTACACCAATATGATCTAAACGGCAGTGCCACAAATAAGTTGCACCATCATTATTAACTTTGCATCTTTTGGCTTCAATATTATGAATATGTGTATCACTACGATCGAGATCCATCGAACTATTTTCATTGGGTGTATGACCATCGAAGGTTCTATTCATGTAAGCAGAACAACAATTGTTCTCTAACTTAAATGAATAATCGTATTGCAATAAATATGATCAAATCATATTTATGCTCAACGCAAACACCAAATAACACTTATTTAGGTTCAACACTAATCCTGAAAGTATAGGGAGTGTGCGATGATGATCATATCAATCTTGGAACCACTTCCAACACACATCGTCACTTCACCCTTAACTAGTCTCTGTTCATTCTGCAACTCCCGTTTCAAGTTACTACTCTTAGCAACTGAACCAGTATCAAATACGAAGGAGTTGCTACGAACACTAGTAAAATACACATCAATAATCTATATATCAAATATACCTTTGTTCACTTTGCTATCCTTCTTATCCGCCAATTACTTGGGGTAGTTCCGCTCCTAGTGATCAGTCCCTTTGCAGTAAAAGCACTTAGTTTCAGGCTTAGGACCAGACTTGGGCTTCTTCACTTGAGCAGCAACTCACTTGTCGTTCTTCTTGAAGTTTCTCTTCTTCCCTTTGCCCTTTTCTTGAAACTAGTGGTCTCGTCAACCATCAACACTTGATGTTTTTCTTGATTTCTACCTTCGTCGATTTCAGCATCACGAAGAGCTTGGGAATTACTTTCGTCATCCCTTGCATATTATAGTTCATCACGAAGTTCTACTAACTTGGTGATGGTGACTAGAGAATTCTGTCAATCACTATTTTATCTGGAAGATTAACTCCCACTTGATTCAAGCGATTGTAGTACCCAGACAATCTGAGCACATGCTCACTAGTTGAGCGATTCTCCTCCATCTTTTAGCTATAGAACTTGTTGGAGACTTCATATCTCTCAACTCGGGTATTTGCTTGAAATATTAACTTCAACTCCTGGAACATCTCATATGGTCCATGACGTTCAAAACGTCTTTGAAGTCCCGATTCTAAGCTGTTAAGCAAGGTGCACTTAAACTATCAAGTAGTCATCATATTGAGCTAGCCAAACGTTCATAACGTCTGCATCTGCTCCTGCAATAGGTCTGTCACCTAGCGGTGCATCAAGTACATAATTCTTCTGTGCAGCAATGAGGATAAACCTCAGATCACGGATCCAATCCGCATCATTGCTACTAACATCTTTCAACACAATTTTCTCTAGGAACATATCAAAATAAACATATGAAAGCAACAACGCGAGCTATTGATCTACAACATAGATATGTTAATACTACCAGGACTAAGTTCATGATAAATTAAAGTCCAATTAATCATATTACTTAAGAACTCCCACTTAGAAAGACATCCCTCTAATCCTCTAAGTGATCACGTGATCCATATCAACTAAACCATGTCCGATCATCACGTGAGATGGAGTAGTTTCAATGGTGAACATCACTATGTTGATCATATCTACTATATGATTCACGCTCGACCTTTCGGTCTCCGTGTTCCGAGGTCATATCTGTTATATGCTAGGCTCGTCAAGTTAAACCTGAGTATTCCGCGTGTGCAACTGTTTTGCACCCGTTGTATTTGAACGTAGAGCCTATCACACCCGATCGTCACGTGGTGTCTCAGCACAAAGAACTTTCGCAACGGTGCATACTCAGGGAGAACACTTTTACTATGATAATTTAGTGAGAGATCATCTTATAAAGCTACCGTCGAACCAAGCAAAATAAGATGTATAAAAGATAAACATCACATGCAATCATAATATGTGACATGATATGGCCATCATCATCTTGTGCCTTTGATCTCCATCTCCAAAGCATCGTCATGATTTCCATCGTCACCGGCATGACACCATGATCTCCATCATCTTGATCTATATCAATGTGTCGTCACATGGTCGTCTCGCCAACAATTGCTCTTGCAACTATTGCTATCACATAGCGATAAAGTAAAGCAATTATTTGGCGCTTGCATCTTATGCAATAGAGAGACAATCATAAGGCTTTTGCCAGTTGCCGATAACTTCAAAAAAACATGATCATCTTATACAACAACTTATATCTCATCACGTCTTGACCATATCACATCACAACATGCCCTGCAAAAACAAGTTAGACGTCCTCTACTTTGTTGTTGCAAGTTTTACGTGGTTGCTATGGGCTGAGCAAGAACCGTTCTTACCTACGCATCAAAACCACAACGATAGTTTGTCAAGTTGGTGTTGTTTTAACCTTCGCAAGGACCGGGCGTAGCCACACTCGATTCAACTAAAGTTGGAGAAACTGACACCCGCTAGTCACCTGTGTGCATAGCACGGCGGTAAAACCAGTCTCGCGTAAGCGTACGCGTAATGTCGGTCCGGGCCGCTTCATCCAACAATACCGCCGAACCAAAGTATGACATGCTGGTAAGCAGTATGACTTATATCGCCCACAACTCACTTGTGTTTTACTCGTGCATATAACATCAAACCATAAAACCTAGGCTCGGATGCCACTGTTGGGGAACGTAGTAATTTCAAAAAAAATCCTACGCACACGCAAGATCATGGTGATGCATAGCAACGAGAGGGGAGAGTGTTTTCTACGTACCCTCGTAGACCGTAAGCGGAAGCGTTATATGAACGCGGTTGATGTAGTCGTACGTCTTCACGATCCGACCGATCCAAGCACCGAAAGCACGGCACCTCCGAGTTCTGCACATGTTCGGCTCGGTGACGTCCTCGCCTTCTCGATCCAGCAAGAGGGGCGAAGTAGTAGATGAGTTCCGGCAGCACGACGGCGTGGTGACGGTGTTGGTGAAGAACAATCTTCGCAGGGCTTCGCGTAAGCACTACGAAAACTATGACGGAGGATAAACTAGAGGAAACGGGGTTGTCGGCACACGGCTTGGTGTTTCTTGATGTGTCTTGGGTGCTAGCCCTACCCCTCTATTTATATGTTGAGCCTTGGGGTCGAAACTTGGAGTAAAAGCCTCCACAAAGTCGGTTTTACCCGAAAGGCAAGAGTCCTTCTCGGACTCCAGGGCCAGACGCCAGGGTTCCCGGCGTCTGGGCCCAGACGCCAGGGACCCTGGCGTCTGGCCTCTGGACTCCACAAAACTTCCTTTTGCACTTTCCAAAAACCTCGTGGGCTTTCCCCTTTGGCCCAGATAAAGTGTTCTCGTGCCCAAACATTTCGGGAAACATTCGGAACCCCTTCCGATGGATTCCAGAACCTTTCTGGAGATCAAACACTACTATCCACATATCAATCTTTACTTCCGGACTCATTCCGGAGTTCCTCGTCATATCCGTGATCTCATCCGAAACTCCGAACAACATTCGGTCACCAACATACATAACTCATAGTACTATATCGTCAACGAACGTTAAGCGTGCGGACCCAACGGGTTCGAGAACTATGTAGACATGACCTAAAACCATTCTCGGTCAATAACCAATAACGGAACCTGGATGCTCATATTGGCTCTCACATATTCTACGAAGATCTTTTATCGGTCAGACCGCATAACAACATACGTTGTTCCCTTTGTCATCGGTATGTTACTTGCCCGAGATTCGATCGTCGGTATCCAATACCTAGTTCAATCTCGTTACCAGCAAGTCTCTTTACTCGTTCCGTAATACATCATCTCGCAACTAACTCATTAGCTGCAATGCTTGCAAGGCTTAAGTGATGTGCATTACCGAGAGGGCCTAGAGATACCTCTCCGACACTCGGAGTGACAAATCCTAATCTCGAAATACGCCAACCCAACAAGTACCTTCGGAGACACCTGTAGAGCACCTTTATAATCACCCAGTTACATTGTGACGTTTGGTAGCACACAAAGTGTTCCTCCGGTAAACGGAAGTTGCATAATCTCATAGTCATAGGAACATGTGTTAGTCATGAAGAAAGCAATAGCAACAAACTAAACAATCAAGTGCTAAGCTAACGGAATGGGTCAAGTCAATCAGATCATTCACCTAATGATGTGATCTCATTAATCAAATAACAACTCTTTGTCTATTAATGATGGGTCAAGTCAAGTAAAGGCATACTAGTGACACTCTGTTTGTTTATGTATTCACACATGTATTATGTTTCCGATTAATACAATTCTAGTATGAATAATAAACATTTATCATGATATAAGGAAATATATAATAACTTTATTATTGCCTCTAGGGCATATTTCTTTCACTCGCGACCTTCATCTCCCATGGTGTAGGCCGGCGGCCACTCCCTCCCCGTGAGCGGCCAGCCCACGAGAGACCGACGTGCCTGCCCTTGCTGCCCTTAGCGCTCCCCCCTTCCCACCGGAGCAGCAGCTCTCGCGGCCGCCGGAGCCGCAGCCGCCGTGGGTATTGGAGGGCCGGCACCAGCAGCTTCTGATGGCCGACAGCGACAGCTTTTGCGGGCGCGACGGAGGCCGATGTGGGGCACGACTAGGGGCGGCGGCGGTGGAGCTCTCTGGTGCGCCTCCCTACCGACCTGCCATATGCAGCAGCGGCGCCGGCCACGAGCAGCAGCGGCGACGGGAGCGAGCAGCAGCAGCCGTTCACTTGAGCGAGCAGCAGCCGTTCACTTGAGCGAGCAGCAGCCGCGCCGGCCGCGCGCGCGCGAGCAGAGGTGCCGGCGGTCAGGCGGCCATGTTGTAGGTGAGGTGCTGCTGGCAAGCTCGAGCTCCACCGACCAGCGGACATGAGTAAACGGTCAGAGGAGGGAGATAGAACCTTATCCTCTTTCTTTTTAATGTGAAAAAATGACCTTATCCTCTTAGACTCTTTTACAGTGTAGTCCCTTCTATTATGTCTATTTGCAATCCATTATATTGTGTCAAGTCAGCCTGTCCAGCGGGTCCCAGCTGTCATAAACGTGATTAAAACGAGCGAAACGGACGACTAGTGTTTTTGCAAAAAATTAGCCTTTGAATTAGTGTTTTTTGGCACAAAACTGTAAAAGTGTGGTTTCTACAACCCTAGCCTTCAATGTCGATATTTTTTGCAATTCACTCCACAACACCTCCGTGCCAACTCATCGTGGGAAGATGGAGGTAGCTGGTAGCGCGCGTGACAGCCGATGAGTACGGCGGCGGCAGCACTAACATGCGAGCACAAGGCATCTGATCAGATCTAAATAACACAAATTTGGTAGATCGACCGACATGATGCATGCGCTTGGTCAACCATGTTGGACATGATATGTGCGTGCGTGCGTCTGTCTACGTTATCTGACTCTCTCCCTTGAAAGTCACTCACGACACATGCTTGCTTTCCTCTCGATAAAGTTTCCTGGTTCGGCCGGTGCAAATAATAGTCGCTTGTGCAAGTAGAAACTTATCCTTTTACTTTTCTGTGCAAAAAAGTGCTGAAACTTATCGGGATCGTAGTCTCGTAGACTTGGAGTGTTGGTACGTACCAACATTAACACGCCAAGTGTTGGAAGCGTGTGAAACTTGGAGTAACTTGCAAGCATGCGTGCATGCATGGATCATCTCCCCGCCTCGTAACGTTGAACACGCCAAGTGTTGGAAGCGTGTGAAACTTGGAATAGAACCCGAGCCAAACTCAGCGAAAAGGCGTGTGGGGCCTATTCCCGCCGTTTTCTCCCTGTTTCCCTCCATTTCCTCGTTGCTTCCCCTTCTCCCCGCCATTCCCGCCATTCTCCCCTGCCATCTGGCCACCATACCACCGAAGAAGTATTCGGCCCCTCGCCCCGCCGCCGCCGATTCCACCCAGCCGAAGCAGAGGAAGTCGAGGGCGCCGATGGCAAGACCGGGCTTGTCGAACGCCGAGTGGAGGGCGGATGTTCAGCGCCGGGAGGCGGTCACAACCAACCGGCGGAACAGGCTCATCACCAAGAGGGCCAGGGACACGGAGGCGGCGGCGGCGACGAAGCAGGGAGAGGCGTCTCGTGTCGGGTTGATGAGAATCCGTCCGGCCACTGCCCACAAGCCAAGTGGGGGAGTCAGCAGAGCGTCGCGTCGCCGGCCAACTCCCGCCTCCGCCGCCGCTCTGGGGGTACGCACCCTCGCCTGGCTACTCTGACGGCGACACGCGTGGCGGTTTCAACCCCAACATCACCTTTCCGCATGGCGCGCCGCAACGTTCGTCCCTCTCCGGCTTCAACCCGACCCGCGCACTCCCTCCACCGCGTTCAACACCCAGTGTAGCTACTCGCCGCCGGCATACTCAGCCTCGCTTGCGCCGCCTCTGCACCGGGCGCCCTACCCTTCGCACCTGGCTCGGCGCCACAGTTCAGCCACACCGACACCGACATGGACGAGATCATCACGAGCGGTTAGGTCACCGCCGCTTCCTGCCCCGGGTTCGACGCACAAGACGAAACGATGGACACCGCCGTCGACATGGACAACGAGCTCGACGACGCAGAGGAGGAGATGGAGGAGGAAAAACAGGCGGAGGCGGAGTCGGAACCAGCGGCAAAATGGAGAAGGAAGAAGCGGGGGGCCAACGCTAGGTCGGGCGAACCTCGCGTCAAGTGGACGTCCAAGAAAGATGAGTGCCTCGCTGAAGCGTAGAAGACCGTCAGCATTGACCCGATCACCGGCTCGAATCAGAACGCCGACACGTACTGGAGAAGGATCAAGATAGCGTTCGACGAGCGCAAGTTGGTCGACCCCGACTTCACCAGCATCCACATGGACCGCGGCGAGAAGGCCATGGCCAATCACTGGACGATGATCCAGAAGGCGTGCAACAAGTGGCATGGGATCGTCGAGGAGGTCATGACTCGCCCGGAAAGCGGCACCAACGTCAAGGGTCAGGTATGGCCATACTTCGCCGGCCCAGTTCGTCGTCGTGTACACTTCGTCGACACGTTTTGTCCTCGATTGTGTACATGGTTCGGATGTTCAACATGTTTCGCCAGGACAACGCTGACCAAGAGTTCAAGTTCCTTCACGTGTTCTCCAGGATCGAGTCATGCGAGAAGTGGCGGGAGGTCCGGCTCACTCTCGCCAAGGCCAAAGAGACCTACAAGCCGGACGCGCCTGCCCCGTCGGCGGCAGAAGGGCGCCCTGATGGCAACAAGAGAGCCAAAGTGGCGAGGGACGCGGCGCCTGCTGCCGAACAGCTGCAATCTTTGATGGAGCAGTGTATCACCGACGCCAAGAATAGTGCCGCCAAGAGGGAGGAGAAATCCGACGCGAGGTGGTCGGCGTTGATGACGAAGCAGGATGTCAAGCTCGACCTTCTCAGGACCAACGTCGCCGTGAAGAAGAGGAACACCGACATGGCGTTCTTGATGGCGGCAGACATGTCGACGATGGGCGAGCAGGTGAAGGCGTGGTACCTGGCCGAGCGCGGCCTCATCCTGAACCAGATGCCTGGCCCGGCGGCGACCACCACCCCTACGCCCACGACGACACCCAGCCCGAGCAATGAAGCGGTACCGAAGCCAACGACCAGCCCGAGCACATAAGCCACGCCGATGCCGAGCCCGACTATGGCCAGGCCGACCCCGACCAGTCCCGCGGCATAGAAGCGGGCCGTTTGAGATGCGTTCCATGTATACGATTCCTTTCTTTTGATCGCCGAACTTTTGGGTGTGTTTGATCGCCGAACTGTGGCATGATGATCGCCGACTTGTGGCATGATAGTCGCCGAACTTGTGGCGCTTTTTTGGCAGCGGAAATGACAAGTTTAAATTTTTTTTGACGTCTGGGGGCCGAAACCTGGAGGCGCGGCTGAAAACTCGATCACCCCAGGACGAAAAAACCACCGGCGCAAACGCCAAAAGGCAATCGCCGTGTACGCTGTGGGGGGGGGGGGGGCAGACGGCTGGAGATGCTCTTATGCCTCGTCAGTTTTTTGCTGCTGAAAGTTTGATCGGAGGAATTTTATTATGCATCGCGGTTGAGAGGAAAAGCAGGTGGATCACTGACGAGAGCAAAAGCTACAGTACCGCTGAAGAATAGTCGCTCGTTCCTAGAGTCACTCTGGCAGACGCTGAGAAACCAAGAGCAGATCTCTCCCGTGCGAGTTCCTTTTTGCCGTGACGCCGATGAACAAGAGCAGGAAATTAAGCGAGCAGAGGAACCGTGCCTCTCCCAACAACAGTCCCAGGCCTGTCTCTCTCTCTCTCTCTCTCTCTCTCTCTCTCTCTCTCTCTCTCTCTCTCTCTCTCTCTCTCTCTCTCTCTCTCTCTCTCTCTCTCTCTCTCTCTCTGCCGTCCGTTGCATTGTTGGACTGTACCGCACTGTACGCCCCTGGCCTACCTGGTCCAACGGAGGAGAAGGCAACTTGGCCACTACCAGCACCACCACCCCTGGTTCAAGCAAGCCACTTCGCGATCGGCCGTCACCACGACGGCGGCCATGCGTGGTTTTCTCAACGAAAACGTACGAGGCCGCGCACACGGCATGCCTGGCCGCCACGCGGGACTGAGTAGTTAGACGGCGAGATCGACGAGCACGCAGCCGCCAGATGCAAACCAACGGCCGAGTAGAGTTCTCTCTGATAGAACATGAATGCACCCAGTCTAGTCTACCATGTGATGTGCCTGAGCCTCAACGACCCAAGTTCGGCGAGAATCTTGCGCCGGGGGGAGTAGCACTCGTCAGGACCGGCCAAACTGGGGATAGCTATGCGACGAGTGAATTGCAAGAAACCACCACATTTGGGGCTTATCTTGCAGAAAACAACCTGGTCGCTAATCATTTGCAAAAGCCACCGCGGATTCAGTAACAGTTTTGCAGATTGCACAGAACATGTAATTCCGCGCGGTTGAGGGCGTTTCCGACAGGTGGGGCCCAAAATCGCTGACGTGTCCTAACAGACGCGCGGACGGCGCCGTTTGCTTAAGACAGACGCGGTCGGGTCGCCAGACACAGACCGCCCGCGCCCGACCACATCTCGCTCGCTCTCTCTGCTCCCACGCTCGCTCTCTCTGCTCCCACGCTCGCTCGCTCCCCTTCCATTTGCTCCTCTCCTCTCCGGTCGCCGCGGGCCGCCGTCCGCCATGGTGTCCTGGACTGATAGTGAGAGCACTGACGGCTCCGCCGCGCGGTACATCTCCTCCGACGACTCCCCTCTCAAGGTCAAAACATTGTATTCCTCATTTGTGTTCTAGGGTTTGCAGGGTTGAACATTTGCTCGATTTGAACAAGTTTTTGTTGGATTTCTCAGATCCCAGCTACAATTGATGAGCCGTCGTTCGAGGGTCTTGCTGACGACTTGAATGTGATTTGTGAGCATGGGAATCCAGGGAGGAAGTATGTTGCATTTGAGGGGATAAGCACTGGTAGGAGGTTCATTGCTTGTGCCACTAAAGTGAGTTTTAAGTTGTGTTTGCAGCATTCCAATTCTTGTTCTAGGGTTTGTAGTTACTGTTCATATTCTAGGGTTCATAGTTACTGCTCATGTTCTAGGTTTTATAGTTACTGAATTTAGTTCTAGGGTTCATAGGTAGTGTTCTTAGTTGTAGTTTTCATAATTATTCATCATTAAATGAATGTGATTCTGGTACATTAACTGAATCAGCTATTTAACTGAATATGTAAGTAATGTTTGTAATTTTGAACTGATTTTTTCTATTGTAGGGTGTTGCAAATTATGGATTAGTGCAGTGGGTAGATGAGCATTGGCCAGAGCATCTGCAGAATGCTATTCATAAGCTCTGGCTTATGTATGAGCATAACCAGCATGAAAACAGGATGGCATGCCTGGAGCATTCAAGCACTGTACACAATCTCACACAGCAGAAAAAAGAGTTGTAGGAGACATATGAGAAGCTTGTTGAAGATGTGAACAACCTCTTGGATTATAAGGATAGCCAGCCTGAGGTAAACCAGAAGAATGATGCTGACAATATTTCAGTTAGTGTGGAAAGCAGCATGACAAAGGATGCCGAGATCAAAAAATTAAAGGTTGTTGTTGACCAGTTAAAGCAAATTCATGTAGCTCAAGCCGCTATCATTAGTAATTTGAAGTTCAACCATCTTAAGGAGAAGGAGAAGTTGAGCTCCGATAAGAGGACTTTGGGGATTTGCTATGCTGACCTAAAGAAAGAGAAGGATGACCTGAAGAAAGAGAAGGATAAGCTGGATTGTTGCATTGCTGAGCTGATGAAAGTGAAGGAGAAGTTGACCATGGAGAAGAGTACTCTTGCTTCCTGCATTGTTGAGCTCAAGACAGCAGGCGATAGCAACGAGAGGAAGCTTCACCAGATTAAGGCTATTTGTGATGAGGACTGATTTGTGTTGCTGTCTGACCATGTATGTCAATGATGTCTTTTGTAGTAGCTATGGAGGAAAGCTTGTAATGTGTTAAGCTTTATTGTGGTGAACTCTATTATTTTTGTAGCAATGAACCTTGTATTGTATGTTGTTTGTGAGAGTACTCTGTTTGTGATGAATTATCAGCTTGTATTAAGTTCAGTTTGTGATGAATTAACAGCTTCGATTATAGCAAGTAGATAGTGAACATAGATAGCAAGTTCATACTGCATAGATAGTCTGACATAGATAGTGGCATACTAACATAGATAATAGCTGCATAGATAGTCTGACATAGATAGTGGCATACTAACATAGATAGTAGTTGCATAGATAGTCTTATATAGATAGTGGCATACTAACACAGATAGTAGCTGCATAGATACAACTGACATAGATAGAAGTGGCAAACTAACATACTGATGAAACTGAACTTTTTCTTCTTCTGACGAAACTGAACCTTTTCTTCTTCTGACGAAACTGAAGACAACATGTCACTCCTCCTTCTTCAGCATCTTCAGGCGTAGGGAGCGCCACACGTCATTGTTGTTCACCGCTGCCCTCTTCTTCTAGGCCGGCGCTGGCTCCACCACATCTTCGCCGTCGCCCTCCTCTTCTTGCTTCACGACGACGAGCTCTAGATTGCCGGCCACCTCCGGCAGCTTATCCACATCAATTGGGTTGTTCTTCTGCCACTCGACGGCGTGGAGGACGGGTGCCAGGAGCTGCACATCAGGCTCGTCGTCGAAGGAGTCGGAGGAGAGTACGACGACCTCGTCCACCTTGACTTCAGAGGAGTAGCCGTCAGATTCATCAGAGTCGTAGTCGTCAGAGGACTCGGACTCGGCGTCAGAGTCGTCGTCTGGCCCGAGCACCCATGGATTGCGCCTCTCCCAGTAGGCGTTGTTGATGGGGGCTGGGAGAGCGAGGGCGGCGTCGGTGATGTCATCCGCGGCGGTCGGCGGCGTGGTGGATGAGCGGTACATCCACCAACGGGCGCGCTGCCTGGGGTCAGGGGAGCGCTGCACCTCACGCATCGCCCATAGGAGAATGGTCGGCGGCGGGACGGTGCGGCTGGAAGGGAATGCACGCTGCCTTTCGGCAGGTGTCATCACCTTCACCAGGCCGCGGGCATGGTTCCTCAGCATCGCCAAACTGGGGAACCAGCGCGCGATCTCCCTGTACTGCGCGCGCAGCTCGTGGTTGTTGCCGGCGAGCTCTTCGATGGCCAGCTGCCAGTCCATGGCGACGGCGGTGGGGGTGGTTGTCGGCGGTAGTTTCGAAGGGAGAGAGGGGGAAGAGGAGTGGGCGGTGCGGGCGGCGAGTGGGCGAGTGATCGAAGAGAGCGGTAGGTGGACACGTATTAAAGGCAGAAACCGAAACGACTAGTTATACTAAGCGGACGTTCACCACGCTGGCGGCCTCAACGCACTCTCAACACACTGCGTGCCTAACTAAATATAAGTAAAATTGCGGATGCTACTAAAACAACATCACTAGCACTATCCTATTGGTATTAAACCCCTCGTTACTACCCACTGGTCCTGGGTTCGATCCCTAGGCCAAATTATTTTTGTGCAATTTTTTTTGGAATTACAAAATTAATATGTCAGTAACTTCTTAGGGTTTTTATTTTTGTGCAATTTTTTTAGGATTTAAAAAATTAATATGTCAGTAACCTCTTAGGCTGCTTGGTACATTGGTTTCTTGAAGAAATCACTAACAAAATCTTGTGGATGAAGTTTTAGCTTGTTAATTGCAGAAACACCATGCTTGCAAGGAAAACCAGTCATGTCCCATTTGCTACACCCACATGTGTGCACTTGTAGATTTACTGCATATGTGCTTTCTCCACTGCTAACCAGGTATAAATCAGGTCCTGCTTTGATTGACTGACAATATCTAGCATGGTGTTTTGCTTCTTCTAACTTCTCAGCATATGTTGGGCATATCTGCCACTTGGCTGTCTCATTCTTGGTCCTACTGGCATTCAACTTAACTAGCAATTTTGTTCTAATGCCATCAACCATGGTTTTAATTGGTTTCCCTCTCACATCAAGTATCATTTTGTTGAACACTTCACTAATATTGTTAACAACCAAATTAGTTTTACAATTCTTGTCCATGGCATGTCTAGCCTATGTATGCTTGGGGTATCTTTCTAAGCCATTTCCAAGCTATATCACACTCTCTTTTCATGCCTTCCATTGCTTGTTCAAAACCATGCTCAGTATATGAATAACTAGCCTGATCCATATACTTCTTTAACTCTTCACCTCTAAAGCCAGCTGTTTGAAAGTTCTGATAAATATGTCTAAGGCAGTATCTTTGAGGGCAATTTGGGAAGACATTGTTTATGGCTTTAAGAAGGCCCTGTTTAAATAACTAGGGTTCAAAATATAGTATAACAACACACTATTTGACAGTACTAAGCATGGTAAAACTTTAGTAAAAATAAGAATTATGATGTATGAGGTACCTTTTGTCTATCAGATATGATAGTGTACTTGCCATACTTCACTGACTCACCACCAAGAGCATACTTGAGCTGGGTTAGAAACTAGGACCAGCTGGCAGTGTCCTCCTTGTCAACAATAGCAAATGCAATGGGAAAGATGTAGTTATTACCATCTCTTCCAGTTGCAGCCAATATTTATTGCCATGTCGTCAACTTAACAAAGCAACCATCAACACCTACAACCAAACATAACACATTAGCACCTAACATAAACAAAAGTAATGGAAAATATGTTGTCAAAATAATTATGCAAATACCTATGTAAGGTCTGCAACCATTTAGGAAGCCCTCTTTGCAAGCATTGAGGCACATGAGCAAGCCATGAAATCTAGGTTTTTTGCTAGGATGAAGCTTTAAATGCTTTGTTGTCACAATGCATCTACTTCTAGGATTGGTATCCAGCACAACTTGGAGGTAATCCCTTATCCTAGTGTATTGTGACCTCTGATCTCCTTGGACAACTTCCTTAGCTGCTTTCCTTACCCTGTAGGCCATGTGAATGGACACTTCAATTCCATGTTTTTTCTTCAAATTGTCAATTATTGCCTGTATTGGTGTGTTTATGTCAGACCTTAACTGTTGCTCACACTCATGTGCCAACCATCTTGCAGTGACTTTGGTGCTCTCTCCAATAGCAGGACAGTTGTGGTACAAGTTCATTTTCTTCATGCAAAATGTCTTCTCATGTGCAATTTTGGAAGCAACAATGAAAAAAGGACAGTCATCTGTACTGCAAACTACAATAACTCTATCTGAGCAATTCCTATTAAATGAGTAGTTCCTGTTTTGTGAGATGTGAAATGTAAGGAGTGCCCTCCTGATCTGCTGGACCTCTAGGAAACAAAGTTGCTTGACAAACTGTTCTTGTGGGTTTTCCCTCTCCTCATCATACCAAACCCTAACTTTATTCTTTTTGGCCCTGCTCTTCCTACCATTTGGTAGCTTAAATGGTGGAAGTTGAGCACAATCATTCTCTTCCTGACTCAAGTCACCTGGGTTGCTCTCCTCATCAGATGAAGGTGCCTAGTCTTGCTCTATGATTTGATCCAAACTTGCATGGGATCTTGTTGTTGGCCCCTTCCCCCTCCTCTTACTTCCTCCTGTGTTGCTGCTACCTCCTAAACTGCTTCCTCCTACACTGCTTCCTCCTCTCAAGCCCTCATCTAGTGGCTCCTCTTGTCCTTCCTCTTCATCTCTTCCTTCATTCTCCTCCTCCTCATCTGGTCCATATAGCTCTTCTACATCAGTGTCTCCTTCAAAGTGATGTAGTGGACCATCCTTATGCCTCTTCATTGCCTCCAACTAGGGATGTAAATGGTACGGATAATTTCCGCGCCGAATCCGCATCCGCATCCATTTTTGAGGATATGGTATGCAATTATGCAGATCCGCCGGATACGGATTTCGATCAATCGGATATCCGGCGGATATGGTAGCGGATATGGTATCACTAGTATCCGACGGATGTGGATTATCCGCTATTTTTTGCGGATTATCCGAGGCAACAAAACCGGATTATATCCGATAAAAGAAGCCCACACGAGCTGGTCCATATGCCCACCCATTTAAGTTAATAATTGTTGATTTGCAGTCACCCCATATACTCTACCATAATCTCGTACGCAATCACCGCTTGTAAAATTGGTAGCACATCAGCCGACGGCGATAGCGCATCATATCATATCCCTCTCTCCATTGCCATCTACCCATCTTGCATTGTTGCTTCTCCTCGGCCGCCAGCTGCATCTCTGATCTCTCGATAGTCCGGTGATTGATCGATGGTCAAACATGCCCGTGGCCAATCTGTTGGTGCCAACAATGGAGGTAAGTGAATTCGTAGATGCACATAGTCTTGCGCTACTTAGAGCAACGATGATCTATGATCATGTCCGGCTGTCAATGGACGCCGTGAGCAGCAGCACGCCCACACCACGGCAAAAGGCACTCCAACATCAGCCTCGACGGGCGTGGCCGACGCTTCTCACGGCCATGATCGGCAGCCTGGAAGCGACGATGGGAAACGTCCGTCGCCTTGATGGCGATCTGCATGGATCCTACATGGGTTCGCATCGACGCAGCTCGCCATTGGTAACACGTTGATAGAACTTGACCAATAGGACGTATGCACATACTCCTCTAAACTCACCAGGTTGAAAGCAATGAATCCAGTAGCTAGCTATAGAAATCAATCCGATTGCTTGCTTGCTTGGGCCTTGGGTTAGCTTCTTGCACCTACACGTCTTGCTGAATCATCAAAGCCTCACAATCTCTCTCGTCTCTGTCTTCTTTTTGTGGACTCACACACATGCTGTGTTTCAAAAAGACGTGTGCTTCAGACTTTCAGACAAAAACAGAGTAGCTGAAAAACAGAGGAGACAGACAGAGACAGTAGTATTTGGTTTCGGCCAACACTTATTCCTGAACGTTTATACAAGATCCTGTACACAAATTCCTGAACATTTATACAAGATCCACTTGGCAATACAACCTGATTTAAACATTGAACCGACGCACCCAGCTGATTCAACTGAGCAGGATAGAAAACCATTCTGGCACATGTTTAAGTTAGCTTCAGTTGCAGGCAAACTGCAGCATGCACTTCACTTCGGCACCCACATATACTATTTAGTTTAGATCACCATGCAGAGAAAAATCAGTGTTGCTCGCGGCCATGATCGACACCCATACATGACATTGGGCATGTTTGTAGTAGTCGAGTAGGCTTTATCTTAATAGACTACAAAACACTGAATTTATGTTGTTTAATGTCTTGCTTGCCGATCCTTCTAAGTATTAATTCCTTTAATCAGTAAAAAGTGACTGATTACTTCTGTATTGTTATCCTTTTTATAGATCGTCTAAAAAAGATACTGGGGAAAAGATCAACATCTGCAAGAACAACTGCAGTTCAGAGTATGGTTGTATCACCCCTAGCTGAAAGTCAAGATGAAGAACCGCCGAATATTGGCAGTGGCAATGAAGCTGCCAATGAAGTGATTGATCTGGAGGGTGATAATCAGGATGCAGGAGTAGATGAGCCTGTAGGGAAGAAACAAAAGAAGACCACATCAGAATGTTGGAACCATTTTGATAAGTTTTTCAAGATGGTGGAGGTAGATGGCAAGAAAGTTAAGGAAGAATGGGCTAAATGCAAGTACTGCACTTATGATGCAAGGAGAAATAGCAGGAATGGGACATCAGTCTTCTTGAGCCATATTAAGATGCATAGTGTGAAGTCAGGCCAACAGTTGCTCAAAGTAGAGAAGAAGGAACATGGTTCTGTTGCTGTTGAGGCTTATAAGTATGATCAAGAGTCTTCCTTGAGAAAGCTCTACTTGGCAATAATCATGCATGAATATCCCTTCAATATTGTTGAGCATGAATACTTCCGTGACTTCATCAAATCCTTGCGCCCTTCATTTCCTCTGAAGAACCGTAACACAGTTAAAATGAAATAGTGGCTATGTCTGAAACACAAAAGGATAAGTTGTATGAGTATTTCAAAACAATTAACTGGCATTTTAGCACCACAATGGACATGTGGACATCAAATCAGAATAAAGGGTACATGTGTGTCACTGTGCATTGGATTGATGATGAATGGATTATTCAGAAAAGGATCATCAAATTTATGCATGTAGAAGGGCGCCATACTGGTCTTAACATGTCTGGAGAATTTATTGCTTGCATTTTGCGCTGGTTTATTGAGAAAAAATGTTTTCTCTTACTTTGGACAATGCATCTTCAAATGAAGTTTGTGTTAAACATGTCATTAGTAAACTGAAAGAGTATTCCCCTCTAGTATGTGATGGTGAATTCTTCCATGTGAGATGTGCAAATCATGTTCTTAATTTGGTTGCTAGAGATGGTCTTGATCAGATTTCAAATGCAGTTTGGGGTGTTAAGGCATTTGTTTTGGCAGTAAAATCATCGCCTCAGTTGGAGGAGGAATTCTATAAGTGTGCATCTGAGTGTGGGTTGTCCACAGAAAAAGGTCTACGGCTGGATGTCCAAACAAGGTGGAATTCTACATACCACATGTTGAGTGATGCCCTATATTATAAGAAGGCCTTTGATAGGTTGCATGAGATTGACAAAAAGAAGTTTGACAAGTTTGCTCCAACAGCTGATGATTGGGACAAGGCGCTTACCCTTTGTAGATGCTTGAAGAAGTTTGATGATCTCACTACTCTGCTATCAGGTAATCAATATCCAACAGCAAACTTATTCTACAAAGGCTTCTGTGAGATCAAGGCTTTAATTTCTGGTTGGCGTAAAAGTAGTGATACTACTATTAAAAAGATGGCAGGTTCTATGCAAACTAAATTTGATAAGTACTGGAGGAAGTCAAATCTTGCTCTTGCGGTTGCCTTCTTTCTTGACCCTAGATACAAGAGAAGTGGAATTGAACATTACATGAGAAAGGTTCATGGGGAACTACTGTATCGTGGTAAAGTAGAAGAGTTGATTATTGCTGTGAAGCAGATGTATAAAGCATATCAGAATGAATATGCACAGAGCACTGATGGACCTAGCTGTACTACCACTTCCCAAGAAGGCAATACTGATCTTATGGTAGAAGATGAAGATGATTATTTTCTGTCTCAGCAGGGCACTCATGGGTCTAATGAAGGTGACACTGACTTGGATAAGTACATGGCAGAAGTTACAGTAAGGCTTTCAAAGGTTGCTTTTGAGAACTTTGATATCTTATCATGGTGGAAAACACATCAAGATGTTTATCGTGTTTTATCAATGCTTGCTCGTGATGTTTTGGCCATACAAGTGTCCACTGTTGCCTCGGAAGCAGCTTTCAGTGCTGGTGGTCGTGTTATTGATCCATTCCGCAGTCGTCTTGACCCCTATGTGGTAGAAGCATTAATATGTACAAAAGACTGGGTTGCTGCATCTAGGAAAAATAACAATAAAAAAGGGGATAGACTTGGTTCTATTGTGAACGATCTGGAGGTTGTGGAAACACTTGTTGCTAATATGAGTCTTGAGGAACAGCTTGACGAAAAGGTAAGGCTCTGCCCTCTCTACCACTCTTACTCATTTTGGAAGAGACTTGCCTTCATGATCATTAATGCCCTATACATGATCTAATGCCAATATTTTCCCTGGACTTTGTAGCAACAAGCAGAAGCTGACAGTGATGATGACAATTTCGATTATACCATGAGTACTTCAACTTTAGGGGAGAGGCTAGCTATGCAAGTATGTCTGATTGCCTCTTGAACATTATTGCTATTTTATTTCTCTAAAGTAATAACAATATTTTCCTTAAATTTCATGCTGCCGATACATAGGATAATCAAGGAACGGATATTGAATAAGAGGCTGATCAACTGCATCAGGAGCAAGAAGTTTAGGTATGCAGTTATACCAGCAATTCTCTGATGTATGTTAGTATATATTACCAGCATGTATCCTCTTTGCACATAGGATTAGTTTTACTGATATATGCCTTCTATATGTGTGCTGCTACTTGCTAGTTACGAATCACATGCCGATCAGGTTAGATTTACATTTATATATACATCTGTACTCATGATTGAATTTGTATGTTGCTAGTTACCGATCAGATATCAATATAATTGAATTAGTCATGTATGTATAGTACGTGCATCAATGCATACAATATCTGGTGCTTGATGTTTCTCCTCTCTCTATATACACATACACTAAGAAGTTACAGATTAATCATGTGGATATATACACCTCAGAATTGACGCATGTGTATTTGAAATACTTAATTGTCCACAGCTAAGTATCAATAATTTCTCTGATTGTCAAGTGTAGCATCTAATATCTCTTATCATTCTCACAGGGTGATGCCAATGGATTGGAAGAACACCATGTTGAAGAGAAATCAAGGATGATTACCGGCTTCTGCTTGATCGGATACTTGCCTTTAATAATAAATAAAAACTTCGATTGAATTAAGTATTTCTTAAGTACGACCTTTGTCTTGGACTCTATGTGTAATGCTATCCACATCTTATCGGCACTACATATTATTGCTATACTGGTGATTTATAACTTTAAAATGCCACTCTCTACTGTTATGCGCTTGGATGAAAACGTACTGTTTGCTTAGTAGAAATAAATCGTGTCTATGCGCGTATCATCCGATAATTTTAGTCTGTTTTCGGTCCGAATTTGCTCCGCTTCCGCTCCGAATCCGTAGTTCGACATAATCCGCATTCGAATCCGCATCCGGTCATTATCCGCTCCGCTCCGAATCCGACCAAAAAATATGGTAAAGGATATGGTAAAAGCATTATCCGATCCGATCCGATCCGTTTACATCCCTACCTCCAACCTAGCCAATATGTCCTCATCTTCAAGATCTGCATCCTCACTTTCACTATCATTGAACTCCTCAGCAAGCAGCTGTGGGAGTTTTCTTTTGGCTGCCTTGTACTTCTCTCTTTGTATCATATTACTCATGTACCTATGAATTTCTTCATTTCTTTTCTGCTCCATCATCTGCTCAATGTGCTCTTGCTCTTGGTCTGTCTCCATGAAATACTCATGCCTCTCATTACCATTGTCCAAAGCAAACTCGGGTTCACTTGGGCCCTTTTGCTTCAACAAACAAGAGCTCTCATGTGTGTTCATTACTTGGACTGGTTGTGGTAGAGGTTTCACTGGACTGGGGAAAAGAACTCCTGAATTGTCTACCTCATAGACAGCTGGTACACCTATTTTTGACAAAGGAACCTGCTCTTCATAAGCATGACTAATGTTCAAATCAACTGGTCTAGGTGCATCACTTCTCATAACTATAATGTTAACAACATTTTTTCCTTTACTAGCTATGTCATCCAACATTTCTTCCACCTTGTCATCATCAGTTAATTCTTCCATTCCTGACACACCAACTCCTGGATCTCTAACATAATACATAAAATCCCTTGAACTGTAGCCTTCTACCTCTATTAGGCCAATGAGATTCCAGAAGGTTATGTCTGATAAACAGATTGTTCTTTCCAAGTTATCTCTGTCTAGGAAATGGAACCTCACTTCCCATTCTTCATCATCCAAGCTACAAATTCAGATAAAATGCATTTAACAGTGTTCACAATTATTGTTAAGAGGTCTCATTGGTGGCAACAGAAATTCAGTTTAGAGTGTTAAAATCCAGTTAACAGTTTAAACAAAATTCAGTTAACAGCATACAGTTATCAATAAATTCAGTTAACAGTTAACAGTGTTCACAATATTCAGTTAACAAAGTTCAAATTGTTGGCAACAGAAATTCAGTTAACAATATACAGTGTTCAATAAATTCAGTACACAGTTTACAGTTTACTGAATATTTAGTTAACAGCTAACACTAACCCTAATGCTAGAACCCTAACACTACAACCTTAACCGTACTACAAACTACCCAAGAAGACCAACCATAGAACCCTAACACTACAACCCTAACCCTAGAATACCAATCGGGGAAATGACAAATGAGGAGGAGGATGACTTACTCCACACCGCCGAAGGAGGAGGCAAAATGGTGGCTGCCCGTCGGATTGGCCTTCACCGCCTGGGCGAACGCAGTAGCCGCCGCGTATTCCAACGACTTCGGCGACGACGGCGGTTGGGGAAGAGGCAGCGCGCTCAACGGATTGGAGCTCCCGCATAACTCCGGTGGATCTCCAGCACCGCCGCCCGGAGCATCCCCACCGTCAGCAACTCCCCCGCCGCCGTCCACGCCGCTAGGTTTCGTCGTCGCCATGGATTGGAGCTGGAGGGAGAGGACGGAGCAGATCTGGTCTGGTCGGGCGCCGTCGGTCGGTCGGTCCGGCTCGACCAGATGTACGCTCAAACGGCGCCGTCCGCGCGTCCGCTAGGACACGTCAGCGATTTTGGGCCCCACCTGTCGGTAACACCCTCAACCGAACCAAATGACATGTTCAGTGCACTCTGCAAAACTTTTACTAAATGCGCGATGGCTTTTGCAAAAGATTAACGACTAGATTGTTTTCTACAAGAGAAGCCTCGAATGTGGTGGTTTCTTGCAATTCACTCCTATCCAACCTAGTCGTGTGTCTCACGCGCTGTCAGATCAAACATCTAAAGTACTACAGCCAAAGTCTCGCGAGTTTTTGTTGGAGAGAAAGAAAGGAGGCGGAAGACGGCCGGCGCGCACGTCTGGACAAACAGACGCACACGGACGAGACGTCGCGGAGACCGACCGCGACGGTTTCGATCTCGCCTCACCTCACCGGGCAGCTAGGCGGATAGGACCAAACGGGCAGGAGCGCGCGCGTTCCATGGAAGAAGTACAAGTGCGGCCTTTCGGTGCTCCGGGAGCCGCCAGCCACGATCGCAAAGTTTCAGACATACTAGTACTGTGGTGGATCTGGATCGCCATCGGGAGGACGTGATCCAGCTAAAAGCTAGCGCGTACTGTACGTGTTAGATGTACTCCCTCCGGCCTCCGTTCCAAAATAGATGACTCAACTTTATACTAACTATAGCACAAAGTTGGGTCATCTATTTTAAAACGGAGGGAGTAGATGGTATCGCACGCCCAGATTGCAAGAAAAGATCCCCTACGTACATACAACATCCGCCTCTTCCGATCGATGAGATTGCAACACATCTTTTCTACGTTGTCATGGCGGTCTAGCCACTTCCTCGTCGAAAATATCTTCTTCTATCAAAGAAATATTGCAACACAACAGACCCACGCGCACATCACACGTCCATTCCAGTGCGGAAACTGACGATTGAACCTGACCAAAGCCACTGTGTTCTATCATACTCCCTTCGTCTCATAATGTAAGAGTTTTTTAACACTAATGTAGTGTTAAAAAACGTCTTACATTATGGAACCATCCTAGTGTTAAAAAACGTCTTACATTATGGAACGACAGAAGTAGTAATTAATTGGCGGATGACAAAGCTCCTGCGTTCCGGTTCTACAACACTCGATTGAACCAGAGCGGTACATGTGAGCGCGAAGGAGCTGGTACTACCAATCATGCAGCTGTTCGATCCTAATCGGGCGACCAAGGGAATCAATCTCTCTTCTTCTTCTTGCGGGTCAAATCAATCTCTTAACCGCACGCAACTCTGTTTCATTATTAGCCTTAAGTCAGTACGTCAGCCCGCAGAGTAGTATACGTCTTTTTTTTTTTCGCGACTGAGAGTAGTATACGTCTGACGGCTAGGAGAGCGGGCATCGCGCGCTGTCTCACTGACACCGAGTTGGCTTGGCCGGCGATGCCGATACGTACGGTGCACATGGGCGCGCGGTTAGCTATCACCGTCGATCGATTGCCTGCTCGCGCCTATCTTATCACACCGACCGGGACGTCTACGGCCCCGGCCGGTCTGATAAGCCGTCTGGGTTCTTTGATTTTGTCCGCGGTCGACGCGTGTCAGCATGCGCTGTGTGGGCCGTACGTGCATGTGGAATACGTGTACAAGACAACTCCGATTTCTCCTGTGCTACCAGACGCAACCTAGCGACGTCGAGTCGCGCATGCTGGGGCCGTGGAAGGTACGTACGTACGGCGCCTAAACCTGATGCCTCACCGGCCATTGGTCTTGTGCAACTTTGGACATAGAAATCTCGAATGCTGGGTCTTGCTCGAAAGAGCACACGGGACAGGAGACGGGACCAGCTAGCATACAGTCCGTCCAAAACAGTCGGTGTCTGCTTCCGGTTTAGGTGCGGCTGGAGGGAGACACAAGTGGACGGCCGCAGTTTCGTTCCGTCGACCGATCGACGGAGCCTCACCGGCGCGCGCATCGATCTGTCGCGTCGCGTCGCTCGGATGGATCAGACCGCCACGCTTGGCTTGACCCACCCTGTGCTACCGCTTTCACTGCAGTCGATCGTAATCCAAAAAATCTCCTAGCTCGATCAGTCGAGTATGATAGCACAAATAATCTCACGTTGCGTGTTTAATTAATCTGCAAAGTCATTGGTTTCCGCGCGAGGGCACACCAGGTTTTAAGATCTAGTATAATTCTTTTCGATAAGTTTGTCATCCGTTTGTGTCAAGTTTCAGCAAACGAAACTTGGCCAAGTTTGAAAAACTCTTCAAAAGATCACAAGGAACTTAACTTGCACTTTCAATTCAAAAGATATAAATGATTCAAAAACTCTCTAAATCCCTTGTTGTAAGAAAATTTAGGGTTTGTGGTCTACCCCCTATTCCTCTGCGCTTATCTGTGATGCCGCTCACAATTCGCATCTCTGAGGCTAGGGGGTAGGGACCTTTTTATACTGTGTTTCCAAAGAGTCCACCTCTTATACAGATAAGATTCCTAGTCTTTTCAACTAGTTTTTCGGGATAGAGTCCAGATCAAATTACCAACCACGATCATATTTGTCTGTTAACGGATTCTACCCGTTATGTCCCCGGAGCACGCGCTTGTGAGCAACGCGTCATAATAGAGTGTAAATTCCTCTAATTATGTAGACCAACATTAGGGCTATAATCTAACTATATGATCTAGCTCCTTCCGATTATCAATGTACCCGGGTAGTCTTTCCAATATAAATAGCATATTGTGTTCCACTGATAATCGACCAGCTTCCTTTAGCATACAACCTAAGTACATTCCAGCAAGTCATAATTCCATGATAATCATGTAAAGTAATTCCATGCATAAATACATGTATAATTTCATAATGAGGTATTCCGAATATTAGTAATTCCTAATAATTTGAATATAGTTGCAGGACACATAATTCCAACATCTCCCACTTGTCCCAAATGACCATTCAAATATTCGTAAACCCATACTCTTAACATGTTTGCCAAATACCTCATGACTAAGAGGCTTAGTCAAGGGATCAACAATCATATTAACACAATATTGAAAACCCACAAAAATATAAATATGGGGATACTTCCCTTCAATATGTTTCCTTGCTGTGACACTTAAGATCACGAGAGACCTTATGTTTCCGCCTAATTATTCCAGCATAGCTGTCCTCGACGCTTCGAGTATTATTTCCTCGAGTGTAATTCCACACCTTGAGTATTTTGTTTCCTCAAGTGAATTTCCACATCAATTATTTCCAGTCACATATATCAATAATATGAATAATTCCACATTGAGCCAAAATATTATAACAATGTTGAATTAATTTTGAAAACCACATAAATATCAAATCCAATCAGTAAATGAGGTTCCATAATTAACCATGTGTTGAAAGAAATTCCTGACTTCGGTCAGTGAACCTGCACCATATTAGTACTACAAAAAAATTGAATATGCGTACCTGGACTTATTTCTCATCTTGTAGATAGATTAATAGGTTCCGCAATGTGTTTACCTTCAATGTAAATTTCAGAACAAGTGACAAGTTGTGATGCACTTTCCACAATCTTATATGATGTGTGAGAATCCCTTAGCTGCTCGTCTTTCCTTCCACTACTTGTATGCAGCATAAATTCCGGTAGCTAAGGTATGATAATATAATGAAGATACATATCAATTCCAATACCATTTATTATTCCATTTTCCCTCAGGAGTTTAAATATTATTCCTCGCTGAGTATGATTCCCTTTATCAAAGGTATTTTAATAGATTTGCAATTTTCCATAGAAACACTTCAAAATATTTTCTATGTATTTTCACTCGTAAAACATAGGATGTTCAAATGTTCCTTTCATATGAAAGTTAAAAGATGACCAAGCTTTTAATTCCATCAATGTGACTTTATCATTGCAAACAAAAAAAACGTTAACGTATACAATAATAATGCAAAAAACTTTACACTTACATTTGTAGATGACTGCCTTGCGTCATTTAGAAAACCATATGACCTGCTATTCCATTGATGTCAAGCTTGCTATTAGACCATACATGAATATGCTCAATTAGTAAACTGTCTTTAGTTCCTCTTTCCCAAAATTCCAGGGAAGAGAGTTTCCACAAAGTATATTTCCCTCTACGTGAATAATTGAATAACAAGAGTGACATTATAATATTCCTGTGAGCCGAGTATCCTTACAAAAAAATCACTTCCAAACAATAGGCTTGCGGTTATTTGGTATGATATTAAGTTCCCAAACTATGCTCTTCCTCATTTGAGTTTATTCCTTCCCGCAATTCTTCCACTCATAGTTGACATTAATTCTTTTTAAGAGAATTTAGTGATTCCTCTAAAATTTAGAGTGACTTCCCAAAAAAACACATAACAATTATCCAGATATGAAATTCCAAGTTAATTCCTCCCACTTGTCCTAACCATGTTAGTGTCGGGAGTCTCACTTGTAGTCTCCTTTGGGGTCAAATTTATATTCTAGTATGATTGCCAATAATTCCACCATTATCCATAAAATAATTGTGCTCCTACTTTCCACCAGTATTCCTTTTCCATATAACTAAGGAAAGACCCTTTGATCCACTAGAATAACCATGATTTTTTTTTCTGGTGTGCGCTTTGTAATAACTGAGGATTTCATGCCAAAATAGAAGATTTCCTTCCAGGTCACTTGACTGTGCTAGATGGATAATGATATCAACAAATGACAGTATGCAACACTTCCTTCCAAAGAAACGAGTATAAAATAAATTCAATTACAATGGTGAATAGTTCCATGCTCTTTACCTACAAAAGATATATTCCTGAAGTGTACTTCCCCCACCAATCAGTTGTTAAAACTGTGATATTCTTTAATCAACTGATTTTCCACTTCAGTACAACATGTGACCAGCACAATAAAACCTTCCGACTTGAATAATAAAAGATAAACATAACCACATAAAAGTGTAATCATCGAAGAGTGAGATGAAATAAATAATCTGACTTCTAGTGGGGATGTCCAAAGAAATACCATAAGTATAAAAAAACGATGTGAAACCCTTTCATCTTCTTCCACCTTAATAAACAAGGTGTAAAAAAACATACATGCTTCACATGTACCATAGTCCTCCCACTAATGTTTAGAATTCCAGAATTAATGAACCACTTAATCATATTCCAAGATATGTGTCCAACTCGTACATGGCATAAATATTGAGATTCCAAGCATGTATTCCCATTGTAGGTATTCCTCCATGTGGAGTTATCTTCCCCAAATAAACAGTTTGGGTTGCCAACATTCATTGGACCATCAATAAATAAGAGATTATTGTACAAAATTCCATAATGCACTAATTTTACCATTGAACAATATTTTCACTCTTCCTTTTCCAAATAGAATGACATAGTCAATAGACTCCAAGATAGAACAATAAATCAAATACCTTCTCACTGAAGTTTCACAGATTGTCCTATAACAATGATATTTTTCCTCCACAGGGAGTTTCATGGCAAAATTTCCAATTCCAAAGTGTATAAGATTTAGTAGCAATGACAAAATACACAATATATGTGATTTCCTTTGGTATTGTTAGCATGTCAATAAAAATGCTACTTAAATGAGAGAGAAAAAAACCTTTTCCATGGAGTGTTTCCCACCTTCCTCCACAATTAAGTGATGCTCATGCAAGGTTAGTATAATAGCGTATCTATCAACAATAATTTTCCTCTAGAACAGAGTTTGATGGCATAATTTTCATTTCCAAGTTTATTAGCTTTTAACATTTCCTTGGAATTGCTTGCATGGAAGTATATGATATATAACCAGAATGCGCAACACAATTATTTTGAAAGTAGCGCTCGACAAAATAAATTTTCCGCGCATGCAAACAAAAGACATACCTCCCTGTTCGCCAATTTCATTGATAAATAATAAATTTCCTTTCCAAGCTGCAATGAATGGATCATTCCCTTTGAAAAGTTTTCAATTGTATACTGGGTGAAAACGGAAGCTAAGATTACGCAGATCAGATCCTTGTGTTTACGTCCCTCATAAGGATGTGCCGATGCGCACAAGTGTCAAGATAGCCAAGAAACACCAACCTTTCTCTTTACCGTTTGATCCTTAAACAAATAATCTGTACATGGACTTCATGTAGATATGTAGCTTACGAGTTAATCCTTGCTGCCATCCTTGTAAGCTGATTCGCAGACTCGACGAAGAGAAAACGCTCACGTACAGACTTACATACGCGAATTAAATCCGACTTGTTCCGTGAACTAGCAAACAGTCATAACTTATAGCAATAGCCATCCCAGGTTTCCTTGGCTTTTCCGGTTTGTTTTCTCCGTGGAAGTAAAGAACATGATTTGTCTTTTACAAACAGTAAAAATTCTATGGGGACCAACCACTTCTGCCGTGAAAAAATTGAAGAAGATCCACGGGCAAGATCTACTAGTATCCCAATTCATCATGCAAGTAATACTAGTCGTAGGAGCTAGCTGTTTCGATTTTGTCAATTCCAGTATGTACCAAGAACAGCAATAAAGAAAGCTTTCCGCAGCGGCGAAAGATTTCCTGTACTCTTTCCTCAAACTGAGTGATAGATCGCATGAACATGCTTTTACTTTCCCCAATACAGGTGCAAGATAAATAAAGAAGCATGAGGAGAGTTGGCCTCAGCATGCACGAAGTATGCATCTGATCAAAATTGGCTTCCTGTTGACGAACCTGACTTCCTCGGTACTCGGACCTTGGATGCTACCTCCGATGAATTTTACACGGCCGCTCCGTTCCATTTGTATTTCCTTCCATGTAGCTCATCGACCGACGCGCAAGCCTTAAGAAGGACCAACGCAGCGTGCTAGCTATCCCATACAGATATCGCAGCGGTTTCCACGGACGACGTGTCAGAGCAGATCGATAGCAAAGACGGAGACGAGTTCACAATCAAATCGGCGACGACGGGTGTAGAGTTTGGAGCAGATCGGTACGCAGCGGATTAGGGTTTGGGTCATCGTAACCGAACCTTGCTCTGATACCAATGTAAGAAAATTTAGGGTTTGTGGTCTACCCCCTATTCCTCTGCGCTTATTCGTGATGCCGCTCACAATTCGCATCTCTGAGGCTAGGGGGTAGGGACCTTCTTATACTGTGTTTCCAAAGAGTCCACCTCTTATACAGATAAGATTCCTAGTCTTTTCAACTAGTTTTCCGGGATAGAGTCCAGATCAAATTACCAACCACGATCATATTTGTCTGTTAACGGATTCTACCCGTTATGTCCCCGGAGCACGCGCTTGTGAGCAACGCGTCATAATAGAGTGTAAATTCCTCTAATTATGTAGACCAACATTAGGGCTATAATCTAACTATATGATCTAGCTCCTTCCGATTATCAATGTACCCCGGTAGTCTTTCCAATATAAATAGCATATTGTGTTCCACTGATAATCGACCAGCTTCCTTAAGCATACAACCTAAGTACATTCCAACAAGTCATAATTCCATGATAATCATGTAAAGTAATTCCATGCATAAATACATGTATAATTTCATAACGAGGTATTCTGAATATTAGTAATTCCTAATAATTTGAATATAGTTGCAGGACACATGATTCCAACACTTGTCACTAGGAACACGAAGATGCAAACAAAGCTTAATTTAAACTTTTTAATTTGAAAGAAATAATAAAAAAAACCAAAGCGTTCCACCCCTCTCTGTAGTTGCCAACACTGGAAGAAGCTCTCACGCATGCACCGCCGACCTGCCGCTGGCTACTCCGGACGAGCCGTGCAAAGCTGTGAAACCATGCACCGCCGCACAAAACTGGTTGCCTTCTCCTCCCTTTCAGTTTCATCAAATTATAATGTCCGGAAGTCACAGCTCTTGTTTCCGCTCATTTTTCGCTACCACCCTTTTTTTTTATAACAACGAGAAAGGGGAAGGAATCAGATCACTGGCTGCAGATCGCAGAGCACTTTCCTCGGCATTTTGTTGCTGGAAGTTTGCTCGGAGGAATTTAAGTACATCACTGTTGGGGAGAAGCAGATCGGATCACTGGTGCCCGGTCAGAGCACCGTGGCATATACTACTACGGTACTCTATTCTGCAGGTGCATCGTGCGGACCAGCATGGGGGAATGGAGAGCCCACGACGGAAAAGGTACGGTGCAGATCATGGCCGGCGCACGTTTTCCTTTTGTTTGAGTTTTTCTTTCTTGCTCTGACGCGGACCGGCTAGACGGAACGGAAGCAAGCCAAGCTGGGCACTCGCTTACCTGTGGAAACTGCACTGATCCGTTGTCCTTCCCCGGGTCGGCCATGCGCGGTTTCTCAACAATAACGTACGCACTAGGGATAAAAACGAAGCGAAAACAGACGGAACTAAGTGCTATCATATTTGTTTTCATAATTTTTTGCAGAAGCGGAAACGAATACGAAAACATCGAAAATGAATACAAAAACAGATACTACCGGGAACGGACACGGAGCAAATACAAAGCGGATATGAAAACAGAAATAGGCATTGATCAGAACTTCAAAACCCTTTAATCATAGAGAAATACACACAAAAACAAACAAATTTAATGAGTTGTTAACATGGCTACAAAATAATACCATTATGTTAGCAACTTAGCGTAGTATTGTAGTAGTACCGGACAATTGCGTATAGGGTCAAGATGAGTACATGTGTGGTAATAGAAGTTGGGCCTTAGATCCATTCTACTAGTTGTGTCATTGTGTTCTGTTTGGTGGTTGGGCTACAAAGCAGCTATAGGACTATAGTAAAAACAGAAATTCCATATTCACGGAAACGGAAAGTTCCATTTCCATGCATGTTTCACCGGAAAACACCGCTCTGTTTTTGTTTCCGTTTCGGCATAAAAATTTCATTTTCACTTCCATTTTGCACACTTCCGCTTCTGTTTTCATGTTCCTCTCCATTTCCATTTGTCTTCCGAAAAAACGGAAAGTTTCCACTTCATTTTCATCCCTAGTACGCACGGCAATCAATCCCGCCGGCGACGCGGGACTCTAGTTGCAATCCAGGGGCGTCTCGTCCACTGCAAAGTTTACCATCTCTTTCTCTTGAACGACCGATGGTTTGCGAGGAGAATCTTCCGCTGCCGCTGGAAGGAGGTATGGTACTAGCTCTCGCCATCGCCAGGACCGGCCAAACTAAAGATAGCTACGATATCCGACTTAGGTCAAGAAAAAACATTATAGTTATCCGACTGAGATGTCTCGCTCCCGGTCAGATCAAACGTCCAAATGCAGCGGGTCGAAGTGAAAGTCTCCCTCCCCCGCAAAAAGGAAAAAGAAAAAAGAAGTGAAAGTCTCCCTGGTTTAAACTCGAGCGGGGTAGTGAGTAAGTACTGACGGGGATGGGCGGGAAACGGCGCACACGTCGGGACAAACGCTGGAGAAAGATATTTTAAACATGTTTTCCTGGCGGTCTGGCCACTTCCTCGTTGAAAATATCATTTTCTTTTAACATTGCAACACACATATGGTGGCAACAGACCCACGCACGCATCACACGTCCATTCGGATGCAGAAAATGACGGGGACAACGAATGGATACAAAAGAAAAACTTGTGTACGGTGAGCATTAAGGTATGAGCCCTAGCTATATATAGCTGGTGAGCAAGGTCATTGTTTTTCGATATATATAAAAGTGAGTAATGCACTTCTCGCGATAAGACCACCCCTTGAGCACGCCAATAGTCACATTCTTTTTTCTTCAGAAAAAGCATGACCTCCCGGCCTTAATGATCACATTCTATCATAATTAATTGGTTGACGATGCTCCTGCGTTATACAACACCCGACGGATCGCCGCCAGACAGGAACGAGAGTGGTACAGTACCAATTAATCATCCTGCAGCTATATATTCCTAATCGGGCGATCAAGAGAATCTCTTAACCACACGCAACTCTGTTTGGTTATTAGCCTAAGCCAGTACGCCAGCCCGGCCGGAATGCACATCTATCGGGCACTTCAGTTGACGGCTAGAACGGCATCGTGCGCCGTCACATCCCATTGACAGCGAGCGAGTTGCCCAGCCGGTGATGCCGATACGTACGGTGCGCATGCGTGCTTCGCTCACCCGCTCGGTGAGCTATCACCGTCGATCGCCTGCTGCAGCTTAGCTTAGGCTTAGCTGCCGCTGGCTCATGTCTTATCACACCGATCGGGACGTGGACGATAAGCCTTTTGAGTTTTCGGCATTGTAGTCGCTCAACCTGGCACGCCTCTGCAAACCTGTACTCCTATCCTATGTGCTGCACTCTGTTTCCGATGACAATGACGGTCTTGATTTGTGCCGCTCTCTTATCTCCTGATGATATTGTATGTCAGCATGCAAGCGTACGTGGGCGTGCACCGTGACAAGGGAACTCCAATTTCTCTTGTGCTACTAGTAGTACTAGCTAGCGGCAACCCTGCCGGCCATTGCTTTGTTTGCTCCCTGATCGTGCAATTCTGTGATAGTTCCAGTGCTGGATTTTATTTTGAGCGCACAGGTGACAGGACGGGACCAGCTGCTACAATCGCATACCGTCCGTCCAAAACGGTCGGTGTCGTCTGTCTGGTTTAAGCGTGGACGGTCGGTAGAGAGACACGGATGGACGTACGGCCACAGTGTCGTCGTTTCATCCATGCGTGGATCTATCTATCTATGTATCTGTTCTCTCCTCGCGTGTCGTCGATCGGATGGATCAGACCTGCACGTACGCTTCACCCACCCTGTGCTAGCAAGCTATAGCTTTCATTATCATCACAAGAAAAAATCTCCTAGCTAGATATAATAGTACACAATAATCTCACGTGTTTAATTAATTATTTGGTCTAAAAATTTGAAATTATCCCCTAGTGAAAGCTCAAGGTCGCATGATTATGACCGACGCTGATCCAGTCAGTCTGGCCTGTTGCTGTGTGCGAATTGCAAAGCCGATGGCGCGCGAGCCACCAGTGCAACCGCTGTCCGAGTGTCGAGTACCAATGTGCAGGGACCGCGCGCCCGCGACGGACACGCGGGATCCCGCTTGCCTGTTCCCTCCCGTGCTCCCATCTATGCTTCTACTTCATCTTACAGCTGCTTTTTTCTATTTCCTTCCTAATCTAATCGTCCTTCTCCCTTCTGATTTTAACGGGGTGGGCCGGGCCTTATTTTGTTTCAATCAAATCAAGCCACGTACGCGGGAGCACGGTTGGGCGCACGCACGGGGCGCAAGCAAGTCTCGTACGTACACGCGCTAGTACATTACAGTACAGTGCGCACAACCAGTGGAGATGGTCCACAATGGTCGTGCGTGCGGGCGGGCGTGCGCTCATGCTTATGTGTCGATCTGATCCAACCAGCATATAAAACCATATGCGCACAGTCTTCACCGAACAGTTTGCGAAACCACTTGCATACCGCAACAACAACAATCTCAAGGTGTGAGATTGACCAAGTGGTGGCTTTTAGGGCATCTCCAATGGCAACTTGTAAATTATTTTTGTACGAACCACTCCCGTACTGCAACAACAACAATCTATAGCCTGTTGCGAGGTGGAGTTCCATTTCGCATCTGCTGAGCGCTCTATTGGACCAGCCTGTCACTGTAGAACGATTTTTTCAGTTTCCTCTGTTCTGCATGGTTTTCTTCGTTTTCTTTGTTTTTCTTCGTACACATTTTTTATTTTTCTCCGTATATGTATTGATGTCTAGTTTATTCATACATATAATTCACTTACAGTATACATAAAGAATATTTTTATATATGTATACCATTTTAAATATACATAATTGTTTTTGCAATAGATGTTTTGATGTTTACTCCTTTTCATACATAGTATACAATGGGGAAAATCCGAGCATGAAACAATTGATTCAGAACTAGTATGGACAAGGGGAATCCGACTTTTTAATTAAGACAAAACATTGCAATGGTCCTCGCCGATGCTGGCGCAATGTGATTTCTGACCAGTGCATTGAATGTCAAAGTGAACAAATTCAACCAAGCGCGGGTAAACGACGGGAGTAATTATGTCTCTCTTAAGGTAGCCAAATGCTTCGTCATCTAATTAATGACACACATGAATGGAGGGAGCTCCTAATGGGCGCCGTGAGCACCGGTTACCAGTTACAGCACATAGGGGCGCGCTGGTATGGGCCCGCCCATGAATGGCCAAATCCGTCCCTCGCCCGCACAACTCACACTTGTCGTTCGGTTCGCGCAACCACACAATGCGCCTTATTTTTCGCTCGTTTTGTGGATATCTATTGGTATAGGAAAAAATGTTCATTTTTTCGTATTTAATAGTTTGTGAATATTTTTTTAAAGTTTTGAAAAAGGTCACGAATTAGAAAAAGGTTTGCGCTTTTACAAAAAATTCATGATTATGAAAAGTTCATAAAATTGAAAAAGCTCATGAGTTTGAAAAGTAGTTCAGAAAATGAAAAGGTTCACCAAATTTGAAAAAAATCACTGATTTGTAAAAACTCTCATTGATTTAAAAATTAGCTCATCAAATTTGAAAAAATGCATTGAATTCCAAAAAAACATTTTTTTAAAGAAAAAACACAAACTACATGAAAGTTCATCAATTTTGAAACAATATCTTCGACTTGAAAAAGTTCACGAATTTTTAAAAAGAGAAAAAAAAACACCCCCCCCCCCAAAAAAAGAACCCAAACAGGTTCAAGTACGTTATTTGAAGAAGAATAAAAGAAGGTGTCTAGAACAGTGGGAAAGTTGTCCCCGGTGGTTACTAGGTTGTACATTGCCTGTGGGGTGCGTTGTTCACATCTCCACAACGCTCAATTTTTGAAAGGTTCTTCAGAAAAGAAAAGAAAAATAAGATGAGCCGGTTAGTGCGGATGGGGGATTTGCACCCGTTTGTAGGTTTCAAAGAAACGGGTGTTTAAGGCGCTGTTTAGGAAATGCCGCGTACGGGTGTGTTAGGCCCTTACCAGCGCTCCGCGGTGTACAAGTGCTAAGGGTGCCACATAGGCAGAAAAGTGATGTGGCAAAACAATTAAAGAAGAGAGAGAACGTTATGGTGACCCCAAGAGAAAACAGTGCTAAGTGTGTGGACCTATGCAAAATGACTACCAACAAATACATGAAGGAGTTTAAGTGTTAACCAATTCAATGAGGGAAGCTTATCTACAAAAACTAAGCACCTATGCATTGGAGAGACTGGTTGCTAAGGTTTTTTACTACACTCAGCACCTCATATAAGCATAGTGCATTGGAAGTGGGAGCTCCTATGTGATGCATTCTATGGCAAATACATTTTTTTAGGTGTATTCTATGGCAAAATACATGCCCCATTGCACAGGTGCGCCCGTCTGGGCCAGCCCATTGCGGAATGCGGTGGTGAAAAATCACAGAAATAGTTAGTTCGCGCCCCCCCCCCAAAAAAAAGAACCCAAACAGGTTCAAGTACGTTATTTGAAGAAGAATAAAAGAAGGTATCTAGAACAGTGGGAAAGTTGTCCCGGGTGGTTACTAGGTTGTACATTGCCTGTGGGGTGCGTTGTTCACATCTCCACAACACTCAATTTTTGAAAGGTTCTTCAGAAAAGAAAAGAAAAATAAGATGAGCCGGTTAGTGCGGATGGGGGATTTGCACCCGTTTGTAGGTTTCAAAGAAACGGGTGTTTAAGGCGCTGTTTAGGAAATGCCGCGTATGGGTGTGTTAGGCCCTTACCAGCGCTCCGCGGTGTACAAGTGCTAAGGGTGCCACATAGGCAGAAAAGTGATGTGGCAAAACAATTAAAGAAGAAAGAGAACGTTATGGTGACCCCAAGAGAAAACAGTGCTAAGTGTGTGGACCTATGCAAAATGACTACCAACAAATACATGAAGGAGTTTAAGTGTTAACCAATTCAATGAGGGAAGCTTATCTACAAAAACTAAGCACCTATGCATTGGAGAGACTGGTTGCTAAGGTTTTTTACTACACTCAGCACCTCATATAAGCATAGTGCATTGGAAGTGGGAGCTCCTATGTGATGCATTCTATGGCAAATACATTTTTTAGGTGTATTCTATGGCAAAATACATGCCCCATTGCACAGGTGCGCCCGTCTGGGCCAGCCCATTGCGGAATGCGGTGGTGAAAAATCACAGAAATAGTTAGTTCGCGCCCCCCCCCCAAAAAAAAGAACCCAAACAGGTTCAAGTACGTTATTTGAAGAAGAATAAAAGAAGGTATCTAGAACAGTGGGAAAGTTGTCCCGGGTGGTTACTAGGTTGTACATTGCCTGTGGGGTGCGTTGTTCACATCTCCACAACGCTCAATTTTTGAAAGGTTCTTCAGAAAAGAAAAGAAAAATAAGATGAGCCGGTTAGTGCGGATGGGGGATTTGCACCCGTTTGTAGGTTTCAAAGAAACGGGTGTTTAAGGCGCTGTTTAGGAAATGCCGCGTACGGGTGTGTTAGGCCCTTACCAGCGCTCCGCGGTGTACAAGTGCTAAGGGTGCCACATAGGCAGAAAAGTGATGTGGCAAAACAATTAAAGAAGAAAGAGAACGTTATGGTGACCCCAAGAGAAAACAGTGCTAAGTGTGTGGACCTATGCAAAATGACTACCAACAAATACATGAAGGAGTTTAAGTGTTAACCAATTCAATGAGGGAAGCTTATCTACAAAAACTAAGCACCTATGCATTGGAGAGACTGGTTGCTAAGGTTTTTTACTACACTCAGCACCTCATATAAGCATAGTGCATTGGAAGTGGGAGCTCCTATGTGATGCATTCTATGGCAAATACATTTTTTTAGGTGTATTCTATGGCAAAATACATGCCCCATTGCACAGGTGCGCCCGTCTGGGCCAGCCCATTGCGGAATGCGATGGTGAAAAATCACAGAAATAGTTAGTTCGCCCCCCCCCCCCTAAAAAAAAGAACCCAAACAGGTTCAAGTACGTTATTTGAAGAAGAATAAAAGAAGGTATCTAGAACAGTGGGAAAGTTGTCCCGGGTGGTTACTAGGTTGTACATTGCCTGTGGGGTGCGTTGTTCACATCTCCACAACGCTCAATTTTTGAAAGGTTCTTCAGAAAAGAAAAGAAAAATAAGATGAGCCGGTTAGTGCATATGGGGGATTTGCACCCGTTTGTAGGTTTCAAAGAAACGAGTGTTTAAGGCGCTGTTTAGGAAATGCCGCGTACGGGTGTGTTAGGCCCTTACCAGCGCTCCGCGGTGTACAAGTGCTAAGGGTGCCACATAGGCAGAAAAGTGATGTGGCAAAACAATTAAAGAATAGAGAGAACGTTATGGTGACCCCAAGAGAAAACAGTGCTAAGTGTGTGGACCTATGCAAAATGACTACCAACAAATACATAAAGGAGTTTAAGTGTTAACCAATTCAATGAGGGAAGCTTATCTACAAAAACTAGGCACCTATGCATTGGAGAGACTGGTTGCTAAGGTTTTTTACTACACTCAGCACCTCATATAAGCATAGTGCATTGGAAGTGGGAGCTCCTATGTGATGCATTCTATGGCAAATACACTTTTTTAGGTGTATTCTATGGCAAAATACATGCCTCATTGCACAGGTGCGCCCGTCTGGGCCAGCCCATTGCGGAATGCGGTGGTGAAAAATCACAGAAATAGTTAGTTCGCGTTTGATGGGAATCGAACCCATGACTACCTGCTCAAGTGCGCTTGCTGCTAGCCACTACGACCGAAGAGGACTCATGTCAGGAATACACCGCGGGAGTTTAAAATTAATAGCAGTAGCAGACTTCACACTATTTGAAAGAATCCCAAAAAATATTCCAAAATTTGAGATATTTTCTGAACTTACGAACAATTTTTGACAAACCCGAACAATTTTCTGAAATGAAAAACATATTTTGAATTCTTCGAACTTTATTGTAAGACTGAACATTTTCTGAATTTTTGAACAAAGTTTCAAAACAAGAATAATTTTAAAAATCATGAACATACTTTGAATTTTTACAACAAATTTCGAAATGGACAACAATTTTGAAAATCAGAAACAATTTTGAAACACGACAATTTTTGTATACATGAACGAAAATTTGAAAACAAGAACATTTTCTGAAAGTTCTAAACTATTTTTGAAAACAGGAATATTTTTTGAAATCCTGGTCGTTATTTAAAAAGTTCTTAAAAAGATGAACCAAAAAAGGAACAAATTTTGAAATTCCCGAACAACTTTTCAAAATGCCATTTTTTTATGAATTTATGAAAATTTCCGAAAACACAACCATTTTTTAAAAGCATGACCAAATTTTAAGTTTTCAAACAATTTTTCAAATTTGATTAAAAAAAGAAATCAAACTTGAAAAACAAAAGGAAAGAAAAGAAAGAAGAAAAAAAAAATAGAGAACACCAAACAGCAGGAAAACCGGTTCAGGGAACCTAAACCAGGAAAAACCGGCTGAGAAACTCTAGAATGTTCCTAAAACCGACAACGCTGGAACATGTTAATGGGCCGGCCCAGGTTACCGCTCGATTGACACCTCTGTGCAAAGAGGGAGCTCCTATTGGGCGCCACAGGCGCCAGAAGTCCTCCCTGGGGCCTACGAGGACTTTTTTGAAAACAAGTACATTTAGAAAAGTTCACAAAAACTGAAACAGTTCATTGATTTCTGAAAAAATGTCCATTGATGTTGAAGAAAAAGTTCATCGATTTACAATCACGCATTTAGGAAAAAGGAACAGAAAAAAAAGAAACAAAAAAAAAAGAAAATGTGAACTAGGGAAAGAATAAGAAGGGCGCAAGAAGTTACCATGCATAAGCTAGTGATGGTCGTAGTGGTTAGCACGGTGCGTTGTGAAAATGTAGGTCCTAGGTTTGATTCGGCGCAGCTCTCTATGTTTTGCACTTTATAAAGAGATGCGAAATGACCTGTAACGGATGCCTGCGGCGCTAAATAGGAAACATTCACGCCTGGACACAGGCTAAGAACTGCCTAGCGCCTAATGCTAGTGTGGGAACTCGTGCCAGCCAATACCTTCCTTTTTTAGCTTTTTTGCTGTAATTTAATTTTTGATACTGGTACATCCAGGCCAGACAGTAACCAAACATAGCCAAACTCATATCCTCCCGGCTTGCCTGAAGAGGCATGAAAAATCAAATTCTCAGGCAGAGCACAGGCGACTAGGCACGGTCTCCAGGCTAGTAACCAAACAAGGCCGAACTCAATCCTCAGGGAAAAAAAACTGTGCCAGAGGTCGACTCTTCTTCCTCGACCCCGATCCCAAGATCGGCCGCCGGAACGAGTTCTCCTCCGTGGCGCTCCTTCCCGCGAGCGGCGATTTCCGCGCCCGGTCTCCCGCCTTCAGCCACCGCAGAGTACGAGGGCGCAGTCCTTTGGCGCGGTTAGCCGGCGACGGAGAGGAGATGCGCCGGCGGCTAGACGACTGGGGAGGGGGAGAGGTGGATTGAGGAGCCCCTACCATTCCGTATCTCCCTGGCGACTCCTGGAGACCAGTTGGGAGCGGGAGGGAGTTGCCGCGCCGGCGGCCCACTCGGGCTCAGGTAAGACCAGCGCATGTACTAGAGTGCAATCTTCTTAGTCCACTAGTAAAAAAGGGGGCAACGGTTCAGGCCGGGGCAGCCCATTAGTCTCGGTTCAGTCTAGAACAGGGACCAATGGGGGCATTGGTCCCGGTTCGTGAGCCCAGGGGGCCGGCCGGGCCACGTGGGCCATTGGTCCCGGTTCGTCTGGACCTTTTGGTTCTGGTTGGTTGGATGAACCGGGACTAATGGGCCTGGCTCCTGGCCCACCACCATTGGTCCCGGTTCGTTGCATGAACCGGGACCACATGCTCCCCTTTAGTCCCGGTTCGTGGGTTCGCCCTCGTTGCACCCAGAGTTTAGTCCCACCTCGCCAACCGAAGGGCGCCCACACCTGCTTATAAGCCTGTCCCTCTCTGCATTATTGAGCTCCTCTCAAAGTGAAAATAGATGCACCTATAGAGGAAAATTGGACCTAAATTCATAAATAGAAATGAATTATGAATTTATGTTTAATTTTCTCTATAAGTGCATCTATGTTCACTAACAGAGAAGTTTTTATTTTTTGCAACTATTCAAATTTTAAAACTAATGGCACTAACAGAAAGTTTATAATTTTTGTGATCTAAAATAAAAAAGAAATCACTACAAGACAAAAAAAAGTGCCACCTACTATTAAATAGCAGGAAAAAGATTGACTCAAAAATCAATTTTAACTATTCTAATTTGACACTAATGGCACTAGTAAAGTTAATCACAAACTTGAGATTCACACAAATTTCAAAGAATTCAAATTTTAACTATTTTAATTTTAAAACTAATGGCACTAACAGAAAGCTTATAATTTTTGTGACCTAAAATAAAAAAGAAATCACTACAGGACAAAAAAAAGTGCCACCTACTATTAAATAGCAGGAAAAAGATTGACTCAAAAATCAATTTTAACTATTCTAATTTGACACTAATGGCACTAGTAAAGTTAATCACAAACTTGAGATTCACACAAATTTCAAAGAATTTAAATTTTAACTATTTTAATTTGAAAACTAATGGCACTAACTGAAAGTTTATAATTTTTGTGACCTAAAATAAAAAAGAAATCACTACAAGACAAAAAAAGTGCCACCTACTATTAAATAGCAGGAAAAAATTGACTAAAAAATCAATTTTAACTATTCTAATTTGACACCAATGGCACTAGTAAAGTTAATCACAAGCTTGAGATTCACACAAATTTCAAAGAATTCAAATTTTAACTATTTTAATTTGAAAACTAATGGCACTAACTGAAAGTTTATAATTTCTGTGACCTAAAATAAAAAAGAAATCACTAAAAAACTATAAGTATTTCGTTCTAAGTAAAAACGAAAAAATAAACAGAAAAAAGAAAAAAAATGCCACCTACTGGGCCAGCATGGCCTGAATACGACTAGAAACCCAACCATGAGCCAGGATTCAGGCCTGCAACAGGCCCAGTAGGCCCACAGGCATTGCAGTGTCTAATTAGGCCCATAAGCCTGCATTTCAAAGGAGTTCGAGAGGGAAGAGGCAGCGGTGCTTATAAACAGGTGCCGGTCGCTCTCAACTAGCAAGGTGGGACTAAACTCCCACCACCGCGCCAGCATAAGGCCATTGGTCCCGGTTGGTGGCACCAACCGGGACTAAAGGGGGGAATTGGTCCCGGTTCGTGACAGAAACCGGGACTAATGCCCCCTTTTAGTCCCGGTTGGTGCCACCAACCGGGACCAAAGGCCGCCGCTTCCCGCCCTTTGGGCTGCCGAAAAGTGGCCTTTGGTCCCGGTTGGTGGCACTAACCGGGACTAAAGGGGGCATTGGTCCCGGTTTGTGCCACGAACCGGGACCAATGCCTTACCTATATAAGCAACACTTAGGAAATTTTCACCATTTCCCTCGCCAGTTGCCCCGACGACGCCGAGCTCATCGACGCCGCCAGGCTGCCCCGACGCCGTCCGCCGCCCCTGCCGTCGCCCGTGCCTCGCCATCGCGTCTTCGTCGCCATCGCCGAGCCCGCGCGCCCCTGCCCTCGCCCCCGAGCGGGCCTCCGCCGTCCCCGAGCCTAGCTTCTTCCTCGTCGCCGACGCCACCTCGCGGTGAGCGCCGCCCCGTTCCCCTGCTCCTCCCCCTGTACTGGCTATCGTCGCCGCCGCGCGCTGCCATCGCGCCGCCGCCCCTGCCCTTCGCTGCCGCCGCGCGCCGCCCCTGCCCTTCGCTGCCGTCGCGCGCCGCCCCTGCCTTGCGCGGCCGTCGCGTGACGCCCCTGCCCTTCGCTGCCGCTGCCCGCCGCACGCCGCCCCTGCCTTGCGCCCCCGCCGCGCGCCGCCCCTGCCCTTCGCTGCCGCTGCACGCCGCCCCGCCGCGCGCCGCCCCTGCCCTGCCGTGTCGCCGCCCCTGCCCTTCATTTTTTTAAGTTTAATTTTTTTGTTCATATATATATAATGTATATGTGTATGTACGTATGTGGCTATGTGTATGTATATATGTTCATAGAAAATTATGTATAATGTACATGTGTATGTATAATGTATATGTGTATGTGTATGTATATAATGTTCATATACAATGTATAATGTATATGTGTATGTTAGTTTAATTTTTTTGTTCATAGAATTTTTTTTTCATATATATATAGAAAGATTTTTGTTCATAGAAAGTTTTTTGTTCATATATAGAAAGTTAGAAGAAAATTTAGAATATGCTAAAATTTAGAAGAAAAAGAAGGATAGGGAAAGAATAAAATAAGAAGAGGAAGAAAGAAGAAGAGGAGAGGAAGAAGAGGAGAAATAAATAAGAAAAGGAAAAAAGAAGAAAAAGAAGAGGAGAAGAAGAAAAAAAATAGAATTATTCTATTTCTTTTTCTTCTCCTTTATTCCTTTCTTATTCTCCTATTTTTTTCTTCGATCTTCTCCTCTCTTCTTCTTCTCTTTTTATTTCTTCTTCGTTTTCTTATGTTTTATTGGGTCTGTCGTCGTCGATATACCCCCCTCGCCGATAACTTTTAGTAAGTACTACATTATTCTATTTATAGTAAGTGCTTAGTAGTTGAACTAGTTGATTTAATAAAACTGGTTTATTTTACTATAGAAGTAGTTTATTTTTAGCAAGAAAATTAATAGAACTAGTTTATTTTTTTAGTTAAAGCAATTATTCCCGCATCGACGTGGACGATGCTATCCCGCATCCTCGTCGTCGAGTCGGCGGAGGACGACACCTGCTTGACCAGATGGGCCATGTCCGGGACTGGGCTCCGCCGGGGTGGTACTGGGAGGCGCTACCTTCCGGGGGCGTAGCTTGGTGAGGAGCCAGCCCGTCGTTGACCCGATCCTTGTTTGGTGGCGGTCGCGTGGGCCAGTGACGTTGCCGAGGCTTCCAGACACCGCGGAGGTGGTACGTCACCGTGTCAGCGAGGAGGACCAGCACGTCCGTTGCTACATGGTTGCGTTGGAGGGCAGGTTCGAGAATACCTGGCAGGTTCTTCAGGGATCTCACTGGAGCTATGATCCTGTGATGGTTCCTTCCCTTTGGGTGTCCACCGCCCGCACCGATACCCGTCGGGCGCTATGGTTCTAGCTGTACTGGCGATATGTATGATAGTATTCGACGTGTATTAGTGATAATATTCGATGTACGGAGACATGGAGATGATGTAATTTTTCTTATAATTGAATGCATCCTAATTTAAATACTACTTTATTTTGCGATTTGATTTTTCTTATTGAATGCTCAAATTGGAGAGCACTATGCAAGGCATATGCATATGATTAGTTGAATAATAATGATCTAATTTAGTCTTTGAATTATGAACGTATAGGAAATGTCATTATCGGACGACGGAAGTCTCCCGGGGGAGTGCGACTGGTGCCACGACGATCGAGGTCAGTGCGACAGGCCTCACCTGGACGATGGTCGGCGCTTCAACATTAAGCTCGAGGAGACCTTCGAAGTTGAAGCAGTACGCAACGACGACAAGTGTTTTTTTTCCATAATTAAGCATGACTTCAACTATTTCAACGTGTAATTTTCATCTTTTACAATTCGAGTATAGTTGATCCCATGCCATGCAAGACGCTATGTCTTGGAGAGGATGGATTTTGAAGACCATGAAAATTTTGAAACGAAGAAAATTCAACTAAGGACCCATCATGATGTGGATTTTGAAGTAAAGTTGTATAATGCTGAGAGCGTAACCCATTTTGGTTGCAAAAATTGGGAAGCATTTTGCGAATTGTATGGTTTTGATGAGGGTATGCTTGTCACCATGGATCTTGGTGATCCTGAAATCAAGCAAGACAATATAGACATTTGGGTCCTTGTTGATACGCCTCCAGTTCTACCACTATGTGAGTTTCTCAAACATAGTTAATTATTAATAAAACTTATATTGTTCATTTCAAAATAGTTGACAACTTATTTCCATTGACAGCTTATTTTGAAGTATCAAAGAATGTGCAGAAGATGGTAGATAGAACTTACTACACCGATGGCTCTGAGTTAACTTACAAGGAGAAAACTCATCTGGTTGGATTTTGTAATGATATTGAGAATTACAATATCTACAATCGAACTCCTCAACATTATGGTCAATACGTGCCACTAGTGCACGTGTTGAACTACGGTAACTACCATGGAGATATCCTGGTAAGTTTTTTTACTATTACGACATCTGTGCATCTTTTTGCATACTTCTAAAACTAGTACATCATTGCTAACTACGAAGTTATTACTATGTTTTTCAACAGAGAATCCCAGAGGATTGTGTGCCTCATTTGATGTATCAGAATGGCGGCAGCCTTCGTGTTTTGAACATATATCCAGGTCATCCTACGAATCTCAACTGTCCATACCGGATTTCTAAAACAAGTGGAGACATGACAATTAGAGGATGGAAAAAAATTTGTCGTAAGGAGCTTCTTGGAAGCAAAAGGAAGCGAGGCGCAAGAATTGGAGACAGGATGATCTCCATTCTTCATAATGGAGAGTCAGGGTCTATATTGTTTTATGCTATTTTACCTTAAGTGTGTTTAGGTCCGATCCTACCTGATACTGATGATCATGTGCTAAGAACAATTATGTAGGGTTGGGTTCGATGACTATGAGGATGATGATCGTATGACTTATTATTAATAACGAGTAGAAGTTGTATGATGATGCTTGATTAATTAGTAGGACTTGTTATTATATATGATGATGTATGATGCGAGTATGCATGAGTTATTATATATATATCTGCGGGTGAAATGAACATAGCAGTAGCGTAGGTAAACCAAGGACTACATATAAGAGAGGACACTTCTCTCTATTAGCTAGCTAATAACAACCTAAAAATAACCCCCTAAACCCCTAAAACAGCCACTTTTTTTTTTAAAAAAAAGAAAAACCTCCTGCTGAAGCGTGGAACCCTTTTGGTCCCGGTTTATGTCATAAACCGGGACCAAAGGCCCCCCTGCCTGGGTTGCCGGCAGCGGCCACGTGGAGGCCCATCTGTCCCGGTTCTGGTTTGAACCGGGACTAAAGGCTGAGGGTATTAGTAACGACCCTTTAGTCCCGGTTCAGGAACCGGGACTAAAGGCCCTTATGAACCGAGACAAAAGGCCGGTTTTCTACTAGTGGTCCCACATCTCCAGGGACTGTGATTTCCGCCGGTTTTATGGACGTCAGTCTCAGCAGGACTATCACCAAGCAGAAGCAGTGTGGGATTCTACAACATATATGTCGAAGTTAAAACGCTTGAGATGGTTCTGTAACTTAACATTGTTCTCAACTCCCTAAGCACAAGATAGGAGAACCGATCAACCATTGTTGCGGACCAATTTATCATCAGATTCTTCGAATTAGCTTAGGCGAATTGTGACAAATATCGCTTGCATGATCCAAAGCTAAATAGATTGTTGTCTTTGTCTATCCTCTTACTTCTGTGATTTACTGGCTCGCAGCCAAGTGCCTCTTCAAAATTACACATGAACATAAGTGAAACCATGTTGATCTTAAGTAAGATGCACTATGAGGAGAACCATGCCTCCGCAGAGTGTAGGTTGATCCAAGAGTCAATTGCAAGAAACCACCACATTTGTGGCTAGGTTTGCAGGAAACTACCAAGTCGTTAATCTGTTGCAAAAAACACCGTAAAATCTCTTAATCCATTGCAAAAAGCACTGAACAGCCGTTTAGCCTCGTTTGATCTCTTTTCCGACAGGTGGGCCCCGAAAACGCGGACGTGGCTTGACGGACAGGCAAACGGCACCGTTAGGAACAAAACGGTCAGGACGCCGCGCCGGTCGGTCCTATCGGTGCTCGCCAGACAGATCCCCCGCGCCCCCCCTCTCTCTCGCCCCTCTCTTCTGTCTCCTCTCTCTGGCTCTGGTCGCCGTCAGTGAGAAGCCAGCTCGCCGCCATCCGCCATGGTTTCATGGAGCGACGACAGCGAGGAATCCGGCTACCAGTACTCTTCAGGCGGCTCCCCTATCAAGGTCAGTGATGTGTACTCGTAGCTAGGGATCTCTGAGCTAGGGTTTCGGTTTGGGGATTTTGTTTTTGCTGCTCATTTTGAACCCGTGAGATGGATTTTGTGCGTTTCTTTTGTTGATGTAGATCCCGGCTACAATCGAGGACCCGAACTACTCTGGTGTTGACGATGAGGTGATGGTGATGTGTGAGCATGGCCAGCCAGCAAAGAGGCATGTTTGCTTCTCAGGCATTAGCACTGGGAGGAGGTTCCTTGCCTGTGGACTTGATGTGAGTGCTAGCAAAAATCTGTAGTTTGCTTATTTTGTTAAGAAACTACAAATTGTTCATATGCACTGTTCATTGTTCATGTTCACTGTTCATTGTTCATGTTCACTGTTCACCTAGTAGTTTAGTTAAAGGTACTGTCATGTACCATGCCATAGTGAGTGAGTGAAATAAATGAATTGTTCATACATATAAATGAACAACACCACAGTGATATAAATGAAGTAAATGAATTAAATTGTGCTGTTAAAAATTAAGTACATAGATATAAAATTAAGGTATCCATAGTGACTGAGTGAAGTAAATTGTGTTGTTAAAAAGTATCACAGTGCATTGTTCATAGATATAAATGAAGTAAATGAATTAAGGTATAAATGAATTGAAGTGAATTGTATTGTGCTGTTAAATGAATTAAGGTATAAATGAAGTAAATTCAGTGTAGTATGCTGTTAAAAATTCAGATATAAATGCAGAATTGTGCATGTGCAGTATACAATATTTGTTTTGAATTGGACTGAATAGAAGTGAAGTGAAAAAGGAAGTAAATGCATTTGTACTTGTTGTTTTGCAGGAAGCAAGCAGCTGTGGTGTTGTTCAGTGGGTAGATGAGGAGTGGCCAGAGCATCTGCAGAATGCTCTTCACAAACTATGGCTTTCGTATGAGGATTGCCAGCGTGCTAATAGGATGGCATGTCTGGAACATGCATCACTTGTCCACAATCTCACATCACAGAAGAACAAGCTACAGGAGACTTATGAGAAGCTTGTTGAGGATGTGAACAACCTACTTGATACCCAGGATACTCAGGACAATATTCCCAATGAAAATGAAGTCCAACAAGGTGAACATGAGGAGATCACTCCTCCTTTGGACAACAATATTTCAACTTTGAAGGAACAGCTGGGTGCAATGGATGCTGAGAACAAAGAACTGAAGCAAAAGGTTGACCAGTTGAGGAGCATTCAGGATGCCCAAGGTAATGTGATTAGGAATCTGAAGTTTGCTCATTTGAAGGAGAAGGAAAAGTTGAGCACTGAGAGGAGGAATTTGGAGTTTCACATCGCTGATCTTGTCAAAGCTAGTGACAAGAACAAGAGAAAGCTGAAGGACATCAAGGGTATTTGTGATGAAGAGTGATTTGTAATCTGACCATGTGGGTCATTATCTTAAGTTTCAAGCATTGAACTATGGCTTGTAATGTGTGAACTAGTGGCAGTTTGCAGTATTTGAAGTAGGGTGTAGCCTTGAACTATGTCTTGTAAGCTTTGAACTATGGTGTCATGATGTTAACTATGTTGTTGACTAGAGTTGTTAAGTATGATGTTAACTATGGTGTCATGATGTTAACTATGTTAGTGACTAGAGTTGTTAAGTATGATCTTAACAATGTTAGTGACTAGAGTTGTTAAGTATGATGTTAAATATGTCATTGATGTTAACTATGGCACCCTAGATGATGGAATGAGGATATGTTGGATATCGTCGACGTCGAGGCACCGTAGATGATCAAATTAGGTTATCTTGGATGCCGTCGACGTCGAGGCACCCTAGATGATCAAACTAGGTTATCTTGGATGCCGTCGACGTTGAGGCACCCTAGATGATCAAATTAGGTTATCTTGGATGCCGTCGACGTCGAGGCACCCTAGATGATCAAATTAGGTTATCTTGGATGCCGTCGACGTCGAGGCACCCTAGATGATCAAATTAGGTTATCTTGGATGCCGTCGACGTCGAGGCACCGTAGATGATCAAACTAGGTTATCTTGGATGCCGTCGACGTCGAGGTACCGTAGATGATCAAATTAGGTTATCTTGGATGCCGTCGACGTCGAGGCACTGTAGATGATGAAATTAGGTTATCTTGGATGCCGTCGACGTCGAGGCACCGTAGATGATCAAACTAGGTTATCTTGGATGCCGTCGACGTCGAGGCACCCTAGATGATCAAACTAGGTTATCTTGGATGCCGTCGACGTCGAGGCACCGTAGATGATCAAATTAGGTTATCTTGGATGCCGTCGACGTCGAGGCACCCTAGATGATCAAACTAGGTTATCTTGGATGCCGTCGACGTCGAGGCACCGTAGATGATCAAATTAGGTTATCTTGGATGCCGTTGACGTCGAGGCACCCTAGATGATCAAACTAGGTTATCTTGGATGCCGTCGACGTCGAGGCACCGTAGATGATCAAATTAGGTTATCTTGGATGCCATCGACATCGAGGCACCCTAGATGATCAAACTAGGTTATTTTGGATGCCGTCGACGTCGAGGCACCGTAGATGATCAAATTAGGTTATCTTGGATGCCGTCGACGTCGAGGCACCCTAGATGATCAAACTAGGTTATCTTGGATGCCGTCGACGTCGAGGCACCGTAGATGATCAAATTAGGGTATCTTGGATGCCGTCGACGTCGAGACACCCTAGATGATCAAACTAGGTTATCTTGGATGCCGTCGACGTTGAGGCACCCTAGATGATCAAATTAGGTTATCTTGGATGCCGTCGACGTCGAGGCACCATAGATGATCAAATTAGGTTATCTTGGATGCCGTCGACGTCGAGGCACCCTAGATGATCATATTAGGTTATCTTGGATGCCGTTGACGTCGAGGCACCGTAGATGATCAAATTAGGTTATCTTGGATGCCGTCGACGTCGAGGCACCCTAGATGATCATATTAGCTTATCTTGGATGCCGTCGACGTCGAGGCACCCTAGATGATCATATTAGGTTATGTTGGATGCCGTCGACGTCGAGGCACCCTAGATGATCATATTAGGTTATCTTGGATCACAGTAGTAGCCACATTCATCACACTTATTAGCAAACAATAAGAAAATTAGGAGCCACAACTAACCAGAAGGAACCCAAGTTTGGAACATCAACAGCTAACCAGAAGCAACACAAGTTTTCATCACAGCCCAACCAGAATAAAGTACTCATGAAAAGTTTAGAACATCACAACCAAAATGCAGATGTTTTGAACATCATCAGCTCAACACAACTTCACCTGCTCCCTTGAGAACAGTTGAACCACTCAGACATCTTAAAGGATGGCTTCCTCACTCTTCCACTACCTGCAACTCTTGGGGGGATGAACTTGTTTCTTCCTCTTGGCCCAGCAGCAGTAGAGGAACTTGGACCAACACCAGTAGTAGAAGAACTTGGACCAGCACCAGCAGTAGAAGTTGCAGTCCTTGTAGTTTTAGCTTTCTTTGTTGCCCTTGTAGCAGGAGGAGCAGCAGCTACAACAGGAGCAGAAGGAGCTCTCATTGGTGCACTGGGAGCTGAAGCAGGAGAAGGAGCTCTCCTTGCTACCCTTGGAGCCCTTGGAGCTGGTGGTGCTGGAGCTGCAGTTTGAGCAGCAGTAGGAGCAGAAGGAGCAGATACAGTTCTGGGTGTATCATCTCTCCTGTTTTCCTGAAATTACAGCATACAAATGTTAGAAACTGGTATGTGAAATTGTACAAAAACCTACTACAATAGTTACCTGGTGTTGGTTCATTCTCATAGCTAGGGCTGGTTTTAGAGCCTACTTGCAACTAGTGTATCTATGCCCAGTCCTATTGCAATTGCTACAAGTGATAGTTGCCATCCTAGATGTATCCTTTGGAGCTGGCTTTTCAAACTTGCTCTTTCTCCTCTTTGTCTCTTTGTTTCCAGGCTTTTCTTTGAACACTGGTGGTTCAATGTCAGGGGTTCTAGTCTTTGGCCACAAATCAGGCCCAGGAACAGGGAAAACTATTGGACTATAAGCTGCCTTATACATTGGTTTCTTGAAGAAATCATGAACAAAATCTTCTAGCACAAGTTTTGCCTTGTTGATTGCAGAAACAACATGATTGCAAGGTACTCCACACATGTCCTACTTCCTACAACCTCATGTATGATGCAACAAGTTAACTGCATATGTGCTTTCACCACTTGTCACCTGGAAGAGATCAGGTCCAGCTTTGATAGACTGACAAAACCTAGAATGATGTTTTTCTTCCTCTAGCTTCTCAACATATGTTGGGCATATCTGCCACTTAGCAGTCTCAGTCTTTGTCCTATTTGCATTGAACTTCACTAACAACTTTGTCCTGATCCCATCTACCATGGTTCTAATGGGTTTGGCTCTGACATCAAGAATCATCTTGTTAAAAACTTCACTTATATTGTTAACTACCAAGTCAGTTTTGCAATTGTTGTCCATGGCATGCCTAGCCCATGTATGTTTTGGTATCCTAGATAGCCATTTCCAAGCTGGCTCACACTCCTTTTTCATGCCTTCCATTGCTGTTACATAACCATGCTCAGTATAGGAATAACTTGCCTGATACATGTATTTCTTCAACTCTTCCCCTCTAAAACCAGCTATTTGAAAGTTCTGATAAATATGTCTAAGGCAGAATCTTTGTTTGCAATTGGGGAATACATTGTTTATGGCTGTAAGAAGGCCCTGTTTGAATGAACTACAGTTTGAGAATACTACAACAATGCCATGTATGAAATTAATAAACAAAGACAATTAATAAGCAATGCAAGCAATGATTGGAGTAGAGATAGTAGTACCTTTTGCCTGTCAGATATAATAGTGTAGTACCCAAACTTGCCTGACTCACCACCAATGGCATATTTTAATTGAGTAAGAAACCAAGACCAGCTTGCTGTGTTTTCCTTGTCCACTATTGCAAAAGCAATGGGAAATATGTTATTGTTTCCATCTCTTCCAGTGGCAGCCAAGATTTGCTGCCCTGTGGTCAACTTTATGAAGCAACCATCCACGCCTATCATACAAGATCACAAGTAGATTACCAACAAATTATTGGGTGTGCACATATAAATGTAGAGTCACTAGTTAATTAGTAGGTGTGCACATACCTATGAATGGTCTGCAACCATTAAGGAAACCCTCTTTGCAAGCATTGAGGCAGATGAACAAGCCATGGAATCTTGGGTTTTTGCTTGGATGTAGTTTCAGATGCTTTGTGGTGACAATGCATCTACTTCCTGGATTGGTTTCTAGCACAGCTTCTAGGTAATCCCTTATCCTATGATATTGTGCCTTCTGATCTCCTAGGACTACATTTTTGGCTAGCTTTCTTGCCCTATAGACCATATGTATAGATACCTGAATTCCATGCTTTTTCTTCAAGTTTGAAATTATAGTATGGACAGGTGTGTTGGGGTCTGTCCTCAACTGTTGCTCACATTCATGTGCCAACCACTTAGCAATAACTTCTGTGCTCTCTCCTACTACTGGGCAGCTGTGGTGCAAGTTCAGTTTCTTTATACAGAATGTCTTCTCATGTGCTATCTGAGAAGCTGCAATGAAAAATGGACAATTCACAAATTTGCAGACAACTATAATCCTGTCTGGACAGTTCCTGTGGAAGGCATGGTTCCTATTTTTTGAGATGTGAAAATTAAGAAGTGCCCTCCTGAACTGGGTCACATCTAGGAAACAAAGCTTCTTCATAAATTGCTCTTCTGGGTTCTCCCTTTGCTCATCATACCAAACTCTGGGCTTCTTCTTTTTAGCCCTGCTCTTCCTATCAGCTGGAAGCTTCACACATGGTATTTGAGCCCCATCATTATCCTCCTGACTTAGGTCACCAGGGTTGCTCTCCTCATCAGATGAAGGAAACCAATCTTCCTCAATAATCTCATCCAAACTAGCATGAGATCTTGTAGTTGGCTCCTTTATTTTACTTCCTCTGCTACTTCCTCCTATGCTGCTCCCTTCCTCCTCCTCCTCCTCCTCTGGTGCCTTCTCCTCCTCCTCCTCCTCATCTGCTTCATATGGATCATCCACATCAGTGTCCCCTTCAATATGATGAAGTGGATCATCTCTATGCTTCTTCATTGCCTCAAGCCTAGCAATTATATTCTCATCTGCTAGTAAATCTGTGTCACTGTCACTATCAGTGAAATCTTCAGCCATTAGCTCTGGAAGTTTTCTTTTAGCTGCCTTGTATTTCTCTTTTTCTTTCCCCTTTTTCCTGAACTTCTCAATCTCTTCATTCCTCTTCTGCTCCATCAGTTGCTCAATTTGCTCTTGATCTGGGTCTTGCTCCATGAAATACTCATGCCTCTCTTCACCAATCTCTATTGCAAATTCTGGTACTGGTGCACACTTCTGCTTCAAAAATGAACTCTCCTGTGTGTTAATGACCTGCACTGGCACTGGTTGTGGCTTTGTTGGGCTAGGAAACAGTACTCCTACTGTATCTATCTCATACACCACTGGCACACCTATTTCAGATAGTGGAACCTGCTCCTCACAAACTGGTCCAATGTTCAAATCACTAGGTCTTGGAGCATCACTTTTGATGACTGTTATGTTCACCACCTTCTGACCTTTGATAACTAGGTCATCCAACATTTCCTCCACCTTATCATCATCTGTCAGTTCTTCCATACCTGAAACCCCAACACCTGGATCTCTGACATAATACAAAAAGTCTGTCATCCCATAACCTTCAAGCTCTGTTAGTGCAATCAGATTGTAAAATGTGATATCATCCACATTTAGGCTTCTTTCAAGATTATCTCTGTCATGGAAATGGAATCTGACTTCCCACACTTCATCATTCAATCTACAGTTCAAGTAAAGCAATTCAGTTCAAGTAAACAATTCAGTTAAAAATTAAAATTACAGTTTCAGTTAAAAATTCAGTTAAAAGTTGAAGATTCAGTTATATATTCAGTTAGTAGAAACAATTCAGTTAATGTTTCACTTAAAGATTTAACTAAAGTTTCAGTTAAAAATACAGTTTAAGTTAAAATTACAGTTTCAGTTACAAATTTAGTTAAAATTTAAAGATTCAGTTATATATTCAGTTAGTACAAACAATTCAGTTAATGTTTCACTTAAAGATTCAACTAAAGTTTCAGTTAAAAATACAGTTTAAGTACATGATTCAGTTATAAATTCAGTAACATTTTCATTTAAATATTCAGTTGTAAATTCAGTAATTGAGTAGGTTGAAATTGAGTTTAACATTCAGTAATTTCATGTAATTGAGTAGGTTCAAATTGAGTTTAACATTCAGTAATTTCAGTTAATGTTTAGGTGCCTACTACATACACTTAGAACCCTAGAACTACATAAACACTTCACTTACATGTCTGACCACATAAACAACCTACAACAATAATCTTATAACACTAGAATCACAAACACTTAGAACCCTAACCCTAGAACCCTAACCCTAGAAACCAAATCCGGGTACGGAAAGAGAAAACTTACGAGACACTGCTGAAGGAGGATGCGTAGTTATTGCTCCCCTCTGGATCTTCCTTCACGGCCTTGGCGAACGCCTTCGCCGCCGCGTACTCAACACAGTAAGACGGCAACGGCGGCTGTGGAAGAGGCGGAGCCTGAGATGGGTTTGAACTATCGCAAACCTTTGTTGGATCTGCAGGAGCACCACTGCCACCAGATGCATCGCCAGCACCACCGCCACCTCCATCATCACCGCCACGCGAGGTGGCCATCACCGGCGGCGAGCAAGGGCGAGAGAGGAGAGGGGAGCGGGGCGAGAGAGAGGACAGGGGCACGGGGGGGGGGGGGGGGGGGACTGTCTGACAAGGACCGACCGGCGCGGCGTCTTGACCGTTTTGTTCCTAACGGCGCCGTTTGCCTGTCCGTCAAGCCACGTCCGCGTTTTCGGGGCCCACCTGTCGGAAAAGAGATCAAACGAGGCTAAACGGCTGTTCAGTGCTTTTTGCAACGGGTTAAGAGATTTTACGGTGTTTTTCGCAACAGATTAACGACTTGGTAGTTTCCTGCAAACCTAGCCACAAATGTGGTGGTTTCTTGCAATTGACTCGTAGATCCAAAGCTACATAGATCATTTACCATTACGACAACCTGTATATGATAGCTCAAGGGTTGTTTGTTTCAGATAGCATTTGAGCAGAACTTAGCTTTTCTGATGCACTAAGTTCAGCACTTTTTGTGAGCCTCTTGCCTTCCCTCCGATAGAAATACGAGAGTTATTAGAGGACTTATGTTTTACGCCTTCCCTTCATCTCTTATTGGCCTACCTCAGTTCATGGATGTGAACCAATAGTGTCGTGTACTGTCTTTTTTATTATCCCTAGAATAGTTAGATCACTTATGTGATTCTAACTACTTCATGCTTGATATATATGTGTGTATATATATAAAGAACCTAAAATTGATGAATACTCGCTATTTGTAATGGATATTTTAGAAACTGAACTGGGATATCTCAGGTTTTGTCAGCTCAGGAATATAGAAAGGCCAAAGCAGATGATGGAAACTCCCATCAAATACAGTAAATCAAAGAAAATTTGACATTTGTGAACGTCAAGTGTCCTTTCCGGCAAGCTCAAAATATCGAATTATATACCTAGCTTCATTTAGTCGTCTATCGGGATACAGTTCAAGTTATCTCTATGAGTAGAAACTGTAATGCTAAATAATCCTGATTCTGCTGACCCCCTCATCATGTTAAAATTTTGATTTTGTTACATCTACTTTTGGTGCCTACAGATGTCCACCCTGTTAATATTATGATTTTACATTGTAAGAACTGGATAATGGCGATAGGACGCCCACTGCTTCAGCCTGTCCATATGGCTCTGAAATTGCACGAACAATAAACATGTCAACTATCAGCATGTTTCTGTTAGTCTCTGTACTCTCCACCAAGTCTAAGACCTGAAATGTGAGGCAAAATCACCTTCATATGAACAAGCACATGCAAAAATGAACACTGAAGGAATTTGAGCTGCAAAAATTTAAGAGAGCAGTGAGAACAGTGAATTATACATATGCATCCGTCTCAAAGTTGACAAGAATTTTATGCAAGAGTCAGTAATCTTCTCGGTGCATATTTGCTGATTTAATCACCAATGATATAGCTCTCCCTTGTGAGGTAACCTGGATACACAATCCAGTTTCTTCTCAGTAATCTTCTCATTGTATACCTTTTATTTGGATTATATCTGCTCTAGGATTAGGAGATGAACATTTTGTTATTGCAATGCAAAAGTGCATCTTTTCTCCAAACCTAATATACCGTTTATTTTCTTAATAGCAGCAGGTGAGTTTGCATTTGTTCAAAAAAAATTCCATCTGATTACTCATACAGGGATATTGGTAGATAAGAAATTAGATGTGTCGCAGGCGCTCTTCAATTCCTTTAGACACTACAACTTTCGAAATGAGGAATTCACTACCCAGTCCATGTGTGCACATCTACTTGGTAATCATAAACAGTTTGATGACACTATTCTTTGTAAATTTTTAAAAACTACAGAAAGTTTTTTCTGTAGTGCATGGTCAAAGGTTTAATTCTATCTAGAAATCAGTTGGTTAAGTGACAGTGTTTCTGAATTAGTAGTGTGGCACACCATGGAACAACACTTTACCAGTTTGCTAGCTGTTAGTTTTGGGCGCCGAGTAGCCTTTTCCTCCTATTTTTGGAAAAAAGGGGAGTTCAAGTGTTAAACCTAAAAGCTTTTGATGGATGTAATATCCCTGCTATGTGGAAGTCATTGATACCATTAACTGGAAGGATCATATGTGCTTTACCAGTACCATTTTCTTTTATTCAACCATGAAAGAGCAAGATGCATATATACATCATGACTAGGGGAGTGGTGCCATGTCAAGAGAAAGTAATAACTCTTCTGACTTGTGTACACTTGCTGGATGAAGAGATGACTCTTCTAGCTCATTACATGTATTGTTTGTAGCTACAAATAATTATGCATAGTGATACCTTTTATCGAGTCCTTTTTGCTCAAGCTTTTAGTTTTTTTCTGTAATACAGTTGTATTACATCTTTTACTAGCGAGTAATTCGCTTCATAAAATTAAAGTGATCATCAATAAGCTGTGCCTCAGTGCCGTTTAGTTGTGAGTGTGAAGTAAAATAAATAAATCATGTTTCTCTAGGTATATTCCAAACATCAAATTTGAAATAACTTCGATTTCCTAGATATAGATAGTTAGGCACACAAGTTTGCTGGTAAATCTATATGTCTGCCAGATTATTAAAAATTATCATGATTTCTTCTTATCATACAAATACAAGGTGTTATTTTAGCTATGAATAACGATATGATTACAAGTCCATTGCCATACCACATTCACAGTTTGGAATGTATCTCTCTGCTATCTTATCATACAAACAATTTTCGATGGGGATCGACCATCCATTCACCAGCTAACGGAGAATATCAAAGCAGAGGCTGCCCTTTATTGATGATCCCAATCACCTGGGATGTCCACTAAGACCATTGTAACATAAACTGAAAACCACCTCCTAGGAGGCATGTAATTTGTCCCCCCCCCCCCCCCCCCCGCCCTTCAATGAAAAGAAAGGCAAAGTTTTTGTGTTTTCTCGAAAAAATATCCCTTCGCTGAGGGAACAATTGACAACCCTAGCCTGCAGTCCGATGTAGAGTATGCATACTTAAAACAAAGGCAAAAGTTTTCCCAGAAGTTGTCAAATATATGCTAAAAATGTGTATGTCTTAGTCTCCATGAGTGAGCAGTTAGCTCCTTTTGTTGCATCTCCTAATCTGCTAATTATTTCCCATTAAAGTGGTTGTCGGTTTATTTGCTTTTGTATTTAGTAGTGATTCCACCTATCTCATAAAGCATTGCATTCTATATGCATCTTATAACAATTCTATTGAGAAATGCAGTACCTGCTGATATTTTCTTGCAGGATGCATTTTCCTTTTTTACAATTAACTTCACACAGAGAAGTATCCTTTTCAAGGCAACAAGGTCAAGAATTCACATTACCAATTGGCTCTTTTGAGCTTCCATGTTCGGTATAATATATTTAATCAGGATATAATACTTCTTATTCCTTTTTGTTTTTATAAAAGACCATAGACAACTTTTGCAAAGCCATTTATCTGTTGATTGTTGGAGCGGCGCCATCTTGTGCCTCTGTCTGGTTCGCGCGCTTGCTTCATGAGCAGCGATCGTGGGCAGCGAGCTAACGGATCTGGCAGGCCGACAGCGTTTGTGCAACACAAATGGTGAGCTAGCAGCGTTCCGTCGGTAACGAGGCTGTTCCCAATCGACCGGAGGAAGGGAAGCACCTGTAGGTCACTGAAGAGTGCTACACTAGATGTAAGCAAGAAGGTGAGCCTGTGTGCTCACAATGGCGTTTGGATGTGTTTGCCGGACATGAAACTCGCTTCCATTTCTGCGATCCTTCAACAAAATACCAGGTGTTGGTGTTGGTTGTGTAATGTATCCACCTGCACTTTGTATACCGTATAGTCGTGTAAGTTTTGGTTATACCATACTCTAGCGTCAATTTTGATTATACTAGCGTCGGCCCCTCGGTTTTTGTTCTACTCTCTTCATTCACAAATATAAGATGTTCTGGATGACAGACTGAAATATTACTGACATTTCCGTCTGTATCCTCTTTGTATGTGGTTATATAGAACCAGTAGGTCGAAAATGACCAGGGTTGATATGTACTAGTTGTTGGGGCGCCACCCTGTGGCGCCGCTTGAGTGGAAGCTATGCACATGTTTCCATTTAAAAAAATACATAAAGTCATCACCTCCGTCTAAAAAAACATGTCAGAAAATAAATCCTCACCTTCATCTAAAAAAAAAGTAAAAAAAGAAAAAAAAACCACCGTAGCCAACCAGCGAGTGCCGCTTTGCATAACTCTTCATTTAAAAAATACTAGAGGTCCTCACTTCCATCTAGAAAGAAAAAAATATTTAAAAAATAATCCACACCTTCATCTAAAAGAATTCCAAAAAAATTCTCATCGCGGCCAACCAGCTTGCGCCACATGGCATAGCTGGTTAGCCGCCCTTCACGCGTAGCTTAATGGGTTTAATAGTAGCTTAATGGCTACTATTGTACTCCCTCAAATCAGTACAATAGTAGCCATTAGTACGTACTACTGAGAAACAGTGACATAGTTCAATTAAACGATCTAATATTGTGGGATGGAGTGAGTAGATGACTGTAAATGCTCCATGTGACAGTTATGCTAGATTATTGTAAGGGTATGAAAAACACCATCTAATCCGATGCGCTTTGCCCACAAATCAGAGCATGGAGCTACGGGCAAGTTCCACGTATGTAGATACAACTCCCTCCGTATCGAAACATAAAACGTTTTTTAAGGTTTGTTTAGCCTACAAAAAAGTTCTATATTTTCGTATAGAGGTAGTAGCATTTTTGTTTGTCCAATTGGAGTTGTCTTTGCGATGATGTACAGGAAAGAGTTTGTCACAGCTCACATGATGGTCTTCTCATAACATGTTTGTCATGTGTATGATATTGCAACGTGAGGATCTTCTATATCAACGGCAATAAAAAGCAAATGATTATAAGTAGTATAACTTTGGTATTTATGTTTCAGTCCCGAAAGTAATTTGGTGGGGGAAATGTAATTCATGTTAAACATGTTTTTTGCACAGTATATACTAAGCAATGATTTATTTTATTCATATATAGCAAGGAATACACATACATATATCATGAGAACTCGGCCAACCCTTAGGTACATTACATGTCCCGCTTATTCAGCTTAACTTTCAGGCCATTCTTCATTTGCAGAAGACAAGACAACTTTGTCTCGATTGTTTGATCATCTAACATTTTCACATCAAAGTTCCACACGATAGCAGCAACGATGATCTTCATCTGCATGATTGCAATATCCTTGCCAAGACACAATCTTGGGCCTGAGTTAAAAGCCAAAAACTTGTGAGAGGGCATGTGTCGCAGCTGGCGTCCATCCTCTGAGAGCCACCTCTCTGGCCTATACTCCCGGCAGTCAGCTCCCCAGACAGACTCCATTCTTCCGATGGAGTAGATGGAGACGAGGACAATGTCCCGGGCACACACGTCATGGCCACTTGGCATTACATCGGTGGTGACAACAGACTTGCGCTCGATAGGGATCGGCGGGTACAACCTGAGTGTCTCCAATAGGGTGGCTTGCAAATAAACTAGGGCTTTGAGATCATCTAAATCCAACATCGTCATGGTGGCTCCTGCAATGGATGGTTTGCGGGATATGATGGGTGCTAGTTCATCACGTATGCTCGACACGACGTGCGGGTTCTTGGCGAGGTTGTAGATGACCCATGACAAGGTAGTACCGATCGTGTCCCTCCCGGCGATCATGTAGGTAATGAGAGTTGCCTGAAGTAAATCATCATTGTATCTTGGGTCATTGACATAATTGGACAGAATGTCTATGGGTACCTCTTGAACAATAACATGGTCGTCCCCCCTCCTCTTCATGATCATGTCCATTGTGAAGCAGCGAAGCACCGCTTGCGCGGCGGCAAGCTTCCTCTCCGGACCAATGTCCAAGCGCCTCATCACCTTCCAGAAAAATACTGGCACAATGTGTCGGATGAAGGCCACCTCCATGACTGTGTCCATCGCATCCGCGACGTGCACCGACGGCATGTCAAGGGACAAGCGACCCGAGTCCACGCCGAAGATGGTCATGGCATATAGGTCGAACACGAGCCTCATCATGAGGTCATTCATGTCGACAGGAGCATTTGTTATCGCCATGTGGGCCATGAAGGGCAGAAGGCCCTTCTCCACCTTATCGTGACAACACGTGTTCATCAGCCCTACCAACCGTGGGCTGCTCAACACGCCCTGGTAATTCGTGCGCTCACGACGACATGGCTCGCCGTCGACAGTGAAGAGTGAGCCCCTTGCCACATCGAAGATATCGGCGAACTCCTCACCCTTGGGATAGTTTGTGTGTTTCAAGGTGAAAATGTGTTGGATATTCACTGGGTCACAGGTTAGGAATATCCGTATGCTAGCTATGGCAAACTTTAGGCTGTGCCCGGACAGTGCTAGGAGGTCAAAGGCGATATAGTGATGCAATCTGTGGAGGTTGATGGCTAGGGAAGGGAGGATGCCCACTACTGGCCAGTCCACTGGCAACAGTGGATTCTTACTAGTAGACTTTCTGTAGTACAAACCTAGAACAACTAGAAGTAGCACAAGTATGGAGATGAGCAGTCCCGGAAACAACGAGAATGCCATTCTTGGAAGAGGTGTGTGCTGCATGCATGGACCTATAGAGAGAGATCTCGGAGATGCAAGCGGATCTCTATTTATAGAAACACATCGTTGTCAAGTTGGATACCTGGCCGAAAAGGAAATAAAAGAAACTTGCGTGCACATATGAAAACTCTTGCTATTTTCTTGTTAATGAAAGACAATAAACGTGGCATGTTTGGTGACCACAAGTTGTGTATCCCACTAATAATAATGAATGTACTCCATATAAAAATATCTGCAAATTAGTATAAACCAAGATAAGTTAGATAACGTCGATGGCTCGATGGCGTAGATTCCTACCTGGTCGTTCTGGCAGGTGGGGTAACAATTTGCAGGCTTTGTCAGCATGACGGCGGTGGCTACCTTTTGCAGTTTGGTTCTCCTGCATCGTCTCCGTTACGTCGATGTGGCATCTAGTGCTGAAGTGAGGCATGTGAAAAATGGATAATTGTCTCTTGGATATGCAACTAGGGCTGCACACGAGTTGAGTTCGAGCGAGTTGGACTTGACTCGGCTCAACTCATATCAATATTCGAGCGAGCCCAAATTGGATGAAGCTCAAGGTCGAGCTGTAGAATATGACTCTTACTCGGCTTGTAAGAATCTCAAGCTAGTTTCGAGCTAAATGAGACAATAAAAAATATAACCGGTGTTGGTTATTCCAACTAGGTAAGGCACAACACCACGCAAAAAAGCATAAAAAATATTGTTCCAATCAAAACGATGTAATAGATTTATGAGTAGTTTGACTTATTTTCTCACAATATAGCCGAGCATGTACCATATTAATAAGCATAACATATATAGAAATAAATTACAATGTTTTCATTTATTATATAGCATGATCATTTAATATAAAAACATTATGCCGAGTTATCGAGCTAAAATCGAGCGAGCTATTGGCTCAAGATCAACTCGTTTCTGGATCGAGCTACATATAGTTTGTATTCAGCTTGTTTCTTTTCGAGATGATCTCAAGCCGAGCCAAAAAAGAAAAACCAATCAATCTCGAGTAACTCACGAGTCTCGAGCTTTTCTTGCAGCCTTGTATACAACTCTGTCGGCGGCCCGGGCTTCCTCTCTTGGGCGTTAGTTTGGCAGGATGGCGGTCTTGATGACTTCCCATCCACGATCAATAATGACATACTAGCTCTGGTGATGAAGTGGCATGTGGCGGCGGAGCATCGGCTTCTTCATGTGGAAGAAGATGGTTGCCCGAGGGGCTTTAATGCAATTTATTTATTTTTAGTGGCGTTTGTATTAATAGTTTGGTTAATAGAACATAGTACGTTTCCGCCAAAAAATGTTAGGATGGATGGTTATACTCCTAGCCGACCCGGATGAAACTACATGTCTAACAATTTGCATGTTTGGTAAATTATTACAGATTATCTGTATTGATGGGAGACGACTTGAAGGTAGTAGTGGTAACTGGTCAAATTAAGGAGCTGTTCCGGAAACCTCCAGCTCCGCCAAATCCAAGGATCCGAGGAGCACCTGTTACCCCGCTCTATAAATCTGAACTGCAGCTCCGGGTGCTCCGGGAGCAGAGTCATGGAGCGGGAGGGAATCCGAACAGGCCCTAAATCTCCGCAACTCGTCTAGTGTGTGTCTGTTCTGATCAATATGTGCGTGCATGCGTGTGTGTGCGCGCGCGCTTATTTCATACTCCCTCCGTTTCTTTTTACTCCGCATATAAGATTTGGTCAAAGTCAAATTACACAAAGTTTGACCAAATTTATATAAAAAAGTATGAACATCTACAATACTAAAACTATATAATATGAAAATACGTTTCATGGTGCATATGATAATATTGATTTAATATTGTGATTGTTTATGTTTTTTAATATAAATTTAGTCAAACTCTACAAAGCTTGACTTTGACCAAACCTTATATGCAAACTAAATAGAAACGGAGGGAGTACTAGGTGTCCAAACTCTGGAGAGTGTGTGCGTGTATTCGGGTCCAGATGTGTGTGAGAGCGTTTATATCGTACAGTACTCACGAAGTAATATCTCCAGATAGCCTACACGCAAGTACGAACATCATCAGGTACCACCCTACACGCAAGTATGAACATCACCAAGTACCACCCTACACGCAAGTATGAACATCACCAAGTACCACCCTACACGCAAGTATGAACATCACTAGATAGCCTACATGAAAAGAGGAATATAATAGGCCGACTTCCACCTACAAGACAAAAAAGATGTCACGTTCTGAGGCAAACAACGCGCGATGTCCAAGCAGTCGGCAACGATAAGGAATGGCGTCTTTAGAAATGAAAGGACCATGTCCAACTAATTGGACAATCCCACCACATGCGGATGACCATGTCCAACTAATTGGACAACCCCACCACATGAGAATGCGACCAAAAATGTTATTCCACACATAAAAATTTCAGCTTTTCTCGAATAATAATGATTACACATCTCATCACCATCGTAGGATAGCAATGAAGATTTGAATACTATCAGCATTTAAGCCCGTCCAGCTCAGGCTTAGGCAACTTGTTTTCGTCCATGGCAACCCGACATACGGTGTGAACATCCATAACAGTTCATGTGTTGCCTCTGTGGCCCCCATCCTTGTTTTTCTCTTGAACTGTTTAAAAACATAGTAAAACAGGCTTTTCTGGAGAAAGTAAGGCTTCGCGGCTTCCGGCGAAGCTCCATGGGTGCTGCTACAATTGTGGGAGTGATGGTCACATCTCGATGGATTGCCCCAACCCACCCTTCTGCGTGCGATGCCGTGGCGTCGGCCACATCTCGCGTGGATGCACCAGGCCGCGTAGCCCCTCCCCGGTCGACCAGCATGCACCACCGCCTGCCCTGCGGCGTCGCGTGGGGGAGGCGGACCCCTCGTCGCCGCGGCGCTCGAACGCCTCGCTGTCTCTGCCACCGCTGCCGCCTGGCCCCCCTCCTCCGGGCGCTGTTCGGCTCTGGTCTGATGTGGTGCGTGAGCCTACAAGGGGTGCGGCGTCGGGCCTTGGTGGTGCTTCGCGGCCGGCCGCTCCTGGGGCTGGAGGGCCGGAGTTCTCGGTGCCTTTCGACCTACGGGCCCCTGGCGTTCCGATGGCGGTGGATGAGCGCGATGATCTGGTGGAGGCCTGCTTCCTTGAGGCGGCCGACGACACCCGCCAGATGGAGGCTGAGCTCGCCCGCGCGGTCCTGGTCACGGTGACTGGGCACCGGCCTGAGGTGGACCTGGCGTCGGCGGCGGAGGCCCTGCACGCTGAGTTTGACCTGGGTCCGGCGGACATGTCCATCAGGGCTTTCTTCCCCGACGACTTCCTTGTGCTCTGCAGGGAAGGGGCGACCCGGGATAGGATGGTTCGTGCTGGCCGCGCTAGTTCTTCGTGGTTCGAGCTCAACTTGCGGCCGTGAAACAGACAGGCGCAGGCCACGGCGGCAGCGTTGCCTTTCTGGTGCCGATCGCCCTGCGCGGAGTTCCGGCGCACGCGTGGAATCAAAGGACGGCGACTGTGATCTTGCGCGGCCTTGGGTATGTCATGGGGGTGGATGATAGCACTGCTCGGCGCCTAGACATGGCGGATTTCCGAGTTTGGTTGCGTACTGACCGGCCTCGCCGGATCCCGCGCCGCCGGCTACTCTTCATCAACGAGCCAAGGCGGAACCTTTGGGCGGAGGATGCTGGTCAGCAGGTGGTCTCTGGTTAGTGTACCAACACGCTCTGGTACCCGATCGACATCTCGGTCCTCGCTGAGCCGGTGCTGGTTGATGATGGCGCTGCGGGCGTTCGCCTCCCTCCACCGCCGCCGCCATCGCCATCGCCCTCTTCCGGCAGTGATGATGCGCCACCCGGTGGTGGCGCGGGCAGGCCCGCGAGGGGCGTTGGCGGCGTCGAAAATACCTCGGCTAGCTCTGTTGGGTCGTCGATGGCGGCGCCGCCACCGGCCGGGCGGCAGGCGCGTACCTGAAGGAAATATGCCCTAGAAGCAATAATAAAGTTATTATTTATTTCCTTATATATCATGATAAATGTTTATTATTCATGCTAGAATTTTATTAACCGGAAACATAATACATGTGTGGATACATAGACAAACAGAGTGTCACTAGTACGCCTCTACTTGACTAGCTTGTTAATCAAAGATGGTTAAGTTTCCTAACCATAGACAAAGGAGTTGTCATTTGATTAACAAGGTCACATCATTAGTTGAATGATCTGATTGACATGACCCATTCCATTAGCTTAGCACCCGATCGTTTAGTATGTTGCTATTGCTTTCTCCATGACATATACATGTTCCTTTGACTATGAGATTATGCAACTCCCGTTTACCGTAGGAACACTTTGTGTGCTACCAAACGTCACAACGTAACTGGGTGATTATAAAGGAGCTCTATAGGTGTCTCCGAAAGTATTTGTTGGGTTGGCGTATTTCGAGATTAGGATTTGTCACTCCGAATGTCGAAGAGGTATCTTAGGGCCTTCTCGGTAATGCACATCACATAAGCCTTGCAAGCATTGCAACCAATAAGATAGTTGCAAGATGATGTATTACGGAACGAGTAAAGAGACTTGCCGGTAACGAGATTGAACTAGGTATTGGATACCGACGATCGAATCTCGGGCAAGTAACATACCGATGACAAAGGGAACAACGTATGTTGTTATACGGTCTGACCGATAAAGATCTTCGTAGAATGTGGAGGAGCCAATATGGGCATCCAGGTCCCGCTATTGGTTATTGACCAGAGATTTGTCTCAGTCATGTCTACACTGTTCTCGAACCGTAGGGTCCGCACGCTTAAGGTTACGATGACAGTTATTATGAGTTTATGCATTTTGATGTACCGAAGTTAGTTCGGAGTCCCGGATGAGATCACGGACATGAAGAGGAGTCTTGGAATGGTCGAGACGTAAAGATTGATATATTGGACGACTATATTCAGACATCGGAATGGTTCCGAGTGGTTTCGGATAAAACCGGAGTGCCGGAGGGGTTACCGGAACCCCCCGGGGAAGTAATGGGCCTTATTGGGCCCGAGGGGAGAGAGGGCTGTGGCCAGGAGGTGGCGCGCCCCCCCCATGGGGAGTCCGAATTGGACAAGGAGGGGGGGGGGTGTGGGGGAACGTTGCAGAAAATTAAAATTTTTCCTACGGTTTCACCAAGATCCATCTATGAGTTCATCTAGCAACGAGTCATGGGAGAGAGAGATTGCATCTACATACCACTTTGTAGATCGCGAGCGGAAGCGTTCAACGAACGGGGATGATGTAGTCGTACACACCGTGATCCAAATCACCGGAGATCCTAGCACCGAAAGCACGGCACCTCCGCGTTCAACACACGTACGGTCAGCGTAACGTCTCCTTCTTCTTGATCCAGCAAGGCAAAGGAGAGGTTGGGGAAGAAGACTCCAGCAGCAGCACGACGGCGTGGTGATGGTGGAGCCGCAGTACTCCGACAGGGCTTCGCCAAGCTCTTACGGAGGAGGAGGAGGTGTTGGAGAGGGAGAGGGAGGCGCCAGGGCATAGGGTGGTCAGCCCCCCTCCCCTCCCCCCTTTATATAACCCCTTGGGGGGGGCGCCGGCCCTAGGAGAAGGAGTCTCCTAGGGGGGGCGGCGGCAAGGGAGGGGGGCTTGCCCCCCAAGCAAGGGGGGCGCCCCCTTTAGGGTTCCCCCCCCCCAAACCCTAGGCGCATGGGCCCTTGGGGGGGTTGGCGCACCAGCCCACTATGGGCTGGTTCCCTCCCTCATACGGCCCATGGGGCCCTCCGGGATAGGTGGCCCCACCCGGTGGACCCCCCGAGACCCTCCGGTGGTCCCGGTACAATACCGATAACCCCGAAACTTGTCCCGATGTCCGTATGAGGACTTTCCATATATAAATCTTTACCTCCGGACCATTCTAAAACTCCTCGTGACGTTCGGGATCTCATCCGGGACTCCGAACAACATTCGGGTTACTGCATATACATATCTTCACAACCCTAGCGTCACCGAACCTTAAGTGTGTAGACCCTACGGGTTCGGGAGACATGCAGACATGACCGAGACGGCTCTCGGGCAATAACCAACAGCGGGATCTGGATACCCATGTGGGCTCCCACATGCTCCACGATGATCTCATCGGATGAACCACGATGTCGAGGATTCAATTAATCCCGTATACGATTCCCTTTGTCAATCGGTATTTTACTTGCCCGAGATTCGATCGTCGGTATCCCAATACCTCGTTCAATCTCGTTACCGGCAAGTCACTTTTCTCGTACTGTAATGCATGATCCTGTGATCAAACACTTTGATCACATTGAGCTCATTATGATGATGCATTACCGAGAGGGCCCGGTGATACCTCTCCGTCAAGCGGAGCGACAAATCCCAGTCTCGATCCATGTCAACCCAACAGACACTTTCAGAGATACCCATAGTATACCTTTATAGTCACCCAGTTACGTTGTGACGTTTGGCACACCCAAAGCACTCCTACGGTATCCGGGAGTTACACGATCTCATGGTCTAAGGAAAGGATACTTGACAATGGAAAACTCTAGCAAACGAACTATGCGATCTTATGCTATGTTTAGGATTGGGTCTTGTCCATCACATCATTCTCCTAATGATGTGATCCTGTTATCGATGACATCCAATGTCCATAGTCAGGAAACCATGACTATCTATCGATCAACGAGCTAGTCAACTAGAGGCTCACTAGGGACATATTGTTGTCTGTTATTCACACATGTATTACGATTTCCGGATAACACAATTATAGCACGAATAAAGACAATTATCATGAATAAGGAAATATAATAATAATGCTTTTATTATTGCCTCTAGGGCATATTTCCAACAGTCTCCCACTTGCACTAGAGTCAATAATCTAGTTACATTGTGATGAATCGAACACCCATAGAGTTCTGGTGCTGATCATGTTTTGCCTCAGGGAGAGGTTTAGTCAACGGATCTGCGACATTCAGATCCGTGTGCACTTTACAAATCTCTATGTCTCCATCTTGAACATTTTCACGAATGGAGTTGAAGTGACGCTTGATGTTCCTGGTCTTCTTGTGAAACCTGGGCTCCTTTGCAAGTGCAATAGCTCCAGTGTTGTCACAGAAGAGCTTGATTGGCCCCGACGCATTGGGTATGACTCCGAGGTCGGTGATGAACTCCTTCACCGAAATTGCTTCATGTGCTGCCTCCGAGGCTGCCATGTACTCCTCTTCACATGTAGATCCCGCCACGACGCTTTGCTTTCAACTGCACCAGCTTAATGCCCCACCATTCAAAATATACACGTATCCGGTTTGTGACTTAGAGTCATCCAGATCTGTGTCGAAGCTAGCGTCGACGTAACCTTTTACGACGAGCTTTTCGTCACCTCCATAAACGAGAAACATTTCCTTAGTCCTTTTCAGGTACTTCAGGATATTCTTGACCGCTGTCCAGTGTTCCTTGCCGGGATTACTTTGGTACCTACCTACCAAACTTACGGCAAGATTTACATCAGGTCTGGTACACAACATGGCATACATAATAGAACCTATGGCTGAGGCATAGGGGATGACGCTCATCTCTTCTATATCTTCTGCCGTGGTCGGACATTGAGCTGAGCTCAATTTCACACCTTGTAACACAGGTAAGAACCCTTTCTTAGATTGATCCATATTGAACTTCTTCAATATTTTATCAAGGTATGTGCTTTGTAAAAGACCTATGAGGCGTCTCGATCTATCTCTATAGATCTTGATGCCTAATATATAAGCAGCTTCTCCAAGGTCCTTCATTGAAAAACTCTTATTCAAGTAGGCCTTAATGCTGTCCAAGAGTTCTATATCATTTCCCATCAAAAGTATGTCGTCTACATATAATATGAGAAATGCTACAGCGCTCCCACTCACTTTCTTGTAAACACAGGCTTCTCCATAAGTCTGTGTAAACCCAAACGCTTTGATCATCTCATCAAAGCGAATGTTCCAACTCCGAGATGCTTGCACCAACCCATAAATCGAGCATTGGAGCTTGCACACCTTGTCAGCATTCTTAGGATCGACAAAACCTTCCGGCTGCATCATATACAATTCTTCCTTAAGGAAACCATTAAGGAATGCCGTTTTGACGTCCATTTGCCATATCTCATAATCATAGTATGCGGCAATTGCTAACATGATTCGGACGGACTTCAGCTTCGCTACCGGTGAGAAAGTCTCATCGTAGTCAACCCCTTGAACTTGTCGATAACCCTTAGCGACAAGCCGAGCTTTATAGATGGTCACATTACCATCCGCGTCTGTCTTCTTCTTAAAGATCCATTTATTTTCTATGGCTCGCCGTTCAACGGGCAAGTCAGTCAAAGTCCATACTTCGTTTTCATACATGGATCCTATCTCGGATTTCATGGCTTCCAGCCATTTGTCGGAATCCGGGCCCGCCATTGCTTCCTCATAGTTCGAAGGTTCACCGTTGTCTAACAACATGATTTCCAAGACAGGGTTGCCGTACCACTCTGGTGCGGAACGTGTCCTTGTGGACCTTCGAATTTCAGTAGGAGCTTGATTAGAAGTATCTTGATCATTATCATTAATTTCCTCTCTAGTCGGTGCAGGCACCTCAGAAACGTTTTCTTGAGTTTCGCCATTTTCCGGTTCAAGAGATAACACTTCATCAAGTTCTACTTTCCTCCTACTTACTTCTTCCGAGAGAAACTCTTTCTCTAGAAAGGATCCATTCTTGGCACCAAAGATCTTGCCTTCGGATCTAAGGTAGAAGGTATACCCAACAGTTTCTTTAGGGTATCCTATGAAGACGCATTTTTCCGATTTGGGTTCGAGCTTTTCAGGTTGAAGTTTCTTGACATAAGCATCGCATCCACAAACTTTTAGAAACGACAGCTTAGGTTTCTTCCCAAACCATAATTCATACGGTGTCGTCTCAACGGATTTCGACGGAGCCCTATTTAAAGTGAATGCGGCAGTCTCTAAAGCATAGCCCCAAAAAGATAGCGGTAAGTCGGTAAGAGACATCATAGATCGCACCATATCTAATAGAGTGCGATTACGACGTTTGGACACACCATTACGCTGAGGTGTTCCAGGCGGCGTGAGTTGTGAAACTATTCCACATTTTCTTAAGTGTGTGCCAAACTCGTGACTCAAGTATTCTCCTCCACGATCTGATCGTAGAAACTTGATCTTTCTTTCACGTTGATTTTCAACCTCACTCTGAAATTCCTTGAACTTTTCAAAGGTCTCAGACTTGTGTTTCATTAAGTAGACATACCCATATCTACTCAAGTCATCAGTGAGGGTGAGAACATAACGATAGCCACCGCGAGCCTCAACACTCATTGGACCGCACACATCGGTATGTATGATTTCCAATAAGTTGGTTGCTCGCTCCATTGTTCCTGAGAACGGAGTCTTGGTCATTTTACCCATGAGGCATGGCTCGCACGTGTCAAATGATTCATAATCAAGAGACTCTAAAAGTCCATCTGCATGGAGCTCCTTCATGCGTTTGACACCTATGTGACCAAGGCGGCAGTGCCACAAATATGTGGGACTATTGTTATCAATTTTTAACTCTTTTGGTATTCACACTATGAATATGTGTATCATCACGTACGAGATTCATTAAGAATAAACCATTAACCATCGGAGCATGACCATAAAACATATCTCTCATATAAATAGAACAACCATTATTCTCGGATTTAAATGAGTAGCCATCTCGTATTAAACGAGATCCAGACACAATGTTCATGCTCAAACTTGGCACTAAATAACAATTATTGAGGTTTAAAACTAATCCCGTAGGTAAATGTAGAGGCAGCGTGCCGACGGCGATCACATCTACCTTGGAACCATTCCCGACGCGCATCGTCACCTCGTCCTTCGCCAGTCTCCGTTTATTCCGCAGCTCCTGCTTTGAGTTACAAATGTGAGCAACTGCACCGGTATCAAATACCCAAGAGCTACTACGAGTACTGGTAAGGTACACATCAATTACATGTATATCACATATACCTTTGGTTTTGCCGGCCTTCTTGTCCGCTAAGTATTTGGGGCAGTTCCGCTTCCAGTGACCACTTCCCTTGCAATAAAAACACTCAGTCTCGGGCTTGGGTCCATTCTTTGGCTTCTTCCCGGCAACTTGCTTACCGGGCGCGGCAACTTCCTTGCCGTCCTTCTTGAAGTTCTTTTTACCCTTGCCCTTCTTGAACTTAGTGGTTTTATTCACCATCAACACTTGATGCTCCTTCTTGATTTCTACCTCTGCTGATTTCAGCATAGCATATACCTCTGGAATGGTCTTTACCATCCCCTGCATATTGTAGTTCATCACAAAGCTCTTGTAGCTAGGTGGAAGCGACTGGAGGATTCTGTCAATGACCACTTCATCCGGGAGATTAACTTCCAGTTGAGTCAAGCGGTTGTGCAACCCAGACATTCTGAGTATGTGTTCACTGACAGAGCTATTTTCCTCCATCTTACAGCTAAAGAATTTGTTGGAGATTTCATATCTCTCAACCCGGGCATGATCTTGGAAAACCATTTTCAGCTCTTCGAACATCTCATATGCTCCATGTCTCTCAAAACGCTTTTGGAGCCCCGGCTCTAAGCTGTAAAGCATGCCGCACTGAACGAGGGAGTAATCATCGCAGCGTGACTGCCAAGCATTCATAACGTCTTGTTGTGCAGGGAGAACAGGTGCGTCACCCAGCGGTGCTCGTAGGACATAATCTTTCTTGGCAGCTATGAGGATGATCCTCAGGTTCCGAACCCAGTCCGTATAGTTGCTACCATCGTCTTTCAGCTTGGTTTTCTCTAGGAACGCGTTGAAATTGAGGACTACGTTGGCCATTTGACCTACAAGACATATTGTAAATATTTAGAGTAAGTTCATGATAATAAAGTTCATTTAATCAAATTATTTAATGAACTCCCACTTAGATAGACATCCCTCTTCTAGTCATCTAAGTATTACATGATCCGAGTCAACTAGGCCATGTCCGATCATCACGTGAGACGGACTAGTCAACATCGGTGAACATCTTCATGTTGATCGTATCTTCTATACGACTCATGCTCGACCTTTCGGTCTTCTGTGTTCCGAGGCCATGTCTGTACATGCTAGGCTCGTCAAGTCAACCTAAGTGTTTCGCGTGTGTAAATCTGTCTTACACCCGTTGTATGTGAACGTTAGAATCTATCACACCCGATCATCACGTGGTGCTTCGAAACAACGAACTGTCGCAACGGTGCACAGTTAGGAAGAACACTTTCTTGAAATTATTATGAGGGATCATCTTATTTACTACCGTCGTTCTAAGTAAACAAGATGCAAAACATGATAAACATCACATGCAATCAAATAATAAACGTGACATGATATGGCCAATATCACATAGCTCCTTTGATCTCCATCTTGGGGCTCCATGATCATCTTGTCACCGGCTTGACACCATGATCTTCATCATCATGATCTTCATCATCATGATCTTCATCATCGTGTCTCCATGAAGTTGCTCGCCAACTATTACTTCTACTACTATGGCTAACGTGTTTAGCAATAAAGTAAAGTAATTTACATGGCGTTTCTCAATGACACGCAGGTCATACAAAAATAAAGACAACTCCTATGGCTCCTGCCGGTTGTCATACTCATCGACATGCAAGTCGTGATTCCTATTACAATAGCATGAACATCTCATACATCACATATAGATCATTCATCATACATCACAACTTTGGCCATATCATATCACAAAGCACTTGCTGCAAAAACAAGTTAGACGTCCTCTAATTGTTGTTGCAAGTTTTACGTGGCTGAATTAGGGTTCTAGCAAGAACGTTTTCTTACCTACGATAAAACCACAACGTGATTTGTCAACTTCTATTTACCCTTCATAAGGACCCTTTTCATCGAATCCGCTCCAACTAAAGTGGGAGAGACAGACACCCGCTAGCCACCTTATGCAACTAGTGCGTGTTAGTCGGTGGAACCGGTCTCACGTAAGCGTACGTGTAAGGTTGGTCCGGGCCGCTTCATCCCACAATACCGCTGAAGCAAGATAAGACTAGTAGCGGCAAGAAGAGTTGACAACATCTACGCCCACAACAAATTGTGTTCTACTCGCGCAAGAAGAACTACGCATAGACCTAGCTCTGATACCACTGTTGGGGAACGTTGCAGAAAATTAAAATTTTTCCTACGGTTTCACCAAGATCCATCTATGAGTTCATCTAGCAACGAGTCATGGGAGAGAGAGATTGCATCTACATACCACTTTGTAGATCGCGAGCGAAAGCGTTCAACGAACGGGGATGATGTAGTCGTACACACCGTGATCCAAATCACCGGAGATCCTAGCACCGAAAGCACGGCACCTCCGCGTTCAACACACGTACGGTCAGCATAACGTCTCCTTCTTCTTGATCCAGCAAGGCAAAGGAGAGGTTGGGGAAGAAGACTCCAGCAGCAGCACGACGGCGTGGTGATGGTGGAGCCGCAGTACTCCGACAAGGCTTCGCCGAGCTCTTACGGAGGAGGAGGAGGTGTTGGAGAGGGAGAGGGAGGCGCCAGGGCATAGGGTGGTCAGCCCCCCTCCCCTCCCCCCTTTATATAACCCCTTGGGGGGGCGCCGGCTGTAGGAGAAGGAGTCTCCTAGGGGGGGCGGCGGCCAGGGAGGGGGGCTTGCCCCCCAAGCAAGGGGGGCGCCCCCTTTAGGGTTTCCCCCCCAAACCCTAGGCGCATGGGCCCTTGGGAGGGTTGGCGCACCAGCCCACTATGGGCTGGTTCCCTCCCTCATACGGCCCATGGGGCCCTCCGGGATAGGTGGCCCCACCCGGTGGACCCCCCGGGACCCTCCGGTGGTCCTGGTACAATACCGATAACCCCGAAACTTGTCCTGATGTCCGCATGAGGACTTTCCATATATAAATCTTTACCTCCGGACCATTCCTAAACTCCTCGTGACGTCCGGGATCTCATCCGGGACTCCGAACAACATTCGGGTTACTGCATATACATATCTTCACAACCCTAGCGTCACCGAACCTTAAGTGTGTAGACCCTACGGGTTCGGGAGACATGCAGACATGACCGAGACGGCTCTCGGGCAATAACCAACAGAGGGATCTGGATACCCATGTTGGCTCCCACATGCTCCACGATGATCTCATCGGATGAACCACGATGTCGAGGATTCAATTAATCCCGTATACGATTCCCTTTGTCAATCGGTATTTTACTTGCCCGAGATTCGATCGTCGGTATCCCAATACCTCGTTCAATCTCGTTACCGGCAAGTCACTTTTCTCGTACCGTAATGCATGATCCCGTGATCAAACACTTTGATCACATTGAGCTCATTATGATGATGCATTACCGAGAGGGCCCGGTGATACCTCTCCGTCAAGCGGAGCGACAAATCCCAGTCTCGATCCATGTCAACCCAACAGACACTTTCAGAGATACCCGTAGTATACCTTTATAGTCACCCAGTTACGTTGTGACGTTTGGCACACCCAAAGCACTCCTACGGTATCCGGGAGTTACACGATCTCATGGTCTAAGGAAAGGATACTTGACATTGGAAAACTCTAGCAAACGAACTATGCGATCTTATGCTATGTTTAGGATTGGGTCTTGTCCATCACATCATTCTCCTAATGATGTGATCCTGTTATCGATGACATCCAATGTCCATAGTCAGGAAACCATGACTATCTGTCGATCAACGAGCTAGTCAACTAGAGGCTCACTAGGGACATATTGTTGTCTGTTATTCACACATGTATTACGATTTCCGGATAACACAATTATAGCACGAATAAAGACAATTATCATGAATACGGAAATATAATAATAATGCTTTTATTATTGCGTCTAGGGCATATTTCCAACAGGGGGGCGCGGCCCCCCTTTCCCTCTCCCTCTCCCTCTCTTTCCTTCCCCCCTCTCTTCCTAGTTGGACTAGGAAAGGGGAGTCCTACTCCCACTAGGAGGAGGACTCCCCCCTCCCTTTGGCGCGCCCCATAGGGTCGGCCGGCCTCCCCCCTTGCTCCTTTATATACGGGGGCAGGGGGGCACCCTAGAACACACAAGTTGATCTTCGTGATCGTTCCTCAGCCGTGTGCGGTGCCCCCCTCCACCATATTCCACCTCAGTCATATTGTCGCGGTGCTTAGGCGAAGCCCTGCGTCGGTAGTTCATCAAGATCGTCACCACGCCGTCGTGCTGACAAAACTTTTCCCCGAGAGCTTTGCTGGATCGGAGCCCGGAGAACGTCATCGAGCTGTACGTGTGTCAAGAACTCGGAGGCGCCGGAGTAATGGCGCTTGGATCGGTCGGATCGGGAGGAGGACGTACGACTACTTCCTCTATGTTGTGTCAACGCTTCCGCTTCGGTCTACGAGGGTACGTAGACAACACTCTCCCCTCTCGTTGCTATGCATCACCATGATCTTGCGTGTGCGTAGGAATTTTTTTGAAATTACTACGTTACCCAACAGTGGCATCCGAGCCTAGGTTTTTATGGTTTGATGTTATGCACGAGTAGAACACAAGTGAGTTGTGGACGATATAAGTCATACTGCCTACCAGCATGTCATACTTTGGTTCGGCGGTATTGTTGGATGAAGCGGCCCGGACCGACATTACGCGTACGCTTACGCGAGATTGGTTCTACCGCCGTGCTTTGCACACAGGTGGCTGGCGGGTGTCAGTTTCTCCAACTTTAGTTGAACCGAGTATGGCTACGCCCGGTCCTTGAGAAGGTTAAAACGGAGTCTATTTGACAAACTATCATTGTAGTTTTGATGCGTAGGTGAGATTGGTTCTTGCTTAAGCCCGTAGCAGCCACGTAAAATTTGCAACAAACAAAGTAGAGGACGTCTAACTTGTTTTTGCAGGGCATGTTGTGATGTGATATGGTCAAGACATGATGCTAAATTTTATTGTATGAGATGATCATGTTTTGTAACCGAGTTATCGGCAACCGGCAGGAGCCGTATGGTTGTCGCTTTATTGTATGCAATGCAATCGCCCTGTAATGCTTTACTTTATCACTAAGCGGTAGCGGTAGTCGTAGAAGCATAAGATTGGCGAGACGACAACGATGCTACGATGGAGATCAAGGTGTCGCGCCGGTGACGATGGTGATCATAATGTTGCTGCGGAGATGGAGATCACAAGCACAAGATGATGATGGCCATATCATATCACTTATATTGATTGCATGTGATGTTTATCTTTTTATGCATCTTATCTTGCTTTGATTGACGGTAGCATTATAAGATGATCTCTCACTAAATTATCATAGTAATAGTGTTCTCCCTGAGTATGCACCGTTGCGAAAGTTCTTCGTGCTGAGACACCACGTGATGATCGGGTGTGATAGGCTCTACGTTCAAATACAACGGGTGCAAAACAGTTGCACACGCAGAATACTCGGGTTTAACTTGACGAGCCTAGCATATAACAAATATGGCCTCGGAACACGGAGACCGAAAGGTCGAGCGTGAATCATATAGTAGATATGATCAACATAGTGATGTTCACCATTGAAACTACTCCATCTCACGTGATGATCGGACATGGTTTAGTTGATTTGGATCACGTGATCACTTAGAGGATTAGAGAGATGTCTATCTAAGTGGGAGTTCTTAAGTAATATGATTAATTGAACTTAAATTTATCATGAACTTAGTCCCTGATAGTATCTTGCTTGTTTATGTTGATTGTAGATAGATGGCTCGTGTTGTTGTTCCGTTGAATTTTAATGCATTCCTTGAGAAAGCAAAGTTGAAAGATGATGGTAGCAATTACACGGACTGGGTCCGTAACTTGAGGATTATCCTCATTGCTGCACAGAAGAGTTACGTCCTGGAAGCACCGCTGGGTGCCAGGCCTGCTGCTGGAGCAGCGCCAGATGTTATGAACGTCTGGCAAAGCAAAGCTGATGACTACTCGATAGTTCAGTGTGCCATGCTTTACGGCTTAGAACCGGGACTTCAACGATGTTTTGAACATCATGGAGCATATGAGATGTTCCAGGAGTTGAAGTTAATATTCCAACAGAATGCCCGGATTGAGAGATATGAAGTCTCCAATAAGTTCTATAGCTGCAAGATGGAGGAGAATGGTTCTGTCAGTGAGCATATACTCAGAATGTCTGGGTATTATAATCACTTGAATCAACTGGGAGTCAATCTTTCGGATGATTGTGTCATTGACAGAATTCTCCAATCACTGCCACCAAGCTACAAAGGCTTCGTGATGAACTATAATATGCAAGGGATAGATAAGACAATGCCCGAGCTCTTCGCAATGCTAAAAGCTGCGGAGGTAGAAATCAAGAAGGAGCATCAAGTGTTGATGGTCAATAAGACCACTAGTTTCAAGAAAAAGGGCAAAGGGAAGAAGAAGAGGAACTTCAAGAAGAACAACAAACAAGTTGCTGATCAAGAGAAGAAACCCAAGTCTGGACCTAAGCCTGAAACTGAGTGCTTCTACTGCAACCAGACTGGTCACTGGAAGCGGAACTGCCCCAAGTATTTGGCGGATAAGAAGGATGGCAAGGTGAACAAAGGTATATGTGATATACATGTTATTGATGTGTACCTTACTAATGCTCGCAGTAGCACCTGGGTATTTGATACTGGTTCTGTTGCTAATATTTGCAACTCGAAACAGGGACTATGGATTAAGCGAAGATTGGTTAAGGACGAGGTGACGATGCGCGTGGGAAACGGTTCCAAAGTCGATGTGATCGCAGTCGGCACGCTACCTCTACATCTACCTTCGGGATTAGTATTAGACCTGAATAATTGTTATTTGGTGCCAGCGTTAAGCATGAACATTATATCTGGATCTTGTTTGATGCGAGACGGTTATTCATTTAAATCAGAGAATAATGGTTGTTCTATTTATATGAGTAATATCTTTTATGGTCATGCACCCTTGAAGAGTGGTCTATTTTTGATGAATCTCGATGGTAGTGATACACATATTCATAGTGTTGAAGCCAAAAGATGCAGAGTTGATAATGATAGTGCAACTTATTTACGGCACTGCCGTTTAGGTCATATCGGTGTAAAGCGCATGAAGAAACTCCATACTGATGGACTTTTGGAGCCACTTGATTATGAATCACTTGGCACTTGCGAATCGTGCCTCATGGGCAAGATGACCAAAACACCGTTCTCCGGTACTATGGAGAGAGAAACAGATTTATTGGAGATCATACATACAGATGTATGTGGTCCGATGAATGTTGAGGCTCGTGGCGGATATCGTTATTTTCTCACCTTCACAGATGATTTAAGCAGATATGGTTATGTCTACTTAATGAAACACAAGTCTGAAACACTTGAAAAGTTCAAAGAATTTCAGAGTGAAGTTGAAAATCATCGTAACAAGAAAATTAAGTTTCTACGATCTGATCGTGGAGGAGAATATTTGAGTTACGAGTTTGGTCTACATTTGAAACAATGCGGAATAGTTTCGCAACTCACGCCACCCGGAACACCACAACGCAATGGTGCGTCCGAACGTCGTAATCGTACTTTACTAGATATGGTGCGATCTATGATGTCTCTTACAGATTTACCGCTATCGTTTTGGGGTTATGCTTTAGAGACGGCCGCATTCACGTTAAATAGGACACCGTCGAAATCCGTTGAGACGACGCCTTATGAACTATGGTTTAGCAAGAAACCGAAGTTGTCGTTTCTTAAAGTTTGGGGCAGCGATGCTTATGTGAAAAAGCTTCAACCTGATAAGCTCGAACCCAAATCGGAAAAATGTGTCTTCATAGGATATCCAAAAGAAACTGTTGGATACACCTTCTATCACAGATCCGAAGGCAAGACTTTTGTTGCTAAATTCGGAGTCTTTCTAGAAAAGGAGTTTCTCTCGAAAGAAGTGAGTGGGAGGATGAGGTAACTGTACCTGCTCCCTTATTGGAGAGTAGTACATCACAGAAATCTGTTTCTGTAGCACCTACACCAATTAGTGAGGAAGATGATGATATTGATCATGAAACTTCAGATCAAGTTACTACAGAACCTCGTAGATCAACCAGAGTAAGATCCGCACCAGAGTGGTACGGCAATCCCGTTCTGGAAGTCATGCTACTAGATCATGACGAACCTACGAACTATGAAGAAGCGATGGTGAGCCCAGATTCCGCAAAATGGCTAGAAGCCATGAAATCTGAGATGGGATCCATGTATGACAACAAAGTGTGGACTTTGGTTGACTTCCCCGAGGGTCGGCAAGCAATAGAGAATAAGTGGATCTTTAAGAAGAAGACTGACGCTGACGGTAATGTTACTGTCTACAAAGCTCGACTTGTCGCGAAAGGTTTTCGACAAGTTCAAGGGATTGACTACGATGAGACCTTCTCACCCGTAGCGATGCTTAAGTCTGTCCGAATCATGTTAGCAATTGCCGCATTTTATGATTATGAAATTTGGCAAATGGATGTAAAGACTGCATTCCTGAATGGATTTCTGGAAGAAGAGTTGTATATGATGCAACCATAAGGTTTTATCGATCCAAAGGGAGCTAACAAAGTGTGCAAGCTCCAGCGATCCATTTATGGACTGGTGCAAGCATCTCGGAGTTGGAATAAACACTTTGACAGTGTGATCAAAGCATTTGGGTTTATACAGACTTTTGGAGAAGCCTGTATTTACAAGAAAGTGAGTGGGAGCTCTGTAGCATTTCTGATATTATATGTAGATGACATATTACTGATTGGAAATGATATAGAATTTCTGGATAGCATAAAGGGATACTTGAATAAGAGTTTTTCAATGAAAGACCTCGGTGAAGCTACTTACATATTGGGCATTAAGATCTATAGAGATAGATCAAGACGCTTAATTGGACTTTCACAAAGCACATACCTTGACAAAGTTTTGAAGAAGTTCAAAATGGATCAAGCAAAGAAAGGGTTCTTGCCTGTGTTACAAGGTGTGAATTTGAGTAAGACTCAGTGCCCGACCACTGCAGAAGATAGAGAGAAGATGAAAGATGTTCCCTATGCTTCAGCCATAGGCTCTATCATGTATGCAATGCTGTGTACCAGACCTGATGTGTGCCTTGCTATAAGTTTACCAGGGAGGTACCAAAGTAATCCAGGAGTGGATCACTGGACAGCGGTCAAGAATATCCTGAAGTACCTGAAAAGGACTAAGGAAATGTTTCTCGTATATGGAGGTGACAAAGAGCTCGTCGTAAACGGTTACGTTGATGCAAGCTTTGACACTGATCCGGATGATTCTAAATCGCAAACCGGATATGTATTTACATTGAACGGTGGAGCTGTCAGTTGGTGCAGTTCTAAACAAAGCGTCGTGGCGGGATCTACATGTGAAGCGGAGTACATAGCTGCTTCGGAAGCAGCAAATGAAGGAGTCTAGATGAAGGAGTTCATATCCGATCTAGGTGTCATACCTAGTGCATCGGGTCCAATGAAAATCTTTTGTGACAATACTGGTGCAATTGCCTTGGCAAAGGAATCCAGATTTCACAAGAGAACCAAGCACATCAAGAGACGCTTCAATTCCATTCGGGATTTGGTCCAGGTGGGAGACATAGAGATTTGCAAGATACATACGGATATGAATGTAGTAGACCCGTTGACTAAGCCTCTTCCACGAGCAAAACATGATCAGCACCAAGACTCCATGGGTGTTAGAATCATTACTGTGTAATCTAGATTATTGACTCTAGTGCAAGTGGGAGACTGAAGGAAATATGCCCTAGAGGCAATAATAAAGTTATTATTTATTTCCTTATATATTATGATAAATGTTTATTATTCATGCTAGAATTGTATTAACCGGAAACATAATACATGTGTGGATACATAGTCAAACAGAGTGTCACTAGTACGCCTCTACTTGACTAGCTTGTTAATCAAAGATGGTTAAGTTTCCTAACCATAGACAAAGGAGTTGTCATTTGATTAACAAGGTCACATCATTAGTTGAATGATCTGATTGACATGACCCATTCCATTAGCTTAGCACCCGATCGTTTAGTATGTTGCTATTGCTTTCTCCATGACATATACATGTTCCTTTGACTATGAGATTATGCAACTCCCGTTTACCGTAGGAACACTTTGTGTGCTACCAAACGTCACAACGTAACTGGGTGATTATAAAGGAGTTCTACAGGTGTCTCCGAAAGTATTTGTTGGGTTGGCGTATTTCGAGATTAGGATTTGTCACTCCGAATGTCGGAGAGGTATCTCAGGGCCTTCTCGGTAATGCACATCACATAAGCCTTGCAAGCATTGCAACCAATAAGATAGTTGCAAGATGATGTATTACGGAACGAGTAAAGAGACTTGCCGGTAACGAGATTGAACTATGTATTGGATACCGACGATCGAATCTCGGGCAAGTAACATACCGATGACAAAGGGAACAACGTATGTTGTTATGCGGTCTGACCGATAAAGATCTTCGTAGAATGTGTAGGAGCCAATATGGGCATCCAGGTTCCGCTATTGGTTATTGACCAGAGATTTGTCTCAGTCATGTCTACACTGTTCTTGAACCGTAGGGTCCGCACGCTTAAGGTTACGATGACAGTTATTATGAGTTTATGCATTTTGATGTACCGAAGTTAGTTCGAAGTCTCGGATGAGATCACGGACATGACGAGGAGTCTCGGAATGGTTGAGACGTAAAGATTGATATATTGGACGACTATATTCGGACATCAGAATGGTTCCGAGTGGTTTCGGATAAAACCGGAGTGCCGGAAGGGTTACCGGAACCCCCCGGGGAAGTAATGGGCCTTATTGGGCCCGAGGGGAGAGAGAGGGCCGCGGCCAGGAGGTGGCGCGCGCCCCCCATGGGGAGTCCGAATTGGACAAGGAGGGGGGGCGGCCCCCCTTTCCCTCTCCCTCTCCCTCTCTTTCCTTCCCCCCTCTCTTCCTAGTTGGACTAGGAAAGGGGAGTCCTACTCCCACTAGGAGGAGGACTCCCCCCTCCCTTTGGCGCGCCCCATAGGGTCGGCCGGCCTCCCCCCTTGCTCCTTTATATACGGGGGCAGGGGGCACCCTAGAACACACCAAGTTGATCTTCGTGATCGTTCCTCAGCCGTGTGCGGTGCCCCCCTCCACCATATTCCACCTCGGTCATATTGTCGCGGTGCTTAGGCGAAGCCCTGCGTCGGTAGTTCATCAAGATCGCCACCACGCCGTCGTGCTGACGAAACTCTTCCCCGAGAGCTTGCTGGATCGGAGCCCGGAGAACGTCATCGAGCTGTACGTGTGTCAAGAACTCGGAGGTGCCGGAGTAACGACGCTTGGATCGGTCGGATCGGGAGGAGGACGTACGACTACTTCCTCTATGTTGTGTCAACGCTTCCGCTTCGGTCTACGAGGGTACGTAGACAACACTCTCCCCTCTCGTTGCTATGCATCACCATGATCTTGCGTGTGCGTAGGAAATGTTTTAAAATTACTACGTTACCCAACAGTACCGCCCCGGGTTCGGTCGCCAGGCTGGTCAGCACCAGTCGCGTGGCTGCCTTCATGGGGATCCGCTTGGGTCAGGATGTGGGGTCGGAAGATTCGGCTCTTCGGCAGCCAATCGTCGAGCAGCCCTGGTCGCCCGTTGGCCATGCAGAGCAGATAGGGCCCGCTGCAATCATGATTCGATCTGATTAGGCAGAGATGCAGCCCGTCTCCCCCGCCTCGGTGCAGCTGATTAGGTGGGCGCATGCCGACAATCCTGTTGGTGGCCATGCAAGGGTCCGGCCTAGGGAACTGGAGAATGCTGGGAGTGGCCTAAAGTCCGTTCTGATTGGCTCCTGCCAAATCTCGTTGATTGGACCGAGCGTTGTGGACAGGGACATCGACAGCCTTGCAACGGCATCCTGGGAACAGCTGGAATCTTTGCCCCACGAACTAGGGGACAGCGCATGCAGGATTGGACGGTATAGACAGGTGGAGGCCTTGCAGACCTTCCAGGTGTGCCTATCGGAGAGCAGTTGCACCCATGCAACATGCAACGTACGCAGCTGGAACCTGAAGTTGCACCCGCGCCAGCCCTGGATTCTGGAGTGGAGCTGGTGCCGGACTCGGCGACCTTCAGTCACGTGGACACGCTGCAGCATGATGACATAGAGAGGATGCGGGCTGACATGTGTGTCTCCCTTTCTCCGCTGTTGCCATTACCATCAAGTCGGCCTGTCGCGGTGCAAGCACACAACCAGAGAAAGAAAAGGATAGTGGAAGGAACACCAAGGAGGAGTGCGAGACTAGCCAAGCACGGTGCATCAAAGCAACATCAAGTCCTCATCCGCAAATTGTGCTTGGCGCATGAAGGCGAAGTGATTTCGGAGGATGCCCTAAATATGTATGTGGAGTTATTCTCTCGGCCGCTTTCGGATGCCCACATTGCTGCAATCCTGGCGCTATTTGGTTGGGAGTCACCGGCGGTGCCCCTAAAGGAGGCAGCGGTGTGCTGAGGACCGCGTGGGTGGTTTGGTAGGACTTTGTCATGAATACTCAACAGTTGAGAATGTTAGTGTGGAACGTTCGCGGGCTAAATGCTTCGGCCCGACGAAACACTGTCTTCCAGGTGGTCACGGCGGCCAACCCCGCCATCGTGTGTCCTCAAGAGACAAAACTTCATGATGTATCCGTGAATGTTGTAAGGCAATGCCTTGGGGCTAAATTTGAAAACTTTTTCTACCTTCCAGCGTTAGGTACGCGTGGTGGGATCTTCGTGGCATGGGATGCCACTTTGGTTCAACTTTCAAACCCGCACCGTACCAACCATACCTTAACGGCTCTGGTTAAGTGTCCCGAGGATGAGCAACCATGGTGGCTCACTTGTGTCTATGGCCCGCACGAGGAGCCCGACAAGGTGGAATTCCTCCAAGATTTGGTGGATATTAGAGACTTGCACGCGGGGCCTTGGCTTGTGCCCGGGGACTTCAATCTAATTGCTAATGAGGAAGACAAGAACAATGCCTTGATCAATCGCCGAATGTTGGGAAGGTTTCGCTCCAAGCTCAACTCCCTCTAGCTAAAGGAGATCTACCTGAATGGAAGAAGATACACGTGGTCGAACGAAAGGAGAATTGCCACTTTGGAGAAAATCGACCACGTTTTCGTGTCAAATAAATGGGATCTGGCGTACCCAACCTGTTTTCTTTCAGCCCTGGGTACAACTTATTCCGACCACTGCCCGTTGGTGCTGGACATGAATACTTGCATCACTTCGAAAAGCCGGTTCAAATTTGAATCGTTCTGGACCAGAGCCGAAGGGTTCATGGATGTAGTTAAACTTGCGTGGACCTCAACTCCGGTGGCTTCTAACGACTATCTCACGCTTCAAAACAAACTAAAAGCTACTGCGGTGAGCCTCCAAAGGTGGAGTGCCAAGTGGATTGGGAACGTGAAACTGCAAATCGCTATTGGTCTTGAGGTTATCAAGCAGTTGGACACAGCTATGGAAACCAGAACTCTCTCTGATGCCGAGCGGGAACTAAGAATGTGCCTGAAGAAAAAGCTACTCGGTCTGAGCTCCTTGGAGAGGACTATTGCGAGGCAAAGGTCTCGGTTACTTCAACTGCGTGAGGGAGATGGCAATACTAGGCTCTTTCACCAATAGGCTAGCCACCGGGAGCGGAAGAACACCTTGCGTGTGGTGAAGCATAACGGCAACCTCTATTCCGGGCAGGAGGAAGTAGCGTCGGCAGTTGATGCATATTTTGGTGTAGCGTTTGGCACCTCAGAAGCTAGAAGTTATACCATCAACCTAGAAACTCTTGATCTCCCACGGTACGACCTATCGCATCTCGAGCAGCCGTTTACCGCGGAGGAAGTGGAAAAAGTAATCAAGAGCATGCCACTGGACAAGGCCCCGGGGCCGGACGGGTTTACTGGCAGGTTCTATGCCAGGTGTTGGAGCATTATAAAAGACGATTTCATGAAAGCAATGGAGTGTTTCTACAAGGGCGACATGAGGGGTTTAGCCGCAATCAATAAAGCCCTTGTTTCCCTCTTGCCGAAGAAGGAAGGAGCACTGGAAGTGCGAGATTTTCGGCCAATTAGCCTTGTGCACGAGGCTATCAAGATTTTTGAGAAAGTGCTCGCCTGTCGTTTGGTCGTGGAGCTACCCATGCTAGTTGGCAACCACCAGAGCGCGTTTGTGAAAGGAAGGTCTTTGCATGACAACTTCATTCTTGTGCAAAGCATGGCGCGGAGACTGCACGCTCTCAAGAGCTCTTCTATTCTGCTCAAGCTCGACATCTCTAAAGCATTTGACTCGGTAACAGGGGCGGAGCCAGAAAATTTAGCCGATGGGTTCGTTCATTGATTAATTGTGAGGATTTTTTCTAAATAATTAAGTGTAAAGTCTGTTTTTGCACTGAAGGTCTTTTTTTTTGCACCACCTTGCATCAAATATATAGCACTCTATTTCAAAGAACTATATAGAACTCAAAAAAGCATAATGGATAGAAATATATATCATTTATGAATAGCAAATGCGGAAATATTATCATTTGTTATTCCCTAGCAACACATTGAACTAGTAACTATAAAACCATCCTGATTGAATTGTGTGATTATAGAGTCAACCTGGTTCCGGTGCATCTAGCCATCGGAAAATAACCTAAATATATGTGAATCGTCCCTGAAAATTGACAAGTCGCAATATTTCAATTACCGCATAATCACTCTTTAAAATTTAAAACCCTAGCAATACAATTTGGGAAGCAAACATTAAACAAAACAGAGGCACATGCTTGTAGGAATTGATGACTTACCTCTTCAGAAGTATGATGCACTTTACCTACATTCAAGGTGGCCTTGAATTATATTATTTGGATGTAGGACCGATTTCTCTTTTGAGAAATATATGTCATTCTATACCCTAGCTAGATCGGTCAAACAAAATAAGTACATGGAGAAAGCAATTAGAAAATTAAAATATGAACACCAGAGAGGCGATGTGCAATCTGAGTACCTGGAATTTGGGGTTTTGGAGAACGATCGCCGGCTTTGCTGCCGTCGATCTGCCGTGGCGTGTCGCGACAAGTGGCGGCTGATCATGGGCGTGAAGAATAAATTAGGGTACAAACAGGAGGTATAGAGGCAATTTACTATTGGGCTTTTTATTAGGCTGTTCACCTGGCGTTGGAGCTTGATGGGTTCAAGCCTTGTTTTTGGTTAGGTTCATACGATTACATATCTATCTACGTGTACTATAGCATGAAAAGTCGTTGGGTTCATCTGACCCCAACGCTAACATGCTGGCTCCGCCTCTGCTCGGTAAAGTGGCCCTTCCTTCTTGAGGTGTTGGAACAAATGGGATTTGGGCCGAGATGGAGAGCATGGATTTGTGGGATCCTTGCAACTTCAACAACTAAGATCATGGTCAATGGCGACCCAGGCGACACGATCTACAATTGTAAAGGATTGCGGCAAGGTGACCCCATCTCACCGATGCTTTTCATCCTAATTATGGAGCCCCTGCAAAAGATGTTTGAGCTGGCTATGAGGCGAGGTGTCCTTACACCTCTTGCGCGAGTAGGGATGAGGAAGCGCCTATCCATCTTCGCGGATGATGTGGTTCTGTTCGTCAAACCCAATCCATAGGATCTCCGTGTTTGCAAACTTTTGTTCGAGGTATTCGGCGAGGCAACTGGGCTCAAGATCAATTTGCACAAGTCTGCGGCTCTACCTATCAGGTGCACCGATGAGGAGGTATCCATTGCATGCACCGAGCTTGACTGCCCATTGGGCATGTTCCCCATCAAATATCTTGGGCTACCGCTTTCGCTAAGGAAGCTATCTGCAGCGCAGCTGCAGTACTTGGTGGATCATATGGCAAACAGGCTGCCAAAATGGAAGGCATCTTTAATGCCAAAGAGTGGCCGGCTAACTTTGGTTCAGTCCATGCTATGCGCCATGCCCATTCACGCTATGATGGCGCTAGATCTCCCGATGAAAACTATTGCTGCCATGAACAAAATCTGTAGAGGGTTCTTGTGGTGCAGGCGAGCGGAAGCTAACGGAGGCAACTGTGTCGTTGCTTGGGACATGGTTTGCTCACCCAAGTGGGATGGTGGACTGGGTCTGCCGAATTTACGGTGGATGAGCGTGGCCATGCAGGCTCGTTGGCCATGGCTGCAGAGAACAGATGAGACGCGACCATGGAGCGAATTTCGAATACCGGTCGCAGAGGAGGCAAGGCTTCTATGCCAGGCAGCTATGAGAAGTACCGTGCAGTCAGGCCGCACAAAGCTCTTTTGGGAGGATTGGTGGTTGGATGGCAGGAGATTGCAGGAGGTGGCGCCGCGTGTGTACGATTTGGTCCCACCGAGAATACGAAAGACGAGGTTGGTTTGCTCGGCCATGGAGAGCGGATCTTGGGCGATGGATTTCACCCCAAACTTGGGCATCGATACTTTGCATGAATTCCTCACGCTTTGGGAGATGGTTAGCACTTGGGAACCAGCTGAGCATGATGGACCTGAAGTGATTAAGTGGTCGTGGGAGGAAAATGGCTGGTTCTCGGTGAAATCAGCATATGCGGCAGCATTCTGGGGGAAGAGAGGTAATCCCAACGGCAGACTTGACATGGAAGTCGCGCGCTCCCTTGCAATGTAGGTTCTTTATTTGGTTGGCCAAGAAAGTCCGATGCTGGACCTCGGATCGTCTTGCACGACGAGGCCTGCCACACCAAGCCGCATGCCCTTTCTGCGATCAGGAGGACGAAACGATCAACCACCTCATGCTCACATGTGTGTTCACTAGAACAATCTGGGCGGCCAATTGTGCAGCGGTAGGCTCTCCGGCTTGGATTCCAACTGCACAAGATTCGCTGGTACAATGGGCCATCGACAAGCGTGGATCGGATGAGGTGAGTACAAAGGATCTGCGAACCACCTTCGCTCTTGTGTGGTGGGAGTTGTGGAAGCATCGCAATGCAATAGTGTTTGATGGTGCGAGACCGTCGGTCTTTCAGTTGCTAAACAAGATTTGTAGTGAGGGCTTAGTGTGGGTATCGGCTGGGCTACTAAAAGGGCATGTAACTCCCTTCTTCCGTAGGGTAGAGCGGTGGGTGAGTGGTGAAGACTAAATTGTACCGGTAACAATGTAAACTTTGGTGGAGGCACTCTGCCTTTTCTTCTTTAATATATGATATGCACACTCGTGCATATTCGAGAAAAAAAAAGGCTTTTATCATTGTATTGTCAATTATATCATTTGTATGAAATGAATTAAGTTTACATTTATTTAGTACCAATGAAAAAATGGCAAATCATAAGCCCATAAGTAAGTTCACTTGTTTGTACTCTTGGAATAGAGTTGTGCTGCATGCATGATATGCAGAGAGATGCAAGCCAGTTTTAGTTTATAACAGAAGCTCGTAATCAACTTGTGCACAGATCCCTCGCATAAAAAACTTGTGTACATGTTTTGGCATTTCCGTGTTAATGAAAAACAATAAACATGACATGTTTAGTGATCATAGTTTAGGTATCATAATAATATAGTGATTGTACTCCATATAAAAATATCTACTCTTGTCGATATGAGTTTGTGTATCATGTTAATAAATGGTTGTACTCCATATAAATATATCTATCTATTTCCAGCAGAAAATCTACCTGTGACCCCCCTCGTTTTAGAAGGACTAAGTCTGTTTTCATCAATTTCCGAGTATAAGCCCACATTGCCGCATAGTGTTAATGCCCTCATTCCATAGATATGCTTGTGTATACCTCTTCGTGGTAGGCTGAATTGGCGTGGCTTCCCAAAAAGGTAGATTTTTTTGCCCTCATTCTATTAGAAAATTTGAATCCATGGAATTAATCCGTTGCCGGCTGGCCCAATTTAGGAAGATTAGTTGAGTTTTATACGAAGGTAAGATTTCTATTTGGCAATATGAACCCAAGTTTTTGGAGAAACTTTACCTATGCACAAGAAATTTGGGAGTTGGGTCTTCTAAAAGGAGGGGGGGAGTAGGATAAACCTAGCTTGTCAGGACTAGGACTACGACTACAAGATTATTGCTACAAAAAATAACGATTATATGCATATTATATTTTGCATGGCTACCAATCAAGTGACCACATTAATTTGTACTATGATTTTCCCATCCATCATTACTTTCATTACAAAGTTTATTAGAGAGAAGTTACAATGCTACACGAAATTTGGATGTAACACGCCACCTTTTTTCTAGGCCACCTACTTTAACAACATAAGTAATTGATTATATATCTCAACAATGCAAACAACACACATATATATACACATGTATAAGAAACTAGTGAATTTTAAGACTACTCATAAATTCTAAAGATAAGAGCTTTCACACTAATTAGAAAATTAGGAACATCCCATGTTTATTTGAGAACAACATGTGGTTAGTATGGTTCTACTCCCAGCATAACAGAGATCTAACAGCAACTCTAACACTTTGTGTGTCTCGTAAGGTTTAATGGATTATCTTTTCAGTGGGAGACCATTGGGAGGCACCAATGGTAATAGGGGCGGACCAAGTATAAAATCGACCTTGTGTCCACATATAGTTGAGATATGTAAATGTAAATCAGTAATCAATATAATGGCAACACACTTACAAGTGACCCTGTGCATAACAATGACACATTTTATAATTTAATATAGTTATATAGAGGGGTAAAAGTGAAAATGCTTACCAAAATAAGAAATTGCACTTGAAATATTAAAAGATCATAGAATATTAAACAACAAAGAACTAAAGCTTTGGAAACCATAAAGGAGATGATCGGCAACTGCAAAAACGCAAATTTATGTCTCGATTAATGAAATCATTTAACCATTCCATAAAACTTGAGAGTTGCCATTTAAGATGGCTTTCTATGCTCTACACCTGCACCTTGGTAGTAAATATTTCAATTGGTAACAATATCACACCAAAATAATTTGGACCTATAGTTTCCACCACTTTTTCTTTGAACCAAAGAAGCCTTGAGAACCAAAGGAGTTATGAGTAGTAAGAACTAGGAATATGAATCATATGGCAAGCATCCATGGTCAGCTAAGGCAACTGGGGAAGTCTACAATTCATCATCATTCCCACTTTTCTAGCAACTTAATTAGCAAGAGATGCCAACTTGGGCGACAACAACATGATTTGGGCAACGACAACATGACAATCTTGGCAAAGAGAATTTATGCAATGATTGAGACCTAATTGATCGACCATGGTATAGTAAAGGCGACCAATCGCTTGCCATTGGGCCACATAGTTGCATCGGTTGGTCATGCGCCTTTTGCTAGCTGGGATGCATGTCTCTTTGGTGTCCAGCTAAGATTAATACGGATGTAAAGATTAATATGCCTGAAATGCTTAGGATCTCACTTCGGCAAGCCCCCTTTGACATCTTTATGGAGAACCACCTAGGGATCTGTGGCCTATTTATATTTCCTCTAGTATGTTCTCATGTCGATTTAGTTGCTAGTATTCTAAATGGTACTTCCTGGAGGCCATGCATGCCCCTCAATATAAAGGCTGATGCCTCCTACTTATTTGCTTCTATATTTGCTCAATCTGATATGTACATTCAAATTTATTTCTCCATAGTTCTCTGTCATTTGCGTATCAGCCAATTAATTCTTTCTTAGCAAAAAGAAAAAATATTTTGGAAAATCCTTAGCAGACTTGGAGAAAATATAGCAACCTGACACCCCTTGCTTAGTATTTCAGCGTGTGGTCTATGAATTAGCAAACCAAACCCTATATTCTCAAGGACATTTGCTTCATATGCTTCCCATGAACGTAATCTGACAACATCATCTAGTTAAACACAATTCAAAAAACCAAGTACTATCATCCTATGCATGATGGTTGATGTACCATGCATATTTATGTAAGAACTAATTAATGCATATTTGTTTATTAGTCTATAAGTATTACATTCTAATATTTTTCTCTTAGTATGAACTATGTATATCCTAAAATCCCGTATTATTTAAACGCAATTTCAGAAGAACAAAAATGCCACACTTATAATCAAAATTTCCCCTCCAAATGTGTTTTTCTGAAAAATCTTGAAATGTCAATACTTTTTTTCAAAAGGAGGATATACCTCCGGCCTCTGCATCTGGACAATGCATGCAACCATTTTATTAATTATTCACAAGGAGCATACAAAGTAATATATCAGTAAGCCCGAAGCCACCATCTAGGCAACAATTGTTGCGACTCCTATCCCCTTGATGAAGGGGTGCCGAATGTCCGAGCCAAATACCAAATAGACATCGCACCAAAGCCTAACATCTAAAGCTGGATGCCCCAGCCCAGCCACATACCAAGACTGGGTCACACACCTGACCGACACACTCCCAGCGGCTGCTCCCGCCATCTTCCATTGGTCCATCTTCAGAGCAGGAACTGATGCATCAACCTTGCCTGGCTTGCAGTCGACGCCACCACGACGCCAAACAATGCCACCATCCTCCACGTATCCGTCCACACGCGCCCGTTGCTGAACCTCCGCATCGCCATGCCGCCGGGATCCGCCGTCGGCCTTGCGGTAGCTGTAACACCGCTCCTCCTCTTGTCCCCTCAAGACAACACTTGCTCCACAACGATGCCCCAAGGAGGGACAACGACATAGAAGATGACATCATCGTCCGATCCGGTAGACCCAGGTCTAGGGTTTCCGCCGGAACATCACGAGATGGGTGACACGACCTGCAACAACGATGCCTTGAGAGAAAAATGATGTCCCAGATGCCACCATCGTCTGCCATGACCGTAATCGGCGTGATTTTTACCGGAAGTCATGGCCCCCCGATCTCGCAGTTGACTGGAACCGCACAGAGCCTCGCCGTGAAGATGAAAGCCGCTGTTGGCACGCCGGCCGGGATCCTCCAGCCGCCCCGCATAGGTCCCTCCACGCGCAGCCAGTTGGAAAAAACCACGCCGGGGCGGACCTGGACGGGACGCCAGATCCGCGGCTTCCGTCGCCACCCATCTCCAGGCACAGACTCCACCGAGAGGAAGAGCACCATGCTGGCCATGGATCTGGCCACCGCCACATAGGCAAGGGGCGCCGCCCTACCTGCTGCTTGCGGATCCAACGCCGGAGTAGCCCCTGCTGCCTCCGGGAGATCTCGCAGCACACCACCTGCCCTAGTGCTTTGGCGTCGGGCCTGCCGCCACCGCGGACTTGGCCGGCGGTAATGGCGGCAGGAGAGGAGACGGGAGGGACCTGGCGGTGCTACGGTTTGGTGCCCCTGGCATCGCCCAGGGAAGGCAACACGAGGATGCGACCTGATGGACTATGTCTTTACCAAATTTGTGCTCCTCGGGAATTTCAGCCTTGAGAAGGGAACGGCGTCATAGACGTCGCCATCGTCCGCCATGATCGTAATCGGCACGATTTTCACCGGAAGTCGTGGCCCCCCGATCTCGCAACTAATTGGAACCATACGGAGCCTCATCGTGAAGACGAAGCCCCTCACCCGTCCCTCCACGCGCCGCCGGTTGGGAAAAACCACGCTGGGGCGGACCTGGATGGGACGCGGGATCCGCGGCTTCCGTCACCTCCCATATCTCCAGGCACAGAGTCCACCGAGAGGAAGAGCACCATGATGGCCATGGACCTGGCTGTCGCCGCACAGGCATGGGGCGTTGTCCTACCTGCCGCTCACGGATCCAACGGCGGAGTCGCCCATGGCGCCTCCGGGAGATCTCGCAGCACACCACCCACCCTAGCACTTTGGCGTCGGGCCCGCCCCCACCACAGACTTTGCCGGCGGCAGCGGCGGCAGGCGAGGAGACAGGAGGGACCTGGCGGCGCTAGGGTTTGAGGCCCCTGGCGTCGCCCAGGGGAGGCTACACGAGGAGGCGACCTGATGGACTATGTCTTTACCAAATTTGTGCTCCTCGGGAATTTCAGATTGAAATGTCAATTTTTAGATTACAAGCAACAATGGTGGTCCGTCAATTCGAAGCTCTGCAACTCTGGTGAGTGTGCGTGTGTACTCCTGTCTGTATGCGCGCGTGTGTTTATGTCGCACTAGGTGTTCGCAACTGTAGATGAGTGTGTGCTTTTACTCTGTCCAATAAGGTACATTACTCTGCTAGGATGAGCAAGCAATATAAGTTCTATCCCATGGTTGATATCCCATGGTATTATGGACTTGTCTGGGTATGATTTTTCGTTTGTAGTTTATTCCTCCATAAGGCATCGCTTAACTTAACTAATAATATAGCGTATTATAAGACTAGTTTGCTTATATGACATGTAGTTAATGAAGAGAAAAATGTTTGAAGTAACATAATATGTTACTGTAACATAACGCTAACCAAAATAAAATGAGTCTACAATCTAATAAATATAATCATCTATAAAGTGCTACGATACTACTTCTAAATTACTTTGTATTATAAAAATAATATCATAGACTGGTGCCATATGCATGACACTAATCTAAGTTACACCGCACGAACGCCGTGCTGATCGCTCAGCAACATCGCCACTCACTAAGCTTGTAGCACATGCAGTTATCGCTAGTATGCCATAGCCATAGCCGCAGTCGCTCCACTCGCCCTCGCTACTGCCGTTCAGTACCTGCCGGCTCACGCAATACTTACGTGTTACACACTGAATACATGCACGCTAGCCACTTGTTTGATCATGTAAATGATTAGGAGTTTAGGATACTACTACTGCTCGTCCAGTGACCACCAATGGAATGAACAGAACACTACTACCGCCATGCAAGATGAAGTGCATCGAAAAAATTCAGGGCAAAGCACATCTCTTGACTTGAAAGGAATATTTTTTCGAAACGAAGACAAAGATTGCCTCATCTATTAATTAAGCAGAAGAGAATTGTCAAGTTAATTACGAAAAACCGGGCGAAAACCGAAACAATAAGGGCCAAGCCCACCCCAAATACTAATACACACAGGGCAAAACCCACCCATGACCAACACCGATGACAACCACATCGCCCACACGACACAAGATCCATGCCTTTAAAGCTGCAAATCTCTTGAGGCCGCCGCCTCGACATCCACTGCTCCGCTGCGCCCTGCACACTCAACCGACACCGCCTTCCGGGGCTGCCGCCCCGACATGCCACCGCTCTTCCTCGAGCAGCAACGCCGCACGATGCAACTACCCGTAGTCCACGCTGCTTAGGATAGCCGCACGCAGACCACGAACGCCACACCAAATCTAGGGCCGCCGCCCCGACGTACCTCTACTCGCCCTCGAGCAGCAACACCGCACAATACAGCTACCCGCAACCCATGCTGCACGGGAAAACTGCACACAGACCACGAACGCCGCACCACATCCGGGGCCGCCGCCCCGACGTAAAGTCAGACCGCATCGACCGGGCCGACACCCCCACCGCCCAAGCGGGACAAGAATGTCACCCAACCAATGTCGAGCAAGAGCCCCACCTCATAGAACTGCCGCTCGCATTGTTCCCGAGATTGCCATCTCGACGCACCGACAGAAACCATCCGGAGCCACTGCCCCGACATCCACTGTCCCCGACTTGAAAGAAAATTGTTCATTCGAACAAAGTCAAAGTTTTCATGCTGCGAGTTTGGTGTACATGAGGCCATAATGTATGAAACGTCTCAGCTCACTGCTGGAACTCCGGCTGTATCTGCTAAGTCTTACCACGACACGGACACGATGCGCAAGCCAATTTCCTTAGTTCGCGACGATCCTGCATCCCACCCCACCTGTCAGAGGTGACCAAGCCTAGTTTGTTGGCAAGGCATGAAAAAGAAGTGTTATAACATTATAATTTTACTCATGAATTAAGGGATTTATTTCCTACACTTTCAATTTTGCCCCTAAGGGCTTGTTTGTTTAATCTCCCTCGAACCCAATGCAACCCAGCAAGGCCTGTTTGATAGCGAAGTATTTTTTAAGTTTTCTATAAATACTACAGTTTAATTTAATCTAACCTGTTTGGCTAGCAGTAAAAACTGTAGTATTAGTACTGCAGTATCTTCAAAACCACAGTATTATCTCTGTCTAAAAAAAACTCTCAACCTCTTTTTTTAAACTGAGCAAGCGAACAAATCGTCGCAAAGCTAGCTTCTTCCTTGTTTTCCTCTTTCCAATCCGTAGCTGCTCTGTAGTCTCTGCAGATTGTCTACGACAGCGGCCATGGATATTATCATCCTTCCAGGGCGCGCCTCCCATCGCTGGCCCGCTTACATGCGGCCGCGCTGTGCCCCCCCCCCCCCCCCCCGCTCCGTACAACTGCCTCTTCTTTTGGTATGCTAGCTTTCAGCTTTGTACATGGTCGTTCAGTGCGTGCATGCAGCTGGTTGTTGTGCATGGCTGTTTCCGTGTATGCTCCTAGCTAGCAATACGCATGAATTTACTTTGTTGCATACAAGTGGCCAAACAGGGTCACGGTATTCTCAGTACTCTAAAATATTGTGGTATGTCAAAACTGTGGTATCATGTACCTACAACCTAAAATACCGTGGTTTTGCAATACTTTGAGTTTTGCAAAACTTTGCTACCAAACACAGCCTAAGTCTTACCACGACGCGGACACAACGCGCAAGCCAATTTCCGTTAGTTCGCCACGATCCTACATCCCACCCCACCTGTCAGAGGTGACCAATTGGGGACGATGATACAAGCCTAGTTTGTCGGCAAGGCATGAAAAAGATGATCACATTATAATTTTACTCATGAATTAAGGGATTTATTTCCTACACTTTCAATTTTGCCCCTAAGGGATTGTTCGTTTAATCTCCCTCAAACCCATTGCAACCGAGCAAGGCCTAAAGGGCTCGTTACTGCTCAGGTCTCCTTTGTGATGGCAACTAATACTAGTACTGGCTATGGGAGCAGTAAATATTTATTAAACCGTTCGACTGATAAGAATGAATTAACGGTCTACGTTTGGTTGGGGTTGCTACTCAAGAATTAATATCTTCAGACAACCTGCATACAAGTCCGATGGAAAGACCTGTGAACATCTCCAGACAGCCCACGTATGAAGGACAAGAAAACTATGAATACAAAGCAGGGACGTTCACCTGCGAGACAGCCAACCCACCCACCCACCCGACAAACAACGATGTCACTCACGAGAAGAAGAACAAAATTCAAGTAGTCGGCACTGAAAAAAGACGTCCTCAAAATTGATCGACCATGTTCAACCAACTAGACACTGCCACCATATGCGGATGCAACCACAAATATTATCCCACAAAAAAAAATTCAGATATTTCCAAATAATAATGATTACACCTCTCGTCTCCATCGTAGTAATAATGAAAGCCAATTGCTATCCTCATTTATGCTCGTCCCACTCAGGCTGAGGCAACCACATATCATATGGTATGCCCATCTGGAAAAGTTCCTTCCTTTCCTCTGTGGCCTTACGTGTGTTTCACTCGAACCGCTTAAGAAAATTAGTAAAATACTCTTCTTGTGGTATTTTCCATTATATCATCTGTATGAAAAGAATAAAATTTACATATATTTAATACTGAAGGTAACAAAGAGAAAATCATATGCTATTAAATATGTATAGTTTTTTTGTGTGGGTAAATATGTATAGTTGCTTATACTATTTTCATAATATACACAAGCGATCAACAAAAACTCTTGGAGCTAGAAAACCAGCAGCCACCAAGCTGCACTAATCTTGAAAGATTGCCGCATGATGTCAATGTGAGACTAATATCGTCCCTCATCTTGCTCTCCAACAGCCAAACAAAATGGTCCATGCAAACCTTCTAGGGTGGTTAAATAAATGGTTCATGCAAAGCTTTTAGGGCCGTTAAATAAATGATCCAAGCTAAGCTTTTGAGCAACCTCCATTGCACCAAAGAAATTGATATTTCCCGAAGTTCCTGCAAGGCAGCCTATGTATTTTGTAACAGATTAGTAACCGGCCCACCTTATATATTTACTATTGGAAGTACCTTTTTAACCACACGTTAATTTTGTACAACCCATGGATGTTTTGCAAAAAACAAATCCACTTGATGAGCCTTGGTCGTGTGTCAAGGGAAGTCATGAGGAGGCTCATACCAAGATCCGGTGGCATAATAATTAGAAGCATCTTTCGAGAGGTTATAAGAAAGTACCTTTTGAGACAACACATTATTTTTACAAATCCATGTAGGTAATTCAGATTTACAATGGAAATCATATATGCTGTAAGATTCCTCACAATTCATGACTCTAGTTTGTCTCTTCTCTTGAGAATAACTCTGTACAATCCATAGATTGTTGTTAGAAAAGTTTCGATTGATGAGCCTTGGTGATGCATCAAGGGTGTGCTTGGTTTCAGTCATTAACTAGAATGTCATGGGTCGGACCTGTTCCGAGGCCTCGTTCCTGCGTTTGGTACGTAGGCGGACCAGGAACCAACTCATTCCCGCGGAGGGAATATTCGGCCCATATCCGGAACGCGTTGATACCTCCAAATCGGAGGAATCACGCGGAACTGGTCCTGGGTCTCGCTCTAGCCCGTCACTCCCGACAATCGCCTCTCCATCTTTCGTCTCCTCTCCCCCCCCCTCCCTCGTCCCTCCATCTCTCGATCTGAAGAGGAGCGGGTGCGGCGGCCGAGCCACTGGAGGCCGATGGCCTGCTCTACGGTGGTGGCAGCGTTCCTAGGACCCGTTCCGGCGGCGACCTGATCTGCTGGTGCGCGCCGGCCTGATCTGCGCGGGGGGAGGGGGCGGTGGTGGCGGCGGCCTGATCTGCTGGTGCGCAGCACCAGCGACCTGATCTGCTGGTGCGCGCCGGCCTGATCTGCGCCGGGAGGGAGGGGGCGGTGGCACCGGCGGCCTAGTCTGCTGGGGGGCTGCGGCGACCAGGCCTGCTGGGGGCTGTCGTAGCATCTTCTCTGTAGATTGCTTCTTCTTGAGTTAGCGATGATATGCATCTTCTTTTTCTTATTGGAGACACATGAGCGGTAGCAGATCGGAGCTTCCATATATTCTTGGTTCTTCTGTGTAAATTGCTTCTTTTTGTTTGTAGAAATGTATTGGTGCGAGTGAAATAGTCGTATGACATGTTTGCTTTCATGTATCTCAGTATCTGCCATGCTTGTGTATAAATGTTATCAAACTGACCAAATTCGTTTTATTGTGTCTCACCAACCAAACACTCAAATGTAACCATTCCATTTCATCTATTGCCTCAATCAAACATAAGAATGGAACCGACCCATTCTAGTGGAATGAAATGTTACGGAACCATGACATTCCATTCCACTTCGTTCCACAACCAAACACACCCCAAGGGAATTGCCAAGGAGGCTCACGACATAAGCCAATAGCAAGTACTACCTGGACGAGCTCCTCCTACGCACCAATCCCCTGCATCTGGTATTATCCAGATGTAGGCAACACCCATGGCATCACTAAGGATTATGGTCTACGTATATACCACTTCTTCCGTGCTTAAAGGAAATTTTGGTTGAAGTCAAACAGTGTAAAGTTTGGCTACTTCTATAAAAAAAAGTCAACAACTACAATACCAAAAAAATATATTATAATTAAATACATAACAAGATATAGATGTATATTATGTGTACTAGCTGTTGATGGTTTTTCTACGAACTTAATCAAATTTTACACAGTTTAACTAAGGAAAAAAAATACACATATATGGATTTGTTCACGCGCGGTGGAGTAATGGACAAATGAAAATCGATTTGCTGCCATATGCTTTGTTCCACGTAGTGGCATTTGTCTTCAATGCATGGCTAGGTGAGCTTATATATATATATATCCTCACATTATGAGATTATTGAGTAGTTGCAGGGAGCAGCTACAGTAGCCCCCCACACCCCAAGTTGTCCGGGTCGTTCCACACACAACCTTGACTCTTCTAGCTAGATCCCCTTCTCAGCTTCTGGTCGCCCTGACTGCACAACCCCCTCCTCTCCTGTGCGGCGTCACAGCCCAGCCCAACCAGCCCGTAAATCACCTGGCAAGTTCTTCGGAGCCGTGCACATCCCACCACTCAGCAAAAGTGGCGTCAAATGCATGCAAGCAGCAGCCATGCACGAGCTGCAAGGGTGGCAAAAATGGCTTGGCCATCATGCTAATTAAACTCGAGCTGCCAACGGATGAGTAGAAAGAGAAATTCCCTCAGAAGAATTGGTTACTATCGGAGGGTGTGGTTCACACTTCCACGGGGTACACACTGTGAAGGAATTGTACGAGTATATCAGAATACTTTTCTTTTTTGCGGGTAAGAATAGATAGCTTTCTTTCTTTCTTTCTTTTTGCGGGGAAGAATAGATAGCTTCAATGTGCGTTTTCTTTGTGCTAAAGATGTGTGCAAGTGATTCTCATGCACTGTTATTATTATAATATAATGGCCGAGTTTAGACATGTGAATCTAACTAGTTTACTTGTCTCACCGTAAAATAATTCATCATACTCATGAAGTAATATCTTCAGATAGTCGACATAGAAGTCCGGTGGCAAGACCTATGAACATCTCCACATGGCCCACGTATAATGCAATGGCAAGAAGGCTTTTAATACAAAACGACGACGTCCACCAACAAGACAGCCAAATCATCAACCTGACACACTACAACATCTAAGAGGGTGCTTGGATCCAAGGGACTATTTTTAGTCTGACTAAAAATAGTCTCTTCTAGAGGCTAAAGTTCCAAGCACCCCTGACTAAAAGGAGACTAGAACTAGTCTTGAGGCTAAAAAGTTTTAGTCAAGGGAACCCTACTAAGAGGATGTTTGGATACGCTTTAGTCTCATGACTAAAAGTAATGGGACTAAAACTTGCTAGCCTCACACATGCTTGGATCCAAATACTAAAGAGACTAAAATCAAGTTATTGAGTATTTATTATCCTCCAAACCATCCAATCCGGAACTCGCATGTGTTAAAGTAGAGGAATTAAATGAGGAGAGAGAGGGCTAATACACATTTTAGTAGGTTTCCTATGACTAAAAAGTTTTAGCCTCAAGACTAGTCCTAGCCTCTCTTTAGTCAGAGGTGCTTGGAACTTTAGCCTCTAAAAAAGACTATTTTTAGTCAGACTAAAAATAGTCCCTTGAATCCAAGCACCCTCTAAAATATGGATTAGCTCTCTCTCCCCTCATTTAATTCCTCCACTTTAACACATGCAAGTTCAGGATTGGATGGTTTGGAGGATAATAAATGCTCAATAACTTAATTTTAGTCTCTTTAGTATTTGGATCCAAGCATGGGTGAGGCTAGCAAGTTTTAGTCCCACTACTTTTAGTCATGGGACTAAAACGTATCCAAGCATCCTCTAACTAGTCGGCAATAGTAAAAACCACGTCCTCAAAAGTGGTCGACCTCATCTAATCAACTCGATACTGCCATCAAATGTGGATGCAAGTAGCAACAATATTCCACCCATAGAAAATCCAATATATTTTTGAATAATAATGATTACACATCTCATCACCATCGTACTTTAACAACGAAGATCTAGCTGCTATCCGCATTTATGCTCGTCCGGCTCTGGCGCAGCCAACTCGCTTTCGGCCATGGTGACCACATACAGTGGGCCCATCCAGATCGACTCCATCCTTCCAGCGGCTACCTGCCTTCAAATATGTGTTTTCTTTTGGACCTCTTAAAAGGTATTCCATCTGTTCATTATTATAATACGTTTTGAAAATTTCAGTATAGACTACATACGGACTGTGAGTGAACAAATACACTAAAACTCATCCATATATATCCGATTCGGAAAGAAGTTAGAACATCTTATAATAGTCAACAGAGGAAGTAGTGAAATAGAATTTTCTTGTTGTATAATCCAGAAATGGAACACGTTCACATATTTTTAATGTTGACTCTAACAAAAGATACATCATATGCTACTAAACATGTATTTTTTTGTAGAGAAATCTGCATAGTTGTTAATACTCTTTTTTTTGCAATATACATGAGCGGTCAACACAAACTCTCGCAGCATGAAGAGTAGCAACCTCCAAGTTCCACTCATCTTGAAAGATTGCCGCATGATGCCAATGTGATACTAATACCGTCCCTCATCTTCCTCTCCAACGTCCAAATAAAATGGTCCATGCAAAGATTTTAGGGCAGTTATATAACTGGTACGAGCTATCCTTTTGAGCAGCCTCCGCTGCACCAAATAAGTTGCTATTTCCCAAAGTTCTTGCAAGGCAACCCTATATGTATTTTGTAACACAATAGTAGCTAGCCTAACTTAGAATATATTGTCTAACTTGAAGCACCTTTTGAGACAATACGCTAAATCTGAACCATTGAATCTAAGAGTAAATCTATAGTGATGGTTCAGTTTTACCATGGAAATCACATACCAATGTAACAGTCTGGTAGAACCAGGGATCCTACCGGACCTGCTCCGTAGGTTGTAGGGGAAGGATGGAGCGGGGCGAGGCGATGAGCGGGCGCGCCGGCGGCTGGGCGCGGTCGCGTAGGAGGAAGATGGCGGCGACGGCTAGGGATGTAGGCGGCTAGGGTTCTGGCTCCTCTAGGAGCCGGGCAATAGGGATAATAATATTCTTATTGCTTAATCTGAAAAGGAATCTTACAACATATATTTATAACCTAGATAACTTGCATACGAATTAACCTAAGATAACTTGTGGGCTAAGATTGCCCAGTGGGCCTTCTACGGCCGTAAACTAAACCGGTCATAACACTTCTTCCCGCCTGCACAAACAGCTCGTCCGCGAGCTGTAAGGTGGGGAAGCGCTTGCCGAACTCCTCGAGGTGATCAACCAGCGTCAAACACCTTCTCGACAGCTGGGGCGGCCAGGTCGGCGGCGACGGCGTCCTCCGGAATGTAGTCTGCAACCTCCAGGTAGAAGAGTCGCGGGCAGGCATGGCCGGGCGTGTAGGCCTCGTCGCAGTTGAAGCACAACACTTGGCGGCGACACTCGAGTAGCTCGGCTGAGGTGAGCCGACGGAACGGGCGCGCCGCGGTCGCGGCGAGGGGTGTCGTGGAAGCCTGCGCAGGCCGACCCTGCGCTGAATCCGGCCCGGGTAGCGACCCAGCGGTCCGGGACGGTGATTCTTGCTGGATGGCCACCGCACGGCGCTCGAACGTGCGGGCGTAGTACATGGCCGACTGGAGATCTTGGGGTCCCCGAAGCTCCACGTCCACGCGGATGTGATCCGGAAGTCCACCGACAAAGAGGTCGCCCCGCTGCTGCACCGTCACGCCCGACGCATGGCATGCCAGGGCCTGGAAACGGTCGGCGAAGTCCTGCACCGTGGAGGTGAAGGGAAGGCGGCCTAGCTCCGCCAGGCGAGTCCCGCAGATCGGGGGCCCAAAACGAAGGAGGCAGAGCTCGCGGAAGCGCTCCCAATGGGGCATGCTGCCCTCGTCCTGCTCGAGGACGTAGTACCAGGTCTGGGCTGCACCGCGGAGGTGGTAGGATGCCAGCCAAGTGCGCTCCGACGCGAGCGTGCGCTGGCCACGAAAAACTGCTCACACTGGTTGAGCCAGTTAAGCGGGTCCTCCGTTTCGTCATAAGTGGCTAAGTCGATCTTGGTGAACCGTGGCGGCGTCTGGGTCGGCGCGCCATGGCCGACCGGCTCGGCAGTGCGGCGTAGTGATGATGATGGCGCCCGGTCAACGGCGGGGGGCCGTCGTAGGCCCCCCGCGGAGCCGGACGAGGCCCCAGACTGCAGCGTGGGTACCGATGGGTCCCCGGCCTCCGCATAAACTGGCGGTGGCGACGTCCCAGTTAGCCAGGCCGGGATCGGGGACGGTGACGACGGAAACCGGACATGCTGGATCGGGAGGCCTTCCGGTGTGGACTGGCCCAGTCCGAAGCTGGGCGGCGGCGGTGGGAGCTGGACCGGCGCGGGCGGCGCGGCTGGGGCCGACGCGGGCAATTGCGGCCACTGCGGCGCTGGGGCGGGCGCGGGTGGCACCGCGAGAACCGGCGCGGGCCACTGCGGCCAGGACGGCGCTAGGGCGGGAGGCGACTGGAGCGACGGATGGGCCCCGCCGATCGTCGCCGGTACTGAGTACCAGGGCAGGTGCAGCAGCGGCGGGGGCCCGCCGGTGTAGCCCGCCTGGAACGGCAGCAGGGGTGTCCCGCTCGGGCCCGACGCGTTCTGAATCGGCCAGTGCGTCGCCGAGTGGTTGTAGGCGAGGGGCGCAGCCGGCGGGGTGGTGTGCGGGCCGACCAAGTACAGGGAGATGCCCTGGACGGTCGTCACGAGGTTCCGCAGGGTGCTGGTCATCTCCTCCGGCGTGAAAACGGAGGTTGTCGGGGCGCGGAAGTGACGGGGCCCGGTGGCACGGAGGTGATCGGGGCCGGCGGCGTTGGGGACCCGGCAGTGGTCATCGGGGCCGGTGATGATGGGCAGCGGCGGCATGGATGTTGAAGACGACATGATCGAACCCGAGTCTCTGGATACCAAATTGGTAGAACCAGGAATCCTACTGAACATGCTCCGTAGGTTGTAGGGGAAGGATGGAGCGGGGCGAGGCGATGAGCGGGCGTGCCGGCGGCTGGGCGCCGTCGCGTAGGAGGAAGATGGCGGTGGCGGCTAGGGTTGTAGGCGGCTAGGGTTCCGGCTCCTCTGGGAGCCGGGCAATAGGGATAATAATATTTTATTGCTTAATCTGAAAAAGAGTCTTACAACATATATTTATAACCTAGATAATTTGTATACGAATTAACCTAATATAACTTGTAGACTAAGATTGTCCGGTGGGCCTTCTACGGCCGTAAACTAAACCGGTCATAACACAGTCCTAGCAAATCAAATGTCCTATCTGAAACAAACACACTCAACGATCCTTAGTTTTGTACCAAGGGAACTGTCGAGGAGGCTCACACTTAGAGTCAGTGGCATCTGTTTGGAAGCCCCTTTCGAGGCACCACATTAACTTTTAAATATGAATGAGACCTACTCCATTGAATCTGAAATTAATCTGCATAGATTGTTTAGACTGATGATGGGAATCATATACCGTTGTAAGAGACATAACAATTCATACATCCTATCCAATTTGTATTCTCTTAAAATGATTCATAGAACCCACATATGTGTTGCAAAAAAGTTTTGCTCGATGAGCATTGGTTGTGCGTCAAGGGAAGTGCCGAAGTGGCTCACGCCTAGAGTGGCTGGTGTAAGAAGCACCTTCCGTCTATTCTACAATCGGCTGAAGAATAGACAGTTTTGAACTGCAGAGAACCCTCCCGGTGGGTCAGTACTTTTTTTTGGCATGGTAATTTTCAAACTGTTTGTTAGAATAACACAAATAGTACACAGTTGGAAACATGTCGATTATTTGCATTCTTTTCTATGTCGAACACTTCTCTAGATTTGTTACGGTTTAAGAGCATTTTAAAAACCATGTGACATCCATCGAGTGGAATAGAACTTATTTTCACTGAACCGAGACACATGAACCGTGCGAGGGAATTAATTGTACTACGACGGTCAAGTGCGGCTCACTGAGCCGCATAGATGAACTGCGTGATATGCACATCTGAATTGTGGTGGGTGGGGTGCGTTAAGATGACTCTCACTCCCCTCCCATATGGAAGTGAACTTCATCGGGAAAAAGCAACTTGCTTGGAGAAAATTTACTTTTTTGTACTCCCTCCATTCCCTTTTGTAGTGTGTATAGTTTTTTGCCTGAAATTCCGAAATGTAATGCGTGCATGCAGCACAAACCTAGTTTGGACAAGTTACCCTTGGCTGGAATCAAGAGACACACACAACAGAGCACGCACATGGGTGTGCAACAGACCATGCATGCAAGGTTAATCTGGTAAAATTCACAGCTCCAGCTCATGCATTGGTATTGGAGCTAGCATCTATGCGCACTATATAATGAAACAGAGGGAGTAATATTTTGTCAGCCTCTCCAATAATGAGTGAACTTCTCGACTACCCTGCATTTTAGCGGTTCTTCTTATGTCCATTTTTCGAAGCTGCGTGTAACACGAGGTTTGGACTATGAGGGACGTGAGTGGTGAACTTCACGGGTTTTCCTAATTTTTTCTTTTTACAGAGTGAACCACCAAACTTGGTAGAATGAACTACACTTTTTCAATAATTACATAAGGGACCATGATATTTTATAGAACATCCCCTCACACACAAAAAATGTGGTGGGACGAGAGTAGTGTGGAATACAACCACCCTAACCTTTTTGGCATAGGTCACATGATGTTTTCCGTAACATGTTTTTCATGTGCATGTGACTGCACCGTGGGGATATTTATCAATGAGGGGTAAATAAATAAATCGTTCAAAACACTAAATCTTGATATTTATGTTTGAATTCCAGGAGTAACTATGTGTGAATACTATAATTCATGTTAAGTAGGGTTTGCACAACACGTATTAAGCGATAATGACTTTCCTTTATTCATATATAGCGACACATATATACATATACCCTTACATTTGTACTTTACTCAGGTTCACCTTAAGGCCATTCTTCATTTGTAGAAGACATGACAACTTCGTGTCGATGGCTTGTCTATCAACCATTTTCACATCAAAGTTACACACGATAGCAGCGATGATGATCTTCATCTGCATGATTGCAATGTCCTTGCCAAGGCACAATCTTGCCCCTGAGTTAAATGCTGGGAACTTGTTCGAGGGTACATATCGCAGTTGACGTCCATCATCAGAGAGCCACCTCTCAGGCCTATACTCCAGACAGTCGGACCCCCAAACAGACTCCATTCTACCGACGGAGTAGATAGAGACGAGGATGATGTCCTGGGCACAAACAAGATGGCCACTCGGCATCACATCAGTGGATACCACTGACCTGCGCTCGATAGGGATCGGCGGGTACAACCTAAGTGTCTCCAACAAGGTGGCTTGCAGGTAGACTAGGGGTCTAACCTCTTCTGGCTCAAATGTCATCATCGTGACAGCGCCAGCAATGGCTGCTTTGCGGGACATGATGGGTGCTAGTTCGTTGCGAATGCTTGACACGATGTGCGGGTTCTTGGCGAGGTTGTAGACAACCCATGGCAAGGTAGTGCCAATCGTGTCCCTCCCAGCGATCATATACGTAATGAGTGTCGCCTGTAGTAAATCATCATTGTAGTTCTGGTCATTGACATAGTTAGACAAAACATCAATGTGTACTTCTTGACCAATAATATGGCCCTTCTTCCTCCTCTCCGTGATCATGTCCATGATGAAGCAGCGAAGAACCTCTTGCGCGGCGGCGAGCTTCCTCTCCGGACCGATGTTCAGGCGCCTCATCACCTTCCAGAAAAATGCCGGCACAATGTGACGGACAAAGCCCACCTCCATGACCGTGTCCATCGCGTTCGCGACGTGTACCGACGGCATGTCGAGGGACAGACAAGTGGGGTCCACGCTGAAGATGGTTGTGGCATACAGGTCGAACACAAGCCTCATCAACATATCATTCATGTCAACATGAGTATTGGTTCTCACCATGTGGGCCATGAAGGGTAGGAGGCTCTTCTCCACCTTGTCGTGACAACACTTAGTCATCAACCCAACCAACAACGGGTTGCTCAACACACTCTGGAAGTTGGCACGCTCCCGTCGGGATGACTCGCCATCTGCGCTGAAGAGAGAGCCTCTCGTCATGTCAAAGATTTCGGCATAATCCTCGCCCTTGGGATAGTTTGTGTGGTTCGAGCTAAAGATGTATTGGATATTTGTTGGGTCGCAGGTTATGAACATCCGTATGCTGGCTATGGCAACCTTTAGGCTGTGACCAGATGGTGTTAGGAGGTCAAAGGAGATGTAGTGATGCAATCTGTGTAGGTTGACGACCAGGGAAGGGAGGATGCCTACTACTGGCCAGCTCACGGGCAACAATGGGTTCTTACTAGACTTTATGTAGTAGAAACCTACAATAACTACATGTACCACAACTATGGAGATGACTAGCTCTGGCAGGAACGAGAATGCCATTCTAGGAAGAGATGGGTGCTGCATGTATGGAGATGTAGTGAGATGCAAGCCGAGATCTCTATTTATAGAAGAGCTAGTACAAAACTTGTGTGCACATATGGAAACTCTTGTCGTTTTCTTGTTAAAGAAAAATAATAAATGTGGCAGGTTTGCTGATCACAAGTTGTGTTCCGCATTAATTATAAGGATTGTATGTACGAGTGCGGTGTTTCTGCTCCCGAGCTCATCTGCACCCTCCCTGACGAAAAAAATCAAAACAAATACTAAAAAATTCAAAAAAAAATTCAACTTTTTTGTATGGTAGATAAGTTTATGCGTGAGGTGCGCTTCAAGTTTCAACTCATTTGGACATTTGAGCAACTCTCAGCAAAAAAGACAAATTCAGGGTCTGTAAAAAAGTTTACTGTTCACACACTGTTTTGACCCGATTTGTTTTTTTTTGCTGAAAGCTGCTCAGATGTTCAAATAAGTTAAAATTTGAAGCGAACCTCACGCATAAAATTGTCTATTACGCAAAAAATGGATTTTTTGCGTATTTATTTTGATTTTTTCTGACCGGATGCAGATGAGCATGGGCACCGAATTGTTTTTCCGTTGTACGTACTCCATATGAAATATCCACCTATTAGGATAATATATAGGTAACACTTACAGAATTGTCTGCGATGGCGTTGTGGCTCGTTGGTGTAGTTTCATGTAGCTGGTGAGGTTAAATTTGCAGGGTTTGTCGGGGCGTTGAAGGTGGCTGCTTCCCTTTTGTAGTTTGATCCTCCTACCTCATCTCTATCATGTCGGTACAACCTCTAATGTCAGCGTGAGGTCTGTGAAAATAATGAAAGTTTGACTCTTGGATCTGTGGCTCTTTCGCTTTTTTTTTGGAAAAGGAGGTTGCCTCTGCATTAATCGATGCATACGTCCATTTTTATTTATTATTCAACATAGGTCTAACAAGAACATACATCAAGCCACCCGAAGCCACTATTCACACCTACAAAACTTGATATTGTGGAGGGCTCTCACTCTCCATATCTAAAACCGGTGATGTCGCCGATTCATCCACATAACATATCGGAACCCACAGTCGGTGCAGCAGACCTAAAGTGTACACCACATGCACACGCTTTAGACGCCGCCGTCATCATCGAACCGCTGACCCATCTTCGAGAGAGAGATCTGCATCATCCTTGCTAGTCCGTCCATCCGTCGACGCCACCATGGCGTCCAACGACGCCACCGCCCCGTGCTGGTCCGTCCAGACACGAAGATTCTGGAAGATCTGTGGCTCTTCCGCTGGTGACGACTTTCTCTCCTAGGCATTATAGTCCGGCAAGATCGTGGCCTTGATTATTTCTTGTCCGCGGTCGACATTGGTATACTAGCTTCAATGAAAAGGCGGCATGTGGCGGTGAGCCATCGACCCGTCTAGGTGGAATAAGGTCGGACCGTTGGGACTTTGAAGTATTTTTTAATTTTCTAGAGGTATTTATATTGCTAATTTGGTTAATAGACCTACATGTTTTTTTTTTCATAAAAAAGGTTAGGATGGGTGGACATATTCCCAACCGACCACATATGAAACTCCAGTTTTAACACTTTATATGTCAGCTAAATTACTATGAATTATCGGTGGTAACTCATCAATTCGAAAGTCAGACCACAACCCAGGCGAGTTGTACATGTACTCCCATATATGTGTGTGTTAGTGTTTATATTGTACCAGGTGTCCACAACTCTGGTGAGTGGGTGGGTGTACTCCGGTAGTTTATATCGTCTCAAGAGGTAATTAATATATCTAGATAGCGCACGGGGGGAGGCATTTTGGCTCCCGGGTGCATTTGCACTTAGATGAATAGTAAAATCAGAAAATAATATTTCTAAAAAGAAAATCTGAATGTTTTTGTAGATGTTCGAGTTAATGCCGCAAGCATGATTGACAAATTTCATGCGAAATGGAGCAGTATCATTGGTGAAAAAACAAATTTGGGTGTGACATTTTGGGGTAACAATTGATGTTCAACTTTTTTTTTGCACAGGCCAAAATGTTTATCCTTTTTGCCTAAAAAATTTATGGTAGCGTTTGAATGTGACAAAGAACACGTCAGTTTTTTTGACATTACAAAATTCATTTTCCATGAGCAGAGCACGCAGAAGCCGAATTGCCTTTCCGGACAGCGCACACACAAATTTGACGAAAAACCTATGAACATCTTTAGATGGCCCACGTACAAGAACAATGGCATGAAGACTATTGAATACAAAGCGGCAACGTCCATCTATGAAACGGTCAAACTATCCACTAGACAAAGTACTGCATCCATCCTGATTTATTAGTTCTCTTCGTAATTTATGCTAAATTTTGATCAAAGATTTAACTCATAAAATATAAGTGCATGTCAACAAAAATTATATTGTTGGATTCGTATTTGAACATAATTTTTAATAATATAATTTTTAGTGACATGCATAAACATTTTGTTAGTTTTTGTGGTCAAAATTTAGCACAGATTACAATAAGGATTAATAAACCAGGACGAAGGTAGTAGTCGGCCATGAATAAGACAACATCATGAAAATCAAACAACCACATCCAACCTACCCACCACATGGGATGCAGCCAAAAATGACACTCCACCAATATTTAATACTATTTCCGAATAATAGTCGTTACACGTCTCATCATCATCGTAATATTGCTACAAAGACCTGAATAATCATCTATGCTCATCCCACCCAGGCCCCAGGTTGCTTGTTTTTGGCCATGGCATCCACGTACAGTGGTCACATCCAGAGCAGCTCATTCCTTTTGTCTACTGCTACCTGCCTTCAAAGAGACTAGTGGTTGGGACGCGCCCTGGGCGCGTCTCTTGAGGCGGGCTTGTGCGCACTAATCTAGCTATCGTATTTGTTAACATCTACGTGCATAATTTAGTGAAAAGAGATGCAGTCTAGATGAGCGACAGTGGTATGATAGTGGTTCAGAAATGTACCAAATGCATTGTTTCTTTTAGCCTTGCATTATACGAAACACACAAAAATGAGACCTAGTGCTTTTTACATAGCCAAAACAAGCACACAGTGAAGTTAAGTGGGACTGAAATAGACTTGCTGGCATGTTATTTACGGAATCTGTTTAACAACAATCCTAAGTTGTGCTTGGCAACACTATCTGAATGATGTAATTCACAAAAATAATCTGACATGCATAACACTGCATCTCCCTCTTGGTATGCAAAAGAAGGAGAGAAAAATAGAACAGAGCATCATAAGCTGGTGCTTAGATGTGATCGCAAACTATTTTTTGTAGTGTGATGTTGATCAGCTGATGACATCCCGCCAAATGTTCTTCCTTCGACAGCAGCCTACAAGACAACATTGTGGATTCGATCTGCTTGGTTGGGTTGTTAAACTGAAAGTAACACAACATCATAACAATACTCAACATAAGAGTTGGGTTTGGAAGGTTCTTAAAGAAATCAAATATCATTATAGTCTAGTCATAGATGAAGGAGCAGTCATACTAATGAAGATTGGGTCTAGAGACCATGAGACTAAGACACAATAACATTTGGTTTCATAGATACAAACATAATGTAGTAAGCCAGAACTCGCAAATTAAAATATCATGAAAGCTAGTGATATAAAGGAGTAGATATTGAAGGATGTACAACAGCAACTTAGTCGTTTCCACAAATCAAAGTGAACGAACAGTTCAATGTTAGCACAAAACCAAGGAGTTATCTGGAGTTAACATCTGTAGAAAGGATTACAAAGTAGGAGCATGAGGTGTTGGTGGCTCACCTGCTTGAGGTCGATGAAGGAGAGGTTGGACACGCTAAAAAGTGTTGGGGAACGTAGCAGAAATTCAAAATTTTCCTACGTGTCACCAAGATCTATCTATGGAGAAACCAGCAACGAGGGGAAGGAGAGTGCATCTACATACCCTTGTAGATCGCTAAGCGGAAGCGTTCAAGTGAACGGGGTTGATGGAGTCGTACTCGTCGTGATCCAAATCACCGATGACCAAGTGCCGAACGGACGGCACCTCCGCGTTCAACACACGTACAGCCCGGTGACGTCTCCCATGCCTTGATCCAGCAAGGAGAGAGGGAGAGGTTGAGGAAGACTCCATCCAGCAGCAGCACAACGGCGTGGTGGTGGTGGAGGAGCGTGGCAATCCTGCAGGGCTTCGCCAAGCACCGCAAGAGAGGAGGAGGGAGAGAGGTAGGGCTGCGCCAAGAGGGAGATCAAATTGTGTGTTGGGCAGCCCCAAAACCTCAAGTATATATAGGGGAAGGGGGCTGCGCCCCCATCTAGGGTTCCCTCCCTAGGGGTGGCGGCAGCCCCAAAACCCATCTAGGGTTGCGGCCAAGGGGGGGAGAGGGGGAGGCGCACCAGGGGTGGGCCTTAGGGCCCATCTGCCCTAGGGTTTGTCCCCTTCCCCTCTAGGAGGCGCCTTGGGCCTTGGTGGGGGGCGCACCAGCCCACCTGGGGCTGATCCCCTCCCACACTTGGCCCACGCAACCTTCTGGGGCTGGTGGCCCCACTTGGTGGACTCCCGGACACCTCCGGTGGTCCCGGTACACTATCGGTGATGCCCAGAACTCTTCCTGTGGCCAAAACCATACTTCCTATATATAAATATTTACCTCCGGACCATTCCGGAACTCCTCGTGACGTCCGGGATATCATCCGGGACTCCGAACAACATTCGGTAACCACATACAAACTTCCTTTATAACCCTAGCGTCATCGAACCTTAAGTGTGTAGACCCTACGGGTTCGGGAACCATGCAGACATGACCGAGATGTTCTCCAGTCAATAACCAACAGCGGGATCTGGATACCCATGTTGGTTCCCACATGTTCCATGATGATCTCATCGGATGAACCACGATGTCCAGGATTCGATCAATCCCGTATACAATTCCCTTTGTCTATCGGTACGATACTTGCCCGAGATTCGATCGTCGGTATCACGATACCTTGTTCAATCTCGTTACCGGCAAGTCTCTTTTACTCGTTCCGCAACACATCATCCCGTGATCAATTCCTTGATCACATTGTGCACATTATGATGATGTCCTACCGAGTGGGCCCAGAGATACCTCTCCGTCACACGGAGTGACAAATCCCAGTCTCGATTCATGCCAACCCAACAGACACTTTCGGAGATACCTGTAGTGTACCTTTATAGCCACCCAGTTACGTTGTGACGTTTGGTACACCCAAGTATTCCTACGGTATCCGGGAGTTGTACAATCTCATGGTCTAAGGAAATGATACTTGACATTAGAAAAGCTTTAGCATACGAACTACACGATCTTGTGCTAGGCTTAAGATTGGGTCTTGTCCATCACATCATTCTTCTAATGATGTGGTCCCGTTATCAATGACATCCAATGTCCATGGTCAGGAAACCGTAACCATCTATTGATCAACGAGCTAGTCAACAAGAGGCTTACTAGGGACATGGTGTTGTCTATGTATCCACACATGTATCTGAGTTTCCTATCAATACAATTCTAGCATGGGTAATAAACGATTATCATGAACAAGGAAATATGATAATAACTAATTTATTATTGCCTCTAGGGCATATTTCCAACAGTCTCCCACTTGCACTAGAGTCAATAATCCAGTTCACATCGTTATGTGATTGCAATGATTCCAACACCCATGGGGTTTGATCATATCTCGCTTGTGAGAGAGGTTACTAGTCAACGGGTCTGAATCTTTCAGATCCGTGTGTGCTTTACAAATATCTATGTCATCTCCTAGATGCAGCTACCACGCTCTATTTGGAGCTATTCCAAATAACTGTTCTATTATACGAATCCAGTTTACTACTCAGAATAATCTGGATTAGTGTCAAAGCTTGCATCGGCGTAACCCTTTACGATGAACTCTTTTACCACCTCCATAATCGAGAAAATTCCTCAGTCCACTAGTTACCAAGGATAACTTTGACCGCTGTCCTGTGATCCATTCCTGGATCACTCTTGTACCCCTTGATTGACTCATGGTTTGGCACACTTCAGGTGCGGTACACAACATAGCATACTTTAGAGCCTACGACTAAATCATAGGGGACGACCTCCGTCCTTTCTCTCTATTCTGCCGTGGTCATGTCTTGAGTCTTGCTCAATACTCACACCTTGTAACACAGCCGAGAACTCCTTCTTTGCTGATCTATTTTGAACTCCTTCAAAATCTTGTCATGGTATGTGTTCGTTTGAAAGTACTATTAAGCGATTTTTATCTATCCTTATAGATCTTGATGCTCAATGTTCAAGTAGCTTAATGCATTGAAAAACACTTTCAAACAACCTTATATGCTTTCCAGAAATTCTACATCATTTCTGATCAACAATATGTCAACAACATATACTCATCAGAAATTCTATAGTGCTCCCACTCACTTCTTTGGAAATACAAGGTTCTCATAAACTTTGTATAAACCCAAAAATATTTGATCATCTCATCAAAGTGTATATTCCAACTCCGAGATGCTTACTCCAGTCCTTAGAAGGATTGCTGGGGCTTTGCATACTTGTTAGCATCTTTCAGGATCGACAAAATCTTCTGGTTATATCACATACAACCTTTCCTCAAGAACAAGGAAACAATATTTTGACATCCTATCTGCAAGATTTCATAAATAATGCAGTACCTGCTAATTCCAACAGACTCTTAGCATCGCTACGAGTGAGAAAGTCTCATCGTAGTCAACTCCTTGAACTTATCGGGAAACATCTTAAAGACAAGTCGAGCTTTCTTAATGGTGACATTTACCATCATTGTCCGTCTTCCTTTTAAAAATCCATCTGTACTCAACAGCCTCACGACCATCGAGCCGTTCTGCCAAAGTCTACACCTTGTTTTCATACATGGATCCTCTCTCGGATTTTATGGCCTCGAGCCATTCATCGGAATCCGGGCCCACCATCGCTTCTCCATAGCTCATAGGTTCATCGTTGTCTAGCAACATGACGTCCAAGACAGGATTACGTACCACTCTGAAGTAGTACGCATCCTTGTCATCCTACGAGGTTTGGGAGTGACTTGATCCGAAGTCTCATGATCACTATCATAAGCTTCCACTTCAATTGGTGTAGGTGCCATAGGAACAACTCCTGTGCCCTGCTACACTCTAGTTGAAGTGACGGTTCAATAACCTCATCAAGTCTCCACCATCCTCCCACTCAATTCTTTCGAGAGAAACTTTTCCTCGAGAAAGGACCCGATTCTAGAAACAATCCCTATTGCTTTCGGATCTGAGATAGGAGGTATACCCAACTGTTTTGGGTGTCCTATGAAGATGCATTTATCCGCTTTGGGTTCGAGCTTATCAGCCTGAAACTTTTTCACATAAGCGTCGTGACCCCAAACTTTTAAGAAACAACAGCTTAGGTTTCTCTAAACCATAGTTCATACGGTGTTGTCTCGACGGATTTGCGTGGTGCCCTATTTAAAGTGAGTGCGGTTGTCTCTAATGCCTAACCCATGAACGATAGTGGTAATTCGATAAGAGACATCATGGTATGCATCATATCCGATAGGGTGCAGTTATGATGTTCGGACACACCATCACTCTATGGTGTTCCAGGCGGTACTAGTCGTGAAACAATTTCCACAATGTCTCAATTGTGTACCAAACTCGCAACTCAGATATTCATCTCTATGATCATATCATGGATATTTTATCCTCTTGTCATGACGATATTCAACTTCATTCTGAAATTACTTGAACCATTCAATAATTTAGACTTGTGTTTCATCAAGTAAATATGCTCAGTATCTACTCAAATCATCTGTGAAGTAAGAGCATAACGATATCCACTGCGTGCCTCAGCACTCATTGGACTGCACACATCAAAATGTGTTACTTCCAACAAGTTGCTTTCTTGTTCCATTTTACTGAAACCGAAGCTTTCAGTCATCTTTGCCCATGTGGTATGATTTGCATGTCTCAAGCGATTCAAAATCAAGTGAGTCCAAACCGTCCATCTGCATGGAGTTTCTTCATGCGTATATACCAATAGACATGGTTCACATGTCTCAATCCTTTTAAAAAATGAGTGAGTCCAAAGATCCATCAACATGGAGCTTCTTCATGCGTTTTATACCAATATGACTTACATGGCAGTGCCACAAGTAGGTGGTACTATCATTACTATCTTATATCTTTTGGCATGAACATGTGTATCACTATGATCGAGATTCAATAAACCATTCATTTTAGGTGCAAGACCATTCAAATAAATAGAGTAACCATTATTCTCCTTAAATGAATAACCGTATTGCGATAGACATAATCCAATCATGTCTATGCTCAACCCAAACACCAAACAACAATTATTTAGGTTTAACACCAATCTCGATGGTAGAGGGAGCGTGCGATGCTTCATCATATCAACCTTGGAAGCACTTCCGACACATCTCGTCAGCTCACCTTTAGCTAGTCTCCGTTTATTCCGTAGCTCTTATTTCGAGTTACTAACACTTAGCAACCGAACCAGTATCTAATACCCTGATGCTACTAGGAGTACTAGTAAAGTACACATTCACATAATGTATATCCAATATACTTCTATCGATAGCCTTCTCATCTACCAAATATATAGGGTAATTCTGCTCCAGTGGCTGTTCCCCTTATTACAGAAGCACTCAGTCTCGAGTTTGGGTTCAACCTTGGGTTTCTCCACTAGAGCAGCAGCTGATTTGCCGTTTCATGAAGTATCCCTTCTTGCCCTTGTCCTTCTTGAAACTAGTGGTTTCACTAACCATCAACAATTGATGCTCCTTCTTGATTTCTACTTTCGCGGTGTCAAACATCGCGAATATTTCAAGGATCATCATATCTATCCCTGATATGTTATAGTTCATTACGAAGCTCTAGCAGCTTGGTGCCAATGACTTTGGAGAAACATCACTATCTTATCTGGAAGATCAACTCCCACTCGATTCAAGTGATTGTTGTACTCAGACAATCTGAGCACAAGCTCAACGATTGAGCTTTTCTCCCTTAGTTTGCAGGCCAAGAAAATCGTCGGAGGTCTTATACCTCTTGACGTGGGCACGAGTCTGAAATCCCAATTTTAGCCCTCGAAACATCTCATATGTTCCGCGACATTTCAAAAAATGTCTTCGGTGCCTCAATTCTAAACCATTTATCATTACCGAACTATCATGTAGTCATCAAAACGTGTATGTCAGATGTTCGCAACATCCACAGACCACGTTCGAGGTCCAGTACACCGAGCGGTGCATTAAGGACACAAGCCTTCTACTGTCCGCATAATTGCTACTATTAACTTTCAACTATATTTTCTCTAGGAACATATCTAAAACAGTAGAACTAAAGCGCGAGCTTACGACATAATTTGCAAAGTCCTTTTGACTATGTTCAGGATAATTAAGTTCATCTTATGAACTCCCACTCAGATAGACATCCCTCTAGTCATCCAAGTGATTACATGATCCTAGTCAACTAGGCCGTGTCCGATCATCACGTGAGACGGACTAGTCATCATCGGTGAACATCTTCATGTTGATCGTATCTACCATACGACTCATGCTCGACCTTTCGGTCCCTTGTGTTCCGAGGCCATGTCTATACATGCTAGGCTCGTCAAGTCAACCTAAGTGTTTCGCGTGTGTAAATCTGGCTTACACCCGTTGTATGTGAACGTAAGAATCTATCACACCCGATCATCACGTGGTGCTTTGAAACGACGAACTTTCGCAACGGTGCACAGTTAGGGGGAACACTTTCTTGAAATTTTAATGAGGGATCATCTTATTTACTACTGTCGTTCTAAGCAAATAAGATGTATAAACATGATAAACATCACATGCAATCAAATAGTGACATGATATGGCCAATATCATATTGCTCCTTTTGATCTCCATCTTCGGGGCTCCATGATCATCATCTTCACCGGCATGACACCATGATCTCCATCATCGTGTCTTCATGAAGTTGTCTCGCCAACAATTACTTCTACTACTATAGCTAACGGTTAGCAATAAAGTAAAGTAATTACATGGCGTTGTTCAATGACACGCAGGTCATACAATAAATAAAGACAACTCCTATGGCTCCTGCCGGTTGTCATACTCATCGACATGCAAGTTGTGATTCCTATTACAAGAACATGATCAATCTCATACATCACATATCATTCATCACATTCTTCTTGACCATATCACATCACATAGCATACCCTGCAAAAACAAGTTAGACGTCCTCTACTTGTTGTTTGCATGTTTTACGTGGCTGCTATGGGTTTCTAGCAAGAACGTTTCTTACCTACGCAAAACCACAACGTGATATGCCAATTGCTATTTACCCTTCATAAGGACCCTTTTCATCGAATCTGATCCGACTAAAGTGGGAGAGACTGGCACCCGCTAGCCATCTTATGCAACTAGTGCATGTCAGTCGGTGGAACCTGTCTCACGTAAATGTACGTGTAAGGTCGGTCCGGGCCGCTTCATCCCACAATGCCGCCGAATCAAGATTGACTAGTAACGGTAAGCATATTGAACAAAATCAACGCCCACAACTACTTTGTGTTCTACTCGTGCAAAGAATCTACGCAATAGACCTAGCTCTGATACCACTGTTGGGGAACGTAGCAGAAATTCAAAATTTTCCTACGTGTCATCAAGATCTATCTATGGAGAAACCAGCAACGAGGGGAAGGAGAGTGCATCTACATACCCTTGTAGATCGCTAAGCGGAAGCGTTCAAGTGAACGGGGTTGATGGAGTCGTACTCGTCGTGATCCAAATCACCAATGACCAAGTGCCGAACGGACGGCACCTCCGCGTTCAACACACGTACAGCCCGGTGACGTCTCCCATGCCTTGATCCAGCAAGGAGAGAGGGAGAGGTTGAGGAAGACTCCATCCAGCAGCAGCACAACGGCGTGGTGGTGGTGGAGGAGCGTGGCAATCCTGCAGGGCTTCGCCAAGCACCGCAAGAGAGGAGGAGGGAGAGAGGTAGGGCTGCGCCAAGAGGGAGATCAAATTGTGTGTTGGGCAGCCCCAAAACCTCAAGTATATATAGGGGAAGGGGAGGGGCTGCGCCCCCATCTAGGGTTCCCTCCCTAGGGGTGGCGGCAGCCCCAAAACCCATCTAGGGTTGCGGCCAAGGGGGGGAGAGGGGGAGGCGCACCAGGGGTGGGCCTTAGGGCCCATCTGCCCTAGGGTTTGTCCCCTTCCCCTCTAGGAGGCGCCTTGGGCCTTGGTGGGGGGGGGGGGCGCACCAGCCCACCTGGGGCTGGTCCCCTCCCACACTTGGCCCACACAACCTTCTGGGGCTGGTGGCCCCACTTGGTGGACTCCCGGACACCTCCGGTGGTCCCGGTACACTACCGGTGATGCCCAGAACTCTTCCTGTGGCCAAAACCATACTTCCTATATATAAATATTTACCTCCGGACCATTCCGGAACTCCTCGTGACGTCCGGGATATCATCCGGGACTCCGAACAACATTCGGTAACCACATACAAACTTCCTTTATAACCCTAGCGTCATCGAACCTTAAGTGTGTAGACCCTACGGGTTCGGGAACCATGCAGACATGACCGAGATGTTCTCCAGTCAATAACCAACAGCGGGATCTGGATACCCATGTTGGTTCCCACATGTTCCACGATGATCTCATCGGATGAACCACGATGTCCAGGATTCGATCAATCCCGTATACAATTCCCTTTGTCTATCGGTACGATACTTGCCCGAGATTCGATCGTCGGTATCACGATACCTTGTTCAATCTCGTTACCGGCAAGTCTCTTTTACTCGTTCCGCAACACATCATCCCGTGATCAATTCCTTGATCACATTGTGCACATTATGATGATGTCCTACCGAGTGGGCCCAGAGATATCTCTCCGTCACACGGAGTGACAAATCCCAGTCTCGATTCATGCCAACCCAACAGACACTTTCGGAGATACCTGTAGTGTACCTTTATAGCCACCCAGTTACGTTGTGACGTTTGGTACACCCAAAGCATTCCTACGGTATCCGGGAGTTGCACAATCTCATGGTCTAAGGAAATGATACTTGACATTAGAAAAGCTTTAGCATACGAACTACACGATCTTGTGCTAGGCTTAAGATTGGGTCTTGTCCATCACATCATTCTTCTAATGATGTGATCCCGTTATCAATGACATCCAATGTCCATGGTCAGGAAACCGTAACCATCTATTGATCAACGAGCTAGTCAACTAGAGGCTTACTAGGGACATGGTGTTGTCTATGTATCCACACATGTATCTGAGTTTCCTATCAATACAATTCTAGCATGGGTAATAAACGATTATCATGAACAAGGAAATATGATAATAACTAATTTATTATTGCCTCTAGGGCATATTTCCAACAAAAAGAACAGTTGGTGTCGGCCCCCAAGGAGACTGGTTAAGCATGAGAATAGTGGGATGGCGACTGGTTATGCATGAGAAAGCCATCCTGATCCTTCAAGTTTTTGCAGCAGAGAAGAAAATATTGACTAATCCCTTCACAGAAGATGATATCGTGCTTGCATAGTCTAACAAAACTGATATAGCAAATTTGACTCCGTAATAATATATGGTATATCAGACAACCACATCTAATGCAACAGGCGCAATTCCGCAAGGCATTTTGTTGTGCTTCACTCCAGTTCAAATTATCCTATCTGACACTGCTTTGCTGAAGACCAAAATATTGTAGAATTTCCATCAAAACAATGTGCAATAACTGACACACAGTAGGCAACAACCATATCATTATCATCATAGATCACTAGGAAGTAAGCCACTTAAACAAAACTGAATTTTGTAATGATTAAAGCATCATAATTCTCTTTGCTTCGATGCCCGAAAAGTATTGGAGACATAATGTTGGTAGTAAACGTGTAAACCAAGTGTTAATATGTTGTCAGTAACCGCAGGAAATTTTTCTACGTAATATGAGCATGATTCTTCCTAGAAAGTACTGATACATGTAGATTCCAAGAATTGGAAGACCCTTTTGTGTACCAACATCTCGCCTCATTAGTAGGAAAGCTTCAACTCCATAACTTACTTGGTTAGCAATTCCTATGATTACAAGGACATCAATCTTTAAGCGTGTACAGTTTTTGGATTCACGATCTTCATAAGGCAACGATTCTAATTTTTTAGTAAAAGTTCCTCGAAATTAGGCACATTTATTTAGGAAGAGAAAACTAAGGCACTACATTACCTTATTATGAATTGGAATTATTTCTTCTTTAAATTTACCAGCAACAGCACGTTCATGTGAGACTCAACCTGAGTCGTTAAAAGAATGAGAGCTGTAAGCTAATTGTAAGGTAGACTGGTGGTTCACTCGTACTCCCATACAGGCAAAATGAAGCGAGGGATAAAAGTTTTCCACTCTCACACGTGGTCTGAGCAAAATCCGTGAGACGGAGGATCGAAACAGATAGGCTGGCCGAATTCGACCTCACCATCTCTTCTTGCTTGGCGTTGGCGGGGCGTGAGCCAAAGTGGATGTCCAGGCAGATGAGGAGTGAAGAAATGCTTTCCCCCAGCAAATTGTCCTGTTAAGATGTACTCCCTCCGTAAAGAAATACAAGAGCGTTTAGATCACTAACATAGTGATCTAAACGCACGCTCTTATAGTTTCCTTATAGAGGGAGTAGTGAACTAACATCATGAGGATCCTACTCCTACTCTCATCATCTATAGAAATTTATCATTTCAGAATAAGGGCAGTAAAGAGATTAATCAACCAGGGAATGCTTAACATTTCAACCAATCGTTTATCCAACAAAATATAGCAGCCAAAATGCAGTAATTGAAGATGTACACAAGTATCATTCAGTTTAGTAACAATCTCTAGCAAAGCACACCTGTACATCACAGCTACACGGCTAAATTATGCTACTTGACCCTCCTAATTCATGTAACTGACATGCAAATGTGTGTACCTATTAAGTTAAATTCATGTCCTCGTCTAGTAGTTAAGCTTGGTGCTTTGGGCTGTCACAGCATTTTCTTCAAATCATTGTTGACAAGGAGTTGGTGCTGTATCTTTACGTGGCCGTACAAGGTCAGACATCACATGGCAAATCATACAAATTAAATAAAATTCAGAAAATGTATAACTTAATTCTAAAGTTTATCAATTTGATTCCTAGCTACTCTAGGCATTAACACAAACATGTGCATTAGAAAAAGGTGAGTACATTTTTTTGTACAGGCACAATTCAGAACGTCTGCTTGAGGCATGAAATTGAACCAGAAAAGCACATTGTTAAGAGGGAATGAGAGGGAGGTAGCAATTTGTAGCGGAGAATCAGAGAAGGAGAGAAAAAGTTGCCTCATTAAAGCAGTAGTAGTTTGACATCATGTGCACAGAAATAGTGGCAGAAGAAACAGGATAGCAGCTTACTCTTCTTGCTAACCTGTAGTTACCAATTTATTGTACAAATGCTTTTTATGTATAGATTTAGATGTCATTCTGTTGTTGCTTATAAGGTTTTCAATTTTTTTGTTCCATTATGGCTTTTATGCAAAAAAAAATGGTTTTGTTTCCAAGAACTTAAGCATTACATGTATGGCAAAGAAAGATAATCTAGACCTATGTTCTGTTCCTATTCTAGTATTATGTATAAGCATTGTGAAGAAGGTTTTGTATAAAGCTTCAGATGATGATGGTACTACGCATTGATCTATCTTAGCCCCAAATTTCCTACTTATTGTTAGGGAATGCTCCATCTCTTCCTTTGTAGGACACCAAACTTTCAATAAAGCAATAATTTCTGCTCTTGTATCTTTTGCTAAGTCCCAATCAGGAAAGGAAAAATATCTTTAGATAACCAAATATGCCTCGAGACCCAGAAAAGTCAAGTAGGAGGGATTGGGAGGACTGAGCAGGAAGACAAACCAGAGGATCTTCTCATTGCCGTATCGCCGACGTCCATTCGAGCCTAATTGCAATATCTGCAATTAACAAGAGGATTTGGCCAGATGGTAATATGTTTCTAAAAAAGGGTAAGAGAAAACTTATATGACAAGTGAGATCTCACCTTTACGGTCGATACAATAGGACGACTGAGCATAACATTTCTGTGAATACTCGTCTCTGAACCTATTGGCGAAATATTGTGATTCTCCAGATCGTGCCTGCCGCCGCGCTGGCTTCCTTCGCGGCCCACGGTCTCGACATTATACTCTCCTCTCTTCGTTTCTCCCTCCGTCTCCTCCTCCAACGGCTATACGCCTGGTCGTGCCCTCCTTCGTCGCCCGCAGTCATGCCTTGTTATAATCATCGCTCAGATAGCATAGGAAGGGTTACATACATGCAAACATAGTACTAGATAGACAAATGAATTATTGCAAAGGGATTATCAGAGTGGGGGAAAATCTTATGCCATATTAACTGTTCACTAGTTCTCTTGAGGAGCAAGAGCCATCACTGGTAAAAAGGAACGCGAACCTTGTTTCTGTAATCATAGCATTAAAAAACGAATTGCTGGTAGATGGAGAGTGAGAAAAACAATCTTAATAAATAATAGGGGAGAGGAAGATACCATGTAATGTCCTGCCATATATTCCACAATAATTGAGTCGTACACAACTAATCATACCTGGAATTGTCAAAACCACAAGAGTTGCTTTAATATTCTATACTATTTAGTTGTAAAAGAAAATATGTTCAAAGAAAGCAAACGTTTGACCATTTTCCTATCCGATCCAGACTAACCCCTCCTTGGAATAAGAGCAGCAACACGATCCCTCCTACGGGTCTGCAAACCCCACAAACAAGATAAGAGAGAGAGTGTTTGATGAGGCGGTGATGAATTTATAGTCAAAGATGTTGGGGAACGTAGTAATTTCAAAAATTTCCTACGCACACGCAAGATCATGGTGATGCATAGCAACGAGAGGGGAGAGTGTTGTCTACGTACCCTCGTAGACCGAAGCGGAAGCGTTGACGCAACTTAGAGGAAGTAGTCGTACGTCTTCCCGGTCCGACCGATCCAAGCACCGTTACTCCGGCACCTCCGAGTTCTTAGCACACGTTCAGCTCGATGACGCTCCCCGGGCTCCGATCCAGCAAAGCTTCGGGGATGAGTTCCATCAGCGCGACGGCGTGATGATGATGATGATGTTCTACCGACGCAGGGCTTCGCCTAAGCACTGCAACGATATGACCGAGGTGGAATGTGGTGGAGGGGGGCACCGCACATGGCTAAGGAACTATCACGAAGATCAACTTGTGTGTTCTACGGTGCCCCCTGCCCCCGTATATAAAGGAGGGGAGGGGAGGGCACGGCCGGCCCCCAAGGGGTGCGCCTGGAGGAGTCCTACTCCCACCGGGAGTAGGACTCCTCTCCCTTGCCTTGTAGGAGAAGGAAGGAGAGAGGGGGAAAGGAAAAAGGGGGGCGCCGCCCCCCCTTCCTTGTCCTATTCGGACTAGGGGGGAGGGGGCGCGCGGCCTGCCCTAGCCGCCCCTCCTCTTTTCCCTTAAGGCCCATATGGGCCCATTAACTCCCGGGGGGGTTCCGGTAACCCCCCGGTACTCCAGTAAAATGCCGATTTCACTCGGAATCATTCTGATGTCCAAATATAGGCTTCAAATATATCGATCTTTATGTCTCGACCATTTCGAGACTCCTCGCCATGTCCGTGATCACATCCGGGACTCCGAACTAACTTCGGTACATCAAAATGCATAAACTCATAATAACTGTCATCGTAACTTTAAGCGTGCGGACCCTACGGTTCGAGAACAATGTAGACATGACCGAGACATGTCTCCGTTCAATAACCAATAGCGGAACCTGGATGCTCATATTGGCTCCTACATATTCTACGAAGATCTTTATCGGTCAGACCGCATAACAACATACGTTGTTCCCTTTGTCATCGGTATGTTACTTGCCCGAGATTCGATCGTCGGTATCTCAATACCTAGTTCAATATCGTTACCGGCAGGTCTCTTTACTCGTTCCGTAATACATCATCTCGCAACTAACTCATTAGTTGCAATGCTTGCAAGGCTTATGTGATGTGCATTACCGAGAGGGCCCAGAGATACCTCTCCGACAATCGGAGTGACAAATCCTAATCTCGAAATACGCCAACCCAACATGTACCTTTGGAGACACCTGTAGAGCTCCTTTATAATCACCCAGTTACGTTGTGACGTTTGGTAGCACACAAAGTGTTCCTCCGGCAAACGGGAGTTTCATAATCTCATAGTCATAGGAACATGTATAAGTCATGAAGAAAGCAATAGCAACATACTAAACGATTGGGTGCTAAGCTAATGGAATGGGTCATGTCAATCAGATCATTCATCTAATGATGTGATCCCGTTAATCAAATAACAACTCTTTGTCCATGGTTAGGAAACATAACCATCTTTGATTAACGAGCTAGTCAAGTAGAGGCATACTAGTGACACTCTGTTTGTCTATGTATTCACACATGTATTATGTTTCCGGTTAATACAATTCTAGCATGAATAATAAACATTTATCATGAAATAAGGAAATAAATAATAACTTTATTATTGCCTCTAGGGCATATTTCCTTCAGTCTCCCACTTGCACTAGAGTCAATAATCTAGTTCACATCGCCATGTGACTTAACAGCAATAGTTCACATCACCATGTGATTAACACCCATAGTTCACATCGACATGTGATCAACACCCAAAGGGTTTACTAGAGTCAGTAATCTAGTTCACATCGCTATGAGATTAACACCCAAAGAGTACTAAGGTGTGATCATGTTTTGCCTGTGAGAGAAGTTTAGTCAATGGGTCTGCCATATTCAGATCCGTATGTATTTTGCAAATTTCTATGTCAACAATGCTCTACACGGAGCTACTCTAGCTAATTGCTCCCACTTTCAATATGTATCTAGATTGAGACTTAGAGTCATCTAGATCAGTGTCAAAATTTTGCATCGACGTAACCCTTTACGACGAACCTTTTTGTCACGTCCATAATCGAGAAACATATCCTTATTCCACCAAGGATTATTTTGACTGCTGTCCAGTGATCTACTCCTAGATCACTATTGTACTCCCTTGCCAAAATCAGTGTAGGGTATACATTAGATCTGGTACACATCATGGCATACTTTATAAAACCTATGGCCAAGGCATAGGGAATGACTTTCATTCTCTTTCTATCTTCTGTCGTGGTCGGATTTTGAGTCTTACTCAATTTCACACCTTGTAACACAGGGTAGAACTCTTTCTTTGACTGTTCCATTTTGAACTACTTCAAAATCTTGTCAAGGTATGTACTCATTGAAAAAACTTATCAAGCGTCTTGATCTATCTCTATAGATCTTGATGCTCAATATGTAAGCAGCTTCACCGAGGTCCTTCTTTGAAAAACTCCTTTCAAATACTCCTTTATGCTTTGCAGAATAATTCTACATTATTTCCGATCAACAATATGTCATTTACATATACTTATCAGAAATGATGTAGTGCTCCCACTCACTTTCCTGTAAATACAGGCTTCACCGCAAGTTTGTATAAAACTATATGCTTTGATCAACTTATCAAAGCGTATATTCCAACTCCGAGATGCTTGCACCAGTCCATAGATGGATCGCTGGAGCTAGCATATTTTGTTAACACCTTTAGGATCGACAAAACCTTCTAGTTGCATCGTATACAACTCTTCTTTAATAAATCCATTGAGGAATGCAGTTTTGTTTATCCATTTGCCAGATTTCATAAAATGTGGCAATTGCTAACATGATTCGGAGAGACTTAAGCATAGATACGAGTGAGAAACTCTCATCGTAGTCAACACCTTGAACTTGTCGAAAACTTTTTGCGACAATTCTAGCTTTGTAGATGGTAACACTACTATCAGTGTCCGTCTTCCTCTTGAAGATCCATTTATTTTCTATGGCTTGCCGATCATCGGGCAAATCCATCAAAGTCCATACTTTGTTCTCATACATGGATCATATCTCAGATTTCATGGCCTCAAACCATTTCGCGGAATATGGGCTCATCATCGCTTCCTCATAGTTCACAAGTTCGTCATGGTCTAGTAACATGACTTCCAGAACAGGATTACCGTACCACTCTGGTGCGGATCTCACTCTGGTTTACCTACGAGATTCGGTAGTAACTTGATCTAAAGTTACATGATCATCATCATTAGCTTTCTCACTAATTGGTGTAGTAGTCACAAGAACAGATGTCTGTGATGAACTACTTTCCAATAAAGGAGAAGGTACAATTACCTTATCAAGTTTTCTACTTTCCCCCCACTCACTTCTTTCGAGAGAAACTCCTTCTCTAGAAAGGAGCCATTCTCAGCAACGAATATCTTGCCTTCGGATCTGTGATAGAAGGGGTACCCAACATTTTCTTCTAGGTATCCTATGAAGACGCACTTCTCCGATTTGGGTTTGAGCTTATCAAGTTGAAACTTTTTCATATAAGCATCACAGCCCCAAACTTAAAGAAACGACAACTTTGGTTTCTTGCCAAACCACAGTTCATAAGGTGTCATCTCAACGGATTTAGATGGTGCCCTTTTTAATGTGAATGCAGCTGTCTCTAATGCATAACCCCAAAACTATAGTGGTAAATCGGGAAGAAACATCATAGATTGCACTATATCCAATAAAGTACGGTTATGATGTTCGGACACACCATTATGTTTTGGTGTTCCAGGTGGCATGAATTTTTGAAACTATTCCACATTGTTTTAATTGAAGACCAAACTCGTAACTCAAATATTTTACCTCTGCGATCATATCGTAGAAACTTCTATTTTTGTTATGATGATTCTCCACTTCACTCTGAAATTCTTTGAACTTTTCAAATGTTTCAGACTAGTGTTTCATCAAGTAGATATACTCATATCTTCTCAAATCATCTGTGAAGGTCAGAAAATAATGATACCCGCCGCGATCCTTAACACTCATCGGATCGCATACATCAGTATGTATTATTTCCAACAAGTCAGTTTCTCGCTCCATTGTTCCGGAGAACGGAGTTTTAGTCATCTTGCCCATAAGGCATGGTACGCAAGCATCAAGTGATTCATAATCAAGTGGTTCCAAAATCCCATCAGCATGGAGTTTCTTCATGCGCTTTACACCAATATGACCTAAACGGCAGTGCCACAAATAAGTTGCACTATCATTATTAACTTTGCATCTTTTGGCTTCAATATTATGAATATGTGTATCACTACGATCGAGATCCAACGAACTATTTTCATTGTGTGTATGACCATCGAAGGTTCTATTCATGTAAGTAGAACAACAATTGTTCTCTAACTTAAATGAATAACGTATTGCAATAAACATGATCAAATCATATTTATGCTCAACGCAAACACCAAATAACACTTATTTAGGTTCAACACTAATCCCGAGAGTATAGTGAGTGTGCGATGATGATCATATCAATCTTGGAACTACTTCCAACACACATCGTCACTTCACCCTTAACTAGTCCCTTTTTATTCTGCAACTCCCGTTTCAAGTTACTAATCATAGCAACTGAACTAGTATCAAATACTTAGAGGTTGCTATAAACACTAGTAAAGTACACATCAATAACATCTATATCAAATATACCTTTGTTTACTTTGCCATCCTTTCTTATCCGCCAAATACTTGGGGCAGTTTTGCTTCCAGTGACCAGTCCCTTTGCAGTAGAAGCACTTAGTTTCAGGCTTAGGTCCAGACTTGGGCTTTTCACTTGAGCAGCAACTTGCTTGCCGTTCTTCTTGAAGTTCCCCTTCTTTCCCTTTGCCCTTTTCTTGAAACTAGTGATCTTGTTAACCATCAACACTTGATGTTTTTCTTGATTTCTACCTTCGTCGATTTTTAGCATCACAAAGAGCTTGGGAATCGTTTCCGTTATCCCTTGCATATTATAGTTCATCACGAAATTCTACTAACTTGGTGATGGTGACTAGAGAATTCTGTCAATCACTATCTTATCTGGAAGATTAACTCCCACTTGATTCAAGTGATTGTAGTACCCAGACAATCTGAGCACATGCTCACTAGTTGAGCGATTCTCCTCCATCTTTTAGCTATAGAACTTGTTTGAGACTTCATATCTCTCAACTCGGGTATTTGCTCAAAATATTAACTTCAACTCCTGGAACATCTCGTATGGTCCATGACGTTCAAAACGTCTTTGAAGTCCCGATTCTAAGCTGTTAAGCATGGTGCACTAAACTATCAAGTAGTCATCATATTAAGCTAGTCAAACGTTCATAACGTTTGCATCTGCTCCTGCAATAGGCCTATCACCTAGCGGTGCATCAAGGACATAATTCTTCTGTGCAGCAATGAGGATAAACCTCAGATCACGGATCCAATCCGCATCATTGCTACTAACATCTTTCAACACAATTTTCTCTAGGAACATATCAAAATTAACATATGAAAGCAACAACGCGAGCTATTGATCTACAACATAGATATGCTAATACTACCAGGACTAAGTTCATGATAAATTAAAGTTCAATTAATCATATTACTTAAGAACTCCCACTTAGATAGACATCCCTCTAATCTTCTAAGTGATCACGTGATCCAAATCAACTAAACCATAACCGATCATCACGTGAAATGGATTAGTCTTCAATGGTGAACATCATTATGTTGATCATATCTACTATATGATTCACGCTCAACCTTTCGATCTCCGTGTTTCGAGGCCATATCTGCATATGCTACGCTCGTCAAGTATAACCCGAGTATTCTGCGTGTGCAAAACTGGCTTGCACCCGTTGTAGATGGACGTAGAGCTTATCACACCCGATCATCACGTGGTGTCTGGGCACGACGAACTTTGGCAACGGTGCATACTCAGGGAGAACACTTCTTGATAATTTAGTGAGAGATCATCTTATAATGCTACCGTCAATCAAAGCAAGATAAGATGCATAAAAAGATAAACATCACATGCAATCAATATAAGTGATATGATATGGCCATCATCATCTTGTGCTTGTGATCTCCATCTCCGAAGCACCGTCATGATCACCATCGTCACCGGCGCGACACCTTGATCTCTATCGTAGCATCGTTGTCGTCTCGCCTATCTTATGCTTCTACGACTATCGCTACCGCTTAGTGATAAAGTAAAGCATTACAGGGCGATTGCATTGCATACAATAAAGCGACAACCATATGGCTCCTGCCAGTTGCCGATAACTCGGTTACAAAACATGATCATCTCATACAATAAAATTCAGCATCATGTCTTGACCATATCACATCACAACATGCCCTGCAAAAACAAGTTAGACGTCCTCTACTTTGTTTATTGCAAGTTTTACGTGGCTGCTACGGGCTTAAGCAAGAACCAATCTTACCTACGCATCAAAACCACAACGATAGTTTGTCAAATAGACTCCGTTTTAACCTTCGCAAGGACTGGGCGTAGCCATAGTCGGTTCAACTAAAGTTGGAGAAACTGACACACGCCAGCCACCTGTGTGCAAAGCACGTCGGTAGCACCAGTCTCGTGTAAGCGTACGCGTAATGTCGGTCCGGGCCGCTTCATCCAACAATACCGCCGAACCAAAGTATGACATGCTGGTAGGCAGTATGACTTATATCGTCCACAACTCACTTGTGTTCTACTCGTGCATATAACATCAAACCATAAAAACCTAGGCTCTGATACCACTATTGGGGAACGTAGTAATTTCAAAAATTTCCTACGCACACGCAAGATCATGGTGATGCATAGCAACGAGAGGGGAGAGTGTTGTCTACGTACCCTCGTAGACCGAAGCGGAAGCGTTGACGCAACATAGAGGAAGTAGTCGTACGTCTTCTCGGTCCGACCGATCCAAGCACCGTTACTCCGGCACCTCCGAGTTCTTAGCACACGTTCAGCTCGGTGACGCTCCCTGGGCTCCGATCCAGCAAAGCTTCGGGGATGAGTTCCGTCCGCACGATGGCGTGATGACAATGATGATGTTCTACCGACACAGGGCTTCGCCTAAGCACTGCAACGATATGACCGAGGTGGAATATGATGGAGGGGGGTACCGCACAGGGCTAAGGAACGATCACGAAGATCAACTTGTGTGTTCTAGGGTGCCCCCCTGCCCCCGTATATAAAGGAGGGGAGGGGAGGGCGCGGCCGGCCCCCAAGGGGTGCGCCAGGAGGAGTCCTACTCCCACTGGGACTAGGACTCCTCTCCCTTGCCTTGTAGGAGAAGGAAGGAGAGAGGAGGAAAGGAAAAAGGGGGCGCTGCCCCCCCTTCCTTGTCCTATTCGGACTAGGGGGGAGGGGGCGCGCGGCCTGCCCTGGCCGCCCCTCTTCTTTTCCCTTAAGGCCCATATGGGCCCATTAACCAACCGGGGGGGGGGGGTCCGGTAACCCCCCGGTACTCCAGTAAAATGCCAATTTCACTCGGAACCATTCCGATGTCCAAATATAGGATTCCAATATATCGATCTTTATGTCTCGACCATTTCGAGACTCCTCGTCATGTCCGTGATCACATCCGGGACTCCGAACAAACTTCGGTACATCAAAATGCATAAACTCATAATAACTGTCATCATAACTTTAAGCGTGCGGACCTTACGGTTCGAGAACAATGTAGACATGACCGAGACATGTCACCGGTCAATAACCAATAGCGGAACCTGGATGCTCATATTGGCTCCTACATATTCTACGAAGATCTTTATCGGTCAGACCGCATAACAACATACGTTGTTCCCTTTGTCAGCGGTATGTTACTTGCCCGACATTCGATCGTCGGTATCTCAATACCTAGTTCAATCTCGTTACCGGCAAGTCTCTTTACTCGTTCCGTAATACATCATCTCGCAACTAACTCATTAGTTGCAATGCTTGCAAGGCTTATGTGATGTGCATTACCGAGAGGGCCCAGAGATACCTCTCCGACAATAGGAGTGACAAATCCTAATCTCGAAATACTCCAACCCAACATGTACCTTCGAAGACACCTGTAGAGCTCCTTTATAATCACCCAGTTACGTTGTGACGTTTGGTAGCACACAAAGTGTTCCTTCGGCAAACGGGAGTTGCATAATCTCATAGTCATAGGAACATGTATAAGTCATGAAGAAAGCAATAGCAACATACTAAACGATCGGGTGCTAAGCTAATGGAATGGGTCATGTCAATCAGATCATTCATCTAATGATGTGATCCCGTTAATCAAATAACAACTCTTTGTCCATGGTTAGGAAACATAACCATCTTTGATTAACGGGCTAGTCAAGTAGAGGCATACTAGTGACACTCTGTTTGTCTATGTATTCACACATGTATTATGTTTCTGGTTAATACAATTCTAGCATGAATAATAAACATTTATCATGAAATAAGGAAATAAATAATAACTTTATTATTGCCTCTAGGGCATATTTCCTTCAAAAGATAACTGTAAAATCTTCAGTGCCATATACATACATCAAGAAATTGAGTTAATATGATTTTAACTTCAGTGTATTTGTAAGCAACCACTCAGGGGGTCTTTTTTCCAAATGATTTAAGTAACTCAACAACCTCAACAGCTGGGAACATCTGCACGAGACAAAGAATGTTCACAACAACAACTAAATTATGGAAAAAATGAACAAGCATTTTTTTGAAAAATGAATAAGCATGCTAGACAGACAATTCGTTAGTACTAATCTCACACAGCTGGATCATCACAACTCAAACAGAAACAAATAATGGTAGCAGATATATCAAACAATCAAAGACAATCACTGGATGAGATAGGCGGCTGACCTCAACAAATGCTTCAATGTGAAATTCATTGTATCCATAGTATGCCATCACGCCAGTCTTAAAATAATCGACATAATCTTTTCTGGCAACATTTTCTTGCCTTTCCACTTCGAAACATTCCCAAATTGAGAGAGAGAGAGAGAGGGAGAGATGGATGGACCTGTCCGTGGCGATCTCGAGCACGCAGCTGACGACGCCTCCTTCCTCTCGCTCATGGGCTCCCACGGCGGACGACCGCATCGATTCGTCCTCCCGCGGCTTCCTCGGGACAAGAGCTCGTGGCGCCGCCCGCCTTCTGGTTCTTACCGCCGCCTCGCACGACGGGGCTGGGTTGGAGCAGTGCCGCACCAAGAAAGAATATAAGGAGGTGAAGGAGCCACCGCCACCAATCGCCGCCACGGCGCGTGATTTCAGATCTGGAGGCGTCCGCTCCGAGCTCGGGCTTCCAGGCCGACGACGCAAGGAGAGGTGAAGGGGGAAGGGCGTGGAGGTGGGAGGACGAGCACGCGGGAGGGAGAGCATGCGACGGCGGGATTGCGGGAAACGATAGTCTAGGTTTTCATTGCTTTTTTCTTTTTTTTTCTAGACGTGGTGGCCCAGCCCATCTTTTTTGTTTGGTAGTTGATCCTACATGGATAGCGCGAGCGGGCGCTCCTTACGCACACGTTAATGCTTCTCGATGGCCTTAGTTGTTTTCTCTTGAACCACTCAATAAAAGTAGTAAAATAGACTCTCCTCCTTGTATTATCCATTATACATTGTCTGAACTGAACTTTTTTTGCGGAATTTTTCTCGATTTATTCATCTTCAATTATGGCAGTACAATGAACACCAGAAATAACAAAAATAGATTTGGATATATAGACCATCCAGCAACGACTATAAGCACTAAAGGGAGCCGAATGCGCGCCACCGTCATCACTTAAGTGCTAAGGCCTCATAGGACCAGCGCGCCAAAACAGTAACTGCCGCCGTCATCACTTCAGTGCTAAGGCCTAATAGGACCAGCCCTCCAAAACAACAACCGTCGCCGATGAAGAGTAGTCTAGATCGGAAGGACCCAACCTGAAGACACACATGAACGTTGACGAACGATGAACAGGTCCGAACAAATCCACCAAAATCAGATCCGCCGGAGATACACCTGCACACGACCACTGACAATGTTAGATGCATCACCAGGATCGGGGCTAGGCGGGGAGGACTTTATTCCATCTGCAGGGTGCCATAGTCGTCTCGTTTTTCTGAGCAGAGCACAAACTCTAACAAAACTCAAAGAAACATTTAAAAACGGAGCCCTCCCGCCGGCAAGAGCCGGGTTCCAGCGCGCCTCCATGGCCCTAAGGCCACCGAAAACGAGACGGACCGGCGGTGGCACCGGCGGGAGGCAGAGGAGAGGAACCCTAGTTCTTTTTTGAAGTTGAAGCGGCTTAGTTTATGGAACTCTATCTGAATTGAATTAAGCTTACATATATTTAATATAGAAGGAAACAAAAGGAAAAAATCATATGCCGTTAAGTATGTATAATTTTTTATACTCTTGGTGTGTAATGCTGCATTGCCATGTAGAGAATGGATAAAATATGTCTGGATACATCAATTTCGTCGACAAATAATTCCGGATGAAGGAAGTAGTACACAAGGTACCCCACATGTCATTGACAAAATGAAAGGTGCAGTTGGTCGGGGAAGGTCCGAATTTGTGAAATTTCTCAAGCTACAGATTTGTGTGCCCAGCTATATCTATTCTGGTAGTTTGAACAATCTTCCATAGAGGCCCCTCAGATGAATTTTTTATGTATTCATAGTCATATTCAAATGCCACCTGTAATGTTTTAGGCAAAAAGGTTAAACATTTTGGTCTGTGCAAAAAAAGACAAATTAAACACCAAATGTTACCCAAAAAATGTCACCTCAAAATTGTTTTTTGACCCACAAAACACTACTGCTCCGTTTCACATGAAAATTGTCAACTTGGGACTCTAACACGAACATCCACAAAAACTTCAGAATTTTTAAAACATTTTACCACTTTTTTAGGTACTGTTTATCCGGGAGCAAATGCTCCCGGGAGCCAAAACGCCATCCGGATGCCTCCTACGTATCAGCAAGCTAAGTTTTCCTTAGCAAAAAAATTATGTATGCAAAACCCTTAGCAAACTTGAAGATAATATAGCAACATGCCCTACGATCTTGCTAAGTTTGTCGCGTCTAATCTATGACTTAGCTAACCAAACCTGATATGTTCTACGACATTTGGTTCATCCTTCCAATGAATGTAGTTAGGCAACATCATCTTCCTATAAACATCTCGGGATGGCTCACGTACGAGGCAATGGCAAGAACAATACGAAGCGATGCAATCCAGCTACAAGACAGCCAAATCACCCATGAGGAAAACAACCAAGGCCATGTAGTCGGCAATGAAGAAAATGAGGCCCCAAAAATCGACAAATCACGTCTAACCAACTGGACGTTGCCACCACATGCAGACGCAGCTAAAAATAATCAATCGTTAATAATGGTACACCTCTCGTTACCATCATAGGCAAAGAAGACCCGTTGTTGTCGTCATTTATGCTCGTCCCGCTGAGGCTCAGGCAACTCGTTTCAGCCATGGCAACCACATACAGTTGGCCCATCAAGAGCAGTTTCTTTCTTGTTCCCGTGGCTACCTGCCTTCAAAGATGTGGTCCTTCGTGTTTTTCTCTTTAACCCGTTAAAAAAATAGTAAAATGGAATTTTCTCGTCGTATTGTCCGTTAGATCATCTGTATGAAATGAATTAAGTTCACATATATTTAATACTAAATGAAACGAAATAAAAATCATGTGCCGTTAAAGATGTATATATTTCTTCTCAGGGAAACAATATAACTGTTTATTCTTTCTAGCAATATGCACGCGCTATCAACAAAAACTCTCACAGCTTGAAAACCAGCAACCTATTTCGCAAAAAAAAAAAACCCAGCAACCTACAGGTTTCAGTGGTCTTGAAAGATAGTCGCATGATGCCAATGTGATATTTATTTATTACACTAACAAATGTCATATTTAGTTATATTATTTCTGGCCAATGGTACATGCAAAGCTTTTTTGAGCAACCTCTGTATAGATGGTTCAGACTGATGATGGAAATCATACAACGTTGTAAGAGCCCGAACAATTCACAGCCCATATCTAATTTGTGTTCTCTTGAAATGATACGCACAACACATCGTTTGTTGTGAAAAAGTTATGCTCGATGACCATTGGTTGTGCATCAACGGAAGTGCCGAAGAGACTCACTACGATTGCATTGGATTGCAAAACATCTTCCACTAAATATGTATAGTTGTTTTGCATGGAAATATCTATAGATGTTTATACTCTTTTCGACAATATACATGGGTGATTGACAAAATCTCTCGCAGTTCGAAAACCAGCAGCCTCCAAGTTGCACTCATCTTAAAAGATTGATGCATGATGCCAATGTGAGACTAATATCGTCCCTTATCTTGCTCTCAAATGGCCAAACAAAATGGCCCGTGCAAAGCTTTTATAGTGGTTAAATAAATGGTACATGGCAAGCTTTTGAGTAGGCTCCATTGCACCTAAGAAGTTGTAGTTTCTCAAAGTTCCCTCAAGGAAGTCCTATATATTTTTTGTAACACAATAGTAACTAGACCGAGAGAACAATTGCACGTTCGTTATTCCAAAGGCCACTGGAGGAAATCGGGCATGGTTTTCTTCTTTGAATTAATCTCTATTATAGGGACATGCTAGTTTTCTTCTTTGGTTTTCTCTCTAATTTGCCATGCATGTTGCAGTCATCTGGGTATGATTTCCTCCAACAACCAACAACCTTAATTATCAGCATTAAATGTGTGGAAACTGAAATATCAGCTAGTAACTACCGTGCGCCATTAGTGGCTTGAGTGGCTCTGACCGAGTGATATATCAACATGAGCTTGCCTTGATCCTGAAGTTTTGGCCCTCAGACCGAATAATCCCGAATGGGAGGAGTAAGTGAAACACCTTTTGAGGTGCCATGTTAATTTTAGAGAAAAATAGATTTGATCTATGGAATCTGAAAATAAATTCACATAGACTATTCATATTTGCAATGAAAATTATATACTGATGCAAGAGTCCCGGCAGTTCAGAACTCATAACTTCTGTTTTCGTGGCAACTTCGAGACCACCAACTAGATTGTGCTAGTTGTATTGTAGCACGTTCTCTTAACTTAGTGTTAACAAATGTGCATAAGCGATGGATTCTCGATGGTAGGTGCATCTAGAACCAAAACACACATCATGAGTAATATAAGCCAATCAATGAAAAAAGAAATGATAAGAGCATCTATAGCCGGGCTCCCCAAATTGATCGGGTGGACCCAAGACCACTAGCCGGACAAGAGAGAGAAGGAAAAAGCTGACCCAAGCGGACCCCTCAAAGCCTCCTTAAATGTCCGGATTGTCCGGCACTCCTCATATTGGCCTCATATATCGGATAAGTATGAGGAGTGTCCAGGCGTGCCCGGTTAGTGGTCCTGCGTCTTCCACATAGGATTTGGCACACCACGAAGCATCTTTTTCCTTTCTTTTATTTCTCTCTCCTTCACCAATCACATGTATGTGACCGAACGTATAGGGAAAAGGTGATGGACATGACTATGTGGACGGACAAATAGGGAGTCAAAACAGACACGCGCGAACACTGACTGGGTGTGCCCGCGGACATTTGAGGAGCCAAATTTGCCCATCCCGGTTGTAAATGCCCTAAGCCTGTTCAATGGTACCTCCAAGCATAGCTAGCTACTCACTCGATTCCAAAATATTTGAAGTCTAGCTTTGTTCTAAGTCAAACTTCTTTATGTTTCACCAACTTCATACAAAATTTGTTAACATCTACAACATCAAATATATATAAATGTTATGGTGAATCTAATGTAACTAATTTAGTGTTACAAATGTTCGTATATTTTTCTACAAACTTGGTTAAACTTAAAAGAAGTTTGACTTCGGACAAACCTATAATTTCAAATATTTTGAAACGGAGGGGATACATGACTGGAACTGTGTTGGAGAGTATCAGGTTTATTGACGTTAGAAGTTAGATCATGAAAAAATGATGCCGCCATGGGGGTGAGCGCCACCATTCTCCTTAAATCATACTTGCCACCATCCAACCACTCATGTAGGGGGAATGTACAAAACATATATAAGGATGTAGACAGTACTTGATTACCCAAGATGCCAATCCTATGCTATTCATGCAAGATGATCATCTGGTATGCAGTCCTTTTCTATTCTGATAATTGATCATTTGAAGATGACACTGCTAGACATTGGGTGTCGACAAACAACATACAAAATGGGACCATTCATCATTTGCACCAGTCCCCTAATTTGGTCAAGTGGCGAGAAGATTAATGGATTCTACCATACCCCCGTAATAATCTGAGCATTTACATTGGGACATCAGGTAGAGCAGCCACACAAAAGATGGTGCACTCCCATGTTTTTTCCCGGAGAAAAATTTCACATAAAAGATGGAAAGATGAACCAGATTGGCAAGCATTTTACCACTTATTTATTTGGAGTCCCGGGAAGTCAGCATGTCTTTTTTTAGAAGACATGTCATTTTTTGGTGCTTAATCTGGTTCATGCTACCCGTGTTTTGGGTTTGTTAGTTTCCCTCTATGGCATTGGGTTCAGAGTTGTGTAGTTCAATTGTGTTGTTCTATATTCTTTGGTTCAAAGTTCTATTCATGCCAAGTGCTCATAGTCCAGAGTTCTTATGTTTTTCTGCTGCTATTCTGTTTCCCGGTGACAGGTCGCCTTAAATCCTCCCGTTTGTATTGTCCGAATATCATTGGATTTGGTACTGATATACCCGATTTAATTTCAAGAAAAAAAATTGGTGGTGTGTTGTTTTTCAAGAAACAAAGGTTCAAAACTAGTAAATTCAGGACAACTTTTTGAAATGATTTCGTCCAAGATTTGAAAATTCAGGAATTCCCACTGCTTGATCATGATTTTACTTGGTCCAATATGCAAAATTATCCAATTCTCACTTAGATTAACAGTGTATTCATCAATGTAAAATAGGATTTTACCGTAAGTTAGAGAGAATAGGGAGAATTTGCCACACGGTCATGGTTTTTGTGTTAGGTGGAATAAAATATATATACAATGAATAAAACCAATCAAATTCTAACCATATTGTCCTGATTACATGCTATATTATTAGACACAAGGGAACTAACCGCAGCTCAGATGATTAGGTTCCCTGTGGTACAACTAGTCCACCAGGGTTCAAGTCCTAGACTTGGCGCCAGTGCTCACATTTTTCTGGATTTATTTCAGCCTTTCCGACGATGTTCGTTCAGTGGGAGGAGATGTTTCTGTTGACTATGAGGCGCCTATGATGACTTTGTTAATCTCAAAATATTGTGTCGGCTTAGCATATCGGAAGTGCTCATAGGGTAAGGTGTGCATGTGTGTTCATAGGGGTGAGTGTATGTGAGCATATGCGATTGTACCATGTTTATAAACATTATCAGGCGCAAAATATGGTAAAAACCGTTGAATGTCATATAGGTATTTGGTTGCCTAACACTCCCTCACAGCCACAATGGGAGATTCTCAGATGGTGAAACTGTAGAGAAGTCACAATGGTGATGGGTTGATGGCAGCCCCCTAATGAACATGTTGGTGAACTGGTGAGAATATGGTACATGAAGTGCGCGGATGTGGCCCAGTGCGACATGGTCCTGCACGGAGTGAACTTCAATTTCGGTATGATTCGCATTGTTGGTGTGAGACCCAGACCTTATGAAAAATGACTAAGCTAGATTCTAGTGGAGAATGCAATGGCATGTTTTCTTCGAACATAGGCTGCATGTGTGTTTCTCAGATGTCCTCATATCCAACCATATTTTTTGGATGAAAGGATTGAATCGAGCCCGAGTAGGGCTCGATCTTCACCCGACTTTGAATAAATAAAGCCACCAACTGACCAGGATTACAAGAGCACAACATACAACCAAAGATAAAAACGAAAAACGGGGATGCAACCCCAAGGTAGCAGATACAAGGCGTCGTGGAGGCTAAATTCTACGACCAAAGAAGAAAAAGATTACAACTTGGGGACCTAACGGGGGCTAGACGAGATTGCACCAAGGGAAGGAGCTCTCCATCGACACGCCGAAGGCAAAGTGGAGCTGCTCTCGCCAGAGCCAACAAGAACACAGAGAACAGGGCAACCACTCGAGCACACCCGAGGCCACAAATTGCATCTCGCACATGAGGAGCAAACCGCAAATACTAGCCAGAGGAATAGAGCACTTCATGAAGACACATCGAGCAATGGGCAATGAAGCCACCAGGAGGGCCAAGCCGTGCCAAGACCAGTGACACTCCTCCAACAATGCGACCAGATCGCCGTAGAGGGGACCACTATCCCCTCTCGCCCAAGCCAAGGGCGTCGATGTCGTGGTTCTAAGTCTGACAGTGAGAATGGGGGATAAGTATGGAGAGGCAAGATCCTAGCTATGGAGTAGTTGTATGCGCAAGGAGTTTTACGAGTTCGGGCCCTTCTCTGAGGAAGTAACAGCCCTACGTCTCGGAGCCCGGAGGCGGTCGACTGGATTATGTGTGTGTGTCTTACAAAGTTCCGAACCCTTGTCCTAGTGGAGGGGGGTGGCTTATATAGAGTTCGCCAGGACCCCAGCCAGCCCACGTTACAAGGAGTTTAATGTACATAAAGAGAGGGGGTTACTGGTAACGCCCGCAATAAAGGACCATGAAGGCCATAAAAGCTACTTATGAGGTGACCGTTTGTAGGCAGTGCCTTTAGGTCTTCTTATAGTTGAGTGGTTGTCTTCATGGTCGACTGCTTGTGCTTCTGGTCGAGTGCGCTCGAGTCCGTCGACTGGGCTGACCAGGTCGACTGAAATGTTGATACTTCTTAGAATGTCTTTCATTGTAGGAGTCATGTCCTTGATTGGGTACCTCAGGTATGATAAGTTACCCTACCCTAGGTACGTATCCTCATCATTAGCCCCCGAATGGGTCAGGGGTTAAGTGAGAATGGGGCCGAGCCTATGCTTCCGACTCAACCTCCATGCTTCGGTTGCGTCTGTCTTTGGATAAATGGAAAGTTACGGTGGGAACTCATTCTTCAGTTGCCTTGATCCATTCAGATGTCCGTCGAGTGGCTTCATATTACCGTCGAGTGTGTTTAGGTGACGAGTCTCTAGGGAGACTTAAGGAAACGGATCTTTTCGTCTGACAAACCATCCTGTCGATCGCGGATCTTGCGGGATTTGAAAATTGGGAAGCGCTCCGGACGGAGAAAATCGCGCGAATCGGCTGGATAAGGCAAGGGCGCCTCGATCTCCGCGCCACCTTTTTCGCCATGTACTGCGCGTGCGTCCGCTGCGGGATTTGACTGGGGGGTGTAGGCCCACTGATCAGCCACTCGGGTGTGGCCTTATATAAGGTAATGATTCCGATTTTTTACTGTGCGCCCTTGTTTTTCTTCTCCTTTCCTCCGCAAGCCTCCGCCTCGCTCTTCGCTGCAATCTCGACACCGCCGCTCGGCCAAGACCTCGCTCGCGACGATGGGGCAGGACAAGACGGCGGCGGCGGAACGCGCGAAGAAGGCCGCGGCAAAGGGCAAGGGGAAGAAATCTGGCCGAGGCGGGTCGTCCTCGCGGGCCGCTCTGCCGTCCGGCTGGTTACAGGGGGATTGGATGCCCTCCATCCTTACTCAGGCGGATATCGACGACATGGTGGAGGGGGGACTCATTCCCCACAAGGCTGCTCGCCTTCCTGGGAAGGAGACGGAGCCGAAACCTCGCGAGGGTGAGCGCGTCCTGATAGCCACCCATGTCGACCGGGGGTTTTCCCTGCCCCCGAGTCCTTTTTTTAGGGCCTTTCTGAACTTCTTCGGAGCGCAGCTCCACCATTTCACGCCCAACTCCATAGTCTATCTTGCTGCGTTCGTGTCTCTGTGTGAGTGTTTCTTAGGCTGTCGACCTCACTGGGGCCTCTTCAAGCATATCTTCACTTGCCGATCCCAGTCGGTTAAAAAGCTTAACCCGGACGGGGAAAGGACGCAGGTGATCCAGATGTGCGGGGGCCTTGGGATCCAGACGAGGGGTAAGAGTTGTTTTCCTCCCATGACACTTCCCGATTCCGTGCGCGGGTGGCAGTCGACTTGGTTCTACTGCAAGGACCAGCCGACCCCTGGCCACTCGACCGGCCTTCCTCCTTTTACCTTGGACCGAGTGCAGAAACCCGCTTCTTTGAAAGTGGTTCCAGAGGAGAAGGCTCAGGTGAAGGTATTAGTCAGTCGAGTGGTTGAGTTGGTTCGGGAAGGCGTGACCGGCATGGACTTGCTCGAAGTCTTCCTCCAGCGACGAATCCAACCTCTCCAGGCTCGGGATCACTCGATGTGGTTGTATTCCGGGCCCGACGACTCCACTCGGATCCACCCGGAGGCGGTCGAGGCTTCTGTACTGGAGAGCTGGCTGACCAGCATGACCGGGAATAAGGACAACCCCAGGGGTTCTAGGAGGATTGCTCCGCTTGATGGGATGATGGAGACAGACAAGGTACGTTTTACTTCTTCCGACTGAAATTTTCACTCCGTCTAGTAGCTGGCTTGCGATAAGTCGACTGATCCTTGCTCTGCCTGTTGTCTTGCAGGAGATCAACGACATGTATTCAATGTCGAATGGGAACCAGGAGCAAGTATCTGAAGGAGGAGGGAGTGGAGGCGAAGGAAGTGAGGGTGAAGTTGAAGTCGAGGAGTGGGAATCTGATGATGACGTAGAGGAGGAGGCCAGCGACGACTCGGGTGATGAAGATGAAGAGGTGGAGGTCGACCTTCCTCGACGCGAGAGACGCTCCAAGAACGCTCAGGATCCCGCCGCGGAGCGCGGTAAGACGAGTGCTCCGGTGGGCCAGTCATCCAAGCGCCCTCGGACCGCGTCGCCGGCCCCAACTGAGAAGGTACCCAAGCAGCCCAGAGCCATCCCGACCAAGCCACCTAAGGCCTTGCCCAAGATCAGGGTCGCCGTCCCTGTCATCTCTGGGTAAGTGACTATTTTTATCTTTCTTGAGTCGACTAGAACGGATTCTTAGTCGATTCACTTTCAAATTATTTGCTTGGAATCGTGCAGCGCCGCTACTTCCGAGACCTCCATCCAGAATGTCGATGAGATGATGGAGGACGCCGTCACTTCCAACTTAGGTATAATCTTTGACACGATCCGACTGTTTAACTGCTGAGTCGATTGGATATTCATTTCTGAACTTTTGTAGCTCCGACCAACATTATTGACCTTCCGGATGATGAGGAGGAGGCGGAAGTGCCGCTCAGGCCTTTTAGGAGGAGAGGCCGGAGGGTCCCGGTCGACAAGGCTCCTCAGACCGCGTCGACTGCTGAGACGATGGTCCAAGGGGGTGACGACACCGCCCGGACTACTGTGACTTTTGCTGAACCACTGACGACTGCCCGGCCTTCGTCGTCGACTGCTCCCCCACTGGTCGACCCGCCCTCGTTCTTCGCCGCCTACCAGACCCCGGAGGATCAAGTGAGCGCTGCTAAGGAGGCTATACGTCAGGCGGGGCTCGTGATGGAGCAGACCAAAGCGGCTCGGGATGCCAGTCAAGCGGCCTATGACATCAGCTCGGCGTTGCAGCAGAACGTCCAGGTTAGTTGGTCTTCACTTGCGTTGTACACCCACTGGGTGCTGTTGATCTGAAATTTTTCGTTGGTGGGGGCACGCTGAGTGCACCCACTGGGTGTAGTCCCCAAGGCCATGGTCGACTGCTGGCAGTCGACTGCGGTCTTTATGTTTTCAAACTTCCTCACTCGACTGATCGGATTGGGTCGAGTGGAAATCAGGCAAACCGGTGGGGGCACGCTGAGTGCACCCACTGGGTGTAGTCCCCAAGGCCACGGTCGACTGCTGGCAGTCGACTGCGGTCTTTATGTTTTCAAACTTCCTCACTCGACTGATCGGATTGGGTCGAGTGGAAATCAGGCAAACCGGTGGGGGCACGCTGAGTGCACCCACTGGGTGTAGTCCCCGAGGCTACTGTCGAATGTTTTGATTCGGCTGTAGTCTTAGAAGTGTTGTGCTCTTTCTTTCAGTCACTCGGGAGTAACTTGTCTTTGATACCCTTTGTCGATTGACTCTTTGCAGAAGTCTTGTGAGCTTGTTGCTCAGCTCGCTGATCTGAAGGATAAGCAGGTCCAGCTTAATCTTGATTTACAGTTTGCTCAGGAAAACGTGCAGAAGGCGAAGGTTGAAGCCAAAGGTATGGCTGGTGAGGACTCGACGTCTATCTCTGTTACTCTGCCCGTTCTGAACTCTGTGTCTGTTGTTGCTTTGCAGACGAGCTAGAGAAGGCCCTGAAGAAGAAAGATCTTGACCTTGCGGAGGCGCAGAAGGCAGCTGCGGAGAAGTTGAAGCTCGCTGAAGAAAAACTTGCTTCAGTCGGTCAACTTGAGAGCGAGAATGCTAGGCTGAAGTCTGCTCTTGACGCGGCCAATAAGGAAGCGAGTCGACTGAAGACTGACAAGGTTAACCTGACTGACAAGATCGGCCAGATGGCGGGGAAGCACAAAGACTTGGAGGCTTATCTTGGGGGCCTTGCCAAGAAACTATTCCTCATGCTTGAAGGTAATCCCCTTTGCACGACTGACTTGCTGTTGTCGACTCATCATTTGATTACAATTTTGCGTTGTCAAAACTTCTTTCAGAATTCTGTCGGAATTTTGAGGAAGAGACCAGTCGAGTGGAGACCAGCCTGGACCCTATCAATTCTCCTGTGAAGGATGAAGTGGCCATGAATGTCCTCCAGTTGGAATCCCGTATCGCTGGTGTGGTGGACTACCTGGCTCGACTGAAAGCTGCAGTGTCGCGGATCAACTCCGCACTCTGGCCCAAGGAGACGCTTCAGAACGACCTTGAATCCTTGGTCACTCGACTAAGTGAGGTTCCAGGCCGAGTGCAAGAATGGAAAAAGTCTTCTGCTAGGTGCGGTGCTGATGTGGCTCTGTCACTGGTTCGTGTCCACTGCAAGGAGGCTCGAGAAGAGAAGCTGGCCGCCCTCCAAGTTGCCAATACGAGGAAGCATAACTTTCAGGACTTCATGGAGACCTTCATCGCTGCTGCCACTCGGATCTCTGATGGGATTGACTTGGACGAATTTGTTGCACCATCCAGTCCTCCACCGGAGGAGTAAAAAACTGTTGTTCCTTGCCTTAAATTTGCCTCGGAATGCCGAGTGGTTTATGTAACCGATAAACTCCGTCGAGCTTATAGCTCGAGTACTTTTATTTGCGATCTAGGATCTTTTGATTTTATCCGAACATGGCTCGACGTTGAATGTCTTCGTGACTTGATCCGCCGATCTACTATTCATTGTTCCCTCAGAGGCTGCTATTCGTTGTTCCCTCAGAGGCTGCCTGGTTTGCACGATGCTTATCGCCGCGATGGTGTCTGTCAACATGGCTTAGGCGAGCACTGGGCTGCAGCTAAGTCCCCGAGTGGGAGGTTTGCTCTCCACTCGGCAGAATTCCAATTACTTAGGCGAGTGCTTGGACTGCAGCTAAGCCCCCGAGTGGGAGGTTCGCTCTCCACTCGGTAGGATTTCAATTACTTAGGCGAGTACTTGGACTGCCGCTAAGCCCCCGAGTGGGAGGTTTGCTCTCCACTCGGTAGGATTTCAATTACTTAGGCGAGTGCTTGGACTGCAGCTAAGCCTCCGAGTGGGAGGTTTGCTCTCCACTCGGTAGGATTTCAATTACTTAGGCGAGTCCTTGGACTGCAGCTAAGCCCCCGAGTGGGAGGTTTGCTCTCCACTCGGTAGGATTTTTTCAAACTTAGGCGAGTGCTTGGACTGCAGCTAAGCCCCCGAGTGGGAGGTTTGCTCTCCACTCGGTAGGATTTCAATTACTTAGGCGAGTGCTTGGACTGCAGCTAAGCCTCCGAGTGGGAGGTTTGCTCTCCACTCGGTAGGATTTCAATTACTTAGGCGAGTGCTTGGACTGCAGCTAAGCCCCCGAGTGGGAGGTTTGCTCTCCACTCGGTAGGATTTCAATTACTTAGGCGAGTCCTTGGACTGCAGCTAAGCCCCCGAGTGGGAGGTTCGCTCTCCACTCGGTAGGATTTCAATTACTTAGGCGAGTCCTTGGACTGCAGCTAAGCCCCCGAGTGGGAGGCTGGCTCTCCACTCGGTAGGATTTTAATTTCTTAGGCGAGTCCTTGGACTGCAGCTAAGCCCCCGAGTGGGAGGTTTGCTCTCCACTCGGTAGGATTTTTTCAAACTTAGGCGAGTGCTTGGACTGCAGCTAAGCCCCCGAGTGGGAGGTTTGCTCTCCACTCGGTAGGATTTCAATTACTTAGGCGAGTCCTTGGACTGCAGCTAAGCCCCCGAGTGGGAGGCTGGCTCTCCACTCGGTAGGATTTTAATTTCTTAGGCGAAACGGATTCGCAGCTAAGCCCCCGAGTGGGAGACTTGCTCTCCACTCGGTAGGATTTCCTGAAAACTTAGGCGAAGCGGATTCGCCGCTAAGTCACCCACTGGGGGAAATTTAGACAAACAGAAAAAGAAATTCTTGCTTGAGACAAAAGAACTACAGAGGTACTTTTATTACATCTCAGTCGAGTGAGTTTTTAAGTGTAAAAAGGACGGAGCAGGTCCGCGTTCCATGCTCGAGGCTCGTCGATCCGTCGATCGATGTTGTAGAGGTGATACGCTCCGTTGTGCAGGACTTTGGTGATGATGAAGGGGCCTTCCCAGGTCGGGGCAAGTTTGTGAGGTTTTTGCTGATCCACGCGGAGGACCAAATCTCCTTCCTGAAAGGCTCGACCCTTCACATTTCTGGCGTAGAACCGACGCAACTCTTGTTGGTAGATGGTCGAGCGGATTAGAGCCATCTCTCTTTCCTCCTCTAAGAGGTCGACTGCATCTTGCCGGGCCTGTTCTGCTTCTGCTTCGGAATATAACTCGACTCGAGGCGCGTTGTGGAGCAGGTCGCTCGGCAAAACCGCTTCGGCTCCATAGACCAGAAAGAATGGTGTTCTTCCAGTCGACCGGTTAGGGGTGGTCCTCAACCCCCATAGAACTGACGGAAGTTCGTCGACCCAGGCGCCTGCTGCGTGTTTGAGATCACGCATCAGTCGGGGTTTTAGTCCTTTGAGGATGAGGCCATTCGCGCGTTCGGCCTGTCCATTCGACTGAGGATGAGCAACTGAAGCGTAGTCGACTCGGGTGCCCTGAGAGGCGCAGAAGGCTTTGAATCTGTCATTATCAAAGTTTGATCCGTTATCCATGATGATGCTGTGCGGAACTCCATATCTGAATATCAATCCCCTGATAAAACTGATGGCAGTGCTTGCGTCGAGGTCCTTTATGGGTTTGGCTTCTATCCACTTCGTGAACTTGTCGACTGCAACCAACAAGTGGGTGAAGCCACTCCTACCAGTTCTCAGTGGTCCGATCATGTCTAGACCCCAGACAGCGAAAGACCAGACGAGTGGAATGGTCTTCAAGGCGGAGGCGGGCTTGTGAGACATGTTGGAATAAAACTGGCACCCCTCGCACTTGTCGACTATATCCTTTGCCATTTCGTTCGCCTTTGGCCAGTAAAAACCCGCTCGGTATGCTTTGGCCACGATGGTCCGAGAGGACGCATGATGGCCACAGGTCCCCGAGTGGATGTCCTCGAGAATTATCTGTCCTTCTTCAGGTGTGATGCACTTCTGACCAACTCCAGTCGCGCTTTCTCTGTATAGCTGCCCTTTGATTACTGTAAAGGCTTTGGATCGACGGACGATCTGTCGAGCCTCTTCTTCATCTTCTGGGAACTCTTTTTTCATGATATACGCAATGTACGGCACTGTCCAATCGGGAGTGGTGATCATAACTTCCATAATCAGGTCGACCACAGCTGGAACCTCCACTTCGGTCGAGTCAGAGGCGCTTTTTGGTTGTGGAGGCTTTTCTGTGAAAGGATCTTCTTGCACTGATGGTGTGTGAATGTGCTCCAAACACACATCTTTAGGGATGGCCTCCCTTTTGGACCCTATCTTCGCCAGATCATCTGCGGCTTGATTTTTCAGTCGGGGTATATGATGGAGCTCTAACCCCTCGAATCGTTTCTCCAGCTTCCTCACTGCGCTGCAATATCCCGTCATGGATGGGCTTCGAACGTCCCACTCCTTCATCACTTGATTAACAACCAGATCTGAGTCGCCGTAGACCATGAGGCGACGGACGCCGAGTGAAATGGCCATACGTAATCCGTATAGAAGCGCTTCATACTCTGCCTCATTGTTGGAGGAATCAAAGTGAATCTGGAGGACATACTTGAGCTTATCTCCTCGGGGGGAAACCAGTACAACCCCCGCACCGGATCCGTTCAACATCTTGGAGCCATCGAAAAACATAGTCCAGTGCTCCGAGTGAACTTGAGTCGGAAGCTCCTGCTCGGTCCACTCGGCGAGGAAATCAGCTATTGCCTGGGACTTAATAGCTTTCTTTGCCTCGAACTTGATATCAAGAGGAAGAAGTTCAATTGCCCATTTCGCCACTCGACCAGTTGCATCTCTGTTATGAAGAATCTCTGATAATGGAGCGTCGCTGACGACTGTGATAGAGTGATCAGAGAAATAATGAGCAACCTTCTTCGTGGTCATGTAAATCCCGTAAACAAGCTTCTGATAGTGGGGATATCTTTGCTTCGACGGGGTCAGAACTTCAGAGAGATAATAAACTGGGCGTTGAACTTTGAAGGTCTTTCCTTCTTCTTCCCGCTCGACCGTAAGAACGGTCCTAACGACTTGTCCCGTGGCTGCTATGTAAAGCAACAATGGCTCTTTGCTGACAGGAGCGGCAAGCACCGGCTGGGTGGAGAGCAGAGCTTTTAGCTCTGCAAATGCCGCATCAGCTTCTGGAGTCCACTCGAACGTGTCTGACTTCTTCATCAGTCGGTAAAGAGGCAGCGCGTTTTCACCGAGCCTGGAGATGAATCGACTTAGGGCGGCCAAGCATCCAGTAAGTTTCTGGACATCGTGCACACGCACGGGGCGTTTCATCCGGAGTATGGTGCCAACTTTTTCGGGGTTAGCGTCGATTCCTCGTTCGGAAACAAGAAAACCGAGTAACTTTCCTCCAGGGACTCCGAATGTGCACTTCGACGGATTGAGCTTGATATCATAATTCCTGAGATTGGTAAAAGTTTTAGCTAGGTCAGTCAGCAGGTCGGAACCTTTTCGTGACTTGACCACTATGTCATCCATATATGCTTCTACATTCCGACTGATTTGAGTGATTAGGCACTTCTGAATCATTCTCATGAATGTAGCTCCGGCGTTCTTGAGACCGAAAGGCATGGTAACATAGCAGAAACACCCAAATGGGGTGATGAAGGATGTTTTTATTTCATCGGGTCCATACAGACGGATCTGATGGTATCCAGAGTAAGCATCTAAAAAAGATAACCTCTCGCATCCTGCAGTCGAGTCGACTATTTGGTCGATGCGAGGAAGAGGAAAATGATCTTTCGGGCAGGCCCGATTGATATGCTTAAAATCGATGCACATGCGCAACGATTTGTCCTTCTTAGGGACCATCACAACATTGGCGAGCCACTCGGAGTGGTAGATCTCGCGAATGAATTCTGCTGCTAGGAGTCGGGCCACTTCTTCGCCAATGGCCTTTCTCTTCTGAACGGCGGACCGTCGAAGATGCTCCTTGACTGGTTTGACCTTTGGGTCGACTCGAAGGCGGTGCTCGGCCAGTCCCCTGGGCACACCTGGCATGTCAGCAGGCTTCCATGCAAAGATGTCCCAGTTCTCACGGAGGAACTGGACGAGCGCTTCTTCCTATTTGGAGTCGAGTGTAGTGGAGATGTTGGTTGGAGCCGCATTTGGATCGGTCGGGTGGATGTGGACTTGCTTGGTCTCACCAGTCGACTGAAATGCTGACTCCGTGGCGGGCTTCTTGGCTCGTAACAACTCACTCGGATCCGCAGTCTTCTGGTACTCTTGTATCTCTATCTTGGCCATCTGAGCATCAGCAATTTTGGCGCCTTTCTGGAAGCACTCCTCTGCCTTCTTCCGATTGCCAACGATGGTGATTACACCTTTGGGGCCAGGCATCTTCAGCTTGAGGTATACGTAGCATGGTCGAGCCATGAAACGAGCATAGGCTGGCCTCCCAAGAATGGCGTGGTACGCACTCTGAAAATCCACGACCTCAAAGGTTAACTTTTCTTTCCGGAAATTCTTCGAGTCACCAAAGACGACGTCGAGAGTGATTTGACCGAGTGACTCAGCTTTCTTCCCCGGAATGACTCCGTGGAAGCTCATGTTGCTGGGGCTGAGTCGGGACATCGGAATGCCCATCCCCTTCAACGTCTCTGCATACAACAAGTTTAGCCCACTGCCGCCGTCCATCAGAACCTTGGTCAGTCGAGTGCCTTCAATAACTGGGTCGACCACCAACGCTTGCCTCCCTGGGGTGACAATATGAGTCGGATGATCGGACTGGTCGAAGGTGATGGCGGTCTGGGACCACTTCAGGTAATGGGGTGTCACCGGAGCGACCATGTTTACTTCGCGATTGATGACCTTCAGTCGACTCTTACTTTCGACATCAGCGAAAATCATCAGAGTGGAATTGACTTGGGGGTATTCTTCACCGCTGTCTTCCCTGTCTTCAACTTTGTCTGACTCTTTCTCTTTGCCCTTGGCCTGCTTCCCTTGGAACTGTTGCATCAGGAGTCGAAATTGTCGAGTGGTATGCTTAGGGTAAATGAGATTTCCCTCTTCATCTTTCTTCGTGTGAATGTGGCATGGTAAGTCCATCACATCGTTCCCGTCCTGGTCTTTCACTTTCTTGGGGTTCCAAGGACCCTTGGGTTTCCCCTTAAACTTCCCTGGCGTCACAGCTAAGGCTTCCCCGGGGGCGACTGGCTCGGCCTTGCGCTTCTGCTTCCGACTGGAGTGTCCTCCGCCGGCCTCATTAGCGGCTGCCTTATACTTGCCACTCCGGAGTCTATCTTCCTCTTCTCCGTTCGCGTACTTGGTGGCGATTTCCATCATTCGACTCAGGGTCATATCCCCGGTTCAACCGAACTTCAAAGTTAACTCTCTGTTTCTGACGCCTTCCTTGAAGGCGCAAACTGCGTGATGATCCGACACATTCTCGACCGTGTGATTCAGAGTGATCCACCTTTGGATATAATCCCTCAGGGTTTCACTCGACTTCTGAACACATGACTGCAATTCTGTCAACCCTGCCGGTCGCTTGCAAGTCCCTTCGAACGTCCTGACAAACACCTGGGCTAGATCTTCCCAAGTATAAATGCTGCTGGGAGCCAACTGATTCAACCACGCTCTGGCTGATCCTTCCAACATGAGGGGCAAATGCTTCATGGCCACCTCGTCATTGCCGCCTCCGATCTGAACAGCCACTCGGTAATCCTCGAGCCATGTGTCCGGCTTGGACTCTCCGGTGAACTTGCTGACTCCAGTCGCCAACCTGAAGTTGGGAGGAATCACTGCAGCTCTGATTGCTCTGCTGAAACACTCGGGACCTGAGACGCGAACTCTGCTGCTGGACGGCGCGCCTCTGTCACGGTCTTCTCGGAGAGCTCTATTTCGGTCGACCAGACCTTGAACGATGACGGATCTCGCATCAAAGCCTGGTTCCCTGGGGTCGACTGGGACCCTTCGCCCAATACTGAACTGACGTCTGTCCTCTTGCCGTCGAGGAACGTACGACCCCGCTCTTGGGGCAGGAGAAGGCACTCGACGCTGATCGTTGCGATCGAATCGGTGCTCATACCGCTCGTGCCCTTGGTATTGATCCTTGTGCCGGCCTCTGTGTCCTTCATGCCTCGGGGGCGACCTTGGACTATGAGCCGACTGAACAGAATTCGCAGTGACGGATCGACTGTGAATCCTGTTGCGCGACTGGGAGACGGCTGAATTCTGGTCACCCGCTGCACGGAGCAAATCTCTGATCTGCAACAGACCTCTCCCTGCCTCTGACTGTGAAGGCTGGATCGACTCCGCTATGCGAGCCGCAGCTGCCAAATTCTGAATCGGGGTACGGTATACCTGGGTCGGCGGCTGGAAGACGCGACGACGACTGGACTCGGGAGCGGGCGGTCGTGCGCGCTCGTCGAGTGCTCTCTGAAGATTCTCCAGTCGAGTACGTTCAGCCAAGTTGGCCAAGCGCACCTCCTCCAGGGCTCGTGCCTCAGGGGTTTCTCCAACGATAGGAGTGTGAAGGGCGTCCAGGTTCCGGCGACGGAGTTCCTCCCTCTGCACTGAGGTAAGGGGCTCGGGCCTGTACTCTTCGTGGCCCCGCGCCGGAATCCCCCCTGCGGCAACCTCTTCGGTGTGGGAGAATCCGGGGGGACTACGTGGTCCGTCGACCATTAGTACTTCCGCCGCTGGGTCACTGCTGTCGCACTCGGACGCAGTCTCTACGGAGCCAGTCGAACAGGCCGTAGAGCGACTCGTCGGGCTCGATTGCCGCGACTTGGGGGATGGCCGACTGGCGGGCCAGTGCGTGCTTCACCCACCGCTGGAGTCTCGACCGACCGGTGCGCTTGCGCTGGTGGGAAACTGATGACGATGATGACGATGATGGCGCAACGAATGCCGACCCGTACTGGGTCGACGGTTGCCGCAGGAGGACGCATGCGCGAAAATGCGTGGCTCCGCGGGCGGGAAGCGCGTCCACGTCGAGTGGAGCCTCCTGCAGCCAAGCAGAGTTGTCAACAATGAAGGAGAGAGCGCCGAGACGGATCTCGCGGCTCTCGACCATGACTCCGCTCGAAAACATGATGTGGGGTGAAAGAATCCCAACTCCTCCAACAAATCGCTAGAACACCGGCCCCACGGTGGGCGCCAACTGTCGTGGTTCTAAGTCTGACAGTAAGAATGGGGGGTAAGTATGGAGAGGCAAGATCCTAGCTATAGAGTAGTTGTATGCGTAAGGAGTTTTACGAGTTCGGGCCCTTCTCTGAGGAAGTAACAGCCCTACGTCTCGGAGCCCGGAGGCGGTCGACTGGATTATGTGTGTGTGTCTTACAAAGTTCCGAACCCTTGTCCTAGTGGAGGGGGGTGGCTTATATAGAGTTCGCCAGGACCCCAGCCAGCCCACGTTACAAGGAGTTTAATGTACATAAAGAGAGGGGGTTACTGGTAACGCCCGCAATAAAGGACCATGAAGGCCATAAAAGCTACTTATGAGGTGACCGTTTGTAGGCAGTGCCTTTAGGTCTTCTTATAGTCGAGTGGCTGTCTTCATGGTCGACTGCTTGTGCTTCTGGTCGAGTGCGCTCGAGTCCGTCGACTGGGCTGACCAGGTCGACTGAAATGTTGATACTTCTTAGAATGTCTTTCATTGTAGGAGTCATGTCCTTGATTGGGTACCTCAGGTATGATAAGTTACCCTACCCTAGGTACGTATCCTCATCAGTCGACCCACTGGACAACTGGACCACGCAGAGGAGGTAGTGAAGGGGCTTGAGGAGGGCAACGATCCTTCATGGCGGGAAGTCACAGCTGGACGAAGGAGCCACCGCCAACTAGAACACCAAAGGCTTGCTGCATACCACCCTCCTTCCCACAAACTCAAAACGATGCCTTCAAGAAAGAGGTGTAGAAGCATCGTCGCCGCCCAACCAAAAGGTTGTGGATTTTCTCCCAGGAGCAGGGGAGGGAGATGGACCTCAAAGTCGCCTTCGGGAAGGGGAGCAGCACCCGGAGCACTGTCGATGATGTGGTCGCGGCCGTCGGCCAAAAGGTTATCCCAATCCAGGGCCCCCCGTGTTGGGGAACGCAGTATTTCAAAATTTTACCTACGATCACGCAAGATCTATCTAGGAGATTCATAGCAATGAGAGGGAAGAGTGTGTCCACATACCCTCGTAGACTGAAAGCGGAAGCGTTTAGTAACGCGGTTGATGTAGTTGAACGTCTTCGCGATCAGACCGATCCAAACACCAAATGTACGACACCTCCGCGTTCAGCACATGTTTAGCTCGATGACGTCCCTCGATCTGTTGATCCAGTTGAGGACGAGGGAGAGTTCCGTCAGCACAACGGCATGGCGACGGTGATGACGAAGTTATCGGCGTAGGGCTTCGCCTAAGCACTACGACGATATGACCGAGGTGTGTAACTGTGGAGGGGGCACCGCACACGGCTAATAGAAGACTTGGTGTGCCTTTGGGGTGCCCCCTCCCACGTATATAAAGGGGGGAGGAAAGGTGGCCGGCCCAAGGGGGGCGCGCCATGGGGGGAGTCCTACTTGGACTCCCGGTCCAAGTAGGATTCGCCCCCTCCCCTTTCCTCTTCCCACTAGGAGAAGGAGGGAAGGAGGAGGAGGAGAGAAGGAAGGGGGGCTCCCCCCCAACCCTAGTCCAATTCGGTTTGGGCTTGGGGGGAGCCTCCACCTGGCCGCCGCCTCCTCTCTCTACTAGGGCCCAAGAAGGCCCATTAACTCCCCGGGGGGTTCCGGTAACCCCCGGTACTCCGGAAAATGTCCGAACTTTCTGAAACCATTCCGGTGTCCAAACACAACCTTCCAATATATCAATCTTTATGTCTCGACCATCCTGAGACTCCTCGTCATGTCTGTGATATCATCCGGGACTCTGAACAAACTTCGGTACATCAAATCACATAACGCATAATACAAATCGTCATCGAACGTTAAGCGTGCCGACCCTACGGGTTCGAGAACTATGTAGACATGACCGAGACACATCTCCGGTCAATAACCAATAGCGGAACCTGGATGCTCATATTGGCTCCTACATATTCTACAAAGATCTTTATCGGTCAAACCGCATAACAACATACGTTGTTCCCTTTTTCACCGGTATGTTACTTGCCCGAGATTCGATCGTCGGTATCATCATACCTAGTTCAATCTCGTTATCGGCTAGTCTCTTTACTCGTTTCATAATTCATCATCCCGTAACTAACTCATTAGTCACATTGCTTGCAAGGCTAATAGTGATGTGCATTACCGAGAGGGCCCAGAGATACCTCTCTGATACACGGAGTGACAAATCCTATTCTTGATCTATGCCAACCCAACAAACACCTTCGGAGACACCTGTAGAACATCTTTATAATCACCGAGTTACGTTGTGACGTTTGGTAGCACACAAGGTGTTCCTCCGGTATTCGGGATTTGCATAATCTCATAGTCAGAGGAACATGTATAAGTCAAGAAGAAAGCAATAGCAATAAAACAAAACAATCATTATGCTAAGCTAACGGATGGGTCTTGTCCATCACAACATTCTCTAATGATGTGATCCCGTTCATCAAATGACAACACTTGTCCATGGCTAGGAAACTTAACCATCTTTGATTAACGAGCTAGTCAAGTAGAGGCATACTAGGGACACTCTGTTTGTCTATGTATTCACACATGTACTAAGTTTTCGGTTAATACAATTCTAGCATGAATAATAAACATTTATCATGATATAAGGAAATATAAATAACAACTTTATTATTGCCTCTAGGGCATATTTCCTTCACCCCACCCCACCACCATGACACCGTCCATCGGATCCGGCTAGATAGGGCGTAGGAGAGGCCGCAACACATGCCAAAGGGAGGCGTCTTCAGATCTGGAGAGGACAACCACGGGCAGTCGACCACCAGCCACTCGGATCCACCGCCAACCCGCCGCCCACACGGCCAGGCAGAGGCGCCCCACCGCGCCGAGGGACGACGCCCGCACCACCTGGGGTCGCCGCCCCAAACCCAAGCCCCCTTCCTAGCGGCAGAGTGACAGAGAACCCCACCACCGCCCTCATCAACCGCCGTGCGGGGGACCCAGCGACTGCCTCCGGCAACAACGAGGAGGGAAGATCCGAGGAGGCGGGGGGTGGCGGCAAATGGAGGAAGGGATCCCTCGAGTCGCCCTTGGGAGGGCAATGTGAGGGGAGGAGGGTTGTTTTGTTCGTATCGAGCCATATGTAAATTGGTACATCACCTTCTTTGTGTGGGAGGATGTTAAAATGACTGGTTCTGTTGCTTGAACTTGTGAATGGATCAGAGCAACTCTAACGCGCCGACCCAAACGGACGCCCGCTTTGTCCGCTTCTCGTCCGTTTGGGTCGGCCAGGCGGACGTGCTCGTCCTTTTTTCAATTGGGTCGGCAGGTGCTCCCAATGGGAGGCATACTCATTTTTTCCGATGTGGACAAAACTGACAATTAAGCACAATTATACATAAAATGGCCAATTGCTACGTCTCGAGCTAGCGTTGGTTTTCCTTGAAGAGGAGGGGATTGGGAAAGAGAGGGCGAATAAAACGGCAAGGGTGAAGTGGGGGAGAGGAAAACGAGAGGCAAATGGCAAATAATGTAATGCGAGAGATAGAGATTGTGATGGGTACTTGGTATGTTGACTTTTGCGTAGGCCTCCCCGGCAACGGCGCCAGAAATCCTTCTTGCTACGTCTCGAGCTAGCGTTGGTTTTCCCCGAAGAGGAGGGGGTGATGCAGCACAGTAGCGTAAGTATTTCCCTCAGTTTTTGAGAACCAAGGTAGCAATCCAGTAGGAGGTCACACGCAAGTCCCTCGTACCTGCACAAAACGGTAGCAACTCGCAACCAACGCTTAGGGGTAATCCCTTCACGGTCACTTACGAGAGTGAGATCTGATAGAGATAATATTTTTGGTATTTTTGGTATAAAGATGCAAAGTGAAAAGTAAAAGCAAAACAAGTAAAATAAAGTAATGGAGATTGATATGATGAGAATAGACCCGGGGGCCATAGGTTTCACTAGTGACTTCTCTCAAGAGCATAGATATTCTACGGTGGGTGAACAAATTACTGTTGAGCAATTGATAGAATTGAGCATAGTTATGAGGTTATCTAGGTATGATCCTTTATATAGGCATCACGTCCGTGACAAGTAGACCGACTCCTGCCTGCATCTACTACTATTACTCCACTCATCGACCGCTTTCCAGCATGCATCTAGAGTATTAAGTTAAAAACAGAGTAACGCCTTAAGCAAGATGACATGATGTAGAGGAATAAATTCATGCAATATGATAAATACGCCATCTTGTTATCCTCGATGGCAACAATACAATACGTGCCTTGCAACTCTTTCTGTCACTTAGTAAGGACACCGCAAGATTGAACCCAAAGCTAAGCACTTCTCCCATTGCAAGAACTACCAATCTAGTTGGCCAAACCAAACGGATAATTCGAAGAGACTTGCAAAGATAACTCAATCATACATAAAAGAATTCAGAGAAGATTCAAATATTATTCATAGATAAGTTGGATCATAAACCCACAATTCATCGGTCTCAACAAACACACCACAAAAAGAAGATTACATCGAATAGATCTCCACGAGAGAGGGGGAGAACATTGTATTGAGATCCAAAAAGAGAGAAGAAGCCATCTAGCTACTAGCTATGGACCGGAAGGTCTGAAGTAAACTACTCACACTTCATCGGAAGGGCTATGGTGTTGATGTAGAAGCCCTCCATGATGGATGCCCTCTCCGGCGGAGCTCCGGAACAAGCCCCAAGATGGGATCTCGTGGATACAGGAAGTTGCGGCGATGGAATTAGGTTTTTGGCTCCGTCTCTGGTCTAATGGGGTACGTAGGTATATATAGGAGGAAGGAGCACGTCGGTGGAGCTCCGAGGGGCCCACGAGGCAGGGGGCACGCCCTCCACCCTCGTGACCTCCCCGGAAACTTCTTGGAGTAGGGTTCAAGTCTCCTGGATCACGTTCGGTGAGAAGATCAGTACCCGAAGGTTTTATTCCGTTTGGACTCCGTTTGATATTCTGTTTCCTCGAAATACTGAAATAGGCAAAAAACAGCAATTCTGGGCTGGGCCTCCGGTTAATAGGTTAGTCCCAAAAATAATATAAAAGTGGAAAATAAAGCCCAATATAGTCCAAAACAGTAGATAAAGTAGCATGGAGCAATCAAAAATTATAGACACGTTGGAAACGTATCACCAATCAAACACCGGCTAAAGTCCACTTAAACATAACTAAACATTAAAAAACTCGGATAAACGCCCACACACTGCCCTAGTAGACTGCCTTGCCCTTGCCATCACCGTCGTCGCCGCCCGTGAGGTCGACGAAGACAAGAGGCGGCCCATCCCAACCGAACGCGGCTTGATAGGTCGTCGGGCAGCCTCCTCCGGCGTTTGCTGAGGCGGTGGCATTGCAGCGACGCGGGCGCTCCTCCTTCTTCTCCTCGCGCCGCAACGCCTCCTCCTCGCAGCGCAGCTCTGTTCCCGGCGCATCTGCTGCTCGGCGTTGGCCCCCTCCTTCTTGATCCAATGCGCCTTCTGAAGGAAATATGCCCTAGAGGCAATAATAAAGTTATTATTTATTTCCTTATATCATGATAAATGTTTATTATTCATGCTAGAATTTTATTAACCGGAAACATAATACATGTGTGGATACATAGACAAGGAGAATGTCACTAGTATGCCTCTACTTGACTAGGTCGTTAATCGAAGATGGTTATGTTTCCTAACCATGAACAAAAGAGTTGTTATTTGATTAACGGGATCACATCATTAGATGAATGATCTGATTGACATGACCCATTCCATTAGCTTAGCACCCGATCGTTTAGTATGTTGCTATTGCTTTCTTCATGACTTATACATGTTCCTATGACTATGAGATTATGCAACTCCCGTCTGCCGGAGGAACACTTTGTGTGCTACCAAACGTCTCAACGTAACTGGGTGATTATAAAGGAGCTCTACAGGTGTCTCCAAAGGTACATGTTGGGTTGGCGTATTTCGAGATTAGGATTTGTCACATCGATAGTTGGAGAGGTATCTCTGGGCCCTCTCGGTAATGCACATCACATAAGCCTTGCAAGCATTGCAACTAAAGAGTTAGTTGTGAGATGATGTATTACGAAACGAGTAAAGAGACTTGCCGGTAACGAGATTGAACTAGGTATTGAGATACCGACGATCGAATCTCGAGCAAGTAACATACCGATGACAAAGGGAACACCGTATGTTGTTATGCGGTCTAACCAATAAAGATCTTTGTAGAATATGTAGGAGCCAATATGAGCATCCAGGTTCCGCTATTGGTTATTGACCGGAGATGTGTCTCGGTCATGTCTACATTGTTCTCGAACCCGTAGGGTCCGCACGCTTAACGTTACGATGACAGTTTCATTATGAGTCTATATGTTTTGATGTACCGAAGGTTGTTCGGAGTCCCAGATGTGATCACGGACATGACGAGGAGTCTCGAAATGGTCGAGACATAAAGATTGATATATTGGACGACTATATTCCGACAGAGGAATAGTTCCGGGCATTATCGAATATAGAATGGAGTACCGGGGGGTTACCGGAACCCCCCGGGGGCTTAATGGGCCTCATGGGCCCAAAGTGGAGCAGAGGAGGGGCGGCCAGGGCAGGCCGCGCGCCCCTCCCCCTCTCGTCCGAATTGGACAAGGAGCGGGGGCGCCGCCCCCCCTTTCCATCCTCTCCTCTCTCCCTTCCTTCCCCCTCTCCTAGTTGGACAAGGAAAGAAGGGAGTCCTACTCCCGGTAGGAGTAGGACTCCTCCCTGGCTTGCCTCCTCCTGGTCGGCCGCCCCCTCCCCCTTGCTCCTTTATATACGGGGGCAGGGGGGCACCTCTAGACACAACAATTTATCATTGATCTCTTAGCCGTGTGCGGTGCCCCTCCACCATAATCCTCGATAATATTGTAGCGGTGCTTAGGCGAAGCCCTGCGACGGTAGAACATCAAGATCATCACCACGCCGTCGTGCTGACGGAACTCATCCCCGACACTTTGCTGGATCGGAGTCCGGGGATCGTCATCGAACTGAACGTGTGCTAAAACTCAGAGGTGTCGTAGTTTCGGTGCTTGATCGGTCGGGCTGTGAAGACGTACGACTACATCAACTGCGTTGTTATAACGCTTCCACTTTCGGTCTACGAGGGTACGTGGACAACACTCTCCCCTCTCGTTGCTATGCATCACCATGATCTTGCGTGTGCGTAGGAATTTTTTTGAAATTACTACGTTCCCCATCAGTGGCATCGGAGCCAGGTTTTATGCGTAGATGTTATATACACGAGTAGAACACAAATGAGTTGTGGGCGATATAAGTCATACTGCTTACCAGCATGTCATACTTTGGTTCGGCGGTATTGTTGGATGAAGCGGCCCGGACCGACATTACGCGTACGCTTACGCGAGACTGGTTCTACCGACGTGCTTTGTCCACAGGTGGCTGGCGGGTGTCAGTTTCTCCCACTTTAGTTGAACCGAGTGTGGCTACGCCCTGTCCTTGTGAAGGTTAAAACAGCACCAACTTGACAAACTATCGTTGTGGTTTTGATGCGCAAGTAAGAACGGTTCTTGCTAAGCCCATAGCCGCCACGTAAAAACTTGCAACAACAAAGTAGAGGACGTCTAACTTGTTTTTGCAGGGCATGTTGTGATGTGATATGGTCAAGACATGATGCTAAATTTTATTGTATGAGATGATCATGTTTTGTAACCGAGTTATTGGCAACTGGAAGGAGCCATATGGTTGTCGCTTTATTGTATGCAATGCAATCGCCCTGTAATGCTTTACTTTATCACTAAGTGGTAGCGATAGTCGTAGAAGCATAAGATTGGCGAGACGACAACGATGCTACGATAGAGATCAAGGTGTCGCGTCGGTGAAGATGGTGATCATGACGTTGCTTCGAAGATGGAGATCACAAGCACAAGATGATGATGGCCATATCATATCACTTATATTGATTGCATGTGATGTTTATCTTTTGTGCATCTTATCTTGCTTTGATTGACGGTAGCATTATAAGATGATCCCTCACTAAATTATCAAAGTATAAGTGTTCTCCCTGAGTATGCACCGTTGCGGAAGTTATTCGTGCTGAGACACCACGTGATGATCGGGTGTGATAGGCTCTACGTTCAAATATAAGGGGTGCAAAACAGTTGCACACGCGGAATACTTAGGTTAAACTTGATGAGCCTAGCATATAACAGATATGGCCTCGGAACACGGAGACCGAAAGGTCGAGCGTGAATCATATAGTAGATATGATCAACATATTGATGTTCACCATTGAAACTACTCCATCTCACGTGATGATCGGACACGGTGTAGTTGATATGGATCACGTGATCACTTAGAAGGATTAGAGGGATGTCTATCTAAGTGGGAGTTCTTAAGTAATATGATTAATCGAACTTAAATTTATCATGAACTTAGTACGTGATAGTATCTTGCTTGTTTTATGTCTGATTGTAGATAGATGTCCCGAGCTGTTGTTCCGTTGAATTTTAATGCGTTCCTTGAGAAAGCAAAGTTGAAAGATGATGGTAGCAATTACACGGACTGGGTCCGTAACTTGAGGATTATCCTCATTGCTGCATAGAAGAATTACGTCCTAGAAGCACCGCTGGGTGCCAGGCCTGCTGCTGATGCAACTGACGATGTTAAGAACGTCTGGCAGAGCAAAGCTGATGACTACTCGATAATTCAATGTGCCATGCTTTACGGCTTAGAATCGGGACTTCAACGACGTTTTGAACGTCTTGGAGCATATGAGATGTTCCAGGAGTTGAAGTTAATATTTCAAGCAAATGCCTGGATTGAGAGATATGAAGTCTCCAATAAGTTCTATAGCTGCAAGATGGAGGAGAACAGTTCTGTCAGTGAGCATATACTCAAAATGTCTGGGTATAATAATCACTTGATTCAACTGGGAGTTAATCTTCCGGATGATTGCGTCATTGACAGAATTCTCCAATCACTGCCACCAAGCTACAAGAGCTTCGTGATGAACTATAACATGCAAGGGATGGATAAGACGATTCCCGAGCTCTTCGCGATGCTAAAAGCTGCGGAGGTAGAAATCAAGAAGGAGCATCAAGTGTTGATGGTCAACAAGACCACTAGTTTCAAGAAAAAGGGAAAAGGGAAGAAGAAGGGAAACTTCAAAAAGAACAGCAAGCAAGTTGCTGCTTAGGAGAAGAAACCCAAGTCTGGACCTAAGCCTGAAACTGAGTGCTTCTACTGCAAGCAGACTGGTCACTAGAAGCGGAACTGCCCCAAGTATTTGGCGGATAAGAAGGATGGCAAGGTGAACAAAGGTATATATGATATACATGTTATTGATGTGTACCTTACTAATGCTCGCAGTAGCACCTGGGTATTTGATACTGGTTCTGTTGCTAATATTTGCAACTCAAAACAGGGGCTACGGATTAAGCGAAGATTGGCAAAGGACGAGGTGACGATGCGCGTGGGAAATGGTTCCAAAGTCGATGTCATCGCGGTCGGCACGCTACCTCTACATCTACCTTCGGGATTAGTATTAGACCTAAATAATTGTTATTTGGTGTCAGCGTTGAGCATGAACATTATATCTGGATCTTGTTTGATGCGAGACGGTTATTCATTTAAATCAGAGAATAATGGTTGTTCTATTTATATGAGTAATATCTTTTATGGTCATGCACCCTTGAAGAGTGGTCTATTCTTGTTGAATCTCGATAGTAGTGATACACATATTCATAATGTTGAAGCCAAAAGATGCAGAGTTGATAATGATAGTGCAACTTATTTGTGGCACTGCCGTTTAGGTCATATCAGTGTAAAGCGCATGAAGAAACTCCATACTGATGGACTTTTGGAACCACTTGATTATGAATCACTTGGTACTTGCGAACCATGCCTCATGGGCAAGATGACTTAAACACCGTTCTCCGGTACTATGGAGAGAGCAACAGATTTGTTGGAAACCATACATACAGATGTATGTGGTCCGATGAATGTTGAGGTTCGTGGCGGATATCGTTATTTTCTTACCTTCACAGATGACTTAAGCAGATATGGGTATATCTACTTAATGAAACATAAGTCTGAAACATTTGAAAAGTTCAAAGAATTTCAGAGTGAAGTTGAAAATCATCGTAACAAGAAAATAAAGTTTCTGCAATCTGATCGTGGAGGAGAATATTTGAGTTACGAGTTTGGTGTACATTTGAAACAATGCGGAATAGTTTCGCAACTCACGCCACCCGGAACACCACAACGTAATGGTGTGTCCGAACGTCGTAATCGCACTTTACTAGATATGGTGCGATCTATGATGTCTCTTACTGATTTACCGCTATCGTTTTGGGGTTATGCTTTAGAGACGGCCGCATTCACGTTAAATAGGGCACCATCAAAATCCGTTGAGACGACACCTTATGAACTGTGGTTTGGCAAGAAACCAAAGTTGTTGTTTTTGAAAGTTTGGGGGTGCGATGCTTATGTGAAAAAAGCTTCAACCTGATAAGCTCGAACCCAAATCGGAGAAATGTGTCTTCATAGGATATCCAAAGGAGACTATTGGATACACCTTCTATCACAGATCCGAAGGCAAGACTTTTGTTGCTAAATTCGGAAACTTTCTAGAGAAGGAGTTTCTCATGAAAGAAGTGAGTGGGAGGAAGGTAGAACTTGATGAGGTAATTGTACCTGCTCCCTTGTTGGAAAGTAGTTCATCACAGAAACTGGTTTCTGTGACACCTGCACCAATTAGTGAAGAAGTTAATGATGATGATCATGAAACTTCAGATCAAGTTGTTACTGAACCTCCTAGATCAACCAGAGTAAGATCCGCACCAGAGTGGTACGGTAATCCTATTCTGGAAGTTATGCTATTAGATCATGGTGAACCTACGAACTATGAAGAAACGATGGTGAGCCCAGATTCCACAAAATGGCTTGAAGCCATGAAATCTGAGATGGGATCCATGTATGAGAACAAAGTGTGGACTTTGGTTGACTTGCCTGATGATCGGCAAGCAATTGAGAACAAATGGATCTTTAAGAAGAAGACTGACGCTGACGGTAATGTTACTGTCTACAAAGCTTGACTTGTCGCAAAAGGTTTTTGACAAGTTCAAGGGATTGACTACGATGAGACCTTCTCACCCGCAGCGATGCTTAAGTCTGTCCGAATCATATTAGCAATTGCCGCATTTTATGATTATGAAATTTGGCAGATGGCTGTCAAAACTGCATTCCTGAATGGACTTCTGGAAGAAGAGTTGTATATGATGCAACCGGAAGGTTTTGTCGATCCAAAGGGAGCTAACAAAGTGTGCAAGCTCCAGCGATCCATTTATGGACTGGTGCAAGCCTCTCGGAGTTGGAATAAACGCTTTGATAATGTGATCAAAGCATTTGGTTTTATACAGACTTTTGAAGAAGCCTGTATTTACAAGAAAGTGAGTGGGAGGTCTGTAGCATTTCTGATATTATATGTGGATGACATATTACTAATTGGAAATGATATAGAATTTATAGATAGCATCAAGGGATACTTGAATAAGAGTTTTTCAATGAAAGACCTCGGTGAAACTGCTTACATATTAGGCATTAAGATATATAGAGATAGATCAAGACGCTTAATTGGACTTTCACAAAGCACATACCTTGACGAAGTTTTGAAGAAGTTCAAAATGGATCAGGCGAAGAAAGGATTCTTACCTATGTTACAAGGTGTGAAGTTGAGTAAGACTCAATGCCCGACCACTGCAGAAGATAGAGAGAAAATGAAAGATGTTCCCTATGCTTCAGCCATAGGCTCTATCATGTATGCAATGCTGTGTACCAGACCTGATGTGTGTCTTGCTATAAGTCTAGCAGGGAGGTACTGTCGGTGTCAAAACCGGCGGATCTCGGGTAGGGGGTCCCGAACTATGCGTCAAGGTTGGATGGTAACAGGAGACAAGGGACACTTTATTTTATCCAGGTTTGGGCCCTCTCGATGGAGGTAAAACCCTACTCCTGCTAGATTAATATTGATGATATGGGTAGTACAAGAGTAGATCTACCACGAGATCAAGGAGGCTAAACCCTAGAAGCTAGCCTATGGTATGATTGTGTATGATGATGGTTGTCCTACGGAGTACAACCCTCTGGTTTATATAGACACCGGATAGGGTTAGGGTTACACAGAGTCGGTTACAATGGTAGGAGATCTTGAATATCCGCACGCCTAGCTTGCCTTCCACGCCAAGGAAAGATCCTTCCGGACACGGGACGAAGTCTTCAATCTTGTATCTTCATAGTCCTGGAGTCCGGCTGAAGGTATAGTCCGGCTATCCGAACACCCCCTAATCCAGGACTCCCTTAGTAGCCCCTGAACCAGGCTTCAATGACGACGAGTCCGGCGCGCAGATTGTCTTCGGCATTCCAAGGCGGGTTCCTCCTCCAAGTTTCTTCAAGAAGATTGTAAACACCAAAAATAGTGTCTGGCTCTGCAAAATAAGTTTCCACATATTGCCATATAGAGAATAATATCAACACAAATCAAATCTGCTGACGTATTCCGCAGTGTGTCATAACACTGCGGCCAAGCTCTTTATATAAATTGTTTTCATTGTTCCACTCAGCGTGTTTAGCGAGGCGGTTTCCGTGGCACGTCTTGTCAAAGTAGAGATCGTGTGCCCCTTTTAACGGGATTCTCATCAATACGGACGTGGGTAACCCAGTCGTGCCCGTTAGCACGTTTTGCCTTAATTAAAGGCTAGTCCAAGACGGTTATGGGGAGGGCTCTTGGTATTCTGCCTCTTATAAAGAGACCAAGACCCTGTTCCCCTCTTCTGTTCTCAAAACGAGCTCGCCCGTCGCCTCGAGTTCCAACACCCTAGGCTTCCAGATTCCAGGCGCACCGGACCTTCGACAATGTCTGGTTCCGACCTCCAAGGCCGATGGATGCCCTCCTCCGTCACGGAGGAGGACGTATTAAGGTTGAGGGAAGCTAAATTCTTGACCGGCAAGATTTCGCACAGGTTGCCTGTTCAAGGACAGGTGATCCCTAGCCCTTAGCCCGGCGAGAGTGTGGTATTCATATCCCACTTCCTTCGGGGATTAGGCTTCCCAATGGATCCCTTTGTAAAGGGGCTGATGTTTTATTATGGGCTGGAATTCCACGACTTAGCTCCGGAGTCCATCCTCCATATCTCCTCGTTCGTTGTTGTGTGCGAAGCGTTCCTCCGTGTTACCCCTCACTTCGGATTATGGCTCAAGACCTTCAAAGTAGAACCGAAGATGATCGAGGGGCGCCACGCAGAGTGCGGAGGCGCTGCTATAAAAAGAAATGCCGATGCTCCATGGCCCGAGGGCGCTTTTCAAGAGGAGCTTGGCTTGTGGCAACAGGAGTGGTTCTATATCACCGCCCCTCGGGGCACCGCATGGGTGGCGCCTCCTGCCTTTCGCTCGGGTCCCCCACCGCGGTTAGCGTCGTGGATCAACACAGGGTTATATCGGGGCTTGCCCAAAGACGTACTTCTGCTGCAGGGCCGCATTAAGGATCTCTTGGAAGGAGACCTCAACCTGGTCAAGGTGACACAAGTCATGCTGATTCGCCGGACACTGCCCGGCCAACGTCGCCCCCTTCGTCTGTGGGAGTTCAATCCAGAGGGACCGCGAGTTCTCCGGGATTTTATGGGCGCGACGCCCGCGGAGATGTATAAACTGTTCTTCGGATCACAAGAAGTGAGTCCGGATTTGACCGAGGATGTGGGTTTAAGCCGCAATCGCCCGGATACTCAAGTAAGTGACCTTGTGCCCGAACCTTCTATCCGCATAATTGACTTGCTCTTAACAGCGCTTCTCCTTTTAAGCAGGAGTGGATAGCGAAGGCGAAGCTGATCAGGTGTCCGGCTCCCCTTCCCGAAACCAGGTTGGATCCCGTGCTAGTCAGGATGCTGGAGGTAGTGCCTTTGGAGGGAAATAAGGGGCAGGACAAGGAAACCATGGCCTCCTTGAAAGAGGCCATTCCGAAGGGGGGAATCAACAATTCCTCTCCTGAGGGAAAGAAAAGGGCCACCTCTGACGACCCGGGGACCGTAGCCTCGAAGCGAGGGAAAGAATCCTTGTCAGAGGGCCCGACGCCGGGGAGCCCCTCGGCCAAACTAAACCCTCAAAGGGACCAGCTCTCCAGCGAGCCATAAGTAGAAGAATAGTTTTTCTTTTAAGAGAAATCCTTGATTTATATCTAAGAAGTTTTAACCGAAACCTTACTTTGTAGTTCGGACCTCAGCCCTTCTCAGCAGAGCTCGTCCTCGGGGGATCTTCTTCCGGAGATGATGGAGAGTGGAATGCCTCCTCCTTCTGTACCGCCTAGCAAGGCGGGCGACGCTGAAGTGTCGTCGCGGAGGATTTCTCCGGATCCGACAGGGGCGGAAGGTGGCCATGTGGCCCCCCGAGGTTCTCCGCGTTCGGCCTTTGAGGGAGGCCATGGGACGAGACCGGCACCATCTGGTGTTCGGCCGGAGGAGCTAAAGATTCTGCTGGGGCGAGCCTCTGTCTCAGAGGAGCATCGTGCGCTCATGAGCACGGTGATTGAAAAGATTTCATCCGCAGAAAGCGGATTGCACGAGGCCGTCAAAAGTTTACTGACGGGCCTTGAGGTGCGTTTTAAATAATGTACGCTTGTGTTAGTTGCGCATAAATAAAGTGTGCCCTATGTAGATAGTAGCCCCTAAGACTCTGTGCGTTGTTAAAATTGACGGCGCGCAGAGGATCTTAATCCCAGGTCCTTTAAGTGGCACCTTTATATGTAGGTGGCGGATTGTCCGGAGTCAAGCCTGACTGGTGAATTTGTCGAACTGAAGCGACAACTTGATGAGGCAGAAGCCGACATCGTGCTTGTTAACAAGCGGCTTGATGATGCTCAAGGTATTGAAATCATCGGGCGATGGTTAGTAAAAGGAGCTTTATGTCAATATCTTACCGTGTGTATGCTTGACGCAGATGGTGCGGCCGCCGTGGAGGGTCTTAGGGCCGAACTCGCCCGAGCGAAGGAACAAGCCAGGAAAAGCGATGCGGCTGCCGTGAAAGCCCTTGAAGAGCTGAAATCCGAACAGGCTGCCCATTGCCGAAGCAAGGAGGAGATGGCTGATATGGCCGTAAAGTTAAAGAGTGCTACTGACCGTTGCAAGCTTCTTGAAGAAGAGGGTCGGGCGAGGCAAACGAGCTTAGAGAAGGTTGTTGCTGACGCCAAGGATGCCCGCTCTATAATGAGAGCGACAAGGGAAGAGCTGCGTCAAGCCGGACAAATTGCGGATGGAAAGCCCTTCTCGCTGCGGAGAAAATTTTGTGATCCGAAGTTTGCCCCGTTAGACCGGATGTGGAGTGTAGAGGACACCTATCTGGATTTGGCGGCTAGTGCTACTGATGCGACCGAACACTTTCGAGATAAAAAGGATCATGAAGTGGAGAAGCTCTTATGGTCGCAATTCCTCAATCCAGAGCGTCCACTGGCAGTGGACGATCGCCTGGCCCAATGGGCCGAACTGAATAGGTTGTCCGGACTCGCCATGAAGTACGTCATGGATCATCTGTGTCCGGGGAGATCGAAGCCGAAGAGTTATTTCAGCTTGGTGCAGCAATTTCTAGACGTGGTGCTACGTGTCGATGCTATGAAGAGGTCAGCGTGCATAGAGGGCGCTCGGCTGGCTCTTGCCTGTGTCAAGACATACTGGGCAGATATGGAGCCCACCATTGTTGCATCCCGGGATTCGGATAAAAGCCGAATACCTTCCGAGCACTATTTTAAGGAAGTCCTCGAAGGCGCTCGCGTAATAGAGACGCAGTGCTCGAAGGATGCTATATTATGATAGCATATGTAATCATAAAACAGTATTTTGATAAATTGTAGTGGCATTTTTTAGACTTGTGCCTTCAAGTATTAAGAACACCTCCTGTGCGGCCGTTTTAATATATAAATTCTGAAAGATTGCAGTCGTTGGCTTCAGCCCCCACGCACATAGTGCGGGGGTGCACGCAGAAGACGCATTTTCACACTTAACCCAACATCTTGGTCCTACAAAGGAGGTGATAGCGCAGCGGGCTAGGCAACCGGACTATAATGCTTTAACACTTTCACTTAGCCATAGGAGCTTGACAGTGGGACTCTTTAGGTAGCCCCTTAGTGGCGACTGCGCTTGCCCGAATTCGGGGCGCATACGTGCCTGACCGGGTAACGGCCCTTTGTCAAAGCAGAGGAATCCGATAAATTCCTATAAGTCATCGAGTGGCGACCAGTCTCGCGCTACATCATGACAGTCAGTTTTCGGCTTTCTCTACTGAGGTGCTCGCCCGGCTGTCGTGGTTCTAAGTCTGACAGTAGAATGGGGGTAGGTATGGAGAGGCAAGATCCTAGCTTTGGAGTAGTTGTGTACGCAAGAGTTTTATGAGTTCAGGCCCTTCTCAGAAGAAGTAATAGCCCTACGTCTCGGAGCCCGGAGGCGGTCGACTGGATTATATGCGTGTGTGTTACAAAGATGCGAACCCTTCTTCCTGTGGAGAGGGGTGGCTTATATAGAGTTCGCCAGGACCCCTACCAGCCCACGCAATGAAGGATCTTAAGGTACATTAAGGCAGGGCGTTACTGGAAACGCCCTGTATAAAGTGCTATTAAGGCTATAAAGGCCTATTTAATTACAGACCGTTTGGATGCGGAGTGGCTCCTGTGCTTCCGATGGTCGAATGAGTCTTCATGGTCGAGTGTCTCTGCGCTCGTCGAGTGTTATTGTATTAGTCGAGTGGATGCTTATCAGGTCGACTGATAAGCAGCCTCTTTTAGTAAGTGACCTTGGGGAGGGTACCCTTGGGCAGGCCTATGACCCTACCCTAGGTACAAGACTTCATCATTAGCCCCCAACGACGAGAGAACTCAAGTGATCCAGATGTGCGGTGGACTCGGAGTCCAGACGAGGGGCAAGAGCGCCTTTCCGGCGATGACTCTGCCCGACTCGGTTAGAGGGTGGCAGTCGACCTGGTTCTACTGCCAAGACCAGTCGACGCCGGCGCAGTCGACTGGGCTCCCCCCTTTCTCCATGAGTCGAGTAGACAAGCCATCTTCTCTGAAGGTGGTACCAGAGGAGAAGGCCCAAGTGAAGTTGTTGATGGGGCGTGTAGTCCAGCTTATTCGCGACGGGGTGACTGGCATGGATCTCCTGGAAGTTTTCCTCCGACGGCGAATTCAGCCACTGCAATACCTAGGCCATCCGATGTGGATGTACTCTTGTACCGAAGACGCTACTCGGGTTCATCCAGAGGAGGTCGACGAAGCTACGTTAGAGAGGTGGATGACTGCCATCACTGGGAACAAGGACAACCCTCGAGGTGCCAGGAGAGTTCTCCCATTCGACCAGTCTCGGCAACCAGATAAGGTACGAACACCTTTCTCCGACTGATCTGCAATGTTCAATCTGCTTGTTTCCTCTTCCGAGACAGTCGATTGACCTTTACCTTGTTTGTTGTTCTCCAGGAAATTACTAAAATGTATTCGACGCCCAATGGAGCGCAGGAGCAGGCTGTGGAAGGAGAGGCGAGCGGAGGCGAGAGCGGAGACGAGCCAGAGGAGTGGGAGTCCGATGGCGAAGGGGAGGGAAGCGGCGACGCCGACTCCAGTGAGGAGGAGGAGGAGGAGGAAGAGGAAGCTGAACCTCCTCACACAGAAAGGTGGTCCAAGCTTACGCACGACCCTGCACGGGAGCGGGGCAAGGCGACTGCTCCTGTTGGGCCGTCGTCGAAGCGTCCCAGGACTTCTTCGCCCGCGCCGACTGAAAAAGCTCCCAAGCATCCGCGTGCGACGCCGTCCAAGCCCCCCAAGGCCTTGCCCAGGATGAAGATGACTATCCCCACCATTTCTGGGTAAAGAGTTGAACTTGTCTTCTCTTGCTGAATGTGACAGATTTTGGTCGATTCATTGAGCGAGTCGACTGACTCCCGAAATTTGCAGTGCTGCTACCTCGGAGATTTCCGCCAAGGGTGATGATCAGGAGATGGAAGACGCTGTTACCTCCAACCCGGGTATGATTACTGATGCTTTGTTTTGGATCGACTGCTGATTTCTTATCATTCCGGTCGGTTGAACTTTTCTTGCAGCTCCTCCTCATGTCATTGACCTCCCTGATGACGATGACGAAGAGCTGCTGAGGGCGGGGAGGAATAGGAAGGCTCTGGCCGGCAAGACTCCACAAGCTACCCCGGCGCCTGAGGTCGTGGCTCGGGATGGAGGTGATGCTACTCGGACTTCAGTGACTTTTGATGTACCGCTGACGAGTGTTCAACCCACTTCGTCGACTGTTGCTCCACCATCTCTTTTTGCTACCCACCACGTCCCGGAAGACCCAGTGAGCGCTGCTAAGGAAGCCATACGCCAAGCAGGGATTATGATGGAACAAGTGAAGGTGGTCCGAGAGGCCGGTCAGGCGGCTTATGATGCTAGTTCAGCTCTTCAGAATAATGTTCAGGTAAGTCGACTTGTCTGTTTCGTTATGAAATGCCACCTGAAAACTGCTTCTTTCTGAAGATTTTTGCTATTTGTACACCCACTGGGGTGTGTGCGTCGATTGAATTTCTGTGGGGGCACGCTGAGTGCACCCACTGGGTGTAGTCCCCGAGGCTATGGTGGACTGCTGGCAGTCGACTATAGCCTTTATACTTTCAAACTTCTTCACTCGGCCTGGTTGGACCAAGTCGAGTGGAACCAAAAAACCTGTGGGGGCACGCTGAGTGCACCCACTGGGTATAGTCCCCGAGGCTATGGTCGACTGCTGGCAGTCGACTATAGTCTAAAGAACTTTTATGCTCTCCTTTTTTTTTGATGCGGCTGACCGCTGACTATTAGTCATGGCTTTAGAATCATATTTGGTCGGCTGATCGACTTACCGGTGGGGGCACGCTGAGTGCACCCACTGGGTGTAGTCCCCGAGGCTACTGTCGAATGTTTTGATTCGGCTATAGTCTTAGAAGTGCTACAACTTTTCCTTTAGTCACTCGGAAGTGACTTGTCTTTGATGTCTTTTGTCAATTGACTCTTTGCAGAAGTCTTGCGAGCTTGTTGCTCATCTTGCTGAATTAAAGGAGAAACAGGTCCAGCTTAACCTCGACTTGAAGTTTGCCCAGGAAAGCTTGAAGAAGGCGAAGGACGAAGCAAAAGGTATGGCTGGTGAGGATTCGACGGCTGTCTTTGTTTTTCTGTCTATTCTCAACTCCGTTCTCATTATTGTTTTGCAGACCAACTGGAGGAGGCTCTGAGGAAGAAAGATCTTGACCTTGCGGAAGCACAGAAGGCGGCTTCGGAGAAGACGAAGCTTTCTGAGGAGAAGCTTGCTTCAGTTGGTCAGCTTGAAGATGAGAATGCCAAGCTGAAGTCTGCTCTTGACGCGGCCAACAAGGAATCAAGTCGATTGAAAAAGGACAAGATTGCTCTGACTGACAAGGTCGGCCATATGGCAGGGAAGCGAAATGATCTGGAGGCTTATCTCGGAGGACTCGCCAAGAAACTATTCCTCATGCTTGAAGGTAATCCCCTTTACTCGATTGACTTGTCGTTGTCGACTCATCATTCAATTATAATTTTGGACTGTACCTTTCAGAGTTCTGTCAAAACTTCAAGGAAGAAACTGGTCGAGTGGAAACCAGTCTGGATCCTATCAACTCTCCTGTGAAGGACGAAGCTGCCATGAATGTCCTCCGGCTGGAGTCTCGCGTCGCCAGCGTGGTGGACTACCTCGCTCGACTGAAGGCTGCAATGTCGCGGATTGACTCTGCACTCTGGCCAAAACAGATACTTCAGAACGACCTTGAATCCTTGGTCACTCGACTGAAGGAAATCCCAAGTCGAGTGCATGAATGGAAGAAGTCTTCTGCCAGGTGCGGTGCCGATGTTGCACTGTCGCTGGTTCGAGTCCACTGCAAGGAGGCGCGAGAAGAGAAGCTGGCCGCCCTCCAAGTTGCCAATACCAGGAAGCATAATTTCCAGGACTTCATGGAGACCTTCATCGCTGCTGCCACTCGTATCTCAGACGGGATTGATTTGGACGAGTTTGTTGCCCCATCCAGTCATCCACCGGAGGAGTAAAAAACTGCTGTGTCTCACTTTAAATTTGCCTCGGAATGCCGAGTGGTTTGTGTAACAGATAAACTCTGTCGAGCTGGAGGATCGAGTACTTTCATTTGCGGTCCAGGACCTTTTGATCTTATCCGAACTTGATTTATCATTGAATATCTTCGTGATTTGTCCGTTAAGTGAGACTTGACTTTCACTCAAAATGACTTAGGCGAGCACAGGGCTGCAGCTAAGCCTCCGAGTGGGAGGTTTGCTCTCCACTCGGTAGGATTTTAATCACTTAGGCGAGCACTGGGCTGCAGCTAAGCCCCCGAGTGGGAGGTTTGCTCTCCACTCGATAGGATTTTAATCACTTAGGCGAGCACCGGGCTGCAGCTAAGCCCCCGAGTGGGAGGTTTGCTCTCCACTCGGTGGGATTTCAATCACTTAGGCGAGCACTGGGCTGCAGCTAAGCCCCCGAGTGGGAGGTTTGCTCTCCACTCGGTAGGATTTTAATCACTTAGGCGAGCATTGGGCTGCAGCTAAGCCTCCGAGTGGGAGGTTTGCTCTCCACTCGATAGGATTTTAATCACTTAGGCAAGCACTGGGCTGCAGCTAAGCCCCCGAGTGGGAGGTTTGCTCTCCACTCTGTAGGATTTTAATCACTTAGGCAAGCACTGGGCTGCAGCTAAGCCCCCGAGTGGGAGTTTGTTCTCCACTCGGTAGGATTTTTGAATATAGCTTCTGAAGGAGAAGGAGGCAGTCGACCTGCGCCTTGTCGTCCTTGCAAAGCGTTCATTATATTGAGAGTTTGACTAAATCCTTGGACTGTTATTAAGCCCTCGAGCGGTAAGCTAGCTTTCCACTCGGTAGGAATGTTAAATACTTAGGCGAGCACTTGACTGCAGCTAAGCCCTCAAGTGAGAGGCTGGCTCTCCACTCGGTAGGATTTTACATACTTAGGCGAGTACTTGGACTGCGGCTAAGCCCCCGAGTGGGAGGCTGGCTCTCCACTCGGTAGGATTTTAAATACTCAGGCTAGTACTTGGACTGCAGCTAAGCCCCCGAGTGGGAGGCTGGCTCTCCACTCGGTAGGATTTTAAATACTTAGGCGAGTACTTGGACTGCAGCTAAGCCCTCGAGTGGGAGGCTGGCTCTCCACTCGGTAGGATTTTAAATACTTAGGCGAGTACTTGGACTGCAGCTAAGCCCCCGAGTGGGAGGCTGGCTCTCCACTCGGTAGGATTTTAAGTACTTAGGCGAGTACTTGGACTGCAGCTAAGCCCCTGAGTGGGAGGCTGGCTCTTCACTCGGTAGGTTTTTGAATACTTAGGCGAAACGGATTCGCAGCTAAGCCTCCGAGTGGGAGGCTGGCTCTCCACTCGGTAGGATTTTAAACACTTAGGCGAGTACTTGGACTGCAGCTAAGCCCCCGAGTGGGAGGCTGGCTCTTCACTCGGTAGGTTTTTGAATACTTAGGCGAAACGGATTCGCAGCTAAGCCTCCGAGTGGGAGGCTGGCTCTCCACTCGGCAGGATTTTTTACAAACTTAGGCGAAACGGATTCGCAGCTAAGCCACCCACTGGGGGAAATTTCAACAAAAAGAAATAGCAATCTTCTGTGAAAATTATAACATTCTTGCTTTAGATAAAAGAACTACAGAGGTACTTTTATTACATCTCAACCGAGTGAGTTTTTTTTAAGTGTAAAAAATACGGAGTAACTCCGCATTCCAAGCTCGAGGCTCGTCGATCTGGCGATCAACGTTGTAGAGGTGATATGCTCCGTTGTGGAGGACTTTGGTGACGATGAAGGGGCCTTCCCAGGTTGGAGCGAGCTTGTGAGGTTTTTGCTGATCCACTCGGAGGACCATGTCTCCTTCCTGAAAGGCTCGACTCTTCACGTTTCTGGCGTGGAACCGACGTAAGTCCTGCTGGTAGATAGTCGAGCGGATTAGGGCCATCTCCCTCTCTTCTTCCAAGAGGTCGACTGCATCTTGCCGAGCTTGTTCCGCTTCTGCTTCAGAGTATAGTTCGACTCGAGGTGCATTGTGAAGCAGATCACTCGGCAGAACCGCTTCAGCCCCGTAGACCAAAAAGAATGGCGTTCTTCCAGTCGACCGATTAGGAGTGGTCCTTAATCCCCAAAGAACCGACGGAAGTTCGTCGACCCAAGCTCCTGCCGCGTGCTTGAGATCATGCATCAGTCGGGGTTTCAGCCCTTTGAGGATGAGACCATTTGCACGCTCCGCCTGCCCATTCGACTGAGGATGGGCAACTGAGGCATAGTCGACCCGCGTGCCTTGGGAGGCGCAGAAGGCTTTGAATCTGTCGTTATCAAAGTTTGATCCATTGTCCGTGATGATGCTATGTGGAACTCCATATCTGAATATCAGCTCTCTGATGAAACTGATAGCAGTGCTTGCATCGAGGTTCTTGATGGGTCTGGCTTCTATCCACTTGGTGAACTTGTCGACTGCAACCAGTAAGTGAGTGAAGCCGCTTCTACCAGTTCTCAGCGGTCCAATCATGTCTAGCCCCCAAACGGCGAAGGGACAGACGAGTGGAATGGTCTTGAGAGCAGAGGCGGGCTTGTGTGACATGTTGGAATAAAACTGACACCCTTCGCACTTGTCGACTATGTCTTTTGCCATTTCATTCGCCCTCGGCCAGTAAAATCCCGCTCGGTACGCTTTAGCCACAATGGTCCGAGAGGACGCATGATAGCCACAGGTCCCCGAGTGGATATCCTCAAGGATTATCTGACCTTCTTCTGGCGTGATGCACTTCTGGCCAACTCCAGCCGCGCTTTCTCTGTACAACTGCCCTTTGATTACTGTAAAGGCTTTGGATCGACGGACGATCTGTCGAGCCTCTCCTTCATCTTCTGGGAGCTCTTTCCTCATAATATACGCGATGTATGGCGCTGTCCAGTCGGGAGTGACGACTACAACTTCCATAATCAGGTCGACCACGGCTGGAATCTCCACTTCAGTCGGATCGCTGGCGCTCCTTGGCTGCGGAGGTTCTTCTGTGAAGGGATCTTCCTGTATCCATGGCGCACGAATGTGCTCCAAACACACATCGCTGGGGATGGCTTCTCTCTTGGACCCTATTTTCGCCAAATCATCCGCGGCTTGGTTTTTCAGTCGGGGTATATGATGGAGCTCTAACCCCTCGAATCTCTTCTCCAACTTTCTCACTGCATTGCAATAACCCGTCATGGCTGGGCTTCGGACGTCCCACTCCTTCATCACTTGATTAACAACCAGATCTGAGTCGCGTAGACCATAAGGCGACGGACGCCGAGTGAAATGGCCATACGCAGTCCATATAGGAGTGCTTCATATTCTGCCTCGTTGTTGGAGGAATCAAAGTGAATCTGGAGAACATATTTGAGCTTATCTCCTCGGGGGGAAACCAATACAACCCCCGCACCGGACCCATTCAGCATCTTGGAGCCATCGAAAAACATAGTCCAGTGCTCCGAGTGAACTTGAGTCGGAAGTTGTTGTCCGGTCCACTCGGCGAGGAAATCAGCTATTGCTTGGGACTTGATAGCTTTCTTTGCCTCAAACTTGATATCAAGGGGAAGAAGTTCAATCGCCCATTTTGCCACTCGACCAGTTGCATCTCTGTTATGAAGAATCTCTGATAACGGGGCGTCGCTGACGACTGTAATGGAGTGATCAGAGAAATAATGAGCAACTTTCTTCGTGGTCATGTAAATCCCATAAACAAGCTTCTGATAGTGAGAGTATCTTTGCTTTGATGGGGTCAGAACTTCAGAAAGGTAATAAACTGGGCGCTGAACTTTGAAGGTTTTTCCTTCCTCTTCCCGCTCGACCGTAAGTACGGTACTAACGACTTGTCCAGTGGCTGCAATGTAAAGCAACAATGGCTCTTTGCTGACAGGGGAAGCAAGCACCGGCTGGGTGGAGAGCAGAGCTTTTAGCTCTGCAAACGCTGCATCAGCTTCTGGAGTCCACTCGAACTTGTCTGACTTCTTCATCAGTCGGTAAAGAGGCAATGCCTTTTCACCGAGTCTGGAGATGAATCGACTTAAAGCGGCCAAGCATCCAGTAAGCTTCTGGACATCGTGCACACGCACAGGGCGTTTCATTCGGAGTATGGTGCCAACTTTTTCAGGGTTAGCATCGATTCCTCGTTCGGAAACAAGAAAACCGAGTAACTTTCCTCCAGGAACTCCAAATGTGCATTTTGATGGATTAAGCTTGATATCATACCTCCTGAGATTGGCAAATGTTTCAGCAAGGTCAGTCAGCAGGTCGGAACCTTTTCGCGACTTGACCACTATATCATCCATGTATGCTTCTACATTCCGACTGATTTGAGTGATCAGGCACTTCTGAATCATTCTCATGAATGTAGCTCCGGCATTCTTGAGACCGAAAGGCATGGTGACATAGCAGAAGCACCCGAACGGGGTGATGAAAGCTGTTTTTATTTCATCGGATCCATACAGATGGATCTGATGGTATCTGGAGTAAGCATTGAAAAAGGACAACCTCTCGCATCCTGCGGTTGAGTCGACTATTTGGTCGATGCGAGGAAGAGGGAAATTATCTTTCGGGCAGGCCCGATTGATATGTTTGAAATCGATGCACATGCGCAACGATTTATCCTTCTTGGGGACCATTACAACATTGGCGAGCCACTCGGAGTGGTAGATCTCGCGAATGAACTCTGCCGCTAAGAGTCGAGCCACCTCTTCGCCAATGGCCTTTCTCTTCTGGACGGCGGACCGTCGAAGATGTTCCTTAACTGGTTTGACTTTTGGGTCGACTCGAAGGCGGTGCTCAGCCAGTCCCCTGGGAACACCCGGCATGTCAGCAGGCTTCCATGCAAAGATGTCCCAGTTCTCACGGAGGAACTGGATGAGCGCTTCTTCCTATTTAGAGTCGAGTGTAGTGGAGATGTTGGTCGGAGCCGCATTGGGGTCAGTCGGGTGGATGTGAACCTGTTTTGTCTCACCGGACGACTGAAACGCTGACTCTATGGCAGGCTTCTTGGCTCGCAACAAATCACTCGGGTCTGCGGTCTTCTGGTACTCTTGTAACTCCATTTCGGCCATCTGAGCATCAGCGATTTTGGAGCCCTTCTGGAAGCACTCTTCTGCCTTCTTCCGATTGCCCGTGATAGTGATCACACCTCTAGGACCGGGCATCTTCAATTTAAGGTACATGTAGCATGGTCGGGCTATGAAACGAGCGTACGCTGGCCTGCCAAGTATGGCGTGGTACGTACTCTGAAAATCCACGACCTCAAAGGTCAACTTTTCCTTCCGGAAATTCTTCGAGTCACCAAAAACTACATCGAGAGCGATTTGGCCGAGTGACTCAGCCTTCTTTCCAGGAATGACTCCGTGGAAGCTCATGTTACTGGTGCTGAGTCTGGACATCGGAATGCACATCCCTTTCAGCGTCTCTGCATACAGCAAATTCAAACCACTGCCACCATCCGTCAAAACTTTGGTCAGTCGAGTGCCTTCAATGACTGGGTCGACCACCAACGCTTGCCTCCCTGGGGTAGCAATATGAGTCGGGTGATCGGACTGGTCGAAGGTGATGGCAGTCTGAGACCATTTCAGATAATTGGGTGTCGTCGGAGCGACCATGTTTACTTCTCGATTGATAACCTTCAATCGACTCTTGCTTTCGACATCAGCGAAAATCATCAGGATGGAGTTGACTTGGGGGTACTCGTCACCGCTGTCTTCTTTGTCCTCAACTTTGTCTGACTCTTTCTCTTTGTCTTTGGCATGTTTCCCTTGAAACTGCTGAATCAGGAGTCGACATTGTCGAGTGGTATGCTTTGGGTAAATGAGTTTACCCTCCTCGTCTTTCTTCGTGTGAATGTGACACAGTAAGTCCATCACATCGTTCCCATTCTGGTCTTTCACTTTCTTGGGGTTCCAGGGACCCTTGGGTTTCCCCTTAAACTTTCCTGGGGTCACTGCCAAGGTCTCTCCAGGAGCAGCTGGCTCGGCTTTGCGCTTTTGCTTCCGACTGAAGTTTCCTCCGCCAGCCTCATTAGCGGCTGCTTTGTACTTGCCACTCCGGAGCCTATATTCTTCTTCACCGTTTGCATACTTGGTGGCAATTTCCATCATCCGACTCAATGTCATATCTCCGGTTCGACCGAATTTCAAACTCAGCTCTCTGTTCTTGACGCCTTCCTTGAAGGCACAAACTGCCTGGTGATCAGATACATTCTCGACTGTGTGATGTAAAGTGATCCACCTCTGGATATAATCCCTCAGAGTTTCACTCGACTTCTGAACACACGACTACAGTTCTGTCAACCCTGTTGGTCGCTTGCAAGTCCCTTCAAATGTCCTGACAAACACTTGGGCAAGATCTTCCCAAGTGTAAATACTGCTGGGTGCCAACTGGTTCAACCATGCTCTGGCTGATCCGTCCAACATAAGAGGCAAATGCTTCATGGCTACCTCGTCGTTGCCGCCGCCAATCTGAATAGCCACTCGGTGATCTTCAAGCCATGTGTCAGGCTTGGACTCGCCAGTGAACTTACTAACTCTAGTCGCCAACCTGAAGTTGGGAGGAATTACTGCGGCCCTGATTGCTCTGCTGAAACATTCTGGTCCTGATACATGAACCCTGCTGCTGGAGGGAAAGTCTCTGTCATGACCTTCTCGGTGAGCTCTATTCCTGTCGACCAGACCTTGAACGATAATGGATCTCGCATCAAAGCCTGGTTCCCTGGGGTCGACTGGAAACCTTCGCCCAGCACTGTGCTGGCGTCTGTCATCTTGCTGCCGAGGAACGTATGATCCACCCCTTGGGGGAGGAGTGGGCACTCGACGTCAATCATTGCGATCGAATCGGTGTCCGTACCGCTCACGGCCTTGATATTGATCATCATGCCGGCCTCTACGTTCCTCATGCCTCAGGGGCGATCCTGGACTGTGAGCCGACTGTATAGAATTCGCAGTGACGGATCGGCTGTGAATCCTGTTACGCGACTGTGATACAACTGAGTTCTGATCCCCTGCTGCCTGGAGCAAATCTCTGATCTGTAATAGACCTCTCCCTGCCTCTGACTAAGAAGGCTGGATCGACTCTGCTATGCGGGCTGCAGCTGCTAAATTCTGAATCGGAGTTCGGTATACCTGAGTTGGTGGCTCAAAGAGGCGACGTCAACTGGATTCTGGAACTGACGGTCGAGTGCGCTCGTCGAGTACTCTCTGGAGATTCTCCAGTCGAGTGCGTTCAGCCAGGTTGGCCAAGCGCGCCTCCTCCAAGGCGCGCGCCTCGGGGGTTTCTCCAACGATAGGTGTGTGAAGCGCGTCCATGTTCCGGCGACGAAGTTCCTCCCTCTGCAGCAAGGTGAGGGGCTCGGGTCTATACTCTTCGTGGCCCCGCGCCGGACCTCCTCCTCCGGCAACCTCTTTGGTGTGGGGGAATCCGGGGGGACTGCGCGGTCCGTCGACCATCAGTACCTCCGCCGCTGGATCGCTGCTGTCGCACTCGGACGCAGTCTCTGCGGAGCCAGTCGACAGATTGAACAGGCCGTAGAGAGATTCGTCGGGCTCGATCGCCGCGACTTGGGGGGTGGCCGACTGGCGGGCCAAAGCATGCCTCACCCACCGCTGGAGCCTCGACCGACCGGAGCGCTTGCGCCGGCGGGAAACTGGGAGCGAGGACGAAACGGGTGCCGACCCGTACTGGGCCGACGGCTGCCGCAGGAGGACGCCACGAATGCACGCGCGAAAGTGCGTTGCCCCGCGGGCGGGAAGCGCGTCCACATCGAGTGGAGCCTCCTGGAGCCAAGCAGAGTCATCGACGACGAAAGTGAGGGCGCCGAGACGGATCTCGCGGCCCTCGACCAGGACTCCGCTCGAAGACATGATGGGAGATATTGAAAGAATCCCAACTCCTCCAACAAATCGCTAGAACACCTGCCCCACGGTGGGCGCCAACTGTCGTGGTTCTAAGTCTGACAGTAGAATGGGGGGTAGGTATGGAGAGGCAAGATCCTAGCTTTGGAGTAGTTGTGTACGCAAGAGTTTTACAAGTTCAGGCCCTTCTCAGAAGAAGTAATATCCCTACGTCTCGGAGCACGGAGGCGGTCGACTGGATTATATGCGTGTGTGTTACAAAGATGCGAACCCTTCTTCCTGTGGAGAGGGGTGGCTTATATAGAGTTTGCCAGGACCCCTGCCAGCCCACGCAATGAAGGATCTTAAGGTACATTAAGGCAGGGCGTTACTGGAAATGCCCTGTATAAAGTGCTATTAAGGCTATAAAGGCATATTTAATTACAGACTGTTTGGATGCGGAGTGGCTCCTGTGCTTCCGATGGTCGAATGAGTCTTCATGGTCGAGTGTCCCTGCGCTCGTCGAGTGTTATTGTATTAGTCGAGTGGATGCTTATCAGGTCGACTGGTAAGCAGCCTCTTTTAGTAAGTGACCTTGGGGAGGGTACCCTTGGGCAGGCCTATGACCCTACCCTAGGTACAAGACTTCATCACCGGCCGAACCGGGGCACAATCGCAGTAGTTCTCCTGGTGCTACCTTAGCCGATAGAGCGGAACGTAAGGTAGCCGAACTCAGGAGCCGGGCAACCCAACATTTGACCAAAGACATGATTCGGAGCTGATGCATATAGTGCCAAAACTTGCGACGCCGAACACTCCCTAAGGTGTTCGGTCTTTATGAGTGCGGGTGAAACAACACCCTTAAAAAAAAGAGCCCCTAGTGTCCAGGTACGAGAAAAAATTCTGGTGTGGCCACATGCCAAGACGCCAGCCTCCTCCTTGGTTATAGTAGAAAAAACCAGGGGATGTATAGCAGCAAGAGACAGTAAAAAAGGTTTATGCAGGGTCTTAATCTAAAAATAATCCTTAGGACGGGTCCCTATTGCACGTCTGCGCCTGTGTCTCCCCTGTGCCGTGTCCTGGACGGGCGCCGCACGACGTTCATCTGTAAAAGAGAGGAACTGAATTGAAAATGGGTCGTGCGGAACAAAAAGATAATAAACAAAATATAAAGTAAAAAATATATAAAGTTGAGCTTTATTGTCTCTGCGTATAGCCCCCGGTACAGGGGTATATGGCGTTTAAGCCTGTGTTGATGATGGACTTGTGCCGAACTCATTTAGTCCGGGTCCGTGGCCTTTAATGACTTATATCGAAAAAGTCTTTTGGCTGGCGAGGCCACTTTATTGTGTGGCTGTTTAAGCGGCCGCGCAATCCTCCGTTTGGAGGAGGCGTATTTTAGTGCGCTCCCTTTAAAGAGATGATGCCTCGTGGACCGGGCATCTTAAGCGTGAGAGATGCATAGTGCGGTATTGCGTTAAAGCGAGCGAAAGCTCCGCGTCCCATTAGTGCTTGATAGCGACTTGAAAACGGGACGACATGGAAGGTCAGCTTTTCGCGACGGAAGTTATTGGCAGAGCCAAATATGACTTCAAGCCGGAGAAAACCCATACAATGGGTGTCCGGGCCCGGTGCTACCCCTTGAAAGGAGGTTTTGCTGTGGCGGATTCTTGCTGGGTTTATGCCCATGCGGTGGATTGTATCCTGATATATCAGGTTTAGTCCACTGCCGCCATCCATAAGGACATTGGTAAACTGGAATCCGTCAATTATTGGATCGAGTATCAGGGCAGTCCGGCCTGCGTTTTTGATATTTCTAGAATAATCTAGCTGATAAAAAATGATTGGTTTTACTAACCAATGGCGGGACCCCTGAGGGATAGGTTTTATTGTGCGTACCTTTATGGGTGCCACACGTTTTGTTACGTGAAGTGAGTTCACTGTTTTAACTTCTTGTGGGAAGTTCTTTTGTTTCCTGGTGTTCTGCTTCTGGGGTTCGTCCTCGTCTTCGCTTGGTGTATCGAGCCCCTTGTGTTCGGCGTTAAGCCTTCCGGATTGTTTAAAAACCCCACAGTCTCTGTGGGTGTGATTAGCAGGCTTCCCAGGAGTACCGTGTATCTGACATATTCTGTCCAGGATTCTGTTTAACCTAGACGGATCGTCCCTATTATCCTGAAGGGGTGGTTTTGTCTGATTTTGTCGTGAGCCTTTGAATCCGGCATTGACTGCCGTGCTCTTCGGACTTTTTTCTCTGGTCCGGCGACGGTCCTTATTTCGTCGTGGTTTTCCGTTTCCATCCCTGATTTCGGATGTACTTGGGTCGCTGGGGCTGCATCTTGCCAACCAGCTGTCCTCTCCTGCGCAAAAGCGGGTCATGAGGCTTGTGAGTGCGGCCATTGTTCTTGGCTTTTCCTGGCCGAGGTGTCTGGCGAGCCATTCGTCTCGGACATTATGCCTGAAAGCTGCTAAGGCTTCGGCGTCCGGACAATCCACTATCTGATTCTTTTTAGTAAGGAATCTGTTCCAGAACTGCCGAGCTGATTCCCCGGGCTATTGAGTTATGTGACTGAGGTCGTCTGCGTCCGGGGGGCGGACATAGGTCCCTTGAAAATTTGCTCGGAAAGCATCCTCGAGCTCTTCCCAACTTCCAATTGTGTTTTCAGGAAGGCTTTTAAGCCAGTGCCGGGCTGGCCCTTTAAGCTTAAGGGGTAAATATTTGATGGCGTGGAGATCATCTCCTCTAGCCATATGTATGTGGAGGATATAATCCTCGATCCAGACTCCGGGGTCTGTTGTTCCATCGTACGCCTCTATGTTGACGGGTTTGAATCCCTCTGGAAATTCATATTCCAGGACCTCATCGGTGAAACATAGGGGGTGTGCGGTGCCCCTGTATTTGGGTGTGCCGGATTCTGATGATGGCTTTTTTGCATTGCTTGTGAGAGCTTGCTTTCTTGGCCCATAAATGGACCTGGCTGGGCCATGATGCGAGTCTTTAATTGGGTTGCATGCCGCATTGAGTGCGGCACCGCTTGCCGTTTTATGGTGGCCGTGGGTTCGTCTATCCGACCGTGTGGCTTTTTTATTTTTTGAATGCGAGGGCTCTAGGGCCTCTTGGTCGAATTCGGGCAGTAGTTTTCTCTTCGGATGGCTTTTAGTGCGGCGGCTGCCGCCGTATTTGTCTGCGGTCTTGATTACCTTGCTCCATCTTATTCTGAGTGCATCTTCCACCGTCTTTAGCTTCCGCTTCTGCTTTTTCAGGCTGCGTGCTGTGGCAACGAGCCTTTCGTGGAGATTCTTCTGCTCCCTGGTCTTATCCGGCGTGAGATCGTCCGGAGTTCTGTTGTGGCCGGGGGAGGGCTGTCTGTCCTCTCTATCCGCGTTGCCCTGTTCGGACGGTTGCTCTGAGGCATGCTCGTCGTCTACCGGCTCATCCTGCTCTATGGCTGGGTCTTGATCGAGGCGGGGCTTGGCTCGGCGTTTTCGTCGCTGCTTTGATTGCTTTTCGGAGGGTTTATCCCTTTTTTCGTCCCCTTTTTCCTCGTTGTCGTTTCCTTTAGGGGTATCCACCATGAATACATCGTTAGGTGGGGTGGCGGTCCAGCGCCCTATAGGTGCTGGTTCCTGTTCATCTCCATCTTCGTTGTCCATACCGTCGAAGTCTTCGGATCCGAAGTCAAGTATGTCGGTTAAATCATCGACAGTGGCTATTAAGTGGGTGGTGGGTGGGCTTTGAATTTCTTCGTCGTCCGAATCCCAACCTCGCAGACCGTAGTCCGGCCTGGGCTCTCCTGATAGAGAGAGAGACTTGAGAGAATTCAGGATATCACCGAAAGGTGAGTACTGAAAGATGTCCGCGGCGGTGAACTCCATTATAGGCGCCCAATCGGATTCGATCGGCAGGGGCACGGGAGGCCCGGAGTTCAGAGAAGAATCCGACTCCTTGGAGTCATGGGTCGTGCGGGGCTGGCGTTCGGCTCGATCGCCTTCAAGATCGCAACCCCCGTGGTGACGTCCAATCGTTCATCCTCAAAAAACGCAGCGGGCTCCGAGTCGAGGACCGGGTCTGTCGGGGATATACCCCGCGGCGTAAACCGGACGGAAGTTAACCCGGCCGGACTCGGCGGTTTATCTGAAGACCCGCCCTGACCTTGGCGCTTTACAAGCAACCCGCTTGGTCGTTATGACTCACTGGTAACCTGGCGGGCGGATCAGACGATGGACGAGGCCCAAGGCCCAGAAGGCCGGTTCAACTATGGTGGGCCGGTTTAAGAGGAAAGGAATATTTGCCTTACAAGGAGTTAAGGCCAGGACTTGTATCCGGTTTGTATTAGAGATAGACTAGTCGTAATCCTAATAGGACTCCACATGTAAACAGCCCCTTCAGCATATATATAAGGAGGGGCAGGGCTCCCCAAAGGGGAGAGAGAACAATCAATAATCTCTAGGTCTAGACACAACTAGAGGAGAGCCGGTTTACGGCGACTCCCTCGTGATGATAATGAGACCTAGCCACAAACAGCATGTAGGGCTATTCCGGATGATGTTTCTCGGGGCCCGAAGCTGTCTAAATCCTTCTTATGTTGCGTCTCTCGATTCCGCCCAACCCCTCTCAAGCTACCACATAGATGTGTTAGCCTCGCGACTAAGTCCTTGCACTAAGGACATCTGCCGTGACAATTCCACGACAGTTGGCGCCCACCATGGGGCCTGCGCACGGTGGTGTTCAGTTCTTGAAGGGCTTTCCCCAGAGATCGAGGAGTTTGCAAATTTCCGGATGAGGATTTTTACAATCGGTGAGATTAATGTCAGAATTAGGGTTTTGCGGTCAGTCTACCGCGCCTGTCTTTAGCAATCCGTCGAAACCAACAGCAGATTAGCTTTTTGCTTTTTGCATCGCCGCAAGTCGCCGAGTCCGGCAGGAGTTTAGAGGATTTCCTTTGTTTGGGCGGTGGGCTGTACGCCACGGAATCGGTCCAAACGCAAGTCTCTGCTGCCATCGACGTGGGGATCGAGAAAGCTGCTACTATCAACATATAAGTCATGAGACAATTCTGCTGCATACTTACGCATCAGCGTCAAACTCCACGTGAAATCCCAAGCACCAGAGCACCACTAGTATTTGCACAAAGACCGATGTCTAATTGATCTGGAGGTCAACTAGCACTACCACGTACATGCACGTAAAGTCAGCAATTAGCCAGCAGGGGGCCGCGACCTGGAGGACACGGACTTGGATTCATCAAACCGAGATCTAGGCGCGGACTTAGGCCTCGCTGGAATCGCCGTACCTCTGCGTCATGGCTCGCCTCGCGCCGTTTCGAGCAACGACCGCTCAGCCTCGCTCTGAGCCGCCCTCACGGCCCACGCGGCCTCACCTGCGCCGACGCGCCTCAGCCGGCCCCGCCTCCACGTGCCTCAAACCGGTCCGGCTTCCGCTCCCGAGTCGCCAACTCCTAGCCAGGAACACAACCGCAGCTGCGGGTTTGCCTGATTGCCTCCCCTGGTGCGCGTCCTCGCATGCGGCCTCACCTCCCGCTACTGTTCTGCTGCGATTAACGGCCGCATCCCGGGCCGCCGTTTTGTCAACTCACCTCACCGGATCGTCAGGTCGTCTCCACTTTGAGCCGCCCTCACGCGAGCTCGCGCCATCGGCCTTGAGCCGCCCGCACCTGGACTCCGTTTCGCATCGCCGAGCCCCTCTGCCGAGGAGACCACGGCCCACCCGTTCCAGTTGCTCCGGGTCACCTCCGCTCGCCTCCACCTCCACTGACCAGGGCCGGATTCCAGTTCTGCCACCGCGCGGGATCGCAGGCCGCACGCCGCTTGACCCGCCTCCTGCGACCGCCTTGCCGTGGCCCGCCTCACCGGTGTCTTCTACGCCCGAGGCCGCCGCCGGCTCGCCACGCGCTGGCACTGCCCCGTCCGTGTTGGCTGCGACCCGCGCCCCCGTCGCCTCCGCTTCTGTGGTGCCGCGTCCGAGCTGCGCTCTGTTGCGAGCCGCCGCTGGCCTCGGCCGCCGTGTTTCCACTGGTTGTTAATACCTTGTCGCATCCGCCTCTACACACAAGAAGATATTGAAAGATCACTCGGCCGCCAAACATCCGGAGGAAAGAACTTGGTTTTCGCAATAGAGGACAGAAGCGCTATATATATCTAAAGTCTGTTTCATTGCTATAGTGGCTGGAGAGATTACTTATCAGTATTATCCAGTGGATTGACACAGCTGGTCGCACTGAAGAAAACTCGTTTGGTTGTTACTCTGATGAATCTTGCAGTGGGGCTACTGAACCACGATTTGATACTAACAGAGACTCAGAAGGATCAAAGACCGCTGTTAAAAGAGATGATCATGCCCACGGCAGAGCAAAACCACGGCCCGTGCCCCAGCTTCTTCCTCAACTCTGCTGTGGCTTCTGCGGCAGGCCACCTCGCCCTGCGCGTAACCCCCACGCCGGTTCTACTTCCACCTCTAGAAACTTGCTGCACTAATGCGCAGACGGCTGGTTGCGAAAAGGAAGTTTTTTTTGTTGGCAGCGGATGAGCCGTACCGTAACCAGGTTATCTACGGACGCTGAATACGGATCATCCGTTGTCCGAACAAAAAACATCAGGTGATATCCATCTAAATTTAGTTTCTTGGTATATATTGTTTTTATCAAGAAAACAATTACTTTGGACCGGATATTTTGATATGCAGGACGATTATTTATTATAAACATGGTTTATACCATGGGTACGGAGTACACGCTGGCAACGTCCTGCCCGGTGTTCGTCCGTGCCACATTACACGGTGAATGGATGCGTGCAAGACGCCGCCCTTACGGCCCGGTTTACATCAGCTTGCCGGGACCGCGCCTGCGTTTGTCTCGCCCGTCCGAACCAGTTTACAATGCCGCGACCGACTCATCTGTCGGTGCCGCCTCTGATGCTGCGGTCATATTTTCTGCCCATCTCTCGCGGCCTGGTCTACATCAACACGTCAGGCCGCACCTGTCTGCATGAGCTGTTTATTGAGTATAAAGCCAGTCACTGCTTGGGTAGCCCGGTTTTCTTTCAACAAAACAAAGGCAAATTATCATATATTATCAACCGCCGTCTGCACTGGATGGCTCAATGAGCAGGCACACAAGTCGCCGCCACTACAGTTTGGTTAACTTCAATTCGCCAGTTGGAAGGAACCATTGGCCGAGTTGCTGACCCAGCTCATACAGGATCATTTATAACCCGCCGCAGTCACCTCAACCTTCTGTGGATTCACATCGTGCTATCAACACCAATGATATACAAGTTATGCCGGTTTATATCACGCTCAAATATGGAGAATCTCAAGCCAACTCCTCGAGTCACCTTGAGACTTGGGGGCTGCAATGATATGACTTAGCAAACGTTGCCGGTTTTCAGTGAAGTCAAGAACCCCAATACGTTGGAGGGAAAGATAACCCGGTCCCGGATTCACATTGTGCTGTTAGAAGATTTCCGGCTTAGAAAGTATATGACAGTTACAAAATCCCGGCTCAATGAAGAAGTTTCGGATCATCAGAAAGGATTCCGGTTTGAAATCTGGCTGAAGGGAAGTCAGTCTCACTGAAGTTCTCAAATATCCGGTTTACAATCCGGTTCAAGGGAAATCTGTTCTCCCACAAAGCTCTGAAGTGCTCAGATCCGGTTTAACAATGTCCGGTTCAAAAAGGAATTAACTTCTTACAAATTTGAGTTTAAAGGCCGTCAGAAAATTTCCGGCTGAAAATGAAGATTCCGGTTTAAAATACGGTTCAAGGGAAAGATGTCTCCCACAAGGCTTTGAAGCTCTCAATATCCGGTTCAAGATCCCGGTTCAAGAAGAATTTATCTCTTGCAGAAAGTTAAAAATTACCGAAGAAGACCTGCTGCCATAATGCACGGTTCAAACATGGGTATCCTGCCTTATTGGCCTGACATATTATTGATCACATGGGGGTTTCTGCTTCATAAAGCGGGGTCTCTGTCCTTTTTATATCATGTGTGGTTACATGGAGTTGTCTGTTTTAAAGCGGCCTCCGGTTTACCCCTTGCAAAAAATTATGAATGTCACTTGGGGGCTCGGTCATATCTGAACCGATGCAATACCTTTTGATAGGCGAAAGCCACCAGGTCACTTGGGGGCTCGGTCGTGTTCGAACCGATGCAACACCTTTAGATCGGCGAAAGCCACCAGATCACTTGGGGACACGGTCAAGTCTGAACCGGTCACGCCTCTTGATCGGCCTAAAGGCCTTAGAGTCACTTGGGGTCTTGGTCGAACCCGAACCATTGCCATGCCACTTGACCGGCGTAATGCCACGGTTTCATTTGGGGACCTGGCTGACTTGAACCATAGCTACACCTATTGGGAGCTTGGTCGTGTCTGACCATGGTAACACCATCTGATCGGCTCAGTAAAGCCCTCTTTTTGCAAACGGTTTTTATCATTGCCTTTGTTTCAATATCTTTTCTTGATAAAATTGCTTTTTTGTTTTGGTTGCGTTCTTAAACCGACCACATTTTACACCGGTTCAAATAACCAAATTGGCGGAACACGGTCAAATATTAATCCGGAGACTATTTGCCCGGTTTGATTTTATGTTACCATCTTATTATGGAGTAAACCGGTGTTCATTAGCCCGGCTTGATTTTCAACTACAGGTTGTCAGTACATGATCAGTTATAATCCGGAGACTATCAGCCCGGTCTGGTTTGACTACAAGTCACCAGTATTATATATGGACAATCCGGTGTCTATCATAACCCGGTACGGTTTTATAATAAACCGGCACAATATGGAAGGAGTTATCAGTACTCAAGATTGGGATTATCACCCTTATTACAAAAAGTTGGTAAACCAATGATGTGATTCAATGTCACAGGTATGATATATTTCATATTTGATTATTCTAAGTGCAGCCTTGGTTATAAACCTGGGTTATATGTTGGGCATTATGACCCGTCCGGCGGTAAACCGCCAGGACACTTTAAACTTGTTATACGCAGAAACAGGTTGAATAAAGTATGATGATAAATTATCCGGTGTTTATTAAACCGGCCTGGCTTTCGATTATAAATCGCCAGTCTATGATGAGAAATTGTCCGGTGTTTATTAAACCGGCCTGGCTTTGGACTATAAGTTGCCAATATATATTTGGATTGCGCCATTGGAATTATGCGCTTATAAGTCATTGGGTTATTCAAATAGCCAAACCTGGATGAATTTTGATTATGGTATTGAATGAATAATGTTTTCATACCGGATTATATTATTCAAATAGCCAACATGGCTGGATTTTTATTATGGTTATTAATATTATGATTAAGGTTTTCAAAGTCGCTTTAGCGCAATGGTTATCATTTTCTACAATTGAAGGAATAGTCCCGAGTCGCTGCAGGCTTACAACCCGACACTTGGGGGCTACATTATTCAAAGTTGAGATTATATCAAATATGCAAGTCTCATGTCGCTGCAAGCATGCACCATGACACTTGGGGGCTACCAATTGCTCCTTTCAACAGTTCAAGGTACAAAGCTTTTTATCCATTACATTGAAGGGTCCACTGCTCAGTTGGTAAAGCACAAGGCTCTTAACCTTGTGGACGTGAATTCAAGCCCCATGATGGGGGTTATATCATATGATGTTATTTTCGTTGAAGTATATATCAAGTCCCAGCTCAATATTATCTTACTGAGCCGGCCCTTTGGGGCTATACATCATTGCTCAAATCTACATGATTATATTTACAAAGTCCCTGCTCATTATTGCATAATGACCCGGCCCTTGGGGCTTACACTAGTTGAAGTTTTTATGAGCATCAGACAATTACAAGTCCCAGGTTGCTGCAAGCATGACAACCCGGCACTTGGGGGCTACATATGTGGAATATTCAATTCTGACTAATGATTGAGATGAACAAGTTGGATTTCTTCAAGATGGTGATATTTATTGAAACAAGTCTTAAGTTGTTGCTATGCTACCTTCTTAAGACTTGGGGGCTACAAGTGATAGGCATATAAGAGGTATATTTTCAAGCTGGATGTTAATTACAAGTAGGGCCCGGTGCTATCAATATTTATAAACCGGTGATCTTGGCAATGATAAACCGGCAAGTTCTGCGTCCTTAAACCGGCTGAAGATCAGATGAATATTTCAAGGACCAACATTGTTTTAAAGCATTGGGAGCTGAATCAAAGGAGTTATTCTTCACAATATATTTTCTATGAGAAACCAATGTCAGCAAGTTGATTATGAAGCTGGCCTGTTAAACCAGATTTTCTAGAAGGAGGAAATGACAAGGACTTAAGGACGATCAGGTGCCGGTTTACAAAAATTCTTAACCCGGAGCACAACCTGTCAAATTTGTTCTGGTGTTTATTTTCAGCATAAGTTTACCATGGATAAATCCAAGCTAAACTTGGGGGCTAATGTCAGGGATATACCCCGCGGCGTAAACCGGACGGAAGTTAACCCGGCCGGACTCGGCGGTTTATCTGAAGACCCGCCCTGACCTTGGCGGTTTACAAGCAACCCGCTTGGTCGTTATGACTCACTGGTAACCCAGCGGGCGGATCAGACGATGGACGAGGCCCAAGGCCCAGAAGGCCGGTTCAACTATGGTGGGCCGGTTTAAGAGGAAAGGAATATTTGCCTTACAAGGAGTTAAGGCCAGGACTTGTATTCGGTTTGTATTAGAGATAGACTAGTCCTAATCCTAATAGGACTCCACATGTAAACCGCCCCTTCAGCATATATAAGGAGGGGCAGGGGTCCCCAAAGGGGAGAGAGAACAATCAATAATCTCTAGGTCTAGACACAACTAGAGGAGAGCCGGTTTACGGCGACTCCCTCGTGATGATAATGAGACCTAGCCACAAACAACATGTAGGGCTATTCCGGATGATGTTTCCCGGGGCCCGAAGCTGTCTAAATCCTTGTCTTATGTTGCGTCTCTCGATTCCGCCCAACCCCTCTCAAGCTACCACATAGATGCGTTGGCCTTGCGACTAAGTCCTCACACTAAGGACATCTGCCGTGACAATTCCACGACAGGGTCGGTGCGTGTGCGGCGTCCAGGGCACTATTCGGAGGCAGAGCTATATCATGCCCCTCGAGGTAGTGCGGCGCGCTTGGCTGTGGCTCGAACCCATCGAAGATCAAGTCTCCGCGGATATCTGCTGTGTAGTTTAAGCTTCCAAACCTGACTTGGTGGCCAGGGGCGTAGCTTTCGATCTGCTCCAGACGACCAAGTGAATTGGCCCGCAGAGCGAAGCCGCCGAAGACGAAGATTTGTCCGGGGAGGAAAGTCTCACCCTGGACCTCATCGTTGTTGATGATCAAAGGAGCCATCGGGCCTAAAAGCGACGACACAGAGGAACTCTCAATGAAAGCACCAATGTCGGTGTCAAAACCGGCGGATCTCGGGTAGGGGGTCCCGGACTGTGCGTCAAGGTCGGATGGTAACAGGAGACAAGGGACACTTTATTTTACCCAGGTTCGGGCCCTCTCGATGGAGGTAAAACCCTACTCCTGCTAGATTAATATTGATGATATGGGTAGTACAAGAGTAGATCTACCACGAGATCAAGGAGGCTAAACCCTAGAAGCTAGCCTATGGTATGATTGTGTATGATGATGGTTGTCCTACGGACTACAACCCTCCGGTTTATATAGACACCGGATAGGGTTAGGGTTACACAGAGTCGGTTACAATGGTAGGAGATCTTGAATATCCGCACGCCTAGCTTGCCTTCCACGCCAAGGAAAGATCCTTCCGGACACGGGACGAAGTCTTCAATCTTGTATCTTCATAGTCCTGGAGTCCGGCTGAAGGTATAGTCCGGCTATCCGAACACCCCCTAATCCAGGACTCCCTCAGGTACCAAAGTAATCGAGGAGTGGATCACTGGACAGCGGTCAAGAACATCCTGAAGTACCTAAAAAGGACTAAGGATATGTTTCTCGTGTATGGAGGTGACAAAGAGCTCATCGTAAATGGTTACGTTGATGCAAGCTTTGACACTGATCCGAAGGATTCTAAATCGCAAACCGGATACGTGTTTACATTAAACGGTGGAGCTGTCATTTGGTGCAGTTCTAAACAAAGCGTCGTGGCGGGATCTACATGTGAAGCAGAGTACATAGCTGCTTCGGAAGCAGCAAACGAAGGAGCCTGGATGAAGGAGTTCATATCCGATCTAGGTGTCATACCTAGTGCATCGGGTCCAATGAAAATCTTTTGTGACAATACTGGTGCAATTGCCTTGGCAAAGGAATCCAGATTTCACAAGAGAACCAAACACATCAAGAGACGCTTCAATTCCATCCGGGATCTAGTCCAGGTGGGAGACAAAAATATTTGCAAGATACATACGGATCTGAATGTTGCAGACCCACTGACTAAGCATCTTCCACGAGCAAAAGATGATCAACACCAAGGCTCCATGGGTGTTAGAATCATTACTGTGTAATCTAGATTATTGACTAGTGCAAGTGGGAGACTGAAGGAAATATGCCCTAGAGGCAATAATAAAGTTATTATTTATTTCCTTATATCATGATAAATGTTTATTATTCATACTAGAATTGTATTAACCGGAAACATAATACATGTGTGAATACATAGACAAACAGAATGTCACTAGTATGCCTCTACTTGACTAGCTCGATAATCGAAGATGGTTATGTTTCCTAACCATGAACAAAAGAGTTGTTATTTGATTAACGGGATCACATCATTAGAAGAATGATGTGATTGACATGACCCATTCCATTAGCTTAGCACTCGATCGTTTAGTATGTTTCTATTTGCTTCTTCATGACTTATACATGTTCCTATGACTATGAGATTACGCAAATCCCGTTTGCGGGAGGAACACTTTGTGTGCTACCAAACGTCACAACGTAACTGGGTGATTATAAAGGAGCTCTATAGGTGTCTCCAAAGGTACATGTTGGGTTGGCGTATTTCGAGATTAGGATTTGTCACTCCGATAGTCGAAGAGGTATCTCTGGGCCCTCTCGGTAATGCACATCACATAAGCCTTGCAATCATTGCAACTAAAGAGTTAGTTGTGATATGATGTATTACGAAACGAGTAAAAGGACTTGCCGGTAACGAGATTGAACTAGGTATTGAGATACCGACGATCGAATCTCGGGCAAGTAACATACCGATGACAAAGGGAACACCGTATGTTGTTATGCGGTCTGACCGATAAAGATCTTCGTAGAATATGTAGGAGCCAATATGAGCATCCAGGTTCCGGTATTGGTTATTGACCGGAGACGTGTCTCGGTCATGTCTATATTGTTCTCGAACCCGTAGTGTCCGCACGCTTAACGTTACGATGACAGTTTCATTATGAGTTTATATGTTTTGATGTACCGAAGGTTGTTCGGAGTCCCGGATGTGATCACGGACATGACGAGGAGTCTCGAATGGTCGAGACATAAAGATTAATATATTGGACGACTATACTCGGACACAGGAATAGTTCCGGGCGTTATCAGATATAGAATGGAGTACCGGGGGGTTACCGGAACCCCCCGGGGGGTTAATGGGCCTCATGGGCCCAAAGTGGAGCAGAGGAGGGGCGGCCAGGGCAGGCCGCGCACCCCCCTTTCCTTCCTCTCCTCTCTCCCTTCCTTCCTCCTCTCCTAGTTGGACAAGGAAAGGAGGGACTCCTACTCCCGGTAGGAGTAGGACTCCTCCCTGGCGCGCCTCCTCCTGGCCGGCCGCCCCCTCCCCCTTGCTCCTTTATATACGGGGGCAGGGGGCACCTCTAGACACAACAATTGATCATTGATCTCTTAGCCGTGTGTGGTGCCCCCCTCTACCATAATCCTCGATAATATTGTAGCGGTGCTTAGGCGAAGCCCTGCGACGGTAGAACATCAAGATCATCACCACGCCATCGTGCTGACGGAACTCATCCCCGACACTTTGCTGGATCGGAGTCTGGGGATCGTCATCGAACTGAACGTGTGCTAAAACTCAGAGGTGTAGTAGTTTCGGTGCTTGATCGGTCGGGCTGTGAAGACGTACGACTACATCAACCGTGTTGTTATAACGCTTCCGCTTTCGGTCCACGAGGGTACGTGGACAACACTCTACCCTCTCGTTGCTATGCATCACCATGATCTTGCATGTGCGTAGGATTTTTTTTTGAAATTACTACGTTCCCCATCACCTTCGAGCGCTCAAGGTGGGCCACCTCCTCTTCTGGCGTGGAGGCTAAGTAGCAGGGAGGTGCGCTCACCCATTTGTGGAGCTCGTCGGTCCACGAATAGGACTCCTTGGGCCAAGTGGGGGGCGGCAATGACCGCTTACCCATGGGCATTGGCTCACGCTCCGGCTCCGGCTCGGCCTTGGGCTCGACGAGGGGGAGGTGGTGGCATGAACAGGGGCGCGTGGACGGAGTCTCCCGCCACGGACAAAGCAAGGGCTTGCTCCAGCCCATTCCAATGGGCGTCCTCCTTGAGCCGGCTTGCCTCCAGCGCGTGTTGTAGGGCCTCCTCAAGGGCGGCTTGGTACCCGCCTCCACCTGCTCTTCCTCCGGCTTTACTCGCAGGAGCGGCGGTGGGACATCGTGCTCGTTGTGGGCGTCCAGCCGACGCTCCTCCTCGTGTTGTAGCACATACCAACGCTCTCAATTGGGAGAGTCTGGCGTGTAGACACGCATGACGTGCTGCTCTGGCTTAAGGAGCTCACGCCACCGGGAAACCTCCTCCGCATGCGTCCACGCGGATGCGGTGCTGCCGGGATGGGGATGCGTTGCGGGTCCAGATGCCAGTCGTGTGGCAAGTTCACATCTGGATACTGCAGGGGCTGAAGGTACTCCCAGTGCCACCGCGCCTGGTGGACTGGGATGTACAGCCGCTCCCGCTCCCGTGGTGGCGAGCCGCGTCTAGCCGGCGGTGGTGTAAGAGGTAGCCCACGGGAAGAGTTCGCTCCAGCACTGAACCTCCCCTTCCTCCCCCCTTCTCGCTCAAGATGCCCATGGCTTTGCTAGGGTTTGGGGCTGGCTGGCTGGCTAGGGTTTTTTGGTCACCGGCGAGGGAGCAAAGGTGGCCAGATATGGACGGGGGGAGTGGATGAGGGCGGCCCCGCTGCACGCGTCCATTAAAAAGGATGGGCACGTGGCCCTTCCACACACTGCCAGACGGGCCCTCGATAGGTGCCACGTTAATTATGACCGCTTGGGTTTGTTGGCCGGCCGACATGTGGAATCGTGACGGACGCGGAACTGACGGATTTCAAGCGCAAATTTGGGCTGAAAATGGGTCTGTGCGGACGCGAAACGGACGGGTTTTGGAAATGGGTCATCACGTTGTGCCATCGTTTTTATCCACGGTGATCCAAAAGAATATGAATGGACGAAATGGGTTGCCCAGTTGAAGTTGCTCTCATCTATTTTATTTCACTTTGCTTTGCTTGTCTGTCCGAGTGAAATCTGAATCTGCAGTGGTACTTGATTCATCAATTGATGGAACAGCCATTTTACTCCTCTCGAAAAGAGCTTGGAGTCCTCATCGTCTTGCTGTCGTTATTTGGACTACCAACGTCCTGCCCATCGCACTTCATGTTTTTGTAGAATTGTACTTTTTTAATAGCATCGCGGATAGGCTTAATTGCCAGCTTGGGTGCTTCCCCACGTCTTATCTGGGGATCCCCATTAGTGATATGAGACTCATGGTGGCGGAGCTTCGCCCCGCGGTTGGGAAGGTTCAACACCGCATCGAGCCTTGGCAAGGCCGTTGGCTCTCGAAGGCGGCCCGGACAGTGCTTATTAACTCATCCCTGGCCAGCCTACTCTTGTTCATCATGAGCTTCTATAGCATTCTGGAGATTCTACATCACGAGATTGCCACCGTATAGAGCCATCGCACCCTCGCTGGGTCATGCGGCCCTCACTGGGCCATGCGGGGCCAAGTGGTGTCTAGAGCCATCGAGGCAGTTCTCCAATAAATCTCTATACTAGGCCATCGCACTCTCGTTGGGTCATGCGGCCCTCACTTCCATCTGGGAGATTCGGCTCCCCTTGAAGATTAGGATATTCATGTGGTAGGGGATTCTCGGCCGCCTACCCTCCGGCGTGGAGGTCCTGAAGCGCAATGGACCAAGAGATGGGCGTTGCCCGCTCTGTGGGCCTGAAGAAGATTCAAACCATATATTCTTCATATGTGTGTCCGCGCAGTTCTTTTGGAGTTGTTTCCGCGAATTAGTGGGTGGAAGCGGGATCACAACAACTTCCCCACCCTATTCGCGGAACTCCAGGCGTTACATCCTCCTTCCCGCCACATTAGGTGGCTAGTCATCGGAGTGCTAACCTGGACGCTGCTGGGGATATTACTACTGGGCGTAAACCAGCCTACCTGGGCCGGGTTAACTTCATCAGTAATCCTAGAGCGTTAAAGCCCAAGAAGATGGATGAGGGCCCAAGGCCGTAGTCGGTTCAACACTTGTAGCCGTAAACCGGCTTTGTATGTAAACTTGTATTGTAAGTTAGGAATAAGGAGAGACCAACCCGGATACGAATATGAACCGGAGATTGGACTCTGTGAACCGACGGGCGTCACCCGTGTATATAAGGGGATGACCTGATAGCGGTTCAAGGACAGACAATCACAACTCGAGACTTAGGCGAAGCTTGTTTGCTCCCTAGTCATCGAAACCCCATCAATTCCATCACAACTAGACGTAGGCTTTTACCTTCATCGAAGGCGCCGAACTAGTATAAACCCTATGTGTCCTTGTGTCCGCTTTAACCCCTTCGAGTTAACCCGTTGCGATGGCTCCACGACTAAGTCCTTTTGCTAGGACATCTGCCGTGACAAAACCACGACAGTTGGCGCCCACCGTGGGGCTATCGCACGATGGTTTCAAGTTCTTGGAGGGCCGCTTCGAAGGACTCGATGGATACGCTGTGGGCCGGATGACCAAGAGTCGTCGCGGCAAGATCTACATCGACGATGCAGGCTCGGGCCCCGAGGCCGGCTCGATTGAGTACGGGTACCGGGTCCCCTTTGGTGGCATACACGTTTTCATCGGCAAGATCGGTGAACCGGGCCCTGAGCTGGACACCTGCACCGACCTCGTCGAGACAGCTCAGCATGCGCGACCTGCCCGGGTTAAGCCAGCCGTGAAACGTGCCTTCGTGGGAGTCATCCATGGAGGAAGTTATGAGGATGGATCGGGATCTGGTGGCGAAACCGTCGTTTACTCTGGCGACGAGTCGTCAACCGGAGAAACTGAGTCTTTGTATCAGCTACAAGATGGCCGGATTGGGGGCTGTTCCGATGGTGACAGTATTCCGAACCCCACCGATCTGCCCAACCGGGTTGGAATATTCATGGCCGGTACACAAGCAGCGCTTCATTCATCGACCGCCGCGGCGATGGTTTCCGGTTCAGCAGCGGCAACGGCTGCCGGGGCAGGAGGCTCTGTGCGCCCGCCGGCTCAAGTTTTATCAGATCTGTTTGATGCGTTGGCTGCGCTCATGGCAGAGGCTAACCCGGCGGTTCAGGACGCTCACAACACAGAAATTGCAAAGGTGAGGGAACAGATCACTCAGGCCAAAGCGGATTTGGCAGCCGAAGAGGTCAGGATGACTATGGAGCGGGCCGCTTTGGACGCGCAAGCTTACAAGCTCATGCTGGACCAGAACGCATCACAGGAAGTCATGAGGAGGAAGTACCGATCTCGTTTGCCTTCAGTTTTCGAAGCAAGGGACCTTTTCAACACCCCTGGAGCGGGAGCCAGTAATCTGCCGGTGGTAAACCGGGCGGAGGCACCTGGGACAAGCGAGCCGGTCCAGACCCGCTTAATAGATCTTCCCCGTCATAATACTGGTGTACCACAGGCCGTGCCCACACCTCCGGGTCATTACTCCAACCCGCTGGATAACCTTGTTGTAGCTGCGGCACGGTTGGAGGCTATTCCAGTTGAAGGTGATTCATTGCAGGCAATAGAGACGCGTCGGGTCAAGGAGCTCCTTAGGACGGCTTTGGTCCAATAGGAAGCGTATTCATTCAGCCGTGACTGGATTCATTCTACCCCACGTCCAAGCCGGAGTTATAGCAGGCATATGGAGGAACCAGCTGTGTCAAGTAATGCACGGCGTGGAGCGCCCCGTGGCAACAATCCGGCCGGTGGTGTCGACAATGCCCAGGAGGTGGTGGACCGGGCCCGAGCGCGCAGGGAGGCCGAGTTAGCGGCACAGCATCAAGCTCGTCATCTTACGCCAGTTCGTCCGACCACTTCGGTTGAGCCTGGGCTTACTTCTAGCGCATTGGGGGTACCTTGCCTTGTCCCCGCTTTGCGCAATGTGCGCCTGCCTAAGGATTTCAAGGGCCCGCGCAAGGTACCGAACTATACGGCGGATCAACCTCCAGAGACATGGGTGGAGAGCTATGAGATGGCCATGGAGATGCTTGATGTAGATGATGCGGCGTGTGCAAAATATTTCACCATGATGCTTGAAGGGACGGCCCGTACCTGGTTGAAGAGCTTGCCGCCCAATTCTATCAGTTCATGGGCCCAGTTACGAGCCCGGTTCATCAATAATTTCAAAGACACGTGTAAGCAGCCTATGTCGATAGTGGATTTAGCTGCCTGTGTCCAGGAGGAGGGAGAATCAACTACTCATTGGGTGCGCCGGGTTTCACAAGTTCTACATTCATCAGACCGCATCAACGCTGATACCGCAGTTATAACCTTGGAAGGCAATTGCCGGTTTGGACCCCTAAAGTTGAAGCTAGGGCGAATGAAGCGCCATTGCACTGACATGGGGACCCTCATGGCAGCCTTGGTAAAGTATGCTGATTCTGATAGTACCAAGGATCCCGAGTCTGATGATGAAAAGACAGGGAAGGGAAAGAAGAACAACAACTCCAAAGGTCAGCAACATCACTCAGCAGGCAATGGAGGCGGAGGCAAGCGTAAAGCGGATGGCAACATGGACTTTGTGGCTAATACTAATGCGCAGGACAAAGGCCAGCGACGTAGGGGTAAATCACAGAATCGCAGTGGAGCACCTAGTCCTAATCCGGACCGCCCGAATTATCTATTGAACCAGCCCTGTCCGAAGCACGGGACGAAGGAGGTGCCAGCAAACCACCTTTGGAAGGATTGGTACATTATGCAGGAGTTCAAAAGCTCTAATGCTTTCCGGTATGATCCCAGCTCCGACGGTGGATCCGGGCCGGGTTACGGTGGAGGAAATTCCGGTTCAGGATTTAATGGTAATCCGGGCGGACATAACAATCAGAACAATCAGAGTAACCAGGGTGGTTACAATCAGCAACAGCAGCAGTCGGGCTATCAGAGCAACCCGAAGCAATTGAATAGTGGGCAATATCACGTATTCACCACCAGCTTGGACAAACGAGACTGGAAGGTCCAGAAGCGAGCAGTTAATTCTGTTGAACCGCCCGTGCCACGATATCTACGCTGGTCAGAGCAGCCAATCATATGGAGTAGGGAGGATCACCCTCCACGGGTTGACAATCCGGGTCAACTGGCTTTGGTGGTGGCGCCTCAGGTGGGAGGTTATAAGTTCACCAAGGTACTCATGGATGGGGGTAGCAGTATTAACATCCTATACTATGAGACCTTCCGTCGCATGGGGCTAACAGATAAAGATCTCCGACCATCGAATACGGTTTTCCATGGTGTGGTACCTAGCAAGTCAGCATACCCCGTTGGTAAGATAGCACTGGAAGTGGCCTTTGGAGATGATCATGATTCCAGATCAGAGACGCTGACGTTTGAGGCGGTAAAAATCCAAAGCCCGTATCACGCCCTGTTTGGCCGACCGGCCTATGCCAAGTTCATGGCACGGCCCTGTTATGTGTACTTGCAGCTCAAGATGCCGGGTCATAAAGGGACTATAACGGTCCACGGAAGCCGTAAGTTCGCTTTGGAATGCGAAGAAGGAGATGCGGCTTACGCAGAATCGGTTTGTGCCACCGAGGAGCTGAAGTATTACAAAGACAATGTTGATCCGGCGGATATGACCCCTTTGAAGAAGCCTACCACGGAGCATGATCCGGCCCTAAAGTTCACACCGGCGGCTGAGACTAAGCTTGTTGACTTCGTACCTGGCGATTCGTCCAAGCAGTTCAGCATCAGTGCCAATTTGGATCCGAAATAGGAAAGCGCGCTCATCGAGTTCATCCGTGAGAATCGGGACATCTTTGCATGAAAGCCTTCTGACATGCCAGGTGTACCGAGGCGACTCGCTGAGCACACTCTTAATGTGGATCCTAAATACAAACCGGTGAAACAGTTCCTCCACCGGTTCAATGAGGAAAGACGCAAGGCTATTGGAGAAGAAGTGGCCAGGCTCCTAGCAGCTGGCTTCATCATTGAGGTTTTCCACCCTGAGTGTCTTGCTAATCCGGTGCTGGTCCTTAAGAAAAAGTCACCTGGCGCATGTGTGTGGATTACACTGATCTTAATAAAGCTTGTCCAGCAGATCCTTTTGCCCTCCCCCGTATTGATCAAATTATTGATGCTACGGCGGGTTGCGAGCGTTTAAGTTTTTTGGATGCATATTCCGGCTATCATCAGATAAAATGGCAATTAAGGACCAGGAGAAGACAGCGTTCATAACTCCCTTTGGAGCCTTTTGCTATGTATCTATGCCTTTTGGGCTCAAGAGTGCCCAGGCAACCTATCAACGGTGTGTGCAAAATTGTCTTCACAAGCAGATTGGCCGCAATGTACATGCCTATGTGGATGATATTATGGTTAAGTCAAGGAAGAAGGAGACTTTGGTTGATGATTTGAAGGAGACCTTTGATAACCTGAGGACGTATAAGATGATGCTCAATCCGGCCAAGTGTGTCTTTGGTGTACCGGCAGGCAAGTTGTTGGGTTTTCTGGTGTCCAACAAGGGAATTGAGGCTAATCCGGAGAAGATTACGGCCATCACCTCCTTGGCTAAACCGAAGTGTATCAATGACGTTCAACGATTGGCTGGCCGGATTGCCGCGTTGAGCCGGTTTATCAGCCGTCTTGGTGAGAAAGCAATCCCCTTGTATCAGATGTTGAAAAAGACGGATCAATTCGTCTGGAGCCCTGCTGCTGATCAGGCGTTCGAGGACTTAAAGCGGCAATTGGCCAATCCGCCCGTGCTCGCCGCTCCCATTGACAAGGAGCCATTGCTGCTGTATGTTGCTGCTAATGCTCGCGCGGTCAGCGTCGCTATTGTGGTGGAGCGGAAGGAGGCAGTCAAGGAGCATCCGGTTCAATGTCCGGTTTATTATATCAGCGAGGTGCTTATTGAATCCAAACAAAGGTATCCACATTGGCAGAAGCTGGTATATGGAGTTTTTATGGCAAGCCAGAAGCTGAAGCAGTATTTCCAAGGGCATCCCATCACAGTGGTCAGTTCTGCCCCCTTGGGTGATATCATCCAGAACCGGGAAGCGACGGGCCGGATTGCCAAGTGGGCTATAGAGCTTGGACCGCACAGTTTAAAATACGTGCCTCGGACGCCGGTGAAGTGCCAAGCACTTGTTGATTTCATCAATGATTGGACGAAGCTGCAGGCCGCTGAAGAGAAGCCGGATCACACATATTGGACCATCCATTTTGACGGATCACGGCAATTGGAGGGCTCGGGGGCTGGAGTCGTATTAACTTCCCCACGAGGTGACAAGTTTTGTTATGTTCTCCGCTTAATGTTCCCTTGTACTAACAATGCAGCTGAGTATGAAGCCTTGCTCCATGGTCTCCGGATGGCTAAATAGACGAATCTAAGCCGGGTTAAGTGCTTCGGTGACTCAGATCTAGTGGCTCAACAGGTGTCTGGCACTTGGGATTCTAAAGACCCACTCATGGCTACATATCGTCGTGAGGTGGATATTGTTGCGGGTCACTTCAAGGGCTATCAGGTGGACCACGTGGACCGACGGAAGAATGAAGCGGCGGACGCCCTGAGCCGGTTGGGCTCCCAGCGTAAACCGGTCCCGCCTAATGTTTTTCTTGATGTGTTGCACAACCCGTCGGTCAAGCTCCCAGGTGAAGCGAATTTGGCTGTTCCTGACCCGGAGGCTCAATTGGTGGCAGCCCTTCACGTCGTTCCGGATTGGACACTTCCTTACCTGGCATACATGAACCGGGGCGAGTTACCAGAGGATGAGACTCTAGCCAGACAAATAATACGGCGGTCCAAATCCATGACAATCGTCAATGGCGAGTTGCACCATTGCAGTGTATCAGGAGCGTTTCAACGTTGTGTATCTCCTGATGAAGGTTGTGAAATTTTGCGTGAGATCCACGAAGGGGATTGTGGTCACCACGCCGGTTCAAAATCTTTGGTGGCCAAAGCGTTCCGCCACGGTTTCTATTGGTTAACTACCCATGCTGATGCGGAGGATCTGGTCAGACGATGTGATGGTTGCCAAAAGTTCTCAAGACGTGCTCATGTACCGGCTCAAGAATTGAGGATGATTCCAATCACTTGGCCGTTTGCAACTTGGGGGCTAGATATGGTTGGGCCTTTCAAAAGGTCCAAGGATAAGAAGACCCACCTCCTGGTGGCGGTTGATAAATTCACAAAGTGGGTGGAGGCGGAGCCTGTTAGCAAGTGTGATGCAGCCACGGCGGTTCAGTTCATCAAAAAAGTGATTTTCCGGTTTGGCTTTCCACACAGTATCATCACAGATAATGGTACCAATTTGTCCAAAGGTGCCATGAAGGAGTTTTGCGAACGGGAGCACATCCGCCTTGACGTTTCATCAGTGACGCACCCACAGTCCAATGGTCAAGCAGAAAGAGCTAATCATGAGATCTTGAGAGGCATCAAACCGCGGCTTATGGTTCCTTTGCAAAGGGCGCCGGGTTGTTGGGTAGAAGAATTGCCATCCGTATTATGGAGCATTAATACCACACCCAACAGATCAACAGGATACACGCCATTCTTCATGGTCTATGGAGCGGAGGCGGTTCTCCCTAGCGATATCCGTCACGATTCACCTCGTGTGGCGGCTTATATTGAAGCGGACAACGAGACAGCTCGACAAGACGCTTTGGACCGGTTGGATGAAGAGCGAGACATAGCAGTTGCCCGCTCGGCGATTTACCAACAGGATCTTCGTCGCTATCACAGTCGTCGAGTCAGAACCAGAACCTTTCAAGAAGGAGATTTGGTGCTTCGGCTCATTCAAGATCAAACCGATATGCATAAGTTATCCCCGCCTTGGGAGGGACCTTTTGTGGTCAGCAAGAATCTGCACAACGAGTCATACTATCTGATTGATGTTCGAGAGCGAAAAGACTCACGCAAATCAGAAGAGGAGACCAACAGGCCGTGGAACATAGCTCATCTTCGGCCTTACTATACTTGAGCCATTGGCTCTGCTTATGTACATATTATGACAATGTATATATTATAAATACAATCAACCGGATCCTCAGCTAAAGCGGGGTATCTGTTCTTTTACATCATGCGTGGTTACATGGAGTTGTTCTGTCTTAAAGCGGCCTCCGGTTTACCCCTTGCAAAAATTATAAGTATCACTAGGGGGCTCGGTCATGTCTGAACCGATGCAACACCTTTTTGATAGGCGAAAGCCACCAGATCACTTGGGGGCTCGGTCGTGTCCGAACCGATGCAACACCTTTTGATAGGCGAAAGCCACCAGATCACTTGGGGACATGGTCAAGTCTGAACCAGTCACGCCTCTTGATCGGCCTAAAGGCCATAGAATCACTTGGGGGCTTGGTCGAACCCGAACCATTGCCATGCCACTTGATCGGCGTAATGCCACGGTTTCATTTGGGGACCTGGCTGACTTGAACCATAGCTACACCTATTGGGAGTTTGGTCGTGTCCGACCATGGTAACACCATCTGATCGGCTCAGTAAAGCCTCTTTTTTGCAAACGGTTTTATCATTGCCTTTGCTTCAATATTTTTCTTGATAAACTGCTATTTTATCTTGGTTGCATTTTTAAACCGACAACGTTTTACACCGGTTCAAGCGGCCAATTTGGCGGAACACGGTCCATTTTTAAACCGGAGATTATTTACCCGGTTTTGATTCTTCTATTAACATCCTTTTTTGGAGTAACAAAATGTTTATTATGACCAAGCACGGTTTACATAGTAAACCGGCATTGTATATACAGGAGCTGTTTTCTCCCATGACGGTGCGGGTTTATCAAACCGCCGTGTCAAGATTGGCTAAGCCTACTTCATGCCCAATGATGGCAGGTATTTTGTATCACAAAATTTGATCATATATGTCAATCTCCTTGCATATATATGAAGTTCATAAACCGGCTGGCGGTACAACCGCCCTGGTAGTTTAAGATTTTATGATTGCAGGAGGTATAGATCGGTAGTTTCGATCTTTCAACCAAAAGTATCAGCTCAGATGCACGAAGGCATCTCAGAAGCAAAAGTGTTGGCTATCCTATTACAAGGCAACATGGTGCCCGAATAAGATCATTGTTTTCTGGCAAAATATAATAAGGCAGCCTATTAAACTGGTCTCCGGTTCAAGCTTGGTCACCGCCTTGATCTGATGGTCGTGGGTCGTCCTGCGCCGCTTCAGCTTCTTCTGCCCTACCCAGCGGCTAGAAGTCAACAGTGGTCCAGTCGATTCCCATTAAAGCTTGAAAAACAGCTTCATCATGGATCAGTGAAGACGGTTCAATATCAGGAGCATAAGTATGCTTACGGATTGGCGGGATCATATTTTCTGCTTCGGGAACTGGTGCAGCCACTCGTTTGTTCTGATTATTGTATTGGGCTTGATAATGCGTCAAATCTGCCTCGTCTACCAATTGACAAGCCAGAGGGCGCACCGCCCGGTTTATTGCTCTCAGATCATCTTCATTGAACTCTGACCCGTCTTCCTTCAAACTGGGATAGCCCTGAGCTGCTTCAACAGGATCGAAGTCTGGCACCCATGCCTTTGCTCGGATTAAAGCATTGATGGCACCGGTTCGAGCAGTAGATTTTTTTCAGCTCTTCAATCCGGGCGGGAAGCATTGACAATCTCTTAAGAGTATCTTGGATTAACGTGGGTGCCGGATTGTTATGTGACGCAATCGAGATGATCCACTGCACTCCAGTATACAGCTGTTCGATTAATGTGTAGGCAGCTTTCAATTTCATTCGAACATCTGACCCCAAGTGGTTAATGCGGGTGCCTGCAACATGATAGAACAGTTCACAAACCGGACCTATCATAGGAAGATCAAAATTATCACAGAAGTCAAAGGACGCTTACCATAGATGGCGGCAGTCATTGCATGCACTTGTCGCTTTACGCTGGTCAATTCATCTGTCACCGGTTTAAGGGCAGCTTCAGCAGTTTCAGTCTTCTTGATTAAAGCGTTTTTCTCAGTGGCCCAATCCGCTCGATCTTTTTTGAAGCCTTCCTTTAGCTGTTCCATGACGCTTAAAGCGCTGGTCAATTCCTCTTTTGCTTTGGAGGTTTCAGCTTGTTGGGATTTTAAGTTCTCTTGAAGATCGGCGAGTTGATTTTCTTTGGTCTTCAGCTCAGCCTGCATTCAGACAGTTATATGGTTTAACAAATGGTATACAAATCGAAGTACCAACCACATAACGAGTTATGCACTTGGTACTTGGGGGCTAATGCCTTTTTGATCTACAACTGTCAACTGATTGCACAGTCCCAAGCTCAATACAAGTATTCAACTTGGCACTTGGGGGCTAATGGCTATTTGCTCAAAAAAGTACTGATGCTGTTATATTCAATTACTTAAAGTCCCAGTTTGACTACATTAAGATTAAACCGGTACTTGGGGGCTACATCAGTGAAATTCGAAGCATTCAGGTTTATGTTAGTAAGTCCCGGTTTAACTACATTCAGTTGAACCGGCCCTTGGGGGCTACATCAGCACATTCTGAAGAATTCGGCTTTATATTTCGCAAGTCCCGGTTTGAAAGAAGTTTACAAACCGACCCTTGGGGGCTAGGAGAATCAACAAGATTACAAAATATACAAGCAGGAAGAGGCATATGGAAGTTACCTCAAATTTTTCCTTCATCATGTTCACTAGGCCAGCTTCATAATCGCGACTGGTATACAGCCGGTTCAGATAACCAGAATGAAGGTCTTGAGTGTTCAGAGCAGCATAAGTCGCCAAATCGACATTCCACTTGCCCTTGCCCATTGTGGCATATTCGTCCTTGGCAGTATGTTTGGACAACGCGACAGGATTGCTTGGATCGGTATGACCAACGCCAGTGATAACAACTTCATCATCCTGGGCGTCACCAGTTTGCACTGTGGCTGTCGGTTTACCAGTAGCCTTGGATGGACTTGTGAATTTTTCAATCCGAACGGGACTTCTAGGCTGGTCAGCAGGACCGGAGGCATCAACAGGCCTTTCTTCAGCAATAAAAACTTCGTCCTGCACTAGCGGGTCATTGGGCACGTCTTCACGGATGGCCGCTTCAACATCTGGGATGTTGCCCGGTTCAGGGGCAGTTTCTTCTTCGGCCGCTTTATCCAGGCGAGCCTTCTTGCTCGGCCTAGGTTTGGCCCTGAAAGGAGTAGCAAAATCAAAAACAGTATATGTTGCAAGATACCATGCCAGGAATATTATGATAAGTGCAAGCTTACCCAAGCACGGTTTTAAGCGGTGGCAGCTGAGTACCCGTTGACTCGCCAGAGGATGAGTGGGAGGTAACCTGATAATCGGAGTCAGATGGGTTAAGCGGTTGACGAAAACAGCCCGCATTAGGACAAGTACTGACAAGCAAATTAGAGACCTCTGAACGGCGTCTCCGAACCGGATCGTTCGGTAAACCAGCGGAGGTAACTACCTGGCCGCTGTGTCGAGTTGTGCGGCGCGCTTCGTGCTGTTGGGTCTTCATAAGAAATTTGGGATCCAAGTAAGCAAGAGGATGAGAAAAGTTAACTTTCCAGTTTGCCTGACGGATTTTTAGTGAAGGCAAAAGGTTCGAATCAGAAGAGAGAGTAATTACCTCTGCATCATCAGCATGGCTAGCTTCGGCATCATCCTGACAAATATTATCATCAATAAGGCGTGTAAAAAGAAAGCCAAGTGAATTAAGTTCTACCTCAAGGTCCGGATTACCCGCATCGTCATCAACGGGCGGATCAGAGGGTGCAGTGGTTTTCCTCTTATGAGCAGGTTTCTTAAGGACTTTTGCCTTGGGCCGGGTCGGTCTTTCCGGTTTGTCTTCTTTCTCCTGCGAGAGCTTCTTGCTCCAAAACGGATCATCATCCTGCTTCAGCAGATATTGGTATCAAGTAATAAGCAGATGTAATGTTATCAGAGTTAATGAAAGGGAAAATTCAGACTTACAGCTGGCGGTTTGTTGGTGGCGCAGAAAGGAAGTAGGCCGGTTCGGGCGCAGACATATTCCGGTTCATTCAAAATTTTCTTTACAGCTTCTGTGACTTCTTCGTCAGTAAGCTGGATGTTCACGTGCCGCAGTGGGTCATTAACACTGCCCGTATATTCACACATCAAACCGGAGCGTTGGCTGAGAGGCAGTACGCTCCAGGATATCCAGCAACGAGCGAGATCAACCCCTGTTAAACCGTTGGCCATAAAGGCTCTGAGCTTGGATAGTTGGGGGGCATATTTACTCCTCTCTTTGGCAGTCAACCTCTGTGGAAAAGGGTGCGTGTTGCTAAGCCGCTCCGGACGAAAGCCAGGCAAGGGATTTTCATTAGCAGTGGAGGTGTCTTTGCAATAGAACCAAGTTTGATTCCATTCTTGGGGTTGGCTGTGTAGTTTTGCGTGAGGATAAGTGACCTCTTTCCGCTTCTGAATCGCCATGCCACCCAATTCCATATTGGAACCATCAGTAAATTCTGTGCGACGGTTTACATGGAACAAATCTCGGAATAACTCGACGGTAGGTTCCTCTTGAAAGAACACCTCGCAGAGCACTTGGAAATGGCATATGTTGGTGACAGAATTGGGGCCAGTGTCTTGCAGACGAAGTTGGAATATGGCCAAGACGTCCCGGTAGAATTTTGAACCGGGCGGATTAAAACCTCGGGCTAAGTGATCCGCAAAAACTACAACCTCTCCTTCACGAGGTGTGGTAGGACATTCTTTGCCTGGGACTCTCCAGTGGATGGTATTCTTGCTGCTTAAAGCGCCAGTCAAGACTAAGTTATTCAGCTGCGTCTCTGTAACACGAGAAGGAGCCCAGTTGCACTCATATACTTGTTTGTCCATGGTGGAGTCTACAAAATAAGCGATTCCGGTTCAAGATTGTGTTGGGTACAAAATATACACTGATATGATCAGGGCTAAACCGAGGATAACTATATTCAAACCGAAGCTCCGTGAAGCGATGGACTAGGGCTAAGAGATCCTGGCGGTTCAATAAGGGGACTAATGGTATATACCGGTTTATTAACCTTTCCTATGGTAAGTTAAACCGCCCGATCAAAATATTGAAAGCACTGGAGGTTGAGGTTGCGAAATGGCTAAGTATGCAGAAACAACTTTCACAAAAATTCTGTTACAGCAATGGATCTGAGGTAACTTCAGAAAAATAGAAAAAATATTCAAAGGCTTCAAAGCAGAGCGGAAGTGAATCAATGGGCAGATATACAGATGAGATCCACGGACTTTAACATGAGACTATAGGTGGATGCGGAAAGTTAAGTGGTATTCAGTACAAGGTTTTACAGATCCATACAGAGGTTAACACATGAACAGGAGCAGTCGATGAACATCGCAAGAACAAGGAACTCTAGAACAGATCTAGGTTAAGAAGAACAGAGGGCTTACCAGAGCTGAGGAGGGTGCGGAAGATCACCGCAATTTTCTAGTGCGTTCAGGTCAATGCAGCGGCCAAGGTCGAGGCTGAAGGCGACGGCGGCGGCGGAGCTCTGAAGCTGACGACGCGAGGAAGACGAAGATGAGAAGGCAGGAAGGGGAAAAAGGAAATGACCCTTCGGTCCTATTTATAAGACAAAAAGACATGTGTCAGGCGCGACAAACCAGGGGCCACCGAACGGAGCTGTCGCCTCGAATTTCGCAGCCTCATTAAAATGATGAGGTATTACGGATACTTTCTTTATGACAGATGATGTCACCCCGGTTTAACAGCAATTGGAGGAGATGACGTCAAGACGGTTCAACAATTACAAGAAGATGTTAAAGATGAAGATTTCTGCTAAGGATTGACATGAACTCGTTCAAATCAATCTGGGGCCTAATGTTGGGGATATTACTACTGGGCGTAAACCGGCCTACCTGGGCCGGGTTAACTTCATCAGTAATCCTAGAGCGTTAAAGCCCAAGAAGATAGATGAGGGCCCAAGGCCGTAGTCAGTTCAACACTTGTAGCCGTAAACCGGCTTTGTATGTAAACTTGTATTGTAAGTTAGGAATAAGGAGAGACCAACCCGGATACGAATATGAACCGGAGATTGGGACTCTGTGAACCGACGGGCGTCACCCGTGTATATAAAGGGACGACCCGATAGCGGTTCAAGGACAGACAATCACAACTCGAGACTTAGGCGAAGCTTGTTTGCTCCCTAGTCATCGAAACCCCATCAATTCCATCACAACTAGACGTAGGCTTTTATCTTCATCGAAGGGGCCGAACTAGTATAAACCCTCTGTGTCCTTGTGTCCGCTTTAACCCCTTCGAGTTAACCCGTTGCGATGGCTCCACGACTAAGTCCTTTTGCTAGGACATCTGTCGTGACAAACCACGACAGACGCTGTGGACAGTTAGGAATAAACTTGTGATTCAGCGGATTCCTCTTCGACGTGCTAGTGACGCTCTGTTCAAATGGTCTGGTTACTTGCAGCTATGGCGGTCGCTTAGCCGCCCCCGGGAGAGAGACGCCATCACCTCCATCATTGCCCAGATTCGCTCGATGGCGCTCCGGTTGGCTCCACCGCTCCCCCCTCCACCGCCGGAGCCGGATTAGATCCTCTACACCTCGCCACCGCCGTTATGTTCGTTGTGTGAGTCGTGCTGTGTTGTTGGGCATGTTGTGCTGTTCCCACAACTGGACCTGGTTTTCGTCTGTGTGTGTTTGTTTGTCGGACCTGCTTGTGGTGGCGGTGTGTGTGTGTGTGTGCACACGTGTGTTTGTATGCTCCGTCTGTGTGCTACTTTGTGCTCGGTGGTGCTTTATTTATAAAGCGGGGCGAAAGCCTTTTTCGGTAATAACACCTGGGTCAGGCCAAAGCATCAAACCTAAGATTTGATCTCCAATGGACTCATGTACCATCATCCTCTTAACCATTCAACTACAGATTCATTTTCTTTTGTAGCATTGTCCTAACAGATGATCAAGGGCCTCCTTGTGGTAAATGTGCTAAAGATTTCGTCCCTAAAATTTTAGAGAACTACTCCCTCTGTAAAGAAATACTTTAGTGATCTAAACGCTCTTATATTTCTTTATAGAGGGAGTACTATCCAAGTTCTTTCTTTTTTTTGCCAAAACGAAAAGAACATCTGTTTATTTAAGTGAAACAGCGTCACTTTCATATAGTATTATTTAGCTTTTTTTTCTATATGTCTTCATAAAATTATTTTTTAGTTGATATATTAACTTTTTTAAGATTTTTTTTTAATTTTTTTGTGGGGTAAGAAAACTTTATTTGCATTATGCTTCTAGACTGACCGTTGCTTCGTTTTGCGGGCTAGGGCCTTCACCGGCTCATCAGCCCACGCAAGTGTACTCGTCGGGAACGTGTAGTAATCCACGCGAGTGGCTATATCTCGCATTCAACGAGACCAAAGGTTTCTCTAGTTGAAGCGTTTCGACCAATCGGGCCGGCCCACTAGCGCATGGTGAAGGCCCCATATCGAATGATAACATTTTTTTAATACACGATCAACATTTTTATATACACATTTAACATTTCCCAAATGCTTGATTAATATTTTTAAGATATGTGTTCAACATGTATTTTTTAAAATGCTGGATTAACATTTGTATATACATGATAAAAAAATTATCATTTTTTAATACATGCTCAACAATTCTTCTGTTTACATTCAACATTTTTCTGAATGCTTGATTAACATTTTTCAAATAATTGTTCAACATTTTTCCAAAAACAATTTTAGAGTATTTTTGTAATATATATATATATATATGTATATAATATTTTAAAGTATAAACAAAAGTACAAAAATAAAGCAAAAACGAAAACAGAAAACGGAAAAAAGAGCCTGTGGCCTGCCTCGCGCGTGGGCTGGCCCATCTCGGTCGCCCAGAAATCCAGGCCTGTTGTACCGAAGCGGAAGAGGGTGTCTCTGCTCCGTCTCCGATCTCGCCCCCGCCGCGAATCCCCCCAAACCGCGAGCAGATTCTCGCCGGTCTCGCGACGATTTTTTGATGAGATAAGCCCTCGGCCACCTCGGGGTTCGCGATGCTGCGGAAGGCGGCCGTCGGGTTCCTCGCCTGCCTCGTGCTCTACCTCGCCTTCTCCTCCTACCTCCGGAGCCAGGTACGGCTCGCGCACTTCCCCATTCCGGGAGCTTCCAATGGTTGGTCCGGTCCGGTTGTGCCGTAGAAACAGGCCTGAATCTGGTGCGGCCGTTCCGTACTTCGTAGTTCAGTCTCGTAGGAAGTGCTGATAAGGCGGAATCGGAGTGGATCTTCCTGCTCCATTCTCAATGTGTATATGTCTGTACTTAGTGCAATTCTTGCCTTGTTGGTAGCGGCTTCGTGATGTGGAAATTTTTCCTTTTAATGATTACCGTGACCGCCTTGTTGCTAGCAGTGACTAGCCAGGTGATGAACTGATGATTCAGGATTACTCCAAAACATTTACCATTTTTTTTCCTTTTCATGTTGGACAGAGGGCTGCATATGTTCAGTTACCAGCAGTTACTCACAGGGTATACCTGGACGTGGAAATTGATGGCCAAAATATAGGTACATCTTTCTTTCATGGCATCATTTTTTTCTGATGTCGCGCTGTAACTTGCACTGTAACAGCACATACTACTGAGCTTACCATTTTCTGGCTGCTCTAATTCTTGTCTGGCCCATTGTTACAGGTAGAATTGTTATTGGCCTTTATGGGGAAGTTGTGCCAAAAACAGTTGGTATTTTCACACCCTCTTTCTCTCTTTCTACTCATGCTTATATCTTCCTATTGAAGCATATAACTCTTTGGGGGTAACGACATAGTCAAAGATTGCATGATTATCCTGTTGTGAAATAAAATCATTTATAGAAAAAAGTTATTTATGCTGAGGTCTTGTGCTCCTTGTTAGATACTATAAAATGGCGAAAACTGGAAATTGATTGGATGGTCATTGTTCTCAGTACTTCAGTGGAGGAAGACTGATGTGTAGATGCATGCCTATACCCCAACCTTGTCTGCTTGTTTGCAATGTTTCATTCATTTTGTTAAGATGTCTGTGGTTGTTAATAAGGAAAAAGGGTCGTCAACAGATGAACTATCCTAAGTATCTTCCAGCTTTCAAATATCTTGCCAAAGGAACAATTTAGTAATATATAGGAATACTATCTTTCACTTATGAAGTTTATTTTCGGTACTGATATTTTTTATTCCTGCATTTTGCAGAAAATTTTAGAGCCCTTTGTACAGGTATTGTTCTTCCTTGAATTGTTTGCATGCTGTCTTCCTTGAATTCCTTGAGGTGTTTTTTCATATTGTACTTTGTTCATTATTGCAGGTGAAAAGGGCGATGGACCCAAGGGTAAACCTCTTCACTACAAAGGAACACCATTTCATCGAATCATCCCAGGTTTCATGATTCAGGGTGGTGACATAGTTAGAGGTGATGGGAAAGCAAGTGAATCTATATATGGAGGCACCTTCCCAGATGAGAATTTCAGTGTGAAACATACACATCCAGGTCAGATGTGCAACCAGGGATTCCTTTTTTTTTTGTTCAGTTTTAACTTTGCCTTTAGTGATGTACCAACTTAGTAACACACTTATCTTCTACTCCCTCCGTCCCATAATGTCAGACGTTTTTTGACACTACACTAGTGTTGAAAAACGTCTTACATTATGGGACGGAGGGAGTACTAGTTAATTGCCCGTGCGTTGCAATGGGGCCATATATTTTCACTGGTTTAACACTAATCATGTTAGACATACTTTAAGGATTCTCGTGCACATCAGACAACATTGTCAGCTTTTATCGTAAAATCCCTGTTCTTTTTCCTGCATCCACTATGCCGACCTCCCCATTGCAAGCTCGCGATTATAGTCGATGGCACATCCGTCTCAGAATCCCTCAATTCTCCCACACCCACACTTCGAATTTCAAACGTGTAACCATGAAGTTGCGTTAAAATAAGTCAGATCATGAATCAGTTAGTACAATATTTACAAGAAAGAAAACAGATGATTTGCTAATAACTACTTGTGAGGGTTAGAGGAGTTCAACTTCTTTTTGCATGCTGCAGTGTTAGAGCCACACATTTTTATGTTGTTCATTCTCCCCAGGTTCCGTACTTGAATTCATCACAGTAGCATGTGTGCTAACTATTGCTTTGTCATACTTGAATTCATCAGACTGTTACAAACCTTAACAATTCTCCCCAAGCCATTGATGCATATAAGCACATGAGTGCTAACTATTGTTTTGTCAATGAAGGTGTTACAATAGCATGGGTGGCAGTCATGTCTTAGTCATACTGCCGAGACGTTAATACAGAGAAATAGGTGCAACAATCCAATACCGGAAAACAGTAACAGTCGAATACAGGGAAAACAGTAACAATCGAATACAATGGAAACAACACAACAAAGATGAAGCTATTAAGAAATACGCATATAAACATGAAGGTATTATCACAAAGGTAACCATGCAGGTATAATTCACTAAAGAAAGGAACCAAAAGATCTGTTTGTACTGAAAATAGGTGCCTCACCATACTGTACATGCGAAATTCAAACATGGCACGTATCCAATAATCAGTTCTGAATAGATTGTTGCTAACCTTAATAATGTAATTGCCTGCCAGCTTGTATATCTTTCTTTTGATATTAGCTATGCAAGGTTGAGAGAGTTTCTCAAATGTAGGCTCATATGCCTGGGAATTGTGATTCCAACATAGTTTGGAAACAAAGGCAGGATAATGTAGGCTCATCTGACGGTCGAAATCGATAGATGGCAGACACAACATCACCACCAATTGATTCTTTTTTAGGAGTAGAGATGAAGACAACTACCATCTATTTTGTGACCGCCACTGGCGAAGTTCCTGCATAGGCTATCTTTATTATTTCGTCTGTCCTCCATAAGTACTGGCGTATTGCATGAGGTTCTGAACTATTTGTTTGAGATCGTCTCAGATAAATATTATCTTCAGAGCTCCCTCACACTTTTAGCATTAAAGCAAATTTACCAAAGAATAAGGAAATGTCCTCTCCTTAGCTGAGGCAACTGTTTTCTCAGCCTCAAGCCGACCAAGCAGATTGAACTGGGGCCTTGGTGCATCATTGAAGCTGGCAAACACTACATCTGGCGACGAAGCAAGTTCCAATGAGACAGAAGTGTAAAACCTTGATCCTTGAGGGCTGCATGTAATGTCCACTAGCACCTTTGGGTCTTCTAATGCACTAGTACGCCTGCAAAATCCCTTTTGCTCCTAATTTCTCAGCCTTCATATGGCAAGATTGACCACAACATTACACAATTGAAAGTATGCAAAATACACCTAGTGGGGTTTCTCAGTGTTTACATGATCTTAAAAGGTACATTCTGGCGTAGATGAGTACCGAAAATAGAGCTGGAAGTGGGTGTGTATATGATTGTGTGCATCACTACTCTCTGTTACGTGGTGTTTATTCTTAAATATTCTTTCGGCATGTTCTGCCTTGTTTTAAATACCTCGTAGTTTGAATACCCTGTTTCTGAAGTTGGAGTTACCTTGTGATCTTGCAGGTGTTGTTGCTATGGCAAATTCTGGAACTGATTCCAACGGATCCCAGTTCTACATCACCACAATCAAGACAGGCTGGTAAGCTCGATTACACCATATGTGTGCACTCAACATTGACCAATCTACGACTTCTGAAATGGCAAGCGCTGCAGGTTGGATGGGGAGCATGTAGTCTTTGGCAGGGTGATTCAGGGAATGGATTATGTCTACGCCATTGAAGGGGGCGCAGGCACTTACAACGGCAAGCCGAGGAAGAAGGTGCTGATCACCGACTCTGGTGAGATACCCAAGGAGAAATGGGGCGAGGAAGCAGACTAAGGCATAACCTAGTGCTGGAAAGGGGTTGATGTCTTCCCACCCACCAGGTTCAAGGCATAGTGATTGCAATTTGGATTCGTTGCACCAATTATACCGTAGGGCCTCCCTTATAGTCTTTCTGTCAAAATGAAAATGGGGCGACTGAAATTCAGTAGGCTGCTTCGCCTACTCTGTTGCCTACGGATTTTGACACCGCGCGCTTTCGTGACCGGTTTTCTTCGCACACCAGCCGTGCTTCCGGCAGAGTTCTGAATGTTGTACATTGTAGCCAGCGTATCGCATGCTAAAACCTACTTGTATCTTTTTTTGCGGGGTAAAACCTACTTGTATCTGATTAGTAGTGATATCCATATTATGCTTTTTTTTTTTGCGGTTGCTAGGGAATTTTGTTGCTGGATCTACCTACCCCTAGCCTATGCAGTAAAATGCGAAATGGATGACCAGAGTCCATTGAAGAACAGATTCGACCACATGACCCTTCTTTGGCTTTGAAATGATTGTCTTGTCTTGAGACGGGTTATCTAGGGCACATCTAGATGTGTTTTAATTATTGCACAGCTAAGTGATTCAATCAAGCTAGAAAGAAAAAAAAAGATAAAAAAAATGCTTGCATGAATCTTACGTAAAATCAATGACAAAAGACTTTCTTTTTAAAATGGATGTGCAATACTTAGAGCACATTTAGATGTGCTTTAGCAAAACTGTTGTTTTTCACTGAAGTCGAGTTCAGAACTATCGACTGAAGCAGATTGAAGGCTTCCTGTTTGAAAATAGACGAAACAGTATCACATATTGACAGGAGCACTGCTAGGCGGACTGAATTTGGACGACCAGCGCACGATGATGAATCCCAGCCAGGGAATCTCGTCCACGGCCCACACTCTGTCCGTTAGATTTTTTGTCGTGCATAGATCGGCCACAGACTGTCGTGTGTGAAGCCCTTTCGTATTGACAGGTCTAAGTGCAAGAAAAGGAATATGGCGCACATCTCGAGTAAAATATCTGTGGTAAAATAGACGAAAGATTACGGCATCCCAATCAGGAGTGCAGACTAAGCATATCTTAGATTAAACAAATGTTACGACATCAGCATATCTTAGATTAAACAAAGATTACATACGTACTATGGTTTTTAGATTTTCATCGCAGAGAAACTAGCCCAAAGTCTTAGATTTGATATCAATGCCCACGTATTATCATATTACCTGATTTATTTTAGGCTTTGACATTATTCGCTCAGCTGTATGAGACGTCCGTGGACTATGAGGTGTCTGGTAATGACTTTTATGTCCGGCATCGGCAGCCACTCCAACGACGACGACCGGGGTGTGTTCCTACGCGGCTGGCGACGAGGACAAGCTGGCTCTCCGCATCGCGTTTCAATGGTCACGAGGGGACAAGGGCGGCAGTTCTGTCTCTACTGCGACACCTCATTTTACCGGTGTATGTCCTCGGCGCTATACTACTAGCGTTTGGCCTCCGCGCCAGTAACCACGTTTGTGGAACGCCACTACTAAGGCTTTTTCTTACTAGTGTCTGGCAGGGCACCGAAGGGTTTTAGTGGCCGCTCTGCCAATGCCGAGGACGCGCACGCCTGAATCGAAGGCGCGTTGTCCACTGCGAGAGTCGTCTGGCAATGGAGTCGGCCGCCACCGCATCGGAGGCTGTCGCACGGTGGGATGCCGAACGAGGAGGAGCGGCTCCTAGCGTGAGTTTGCCGCCATTCACTTATCACGACAAAGATGGACGTCCGCCGGCTGTGGAGGAAGAACGCAAGCCGGCTCTGGAGGAAGAACGCAAAGGTGCTCCAGCACGGCCTGGATCTATGCCCGCGTGGCGAGTCGCCAAGCTCAACTGAAAGCACACAACGAGAGTCGTCAAGCCAAAGCAGGACTCCGTAGGACCGCGTCGTTCGGAGGATGAAAGGCTACATCGTCATTTTCTGGATGCCTACCCAGATGAAAGGGCTGGCGCGAAAGTGGTGAAGCTCGGCGCTCTCTTCGTCTTTGAATTTCATTATTACTAATCTAGTTAGAATTTGTCCGTCAGCTAAACTGTGGTGATCTTTTGGTGATCGTTTATGTGAATTATGTTTTGGTGATCGTTTATGTGAATTATGCCCGTTGATGTCTTTATATTTTAGTTTCACTAATCTTGTTAGAATTTGTGCTTGTGGACATCTTTTGGTGATCGTTTATGTGAATTGTGCCCGTTGATTCGGTGTATATTTTCATTATTACTGATCTAGTTAGAATTTGTCTTTGTGGACATCTTTGATGATCGTTTATGTGAATTATGCCCGTTTGATGATCGTTTATGTGAATTATATCCATTTCATGTCTGTTTGATGATCATGATCTATGTAGCATTTGTATGTCCGTTTGATGATCTATATAGTATGTCCGTTTGATGATATATGTTGAGTTGTATCATTATCATGTATATGTGTATGAGTTATCCACGGGTGTAATGGCACGACCTAGTCCTGAGGGTGTAGCCGGCTAGCTTCACGGCACCTCCTCTCCACGATCCTTGCATGTAGGGATTGGAGGTTGCCTTCTCTGTATATGTATCTTCCTTCTGTGAGTAATATAGTGCGCACAGGGTTACACCATTCTTCTTGGTAATCAGAGCTGGTTCTTCCTCCCCTACCCATGTCGACTAGCCCTACCTCCCCTCCGCCGGCCGATGCCAACAACACCGGCGGCATCCTAACCCGCTCGGATGCCGACCTTGCTGCTGCCGAAGCGGCCGCCGCTGCTTCTCCCCCGGCTCCGCGCGCAACGCCCACCCCTGACCTTCCTTCGTCTGGCAACCTGCCCCTCACCACCAGTCCCCTTACCACCATCCCTCTCTCCATCCCAGTGACCTCCGCTCCGGCTGAACCCCCCCTCCAGTATCTCCCACATAGTTGATTTCAAATTCTCTCTCGACGACGCTAACTTCATCCGCTGGAGAAACTACTCCAATCTCATCTTCGCCCGCTTCCACGCCGACGACCACATCTGCGACGGCTCCGCTGCACGCCTCTCAAACCCGCGCTGGCGTGATGACGACAACACAATCGTCCTGTGGTTTTTTGCCACCATCGCCGGCGATCTTCTCGACGTCGTCGCACCGGCGGGCTCCACCGCCTACACCATCTGGCGGCGCCTCCACGAGTACTTCCTGGAAAACGATGCGGAGCTTGCGATGCACCTTGGCCAGGAGTTCCGTGCGGCCGTGCGCGGGGACCAGTCGATCAATGACTATTGCCGCCGCCTCCAAGGCCTCGCGGCGGCCCTCGCTGATGTTCGGGAACCGGTCACCGACCGTACCCTTACCTTGCAGATGTTGGACGGCCTCGGCAAGAAATTGGAGCTCCAAGTGGCGATCATCCAGTCCACCGTCCTGCTGCCCACCTTCGCCCAAGCTCGGTTCCGTCCGGTGCTAGCCGAGCTCGCCTTTGACAAGTGGGCGCGCGCCGAGGGCGCGCAGATCCTCGCTGTCCACTCCACCGATGATCGTGGTGGTGATCGCAATGGCGGCCGCGGCGATCGTTCTGCTCAAGGCGGGGGTGACCGCGGCCCTCCTGGCGGTGGTGGAGCTGGCCGCGGCGGTGACCGCGCTGCTCTTGGCGGAAACAGCGTTGGTGGCCGCGGCGGGAGTGGTCGTGGTCGCGGTGACGCTCCCGGTGGTGGTCGGGGCACCCAGCAACCCTGGCTGGGGTATTTCGCGCCCATGGGCATGCCCTTTCCCCCACCGCGTGCTCCTTGGACCCCGCCGAACTCGGCCGGCATCCTCGGCCCCCGCCCCGGCGCGCCCACGCACGCCTTCCCCGTGATGCGGCCTTCTGCTCCGCCCGTGCCCTACTCCATGTCGTACTCAATGGGACGCCTCGGTGATGTTCCACTCTGCGCCAAGCTACGGGGGCGGCCTTCCCTGCTCAAGCCGAGTGGTTTATGGACACCGGCGCCTCATCCCATGTCACTGCGGGCCCAGGTATCCTTGATGACCCACAAGTGTAGGGATCTATCGTAGTCCTTTCGATAAGTAAGAGTGTCGAACCCAACGAGGAGCAAAAGGAAATGACAACCAGTTCTCAGTAAGGTATTCTCTGCAAGCACTGAAATTATCGGTAACAGATAGTTTTGTGATAAGGTAATTTGTAACGGGTAACAAGTAATGAAAGTAAATAAGGTGCAGCAAGATGGCCAAATCCTTTTTATAGCAAAGGACAAGCCTGGACAAACTCTTATATGAAGGAAATTGCTCCCGAGGACACATGGGAATTATCGTCAAGCTAGTTTTCATCACGCTCATATGATTCGTGTTCGTTACTTTGATAATTGATATGTGGGTGGACCGGTGCTTAGGTGCTGCCCTTCCTTGGACAAGCATCCCAGTTATGATTAACCCCTATTGCAAGCATCCGCAACTACAACAGAAGTATTAAGGTAAACCTAATCATAGCATGAAATATATCGATCCAAATCAGCCCCTTACGAAGCAACACATAAACTAGGGTTTAAGCTTCTGTCACTCTAGCAACCCATCATCTACTTATTACTTCCTAATGCCTTCCTCTAGGCCCAAACAATGGTGAAATGTCATGTAGTCGACGTTCACATAACACCACTAGAGGAAAGACAACATACATCTCATCAAAATATCGAACGAATACCAAATTCACATGACTACTTATAGCAAGACTTCTCCCATGTCCGCAGGAACAAAGGTAACTACTCAAAAATCATATTCATGTTCATAATCAGAGGGGTATTAATATGCATAAAGGATCTGAACATATGATCTTCCACCAAATAAACCAACTAGCATCAACTACAAGGAGTAATCAACACTACTAGCAACCCACAGGTACCAATCTGAGGTTTTGGGACAAAGATTGGATACAAGAGATGAACTAGGGTTTGAGATGAGATGGTGCTGATGAAGACTTTGATGGAGATTGACCCCCTCCCGCTGAGAGGATCGATGGTGACGACGATGGTGATGATTTCCCCCTCCCCGAGGGATGTTTCCCCGGCAGAACAGCTCTGCCGGAGCCCTAGATTGGTTTCGCCAAGGTTCCGCCTCATGGCGGCGGTGTTTCATCCCAAAAGCTTCCTCCTGATTTTTTTCCAGGGTGTGAAAGACTTCCTATAGCAGAAGATGGGCACCGGAGGCTTGCCAGGGGGCCCATGAGGCAGGGGGCGCCCAGGGGGGTAGGGCGCGCCCCACCCTCGTGGATGGTGGGTGGCCCCCTCTGGTTGATTATTTCGCCAGTATTTTTTATTAATTCCCAAAACTGCCTCCGTGAAGTTTCAGGACTTTTGGAGCTGTGCAGAACAAGTCTCTAATATTTGCACCTTTTCCAGCCCAGAATTCCAGCTGCCGGCATTCTCCCTCTTTATGTAAACCTTGTAAAATAAGAGATAATAGGCATAAGTATTGTGACATAACGTGTAATAACAGCCCATAATGCAATAAATATTGATATAAAAGCATGATGCAAAATGGACGTATCAACTCCCCCAAGCTTAGACCTCGCTTGTACTCAAGCGGAAGCCGATAACGAAAAATATGTCCACATGTTTAGAGATAGAGGTGTCGATAAAATAAAATACGGACATGAGGGCATCATGATCATTCTTATAACAGCAACATATATAAATATTGTAATATGATTTCTTATGCTCATGTAATAATCTATTCACATTGTCAAGTATGAATCAGAAACTTCATTGAAAACCAACAAACTATAATCTCGTTCATTGAAGCAATTGCAATTTATCATAACATCGGAAAGAGTCATTATAAGAGCTTATATAATGAATTTGCGTGGATATTTGCGTGGTACAGTGGTCAAAAACTTCGAGAGATTATATAATGAATTTTTTACCAACCAAAAGAAGTATCGTGCAAGAAAACGGAGTCCGGAGGGCACACGAGGTGCCCACGAGGCAGGGGGCACGCCCAGAGGGGTAGGGCGCGCCCTCCACCCTCGTGGATGCCTTGTGTCCCTTTCGGACTACTTCTTATTTTCCTATTTTCTTAAATATTCCAAAACGGAGAAAAAATGCTATTAGAACTGTTTTGGAGTCGGTTTACATACCGTACGACATACCTATTCCTTTTCGGAGTCTGAAACATTCTGGAAGGTGTCCCTTATGTACTCCTCCGGGGTCACGGTGTCAATAACATTAGTTTCAACATTTATAGGGTTACCTGAGATATAATGTTTGATTCTTTGACCGTTCACCACCTTCGGATTTGTGCCTTCGAAGTTTTTGATTTTTATGGCACCGGAACGATAGACCTCCTCGATAACGTAAGGCCCTTCCCATTTAGAGATAAGCTTTTCTGCAAAAAATCTTAAACGAGAGTTGAATAGCAACACATAGTCACCTACATTAAACTCACGCTTTTGTATCCTTTTGTCATGCCATCTTTTAACTTTTTATTTAAACAGTTTGGCATTCTCATAGGCTTGAGTTCTCCATTCATCAAGTGAGCTAATGTCAAATAGCCATTTCTCACCGGAAAGTTTGAAATCATAATTGAGCTCTTTAATGGCCCAATATACCTTCTGTTCTAGTTCGAGAGGTAAGTGACATGCTTTTCCATGAACCATTTTATATGGAGACATACCCATAGGATTTTTATATGCAGTTCTATAGGCCCATAATGCATCATCAAGTTTCTTGGACCAATTCTTCCTAGATCTATTAACAGTCTTTTTGCAAAATTAATTTGATCTCTCTATTACTCAATTCTACTTGACCACTAGACTGTGGGTGGTATGGAGATGCAATTCTATGATTAACGTCATACTTAGAAAGCATCTTACGAAAAGCACCATGAATAAAATGTGAACCACCATCAGTCATTAAGTATCTAGGGACTCCAAACCTCGGAAAAATAACTTCTTTAAGCATCTTAATAGAGGTGTTATGATTAGCACTACTAGTTGGAATAGCTTCTACCCACTTACTAACGTAATCAACAGCAGCTAAAATATGTGTATAGCCATTAGAGGAAGGAAACGGTCCCATATAATCAAAGCCCCAAACATCAAATGGTTCAATAACAAGTGAATAGTTCATAGGCATTTCTCGACGTCTACTAATATTACCAATTCTTTGACATTCATCACAAGACAAGACAAACTTACGGGCATCTTTGAAGAGAGCAGGCCAATAAAAACCGGATTGCAATACCTTATGTGCAGTTCTATCTCCAGCGTGGTGTCCTCCATAAGCCTCGGAGTGACACTTGCATAGGATCTGTTCCTGTTCATGCTCAGGTACACAACGTCTAATAACACCATCTACTCCTTTATAAAGGCGTGGGTCATCCCAGAAGTAATGTCTTAAATCATAGAAAAACTTTTTCTTTTGCTGGTATGTGAAACTAGGTGGTATAAATTTAGCAACAATGTAATTAGCATAATCAACATACCATGGAGCAGTACGAGAAGCATTTATGACATCTAATTGTTCATCAGGAAAGCTATCATCAATAGGTAGAGGGTCATCAAAAACATTCTCTAACCTAGACAAGTTGTCTGCAACGGGGTTCTCAGCTCCCTTTCTATCAATAGTATGCAAATCAAATTCTTGTAGTAGGAGAACCCATCTAATAAGTTTAGGTTTAGAATATTTCTTTTCCATAAGATATTTAATAGCATCATGATCAGTGTGAACAGTTACTTTAGAATCAACAATATAAGGTCTGAACTTATCACAAGCAAATACAACTGTTAAAATTCTTTTTCAGTAGTAGCATAATTTATCTGGGCACTGTCTAGAGTTTTATTGGCATATTGAATAACATTTAATTTCTTATCAACTCTTTGTCCTAGAAGAACACCTACAGCATAATCACTAGCATCACACATAATTTCAAATGATAAATTCCAATCAGGTGGCTGAACAATAGGTGCATAAATCAAGGCTTTCTTAAGTATTTCAAATGCTTCTACACAATCATCATCAAAGACAAAAGGAACATCTTTTTGTAAGAGATTAGTCAGAGGCCTAGAAATTTTAGAGAAGTCCTTAATGAACCTCCTATAAAACTGGCATGACCGAGGAACTTCTTATACCTTTAATGTACTTAGGACAGGGCATATTTCAATAGCATCAACTTTAGCTTTATCAACTTCAATACCTCTTTCAGAAATTTTATGCCCCGAGACAATACCTTCATTAACCATAAAGTGGCACTTTTCCCAATTCAAGACAAGATTAGTTTCTTCACATATCTGCAAAAGTCGATCAAGGTTGCTCAAGCAATCATCAAAAGAAGTTCCATATACGGAGAAATCATCCATGAAAACCTCAACAATCTTTTCACAAAAATCAGAGAATATAGCCATCATGCATCTTTGAAAGGTAGCAGGTGGGGACGCCTAACCGCACCCGCTTGTATAAAGGGATAAGGATTCACCTTTTTAACCTACGCCTTCTTCCTCCTTTGCCAACCCATCTCTCGTGCACTCAAGCTCCAGCGCCCAAGTCCGCTCTTCCTTCCTCAACCTTCTCCAACAATGTCCGGAGCGGGAGACAAGTGGATGGCCTCCTCCGTTACGGAGGCCCAAGTAAAAAAGCTAAGGAAAGCCGGATACTTGTCCAAGGACATCCCGCATCGGCTTCCCGAGAAGGGGAAACTTCTTCCTACCCCAGGGCCCCATGAGAGGGTAGTTTTTCTTCACCACTTCCTCCGCGGACTGGGCTTTCCACTTCACCCATTTGTCCGGGGGCTCATGTTCTACTATGGCCTGGATTTCCACGATCTGGCCCCGAACTTTGTCCTCAACATCTCGGCATTTATCGTCGTGTGTGAGGCCTTTCTCCGCGTCCGCCCCCACTTCGGCCTCTGGCTCAAGACCTTCAACGTCAAGCCCAAGGTGGTGTCCGGCACCCAGGCGGAGTGCGGAGGCGCTATGGTCGGCAAGATGGCCAATGTCCTCTGGTTCGACGGCTCCTGTGTGGCGGCCCTAAAGGGGTGGCAGGCCGGGTGGTTTTACATCACCGAGTCACGCGATCCGAAATGGGTCGCAGCCCCCAAGTTCAGATCCGGACCCCCCACGCGGCTCATGTCCTGGAAAGAGACGGGCCTGTCGTGGGGCAACGAGGAAGAAGTGACTGGGTTGCAAACGTGCATCCAGTCCCTGGTGAACAAGCCAATCCGGCTGATCAATGCGATCCAGGTCATGCTCGTTCACCGGATCCTCCCGTGCCGAAAACGGGATTTTACTTTGTGGGAATTCGACCCGGCGCAGCACCAAACCCTTAGTAGGCTCTTCGACACGACGTATGAAGTCATCTGGAAGGTGCTTACCAAAGGCGTCGAGTCCCCCACATCCGCTTCCGAGGATCGCGGATACAGCTCGCAGCATAATGCCAGCGAGGTGAGCTATCTATACCTTTGACAGGTTTGTTAAGATCTTCCTCATAGATTAACTCTATGCGGGATCTAAACTCCCTTTACCTTTGACAGGCTTGGCTGGCTATATCCGGACTAATTAACTGTCCGGCTCCTCTGCCCGAAGACCCAGCCCCAGCTCTCTTGGTGAAGCTGATGGCTCCGGCACCTTATGTGGTGCCGGAGAAGAAGGCCAAGAAGAAGAAAACCACCGGGACTCGAAAAAGTTCCCGCAACATGGTGGTGTCGGACTCGTCATCTAACGAGTCCGCGTCGCTCTCCTCTCGTGAAAACAAGGAGGAGGAACAAGAAAGCTCTCCCCCCCAGCGAGGGAAGCAAAGAAGAAGAAGGCCACCCCAACGGGGGAGGCTGAGGGGTCGAGGAAAAGGAAGACCCCTCCACCGGACTAATCCCACGACGCCGAAGAGGGCGGAGAGGAGTGGACGGACAGAACCAAGCGTCCGGCGAAATCGTAAGTATTCATATACTAGAGTGACTCATGATATTCTTTTAATGCGCGGCTTTCCCTAATATCACTCGTAATTTATGCAGCCCGCCCCGGGCCGAACTCGACGATTCGTCGAGCGGCTCCCTGGATTCGTCGGACGTGAACTCTGTTCCGCCCGCTGTCTCCCCCTGCAGGACGGACGACGCCAAAGTGGCGTCCCGCCAAGCTCCAGGGCAGGAGGAGATGGTCCTGGAGGAGCCGCAAGGCAATCCTCCGGACCCTAGGAGTAAAGGGGATGAAACCCCCCAGGGCTCCAAGTCCGGCTTTGTGCCGGACACCGCGCCGGACTCGACAGTCCTGGTCCGCGGTAGGCGAATTCCTTCCAAGAGGAGTAAGCCGTCTGAGCCGGCGGCCTCCGTCCAACCGGAGGCGCCGGACAATCTGCTGGAGGTGCTTAAGGGCGCCGCCATCGATGAGGAGCACCGTACTGTTATGAGTATGGTGATCCAAAGGGTTCAGTCCGCCCAAAGCGGACTGACTGAAGCTTGCGCTAGCCTTCTAACAGGCTTCAAGGTAAGTAAAAATATGTCAAATTATTTACCGCATAGACAGTAGCCCCTGATGCTCTGTTCGGTGTTCGGAAAGAAAAGCCGAATAGAGGATCTAGTAATATTCGCAGGAGTCTAACAACAAAAAGTCACATATGCGTATGCAGGCTTCGCTGCTGTCCACCGCCGCACTGACTGCGCAGGTGGATGTCCTTAAAAAGGACCTCGGGCGGACCAAGCAAGAGCTCGGCCTTGCCAAACGGCAGCTCGAAGAGAAAGAAGGTAAGAAATACCCTAAAAAAAGAAGAAGAAAGGTGCCTATAGAGAGGATTGGCTGTGTCTCGAACGTCTCCTAGATTAGGGGAGGATTGGCGTGCCGGAATCCAAAAATGTCCGGCTCCCCTTCGTCGTCCGGGGGGCTGAAGTGTCGTCGCGGAGGATTTCTCCGGATCCGACAGGGGCGGAAGGTGGCCATGTGGCCCCCCGAGGTTCTCCGCGTCCGGCCTTTGAGGGAGGCCATGGGACGAGTCCGGCACCATCTGGTGTTCGGCCGGAGGAGCTAAAGATTCTGCTGGGGCGAGCCTCTGTCTCAGAGGAGCATCGTGTGTTGATGAACAAGGTGATTGAAAAGATTTCATCCGCAGAAAGCGGATTGCACGAGGCCGTCAAAAGTTTACTGGCAGGCCTTGAGGTATGTTTTAAATAATGTACACCTGTGTTAGTTGCGCATAAATAAAGTGCGCCCTGTGTAGGTAGTAGCCCCTGAGACTCTGTGCGTCGTTAAAATTGACGGCGCGCAGAGGATCTTAATCCCAGGTCCTTTAAGTGGCACCTTTATATGTAGGTGGTGGATTGTCCGGAGTCAAGCCGGACTTGTGAATTTGCTGAACTGAAGCGACAACTTGATGAGGCAGAAGCCGACATCGCGCTTGTTAACAAGCGGCTTGATGATGCTCAAGGTATTGAAATCATCGGACGATGGTTAGTAAGAGGAGTTTTATGTCAATATCTTACCGTGTGTATGCTTGACGCAGATGGTGCGGCCGCCGTGGAGGGTCTTAGGGCTGAACTCGCCCGTGCGAAGGAACAAGCCAAGAAAAGCGATGCGGCTGCCATGAAAGCCCTTAAAGAGCTGAAAGCCGAACAGGCTGCCCATTGCCGAAGCAAGGAGGAGATGGCTGATATGGCCGTAAAGTTAAAGAGTGCTACTGACCGTTGCAAGCTTCTTGAAGAAGAGGGTCGGGCGAGGCAAACGAGCTTAGAGAAGGATGTTGCTGACGCCAAGGACGCTCTCTCTATAATGAGAGCGGCAAGGGAAGAGCTGCGTCAAGCCGGACAAATTGCGGATGGAAAGCCCTTCTCGCTGCAGAGAAAATTTTGTGATCCGAAGTTTGCCCTGTTAGACAGGATGTGGAGTGTAAAGGACACCTATCTGGATTTGGCGGCTAGTGCTGCTGATGCGACCGAACACTTTCGAGATAAAAAGGATCATGAAGTGGAGAAGCTCTTTTGGTCGCAATTCATCAATCCAGAGCGTCCACTGTCAGTGGAAGATCGCCTGGCCCAATGGGCCGAACTGAATAGGTTGTCCGGACTCGCCATGAAGTACGTCATGGATCATCTTTGTCCGGGTGGATCGAAGCCGAAGAGTTATTTCAGCTTGGTGCAGCAATTGCTAGACGTGGTGCCACGTGTCGATGCTATGAAGAGGTCAGCGTGCATAGAGGGCGCTCGGCTGGCTCTTGCCCGTGTCAAGACATACAGGGCAGATATGGAGCCCACCATTGTTGCGTCCCGGGATTCGGATAAAAGCCGAATACCTTCCGAGCACTATTTTGAGGAAGTCCTCGAAGGCGCTCGCTTAATAGAGACGCAGTGCTCGAAGGATGCTATATTATGATAGCATATGTAATCATAAAACAGTATTTTGATAAATTGTAGTGGCATTTTTTAGACTTGTGCCTTCAAGTATTAAGAACACCTCCTGTGCGGCCGTTTTAATATATAAATTCTGAAAGATTGCAGTCGTTGGCTTCAGCCCCCACGCACATAGTGCGGGGGTGCGCGCAGAAGATGCATTTTCACACTTAACCCAACGTCTTGGTCCTACAAAGGAGGTGATAGCGCAGCGGGCTAGGCAACCGGACTATAATGCTTTAACACTTTCACTTAGCCATAGGAGCTTGAAAGTGGGACTCTTTAGGTAGCCCTTTAGTGGCGACTGCACGTGCCCGAATTCAGGGCGCATACGTGCCTGACCGGGAAACGACCCTTCGTCAAAGCGGAGGAATCCGATAAATTCCTATAGGTCATCGAGTGGCGACCAGTCTCGCGCTACATCATGATAGTCAGTTTTCGGCTTTCTCTACTGAGGTGCTCACCCGGCCGAACCGGGGCACAATCGCAGTAGTTCTCCTGGTGCTACCTTAGCCGATAGAGTGGAACGTAAGGTGGCCGAACTCAGGAGCCGGGAAACCCAACATTTGACCAAAGACATGACTCGGAGCTGATGCATATAGTGCCAAAACTCGCGACGCCGAACATTCCCTAAGGTGTTCGGTCTTTATGAGTGCGGGTGAAACAACACCCTTAAAAAAAAGAGCCCCTAGTGTCCAGGTACGAGCAAAAATTCTGGCGTGGCCACATGCCAAAACGCCAGCCTCCTCCTTGGTTATAGTAGAAAAAACCAGGGGATGTATAGCAGCAAGAGACAGTAAAAAAGGTTTACGCAGGGTCTTAATCTAAAAAGAATCCATAGGACGGGTCCCTACTGCACGTCTGCGCCTATGTCTCCGCTGTGTCGTGTCCTGGACGGGCGCCGCACGACGTTCATCTGTAAAAGAGAGGAACTGAATTTAAAATGGGTCGAGCAGAACAAAAATATAATAAACAAAATATAAAGTAAAAAATATATAAAGTTAAGCTTTATTGTCTCTGCGTATAGCCCCCGGTACGGGGGTATATGGCGTTATAAGCCTGCGTTGATGATGGACTTGTGCCGAACTTATGTAGTCCGGGTCCGTGGCCTTTGATGACTTATATCAAAAAAGTCTTTTGGCTGGCGAGGCCACTTTATTGTGCGGCTGTTTAAGCGGCCGCGCAATCCTCTGTTTGGAGGAGGCGTATTTTAGTGCGCTCCCTTTAAAGAGATGATGCCTCGTGGACCGGGCATCTTAAGCGTGAGTGATGCATAGTGCGGTATTGCGTTAAAGCGAGCGAAACCTCCGCGTCCCATTAGTGCTTGATAGCGACTTGAAAACGGGACGACATGGAAGATCAGCTTTTCGCGATGGAAGTTATTGGCAGAGCCAAATATGACTGCGAGCCGGAGGAAACCCATACAATGGGTGTCCGGGCCCGGTGCTACCCCTTGAAAGGAGGTTTTACTGTGGCGGATTCTTGTTGGGTTTATGCCCATGCGGTGGATTGTATCCTGATATATCAGGTTTAGTCCACTGCCGCCATCCATAAGGACATTGGTAAACTGGAATCCGTCAATTATTGGATCGAGTATCAGGGCAGTTCGGCCTGCGTTTTTGATATTTCTAGAATAATCTAGCTGATAAAAAATGATTGGTTTTAATAACTAGTGGCGGGACCCCTGAGGGATAGGTTTTATTGTGCGTACCTTCATGGGTGCCACACGTTTTGTTACGTGAAGTGAGTTCACTGTTTTAACTTCTTGTGGGAAGTTCTTTTGTTTCCTGGTGTTCTGCTTCTGGGGTTCGTCCTCGTCTTCGCTTGGTGTATCGAGCCCCTTGTGTTCGGCGTTAAGCCTTCCGGATTGTTTAAAAACCCAACAGTCTCTGTGGGTGTGATTAGCAGGCTTCCCAGGAGTACCGTGTATCTGACATATTCTGTCCAGGATTCTGTTTAAGCTGGACGGATCATCCCTATTATCCTGAAGGGGTGGTTTTGTCTGATTTTGCCGTGAGCTTTTGAATCCGGCATTGACTGCCGTGCTCTTCGGACTTTTTTCTTTGGTTCGGCGACGGTCCTTATTTCGTCGCGGTTTTCCGTTTCCATCCCTGATTTCGGATGTACTTGGGTCGCTGGGGCTGCATCGTGCCAACCAGCTGTCCTCTCCTGCGCAAAAGCGGGTCATGAGGCTTGTGAGTGCGGCCATTGTTCTTGGCTTTTCCTGGCCGAGGTGTCTGGCGAGCCATTCGTCTCGTACATTATGCCTGAAAGCTGCTAAGGCTTCGGCGTCCGGACAATGCACTATCTGATTCTTTTTAGTAAGGAATTTGTTCCAGAACTGCCGAGCTGATTCTCCGGGCTGTTGAGTTATGTGACTGAGATCGTCTGCGTCCGGGGGGCGGACATAGGTCCCTTGAAAATTTGCTCGGAAAGCATCCTCGAGCTCTTCCCAACTTCCAATTGTGTTTTCAGGAAGGCTTTTAAGCCAGTGCCGGGCTGGCCCTTTAAGCTTAAGGGGTAAATATTTGATGGCGTGGAGATCATCTCCTCTAGCCATATGTATGTGGAGGATATAATCCTCGATCCAGACTCCGGGGTCTGTTGTTCCATCGTACGCCTCTATGTTGACGGGTTTGAATCCCTCTGGAAATTCTTATTCCAGGACCTCATCGATGAAACATAGGGGGTGTGCGGCGCCCCTCTATTTGGGTGTGCCGGATTCTGATGATGGGTTTTTTGCATTGCTTGTGAGAGCTTGCTTTCTTGGCCCGTAAATGGACCTGGCTGGGCCATGATGCGAGTCTTTAATTGGGTCGCATGCCGCATTAAGTGCGGCGCCGCTTGCCGTTTTATGGTGGCCGTGAGGTCGTCTATCAGACCGTGTGGCTTTTTTATTTTTTGAATGCGAGGGCTCTAGGGCCTCTTGGTCGAATTCGGGCAGTAGTTTTCTCTTCGGCTAGCTTTTAGTGCGGCGGCTGCCGCCATATTTGTCTGCGGTCTTGATTACCTTGCTCCATCATTTCCTGAGTGCATCTTCCGCCGTCTTTAGCTTCCGGTTCTGCTTTTTCAGGCTGCGTCCTGTGGCAACGAGCCTTTCGTGGAGATTCTTCTGCCCCGTGGTTTTATCCGGCGTGAGATCGTCCGGAGTTCTGTTATGGCCGGGGGAGGGTTATCTGTCTTCTCTATCCACGTTGCCCTGATCGGACGGTTGCTCTGAGGCGTGCTCGTCGTCTACCGGCTCATCCTGCTCTATGGCTGGGTCTTGCTCGAGGCGGGGCTTGGCTCGGCGTTTTCGTCGCCGCTTTGATTGCTTTTCGAAGGGTTTATCCCTTTTTCCGTCCCCTTTTTCCTCGTTGTCGTTTCCTTTAGGGGTATCCACCATGAATACATCGTTAGGTGGGGTGGCGGTCCAGCGCCCTATAGGTGCTGGTTCCTGTTCGTCTCCATCTTCGTCGTCCATACCGTCGAAGTCTTCGGATCCGAAGTCAAGTATGTCGGTTAAATCATCGACAGTGGCTATTAAGTGGGTGGTGGGTGGGCTTTGAATTTCTTCGTTGTCCGAATCCCAACCTCGCAGACCATAGTCCGGCCTGGGCTATCCTGATAAAGAGAGAGTCTTGAGAGAATTCAGGATATCACCGAAAGGTGAGTACTGAAAGATGTCCGCGGAGGTGAACTCCATTATAGGAGCCCAATCGGATTCGATCGGCAGGGGCACGGGAGGCCCGGAGTTCGGAGAAGAATCCGACTCCTTGGAGTCATGGGCCGTGCGGAGTGCGGGGCTGGCGTTTGGCTCGATCGCCTTCAAGATCGCAGCCCCCGAGGTGACGTCCGACCGTTCATCCTCAAAGAACGCAGCGGGCTCCGAGTCGAGGATCGGGGCCGGTGCATGCACGGCCTCCAAGGCACTATTCGGAGGCACAGCTATATCCTGCCCCTCGAGGTAGTACGGCGCGCTTGGCTGTGGCTCGAACCCGTCGAAGATCAAGTCTCCGCGGATATCTGCCGTGTAGTTTAAGCTTCCAAACCTGACTTGATGGCCAGGGGCGTAGCTTTCGATCTGCTCCAGACGACCAAGCGAATTGGCCCGCAGAGTGAAGCCGCCGAAGACGAAGATTTGTCCGGGGAGGAAAGTCTCGCCCTGAACCTCATCGTTGTTGATGATCAGAGGAGCCATCGGGCCTAAAAGCGACGACACAGAGGAACTCTCAATGAAAGCACCAATGTCGGTGTCAGAACCGGCGGATCTCGGGTAGGGGGTCCCGAACTGTGCGTCAAGGTCGGATGGTAACAGGAGACAAGGGACACTTTATTTTACCCAGGTTCGGGCCCTCTCGGTGGAGGTAAAACCCTACTCCTGCTAGATTAATATTGATGATATGGGTAGTACAAGAGTAGATCTACCACGAGATCAAGGAGGCTAAACCCTAGAAGCTAGCCTATGGTATGATTGTGTATGATGATGGTTTTGTCCTACGGATTACAACCCTCCGGTTTATATAGACACCGAATAGGGTTAGGGTTACACAGAGTCGGTTACAATATTAGGAGATCTTGAATATCCGCACGCCTAGCTTGCCTTCCACGCCAAGAAAAGATCTTTCCGGACACGGGACGAAGTCTTCAATCTTGTATCTTCATAGTCCTGGAGTCCGGCTGAAGGTATAGTCCGGCTATCCGAATACCCCCTAATCCAGGACTCCCTCAGAGAGGCTCAGGAGGCGCCAGAAGGCGAAGCCCCCGTCGCCGAACACCAGGGGGAGCCAATCCCCATGGAGACTGGTGATGAGGGTCGTATTCAGTTCGGCCCTCAGCAGGACTCAATTCTGGAGATCGATGCGGCTCCGGATTCTGGCACGCAACCTCCTTTGCCTATTCCGCCGGTGACCCCTGTCCAACCAGGGGCACCGGATAATCTGTTGGAAGCGCTGCAAAGCGCTTCCATTGTGGATGAGCACCGTGTTCTTATGGGCACGGTAATTGAAAGGGTTCAGTCTGCCAAGAATGGACTAACTGAAGCCTGCAGCAGCCTGCTGACAGGTTTTGAGGTAAGCGACGCAAAAAGAGAAAATCCCAATATAGATAGTAGCCCCTGAGACAGTGCCCGGTGTTTGGAAAGAAGAAGATGGAGAGAGGATAAATCCCTTATTGCAGGAAACTAACTGAACTTGTCTGAAATGAATACGCATGCGTCGCTGTTGGCCGCAGCCTCACATACTGCCGAAGTCTCCGGACTGAAGCACGGACTGGAGCAGGCCGAGGAGGAGCTCGGCCAGGTGAGGAGGTAGCTCCAAGAAAAACAAGGTATATAATAACCCATTATATGTTCAAAAAAAGGTAAAATGATATAAATCGACTGAAGTGTCATGATATGTACAGATTCAACGACCGAGGTCGAGGCCCTAAAAAAGGCCCTGGCCGAAGCCGAGGGGAAGGTTGTCAAGGTGCAGGCTGCCCGTAAGAAGCTCAAGGCCCGGGTCAACGAGGTCCAACAAGAGCTCCAGGACGCGGTGAAGAAGTGCGAGACCTTGGAGCTCGATGCGTCGGCTCAAGAGGCAGAGTACGGAGACGGCCCGGAGTGAGGCCCAAGACGCCATCCGAGAGATCCAGGAGGCCAGGACGATCGCGGCGGGTAAGGCATTTAGTATGCAAAGCAAGTATGTGAAGAGGAAGTATCATTTACTAACCCGGATTCGATGTTCTCCAGGGGCTTTTGCAGATCTGCCACGTAGTGTGTCCGACGCCGCGGAGTTCTTCCGAGCCGAAGAAGGTAGCTCCACAGAGAAACTGTTCTGGTCGCAGTATCTTGCGCCAGAACATCCGGTGCCCTTCAGCGACCAGCTAAAACAGCTGGTCGAGCTGCACAGGGTGGTCGAACTGGCCATGAAGGATTTAATAATCCGGTTATGGCCAGCCGAAGCTATGCCCAGCAGTTACTTCGGCCTTGTGAAGCGGCTAGTGGATGCATGTCCTAGGCTGGACGTCGTCAAGCGGTCCGTCTGCATCGAGGGCGTGCGTATGGCCTTTGCCCGCCTCAAGGTCTGGTGGGCAAAGATGGACGCCATCAAGCTTGTGACCGAGGGGCCGCCCGAGGGCAAGGAGCACCGCACACCCGAGTAGTATTTTGGCGATGTCCTGGAGGGGTCTCGTATTGTAGCAACGCAGTGTTCGCAGGATATTATCTTTGAATGAATGTATTCAAGTGCCCTCTACCTTGTTTGATAAAACCAAGTGGGTTTGTAATATAATGTTTGCTATGTTTTAAATTTTACCTCCTGTGCGGCCGTGTTGTATGAAATCTGAGGGTTGGCCAGTCGTCGGCTTCTTCCCCCACGTAGGTAGTATGGAGGTGTTCGGGATGGAATCTAAACAATCTTGATCCAATTATATGGTCCTTGAAGGAGTTGTTTAGCGCAATGAACCAGGCAATCAGACTATGCGGCTTTAACGCCCTCACTTAGCCGTAGGAGTTTGACAATGAAAACATGAGCACAACCCCTAGTATCCGAACCAGAGTGCTATCTGATCGGGAAGTACCGATCCTTCGCGTAATGCGGAACAAATCTCCAACGATTTGCGACCTCCGAAGAGCTGACCGGCTCTCGCCGCATCATGACAGTCAGTTTTCGGCTTTCTCTACTGAGGTGCTCCTTTGGATAAACCAAGGCACAATCGCAGTAGTCCTCCCTTTACTGCCTTAGCCGATGTAGCGGAACGTAAGGTAGCAAGCACAGGAGCCGGGCAACACAACTATTGACCAAAGACATGATTCGGAGCCAATGCATATAGTGCTAAATTTGGGGTGCCGAACTATACTATAAAAAGTATTTGGACTTTTGTTGTCGTAGTGTGGGGTGCTATGAAGCCCTTGGCAAACATCAAACGCACCTCAGTGTACGTGTGCTACCCGATAGGGTTACCCATGGGAGAGAGGGAAAAGAAAAAAGGAAAGAAAGAAAAGAGAAAGGATGCAAAGGTGATAAGCTGGCGCTCTAAAGTTCCAGCTGCGAACTGTTTTCATTGTAATTTGATTAATACGTCGAGGCGCATTGATACAAGTAGTGCAATAAGCAAAAGGCTATTTAACATGCCAAAAACCAAGGGAGAGCTGCATGTGGGTCCTGAAAAATAGGTGGAGTGATTGTTAACAAAACCACCTTGAAAATCCCCCGTGCGTCTGCGTTCATCGCCGTCTTGGTGTGTTTATCCTTCGAGAGGACTAGTGATTGATGTCTACTACACAACCTTCTTCTTGTAGACGTTGTTCGTCCTCCAAGTGCAGAGGTTTGTAGGACAGTAGCAAATTTCCCTCAAGTGGATGACCTAAGGTTTATCAATCCATGGGAGGCGTAGGACGAAGATGGTCTCTCTCAAACAACCCTGCAACCAAATAACAAAGAGTCTCTTGTGTCCCCAACACACCCAATACAATGGTAAATTGTATAGGTGCACTAGTTCGGCGAAGAGATGGTGATACAAGTGCAATATGGATGGTAGATATAGGTTTTTGTAATCTGAAAATATAAAAACAGCAAGGTAACTAATGATAGAAGTGAGCGTAAACGGTATTGCAATGCTAGGAAATAAGGCCTAGGGTTCATACTTTCACTAGTGGAAGTTCTCTCAACAATAATAACATAACTGGATCATATAAATATCCCTCAACATGCAACAAAGAGTCACTCCAAAGTACCTAATAGCGGAGAAAAAACGAAGAGATTGTGGTAGTGTACGAAACCACCTCAAAGTTATCCTTTCTGATCGATCTATTCAAGAGTCCGTAGTAAAATAACATGAAGCTATTCTTTCCGTTCGATCTATCATAGAGTTTGTACTAGAATAACACCTTAAGACACAAATCAACCAAAACCCTAATGTCACCTAGATACTCTAATGTCACCTCAAGTATCTGTGGGTATGATTATACGATATGCATCACACAATCTCAAATTCATCTATTCAATCCAACACAAAGTACTTCAAAGAGTGCCCCAAAGTTTCTACCGGAGAGTCAAGACGAAAACGTGTGCCAACCCCTATGCATAGGTTCATGGGCGGAACCCGCAAGTTGATCACCAAAAACATACATCAAGTGGATCACATGAATATCCCATTGTCACCACAGATAAGCACGGCAATACATACATCAAGTGTTCTCAAATCCTTAAAGACTCAATCCGATAAGATAACTTCAAAGGGAAAACTCAATCCATTACAAGAGAGTAGAGGGGGAGAAACATTATAAGATCCAACTATAATAGCAAAGCTCGCGATACATCAAGGTTGTATCATCTCAAGAACATGAGAGAGAGAGAGAGATCGAACACATAGCTGCTGGTACATACCCTCAGCCCCGAGGGTGAACTACTCCCTCCTCGTCATGGAGAGCGCCGGGATGATGAAGATGGCCACCGGTGAGGGTTCCCTCCTCCGGCAGGGTGCCGGAACAGGGTCCCGATTGGTTTTTGGTGGCTACAGAGGCTTGCGACGGCGGAACTCCTGATATATTCTGTTCCTCGATGGTTTTAGGGTATATTGGTATATATAGGAGGAAGAAATATGTCAGGGGAGCCACGAGGAGCCCACGAGGGTGGAGGGCGCCCACAGGGGGTGGGCGCACCCCCCTGCCTCGTGCCTTCCTGGTTGCTTCCCTTACGTACACCCCAAGTCTTCTGGATTGCTTCCCTTCCAAAAATAACTCTCCCGAAGGTTTCATTCCGTTTGGACTCTGTTTGATATTCCTTTTCTGCAAAACACTGAAACAAGGGAAAAAATAGAAACTGGCACTGGGCTCTGGGTTAATAGGTTAGTCCCAAAAATAATATAAAAGTGTTTAATAAAGCCCATAAACATCCAAAACAGATAATATAATAGCATGGAACAATGAAAAATTATAGATACGTTGGAGACATATCAGTATCCCCAAGCTTAATTCCTGCTCGTCCTCGAATAGGTAAATGATAAAAATAGAATTTTTGATGTGGTATGCTACCTAACATATTTATCAATGTAATCTTATTTATTGTGGCAAGAATATTCAGATCCATAAGATTCAAAACAAAAGTTTAATATTAACATGAAAACAATAATACATCAAACATACTAGCAAAGCAATCATGTCTTCTCAAAATAGCATGGCCAAAGCAAGCTATCCCTACAAAATCATATAGTCTGGCTATGCTCTATCTTCATCACATAAAGTATTTAATCAGGCACAACCCCGATGACAAGCCAAGCAATTGTTTCATACTTTTGATGTTCTCAAACTTTTTCAATCTTCACGCAATGCCATGGACATAGCACTATAGGTGGAATAGAATGGTGGTTGTGGAGAAGACAAAAAGGAGAAGATAGTCTCACATCAACCAGGCGTATCAACGGCTATGGAGATGCCCATCAATAGATATCAATGTGAGTGAGTAGGGATTGCCATGCAACGGATGCACTAGAGCTATAAGTGTATGAAATCTCAACAAAAGAAACTAAGTGGGTGTGCATCCAACTCGCTTGCTCACGAACACCTAGTGCATTTTGACGAAGCCCATCATTGGAATATACAAGCCAAGTTCTATAATGAAAGATTCCCACTAGTATATGAAAGTGACAACATATGAGACTCTCTATCATGAAGATCATGGTGCTACTTTGAAGCACAAGTGTGGTAAAAAAGATAGTAGCGTTGCCCCTTCTCTCTTTTTATCTCATTTTTTTATTTGGGCCTTCTCTCTTTTTATGGCCTCTTTTTTCTCTTTTTTTATTTGGGCTTCTTTGGCCTCTTTTATTTATTTATTTCTCGTCCGGAATCTCATCCCGACTTGTGGGGGAATCATAGTCTCCATCATCCTTTCCTCACTGGGACAATGCTCTAATAATGATGATCATCACACTTTTATTTACTTACAACTCAAGAATTACAACTCGATACTTAGAACAAAATATGACTCTATATGAATGCCTCCGGCGGTATACTGGGATGTGCAATGAATCAAGAGTGACATGTATGAAAGAATTATGAACGGTGGCTTTGCCACAAATACGATGTCAACTACATGATCATGCAAAGCAATATGACAATGATGAAGCGTGTCATAATAAAAGGAACGGTGGTAAGTTGCATGGCAATATATCTCGGAATGGCTATGGAAATGCCATGATAGGTAGGTATGGTGGTTGTTTTGAGGAAGGTATATGGTGGGTGTATGATACCGTTGAAAGGTGCGCGATATTAGAGAGGCTAGCAATGGTGGAAGGGTGAGAGTGCGTATAATCCACGGACTCAACTTTAGTCATAAAGAACTCACATACTTATTGCAAAAATCTATTAGTTGTCGAAACAAAGTACTACACGCATGCTCCTAGGGGGATAGATTGGTAGGAAAAAACCATCGCTCGTCCCCGACCGCCACTCATAAGGAGGACAATCAATAAATAAACCATGCTCCGACTTCATCACATAACGGTTCACCATACGTGCATGCTACGGGAATCACAAACTTTAGAACAAGTATCTCTCAAATTCACAACTACTCCACTAGCACGACTCTAATATCACCATCTTCATATCTCAAAACAATCATAAAGAATCAAACTTCTCATAGTATTCAATGCACTTATATGAAAGTTTTTATTATATCCCTCTTGGATGCCCATCATATTAGGACTAAATTCATAACCAAAGCAAATTACCATTATGTTCTAAAGACCCTCAAAATAATATAAGTGAATCATGAGAGTTCATATATTTCTTCAAAATAAATCCACCGCCATGCTCTAAAAGATATAAGTGAAGCACTAGAGCAAACAACAAACTACTCCGAAAGATATAAGTGAAGATCAATGAGTAGTCAAATAATTATGTAACTATGTGAAGATTCTCTAACATTTAAGAATTTCAGATCTTGATACTTTATTCAAACAGCAAGCAAAACAAAAGAAATAAAATGATTCTCCAAGCAAAACACATATCATGTGGTGAATAAAAATATAGCCCCAAGTAGATTTACCGATGGATGAGGACGAAAGAGGGGATGCCTTGTGGGGCATCCCCAAGATTTGGCTTGGTTATCCTTGAATATTACCTTGTGGTGCCTTGGTAATCCCCAATCTTAGGCTCTTGCCACTCCTTATTCCATAGTCCATCGAATCTTCACCCAAAACTTGAAAACTTCACAACACAAAACTCAACAAAAAACTCGTAAGCTCCGTTAGTATAAGAAAATAAATCACCACTTGGGTACTGTTGTGAACTCATTCTAAATTCATATTGGTGTAATATCTACTGTATTCCAACTTATATATGGTTCATACCCTCCGATACTACTCATAGATTCATCAAAATAAGCAAACAACACATAGAAAACCGAATCTGTCAAAAACAGAACAGTCTGTAGTAATATGTATCAAACATATACTTATGTAACTCCAAAAATTCTGAAATAAATTGGTGGACCTGAGTAATTTGTATATTAATCATCTGCAAAAATAATCAACTAAATAGCACTCTCCAGTAAAAAGTTTTAGCTAATCTCGTGAGCGCTAAAGTTTCTGTTTTTTTACAGCATGATCAGAAAGACTTCACCCAAGTCTTCCCAAAGGTTCTACTTGGCACAAACACTAATTAAAACACAAAACCACATCTAAACATAAGCTATATGGATTATTTATTACTAAAAAGAACCAAAAAGCAAGAAACTAAAATAAAGTTGGGTTGCCTCTCAACAAGCGCTATCGTTTAACGCCCCTAGCTAGGCATGATGATTTCAATGATGCTCACATAAAAGATAAAAATTGAAACATAAAGAGAGCATCATGAATAATATGACTATCACATTTAAGTCTAACCCAATTTCTATGCATAGGGATATTTTGAGCAAACAATTTATGGGAACAATAATCAACTAGCATAGGAAGACAAAACAAGCGTAACTTTAAAACTTTAAGCACATAGAGAGGAAACTTGATATTATTGCAATTCCTACAAGCATATAATCCTCCCTCATAATAATTTTCAGTAGCATCATGAATGAATTCAACAATATAACCAGCACCTAAATCATTCTTTTCATGATATACTTGCATAGAAATTTTACTACTCTTCACATAAGCAAAATTCTTCTCATTCGGAATAGTGGAGTATCATAAGAGACTTGAATACTATAAATTGTTTCCACATTAGAAGAGTAATGTTCAGAAAAAGGGTAATCATAATCATGACAAGTTTTATAAATATAATCATCACTACTCTTTATAGCATAAGTTTTATCACAATAATCATCATAAGTAGCAACTTTGTTCTCATCATAATCGATTGAAACCTCTTCCAAATAGTGGATACATCACTAAATAAAGTCATGACCTCTCCAAATCCACTTTCAGAAATATTATAAAATTCAACATCCTCCAAAATAGTGGGATTATGACTTCCTAAAGTTGACACTCTTCCAAACCCACTTTCATAAGTATAATCATCATAAGTAGGAGGCATGCTATCATCCTTATAAATTTGCATATCAAAACTTGAGAGACTAAAAATATCATCTTCATTAAACGTAGCATCCCCGAGCTTGGGACAAACATTAATTGCATCAAAAATATTCTCAAAAATATCATCTTCATCAAACAGAGCATCCCCAAGCTTGGGCCTTTTCATATCATAAGCATAATCAATCTCATCATTAATAGTATGGATAGCACCAATAGTATAGCAATTATCATATTCTTCCAAGAAAGTGCCAAAAAGATTTTCAAGATCATAAGAAGTATCATTATCTTCCCAATCATAATCATCACAACAAGCAATAGGCACAACGAGATCATCATGAAGTGCATCATCTTCCACAATTATTTTGATTCATTTTCATGGGGCACAACAATAATAGGAGCAACATTATTTGGGAGAGATATCTTTTTACCTCTCTTCCTTTTTCTTTTCTTCTTCTTCACCACATCATGTGTGGGTTCAATCCTCTTTTTGGAGCTCCTTATTAATGAGATTGGTTGAATAGAAGGCTCCTCCTCGTTACCTGATTCATCATAAGAAATAATAGGAGAATATTGGGAAGTCTCTTCCCTTCCGTTAGTATTCTCTTCATCTTCTATTAGTTTTCTTTTCTTTATGTAATTGGTAATATAAGGATTTTCAATGCAATTCACCGCACAATACATGTAAATTTCCTCTAGATTGAAATTAAGAAGTTTATCACGGGAAAATACTGGAAGATAATTAGTTATACGTTTCATTTCTTCATAACCCATAAGCAAACTAAGTTCATTATAATGTGCAAGGGAAATCAAGTCGTCACAATTTTTGGACACGATTAGATCATGAAACAATTTGCATCGGATAGTTAAATGACCCCGTTCATTGCAAAGTTCACAAGTATGGCCAAGAAAATTTAAATTTTCAGCACAAACATCTAGCCTTTCTTGCAACAATTTAGTTTCTAAGTACTTATGCCTCTTGCAATATCTGTCTTCCCTATTTGGTGTGTACTTACAAACCCAATGCACTCCACAAAAATTGACATGTTTATAGGAGACATTTTCATCATAACTAGTGCAATCATCATTAGTACTATGGATATTCAAGGAGTTCATACTAAAAACATTGCAATCATGCTCATCATTCAAAGATTTAGTGCCAAACATTTTAATGCATTCTTCTTCTAACACTTTGGCACAATTTTCCTTCCCATCATACTCACAAAAGATAAAATCAATTCCATTTTTTTAGTTTTCTTTTATAAACTAAACTAGTGATAAAACAAGAAACTAAAAGATTCGATTGCAAGATCTAAAGATATACCTTCAAGCACTCACCTCCCCGGCAACGGCACCAGAAACTGCTTGATGTCTACTACACAACCTTCTTCTTGTAGACGTTGTTGGGCCTCCAAGTGCAGAGGTTTGTAGGACAGTAGCAAATTTCCCTCAAGTGGATGACCTAAGGTTTATCAATTCGTGGGAGGCGTAGGATGAAAATGGTCTCTCTCAAACAACCCCGCAACCAAATAACAAAGAGTCTCTTGTGTCCCCAACACACCCAATACAATGGTAAATTGTATAGGTGCACTAGTTTGGCAAATAGATGGTGATACAAGTGCAATATGGATGGTAGATATAGTTTTTTGTAATGTGAAAATATAAAAACAGCAAGGTATTGCAATGCTAGGAAACAAGGCCTAGGGTTCATACTTTCACTAGTGGAAGTTCTCTCAACAACAATAACATAACTGGATCATATAACTATCCCTAAACATGCAACAAAGAGTCACTCCAAAGTCATTAATAGCGGAGAACAAACGAAGAGATTATGGTAGGGTACGAAACCACCTCAAAGTTATCCTTTCTGATTGATCTATTCAAGAGTTCGTAGTAAAATAACATGAAGCTATTCTTTCCGTTCGATCTATCATAGAGTTCGTACTAGAATAACACCTTAAGACACAAATCAACCAAAACCCTAATGTCACCTAGATACTCCAATGTCACCTCAAGTATCTATGGGTATGATTATACGATATGCATCACACACTCTCAAATTCATCTATTCAATCCAACACAAAGTACTTCAAAGAGTGCCCCAAAGTTTCTACCGGAGAGTCAAGACGAAAACGTGTGCCAACCCCTATGTGTAGGTTCATGGGCGGAACCCGCAAGTTGATCACCAAAAACATACATCAAGTGGATCACGTGAATATCCCATTGTCACCACAGATAAGCACGACAAGACATACATCAAGTGTTCTCAAATCCTTAAAGACTCAATCCGATGAGATAACTTCAAAGGGAAAACTCAATCCATTACAAGAGAGTAGATGGGGAGAAACATTATAAGATCCAACTATAATAGCAAAGCTCGCGATACATCAAGATCGTATCATCTCAAGAACACGAGAGAGAGAGAGAGGTCAAACACAAAGCTAATGGTACATACCCTCAGCCCCGAGGGTGAACTACTCCCTCCTTGTCATGGAGAGCGCCGGGATGATGAAGATGGCCACCGGTGAGGGTTCCCCCCTCCGGCAGGGTGCCGGAACAGGGTCCCAATTGGTTTTTGGTGGCTACCGAGGCTTGCGGCGGCGGAGCTCCTGATCTATTCTGTTCCCCAATGGTTTTAGTGTATATTGGTATATATAGGAGGAAAAATACATCAGGGGAGCCATGAGGGGCCCACGAGGGTGGAGGGCGTGCCCAGGGGGTGGGCGCGCCCCCTTCCTCGTGCCTTCCTCATAGCTTCCCTTACTTACACCCCAAGTCTTCTGGATTGCCTCCGTTCCAAAAATAACTCTCCCGAAGGTTTCATTCCATTTGGAGTCCTTTGATATTCCTTTTCTGCGAAACACTGAAACAAGGGAAAAAACAGAAACTGGCACTGGGCTCTCGGTTAATAGGTTAGTCCCAAAAATAATATAAAAGTGTTTAATAAAGCCCATAAACATCCAAAACAGATAATATAATAGCATGGAACAATAAGAAATTATAGATACGTTGGAGACGTATCAGTGATCAGGCCACCAGATAGGGCCTGCAGGATTGAAACCTGAAAAGGAAACGAATACAAGTGAAAGTATTTGTATATCCGGTGTCGATTGAGTCGTATTATGGATCACAAACTAGCTATGCCTCCGTTTGTGCCCATGGAATCTTGAGTGCGTAGTTATGTACGTGTGGTGCGAATGCCACCACTTGACCAAGGCTGAGATGGAGGCTGAATTGCTAGTCTAGCTCCCGACGAGCCGAGCTGTCCTGCTGCAGGGTAGTTCGAACCCTCTTGACAGTATCCGTGGGCTCGTGATACGTCTCCAACGTATCTATAATTTATGAAGTATTCATGCTATTATATTCTCTGTTTTGGATGTTTATGGGCTTTACTAAACACTTCTATATTATTTTTGGGACTAACCTATTAACCGGAGGCCGATCCCAAATTGTTTTTTTCTTGCCTATTTCAGTGTTTCGAAGAAAAGGAATATCAAACGGAGTCCAAACGGAATGAAACCTTCGGGAGAGTTATTTTTGGAACGGAAGCAATCAAAGAGACTTGGAGTAGATGCTAGGGAAGCTTCGAGGAAGCCACGAGGCAGGGAGGCACGCCCTACCCCCTGGGCGCACCCCCACCCTCGTGGGCCCCTCGTGGCTCCCCTGACCGACTTCTTTCGCCTATATATATATATATAGTAGCACTATTCTGATCATGGGATCAGAATAGTTATTTGGATCACGGCGAGCCCTATAAGGTCCCGATGAGAAGCTGCCGAACTAGTCGAGCACGGCCACGATTCCTAGACCTACATCCCCTCGATCCCGTTCCTACCCCCACCCCCTCGACCCCGTCCCCCCACCCCCTCGACCCCATCCCCAATCCCCCGCCCCCTTGATCGGGGCCACCCTCCCCGCCACCACCGTCGCCGCCCTCCCGAATCGCGCCACCACCGCGGCCCGCGGCTCCTGGCCTTCCAGCGGGCCGCCGCCCCGGGCCCCAGTGCACCGCCTCCGTTCTTCCCAGCGTGCTGCCGCCCTGCCCGATGGCGCCCAGCCGCTCCGCCCTCCACCGCCTGATCTCCGCCGCCCACCGGACTTGACAAGCAGCGCCACCCTTGTCCACGGATAGGGGCTGCGGCCTTCTCGGGGCGCCGCCATGACCTTCCCAGAGGGGCCACCGCGACCTTCCCCGGCTCCGCCACGCGGCCCAGCGCCTGCTCCTGGCTTGGTCCCCGGCAAGGTGCGCCGCTCCTCCTCCCTGCCTCCTTCTGCCTTCCCCTTCTCCTTCTCTACCTCCAGGGAGCTCCCCCTGGATCCTACCCATCGCCAGATGCGTTGCTTCCCCAGCGGATCCATGCCGCTCCTCGACCTCCCGGCTGATGCCAACGGCAAAGCTCGGACGGGACCGTACAACTACTCTCGGTCCCCGGCGAGGCTCCCCTGCCACCACGGAGCCTCCTTCCAATGGCTGCGGCAGCACAAACGCCGTTCAACTCCATCGACTTGGGCCGTTCAACGACGCGGCCCCAGGACGTTTGCCACCGCAGCGCCTGTATCACACCAACATCCTGTTGTTTGACTGCAGCGGCTGTTGTCTGCAAAAAAGTGCATGCGTGCAGTCCAACTTCCCCTAGACACTCACATGAGCACATGGAGACTCTGCTTAGAAAAGTTGCAGCAACATGATGCAATGATCATCTTCAGCAAATACCTTTTAGATGTTATTATTGCTACTGAAATTTGTGTGGGTCTGGCTACATGTATTACTTATTTTGTTTGTTGAAAAAAGAAATGTACCCCTTGGTTCGTTTACACATGTTCTACAATGAGTTTCTTTGGTTTTATTAAACTGATTTCATTCTCGTTGCCATCTGCAAAAATGTACAGCGCATCGACGAGCCCCTGCACCCATGTTGCCATCCCAAAAAAATGGATGCAGAGAATGCACTGTTTGTCTTGTATGCCTAAATTTTTATTTGTGAAGGTCAAAATGTTGTGTTCGAGAAGGTCAAGTATGTTATGTGTATCTCAGCAAGTTCAAATAATTTAAACATGCAAAAGAAAAACATGGGAGATTTGCGAATTTTTAGAACTTGAAGTGACAAACAAATTTAAAAAGAGCATAAACAAAAATTTAAGTCTATAAAATTCACTTCAAATCATTAAACAGGGAAAAGAATGTTCTCTTTGTTCTCGAACAGAAACAAAAATTAATAAAAAAGGGAATGTAGTTTACTCTTTTCAAAATCCTCAGAAATGTTTCGTTAAATCAATTGTGCTTCTCCGCTCTATACATGTTCATTGATATTGCCAACAAGCATACTATTTTCCAAAAGTGGTTCGATGTTTATTACATGACTAGATTTTTTCTGCTACTAAGAAATAAATCAGGAAGTCCAAATTAAAAAGATGGAGAAGTTCAATGATTATAGAAACTACGATTTTTCTCATTATTTAAGAATGCAAAACAAGAAGTTCAAAATAAAGTAATGCAAAAGTTTGATGTATAAAAAATGGAAAATCTGAATCTGTTGATGGGAAGAACATTCACACAAAAATAACACAAATAGTACAAAAACAAGAGAGCACTTTGAAACAAATATTTCATCGTTTCTAATAAAAAATTAAGAAGTTCGGATTTTAAACATAGAGCAGTTCAAAAAATCGTAAAAACGGGATTATCACCATTTCTAGGAAAAACACTAGAAGTTCAAATTTAAAAAATAGTAGAGAAGTTCGATATTTATAAAGAAACTCATATTTTCCTTGTTACTAAAGAATAAAAATGATGAAGTTCAAATTAAAAAAGAGGAGTAGTTTGATGTATACGGGAAACTCAAATTATTACCATTGTAAGAAAAAAATAAAACTATAAAGTTCCATTTACAAAAAATAATGTTTGCGGCGCAACAGGTTTAATGCTTGTTACAAACCCAAAGAAGGTCATTAAAAAAGGCATCTCAAATTTTTTTATAAAAAACATTTTCTCTCTTAAAATAAACCTAGAAGTTCAAATTTAAAAACGAGGTGGCTCGATGTCTATCAAAATGTTAGATTTTTTCGGTTGCTAAAAGCAATTAAAGGGAAGTCCATATTAAAAAGATGGAGAAATTCGACTATTATAGAAAACTCAGATTTCCTCGTTATTAAAGAATGGAAACAACAAGTTGAAAAATAAAATAACAAGAAGTTCAACTTTTAAAAAATAGAGCGCTTCAAAATTTCATAAAAAAGATTAAGAAATAAAACCAGGAAGTCCATATTAAAAAGATGGAGAAGTTTGATGATTATAGAAAGCTCAGATTTTCCTCGTTATTAAAGAATGGAAACAAGAAGTTCAAAAATTAAATAACAAGAACTTCAACTTTCAAAAATAGAGCGCTTCAAAATTTCATAAAAAAAGATTATTATAAAACCAGGAAGTCCATATTAAAAAGATGGAGAAGTTCGATGATTATAGAAAACTCAGATTTCCCTCGTTATTAAAGAATGGAAACAAAAAGTTGAAAAATAAAATAACAAGAAGTTCAACTTTTAAAAATAGAGCGCTTCAGAATTCATAAGCAAGGATTAAAAATTCAGATTAATATTCATAAAAAAACTCAGATATTTTCACGTAACCGAGAGAAGTTCAGATTAATAACTGCCAGAAGTTCACGTACTACACGGTGTGAATTTTGTATTAAAAAGGAATAAAAGAGCAAAGACTAAAAGTTTTGTTGTCATAAATGCAAGTCCTCGGTCGAAGAAAGTTTAAAATATTATTTTGTGAGAGGTTTGTACAAAAGGAATATTATTTGTGTAACACTGACGAATGTATGAGAAAATTATGAACGAAAATACGTCACAGAAGTTCAACGTGAAAACAGCGGGAAGTTCAACTACTACGTTGATTGAATTTCAGATTAAAAGCTTTTAAAATCATCGCGAGTATGAAAAAATGATCAATACGGGAAATTTGTGTGTTTACAACAGCTTTACATTGGTATATCACTTGCTCAATTCCGGTGAGTGGATGGAGAGCAACTCGATGTATACAAAACCTCATACTCTTCTCGTTTCTAGAACAAAAATTAAATTCAAAAAAGTTGTTCGACGCTTTCTTAGAAAAGTCAATTTTTTCTTCTATAAAAATGGAACTACGAAGTTCAAATTAAAATAGCAGAGAAGTACGGAGTTTATAAAATGGCAGCACCTGAAAAACAGAGTGAAGTTCAAATAGAACTGTTCTAGAAGTTCAACCTCTTCATGCAGTGCATCTTCAAATACTTTGTTTTTGCGATGAAGACAGAATGCATGACCTCAGAAGTTCAGATTCATAACTGTGAGAAGTTCACGTACTACACCGTGTGCATTCTGTATTAAAAAAGAATGAAAAAGGAAATGCTAAAAGTTTTGCTGTTATAAGTTCAAGTCTTCCATCGGATAAAGTTGAAAAATTATTGTGAGAGAGGTTTGTACAAAAGGAATATCATTTGTATAACACGGACGAAATGAATGGGAAAATTACAAACGAAAATACGTCATAGAAGTTCAACGTGAAAACAGTAGGAAATTCGACTACTATAGTGAATGAATTTGAGCTGAAAAACTTTTAAAATCATCGCGAGTATGAAAAAACGATCAACACGGGAAAGTTGCGTGTTTACATCAGCTTTCCACCGGTATATTAGTTGCTCAATTCCAGTGAGTGTTTCGGCAAGTGGATGGAGAGCTACGGGCAAAAAAGCACGTGAAAAACAGAGTGAAGTTCAGGTACACATGCCGAGAAGGTCAGGTTCTTCACGCGGTGCATTTTCGAAGAATCTGTTTCGAAACAAAGGCAGAACGAGTGATCTCGCCGTTTTCGAAATTACATAAAAACGGCTAGGAATCAGAGAGAACCATCAACATAAAAAAGTTTCGCATTTTCCGTTGCTTTTCAGCGGTATATTATTTGCCTCATTCCGATAAAGTTTGTAGAAATTACGGCAAAAATACATTTTAGCCATTTTCAAAACTGACATAAAACAGTAATGGATTAGGAGAAACAATATATACAAAAAAGTTTGGCATTTATTCAAACTTTCCAATGCCATACCATTTGCAGCATTTGGACGTATGGTTAAAAAATTAGCTCGAAAATACGAACTCGTTGGAACTTGTACCGTTTTCTAAATTACTTTTAAACCGTTCAAAATTAGAAAAAACTTTTAACATGAAGAAGTAGAGCATTTTCATAAGCTTTCCAACGCCATATTATTTGCCTCAATTAGATTTGCCGTTTAGAAATGACATCGAAAATACAAACTCGGGTGTTCCATTTGCGAAATGCTACGATTTGTCAAATTACGCTTTAACCATAGGGTATTAGAGAAAACTTTCAACATGTGGAAGGAGCGATTTTGCAGCAACTTTCCAACGCCATATTATTTGCCTCATTCTGATAAACGGTTTAAAAATGCGATCGAAAATAGGATTCACGTTTTTTATACGAAGAAAAAACGGTTTTCAAAACTGCTCTTAAACCGCTTACATTTTGCCAAAATTTTAACTTGGATCATGATACTGGTGTCCATAGCTTTCCAACGGTATATAGCAAGCCCCATTTGGACACCTTTTAGCTGAAGTTCAACCTAGCACACGGGGAAGGTCAGGCGCGTTACTCGGGCAGTTCATGTTGTGATCAGAATAGTGTTTATGTATGTATGTGTATATATATATATATATATATATATATATATATATATATATATATACCCTAAAACATCGGGGAACAGAATAGATCGGGTGTTCCACCGCCGCAAGCCTCTGTAGCCACCAAAAACCAATCGGGACCCTGTTCTGGCACCCTGCCGGAGGGGGGAACCCTCACCGGTGGCCATCTTCATCATCCCGACGCTCTCCATGACGAGGAGGGAGTAGTTCACCCTCGGGGCTGAGGGTATGTACCAGTAGCTATGTGTTTGATCTCTCTCTCTCTCTCGTGTTCTTGAGGTGGTACGATCTTGATGTATCGCAAGCTTTGCTATTATAGTTGGATCTTATGATGTTTCTCCCCCTCTACTCTCTTGTAATGGATTGAGTTTTCCCTTTGAAGTTATCTTATCGAATTGAGTCTTTAAGGATTTGAGAACACTTTATGTATGTCTTGCATGTGCTTATCTGTGGTGACAATGGGATATCACATGATGTACTTGACGTATGTTTTGGTGATCAACTTGCGGGCTCCATGACATCGTGAACTTATGCATAGGGTTAGCACACGTTTTCGTCTTGACTCTTCGGTAGAAACTTTGGGGCACTCTTTGAAGTACTTTGTGCTGGTTTGAATAGATGAATCTAAGATTGTGTGATGCATATCGTATAATTATACCCACGGATACTTGAGGTAACATTGGAGTATCTAGGTGACATTAGGGTTTTTGTTGATCTGTTTCTTAAGGTGTTATTCTAGTATGAACTCTTGAATAGATCGATCAGAAAGAATAACTTTGAGGTGGTTTCGTACCCTATCATAATCTCTTCGATTGGTCTCCACTATTAGTGACTTTGGAGTGACTCTTTGTTGCATATTGAGGGATAGTTATATGATTCAATTATGTTATTATTATTGAGAGAACTTGCACTAGTGAAAGTATGAACCCTAGGCCTTGTTTCAAAGCATTGCAATACCGTTTGTACTCACTTTTATCATTAGTTACCTTGTTGTTTTTATATTTTTAGTTTGCAAAAACCTATATCTACCATCCATATTGCACTTGTATCACCATCTCTTCACCGAACTAGTGCACCTATACAATTTACCATTGTATTGGGTGTGTTGGGGACACAAGAGACTCTTTGTTATTTGGTTGCACGGTTGTTTGAGAGGGACCATCTTCATCCTACGCCTCCCACGGATTGATAAACCTTAGGTCATCCACTTGAGGGAAATTTGCTACTGTCCTACAAACCTCTGCACTTGGAGGCCCAGCAACGTCTACAAGAAGAAGGTTGTGTAGTAGACATCAGCTCGGCAGCCGAATTAAGGTTATGTTTGAGAAGTCCGATTTGTACTTCTGCTGCTAAGGCAGTTGTGTGCTCTTCTGTACGGAGGGAGCGTTCAGTGTTTTCGTTGACCGTTATGATGCCACGTGGACCAGACATCTTGAGCTTGAGATAAGCATAGTGTGGCACCGCGTTGAATCGAGCGAATGCTGTCCGTTCGAGTAGTGCATGATAGCCGCTGCGAGAGGGGACTATGTCAAAGATTAACTCCTCGATTCGGAAATTGTCCAAAGATCCGAAGACAACCTCGAGCGTGATTGAGCCCGTACAGCGGGCCTCTACACCTAGTATGACTCCTTTGAAGGTACTCTTTGTGGGCTTGATCCGTGATGGATTAATGGCCATTTTTTGCACTATCCTGATAGAGCAGATTTAGGCTACTACCTCCGTCCATAAGGACGTGCGTCAGGTGAAATCCATCAATGATAGGGTCGAGGACTAGCGCTGCTGAACCGCCATGACAGATACTGAAGGAAATATGCCCTAGAGGCAATAATAAAGTTATTATTTATTTCCTTATTTAATGATAAATGTTTATTATTCATGCTAGAATTGTATTAACCGGAAACATAATACATGTGTGAATACATAGACAAACAGAGTGTCACTAGTATGCCTCTACCTGACTAGCTCGTTAATCAAAGATGGTTTTGTTTCCTAACCATTGACAAAGAGTTGTTATTTGATTAACGGGATCACATCATTAGGTGAATGATCCAATTGACATGACCCATTCCATTAGCTTAGCACCCGATCGTTTAGTATGTTGCTATTGCTTTCTTCATGACTTATACATGTTCCTATGACTATGAGATTATGCAACTCCCGTTTGCCGGAGGAACACTTTGTGTGCTATCAAACGTCACAACGTAATTGGGTGATTATAAAGGAGCTCTACAGGTGTCTCCAAAGGTACATGTTGGGTTGGCGTATTTCGAGATTAGGATTTTTCACTCCGATTGTCGGGGAGGTATCTCTGGGCCCTCTCGGTAATGCACATCACATAAGCCTTGCAAGCATTGCAACTAATGAGTTAGTTGCGAGATGATGTATTACGGAACGAGTAAAGAGACTTGCCGGTAACAAGATTAAACTAGGTATTGAGATACCGACGATCGAATCTCGGGCAAGTAACATACGGATGACAAAGGGAACAACGTATGTTGTTATGTGGTCTGACCGATAAAGATCTTCGTAGAGTATGTAGGAGCCAATATGAGCATCCAGGTTCCGCTATTGGTTATTGACCGGAGACGTGTCTCGGTCATGTCTACATTGATCTCGAACCGTAGGGTCCGCACGCTTAACGTTACGATGATAGTTTCATTATGAGTTTATGTATTTTGATGTACCGAAGTTTGTTCGGAGTCCTGGATGTGATCACGGACATGACGAGGAGTCTCGAAATGGTCGAGACATAAAGATCTATATATTGGACGGCTATATTCGGACACCGGAAATGTTCTGGGAGTTTTCGGAGAAAACCGGAGTGCCGGAGGGTTACTGGAACCCCCCGGGAGAAGTAATGGGCCTAGTGGGCCTTAGTGGAGAGAGAGAGGGGCGGCCAGGGTGGGCCATGCGCCCCCTCCCCCTCTGGTCCGAATTGCACTAGGAGAGGGGGGCGGCGCCCCCCTTTCCTTCTGCCTCTCCCCCTTCCTTTCCCCCTCCTAGTAGGAGTAGGAAAGAGGGGAGTCCTGCTCCTACTAGGAGGAGGATTCCTCCTCCCTGGCGCGCCCACAAGGGCCGGCCGGCTTCCCCCTTGCTCCTTTATATACGGGGGCAAGGGGGCACCTCTAGACACACAAGTTGATCTTCGTGATCGTTCCTTAGCCGTGTGCGGTGCCCCCCTCCACCATATTCCACCTCGGTCATATTGTAGCGGTGCTTAGGCGAAGCCCTGTGACAGTTGAACATCAAGATCATCACCACGCCGTCGTGCTGCCGGAACTCCTCCCCGACACTTTGCTGGATCGGAGCCCGGGGATAGTCATCGAGCTGAACGTGTGCCAAGAACTCGGAGGTGCCGGAGTAACGGTGCTTGGATCGGTCGGTTCATGAAGACGTACGACTACATCAACCGCGTTGATATAATGCTTCCGCTTTCGGTCTACGAGGGTACGTGGACAACACTCTCCCCTCTCGTTGCTATGCATCACCATGATCTTGAGTGTGCGTAGGAAAATTCTTGAAATTACTACATAACCCAACAGATACTAGTCGGATGATCCCGTCGATCAAAGGTGATTGGGAATGACGATCATGGATTGAAATTTGGGGCGACTGGCTCTATCACGTAGACGTCCCTTAGTGCGCGTTTGCGCTCCCTTTTGGGGATATGTGTAGCATATATCATGTTAATTGTTTTGACTTGGGAGAGGGGGGAACTTGTTCTATCCCCCTGTGTTCGGTTGCCGGGGCTCCTCATTGCTACCTCTTGAGCACTGCGTTGGATTTCCCCGAAGAGGAGAGGATGATGCAGAAAAGTAGCGTAAGTATTTCCCTCAGTTTTTGAGAACCAAGGTATCAATCCAGTAGGAGGCTATGCGCCAGTCCCTCGTACCTACACAAAACAAATAGCTCAACGCAACCAACACGATTAGGGGTTGTCAATCCCTTCACGGTCACTTACGGGAGTGAGATCTGATAGAGATGATAGATAATATTTTTGGTATTTTTGATATAGAGATGCAAGGTAAAAAGTAAAAGGCAAAGTAAAAAAGCTAAGCAATAATAAAGTGATGGAGATTGATATGATGAGAATAGACCCGGGGGGCATAGGTTTCACTAGTGGCTTCTCTCAAGAGCATAAGTATTCTACGGTGGGTGAACAAATTACTGTTGAGCAATTGACAAAATTGAGCATAGTTATGAGAATATCTAGGCATGATCATGTATATAGGCATCATGTCCGAGACAACTAGACTTATTCCTGCCTGCATCTACTACTATTACTCCACTCATCGACCGCTATCCAGCATGCATCTAGAGTATTAAGTTAAAAACGGAGTAACGCCTTAAGCAAGATGACATGATGTAGAGGCATCATTTCATGCAGTGTGATAAAAACCCCATCTTGTTATCCTCGATGGCAACAATACTATACGTGCCTTGCTGCCCCTTCTGTCACTGGGAAAGGACACCGCAAGATTGAACCCAAAGCTAAGCACTTCTCCCATTGCAAGAAAAACCAATCTAGTAGGCCAAACCAAACTGATAATTCGAAGAGACTTGCAAAGATAACCAATCATACATAAAAGAATTCAGAGAAGATTCAAATATTGTTCATAGATATACTTGATCATAAACCCACAATTCATCGGTCTCAACAAACACACCGCAAAAAGAATATTACATCGAATAGATCTCTACGAGAGAGGGGGAGAACATTGTATTGAGATCCAAAAAGAGAGAAGAAGCCATCTAGCTACTAACTATGGACCCGAAGGTCTGAGGTAAACTACTCACACTTCATCGGAGGGGCTATGATGATGTAGAAGCCCTCCGTGATGATGGCCCCCTCCGGCGGAGCTCCGGAACAGGCCCCAAGATGGGATCTCGTGGGTACAGAAGGTTGCGGCGGTGGAATTAGGTTTTTGGCTCCTGTTCTGATTGTTTGGGGGTACGTAGGTATATATAGGAAGAAGGAGTACGTCGGTGGAGCTTCGAGGGGCCCACGTGGCAGGGGGCGCACCCTCCACCCTCGTGACCGCCTCGTGGCTTTCTTGACGAAGGGTCCAAGTCTCCTGGGTCTTATCTGATGAGAAAATCACGTTCCCGAAGGTTTCATTCCGTTTGGACTCCGTTTGATATTCCGTTTCTTCGAAACACTGAAATAGGCAAAAAAATAGCAATTCTGGGTTGGGCCTCCGGTTAATAGGTTAGTCCCAAAAATAATATAAAAGTGGAAAATAAAGCCCAATATAGTCCAAAACAGTAGATAATATAGCATGGAGCAATCAAAAATTATAGATACGTTGGAGACGTATCAGGCAACCCCAAGCTTAATTCCTGCTCGTGCTCGAGTAGGTAAATGATAAAAAGAGAATTTTTGATGCGGAGTCCTACTTGGCATAACTTCAATGTAAATCTTCTCAATTGTGGTATGAATATTCAGATCCGAAATATTCAAGACAAAAGTTCATATTGATATAAAAATAATAATACTTCAAGCATACTAACAAAGCAATTATGTCTTCTCAAAGTAACATGGCCAAAGAAAGTTTATCCCTACAAAATCATATAGTTTAGTCATGCTCCATTTTCGTCACACAAGAATGCTCTCATCATGCACAACCCCGATGACAAGCCAACCAATTGTTTCATACTTCAATAATCTCAAACTCATAAACCTTCACGCAATACATGAGCGTGAGCCATGGATATAGCACTATGGGTGGAATAGAATATGATGATGGGGGTTATGTGGAGAAGACAAAAAAGGAGAAAGTCTCACATCAATGAGGCTAATCAATAGGCTATGGAGATGCCCATCGATTGATGTTAATGCAAGGAGTAGGGATTGCCATGCAACGGATGCATTAGAGCTATAAATGTATGAAAGCTCAACAAAAGAAACTAAGTGGGTGTGCATCCAACTTGATTGCTCACGAAGACCTAGGGCATTTGAGGAAGCCCATCGTTGGAATATACAAGCCAAGTTCTATAATGAAAAATTCCCACTAGTATATGAAAGTGACAAAACAAGAGACTCTCTATCATGATGATTATGGTGCTACTTTGAAGCACAAGTGTGGCAAAGGATAGTAACATTGTCCCTTCTCTCTTTTTTCCTCATTTTTTCCTTCTTTTTTTCTTTTCTTCTTTTTTTGGGCCTTTTCTTTTTTTATGGCCTTTCCTTTTATTTATTTATTTATTCCTCACTTGGGACAATGCTCTAGAGAATGATGATCATCACACTTCTATTTATTTACAACTCAATGATTACAACTAGATACTAGAACAAAGTATGACTCTATATGAATGCCTTCGGCAGTGTACCGGGATATTCAATAAATCAAGAGTGACATGTATGAAAGAATTATGAACGGTGGCTTTGCCACGAATACTATGTCAACTACATGATCATGCTAAGCAATATGACAATGATGAATGTGTCATGATGAACGGAATGGTGGAAAGTTGCATGGCAATATATCTCGGAATGGCTATGGAAATGCCATAATAGGTAGGTATGGTGGCTGTTTTGAGGAAGATATAAGGAGGTTTATGTGTGAAAGAGCGTATCATATCACGGGGTTTGGATGCACCGGCGAAGTTTGCACCAACTCTCAATGTGAGAAAGGGCAATGCACGGTACCGAAGAGGCTAGCAATGATGGAAGGGTGAGAGTGCGTATAATCCATGGACTCAACATTAGTCATAAAGAACTCATATACTTATTGCAAAAATCTACAAGTCATCAAAAACCAAAGCATTACGCGCATGCTCCTAGGGGGATAGATTGGTAGGAAAAGACCATCACTCGTCTCCGACCGCCACTCATAAGGAGGACAATCAAATAACATCTCATGTTTCAAATTTGTTACATAACATTTACCATACGTGCATGCTATGGGACTTACCAACTTCAACACAAGCACTTCTCAAATTCACAATTACTCTACTAGCATGACTTTGATATTATCACCTCCATATCTCAAAACAATTATCAAGCATCAAACTTTTCTTAGTATTCAACGCACTCAAAAGAAAGCTTTACAAATCTTGAATACTAAGCATATTATTATTATTAAGCAAATTACCATGCTATTTAAGACTCTCAAAATAATCTAAGTGAAGCATGAGAGATCAATAGTTTCTTTAAAACAAATCCACCACCGTACTCTAAAAAATATAAGTGAGGCACTAGAGCAAAACTATAAAGCTCAAAAGATATAAGTGAAGCACAAAGAGTATTCTATCAAATTCCAATTCATGTATGGCTCTCTCAAAAGGTGTGTAAAGCAAGGATGATTGTGGCACACTAACAAACAAAGACACAAATAATACAAGACGCTCCAAGCAAAACACATTTCATGTGGTGAATAAAAATATAGCTCCAAGTAAAATTACCGATGGAAGTAGACGAAAGAGGGGATGCCTTCCGGGGCATCCCCAAGCTTTGACTTTTTGGTGTCCTTGGATTTTATTTGGGGTGCCATGGGCATCCCCATGCTTAGGCTCTTGCCACTCCTTGTTCCATAATCCATCAAAAGATTTCACCCAAAACTTGAAAACTTCACAACACAAAACTCAACAGAAATCTCGTGAGCTCCGTTAGCGAAAGAAAAGAAAAGACCACCTCAAGGTACTGTAATGAACTCATTCTTTATTTGTATTGGTGTTAAACCTATCCAACTTATCTATGGATTATAAACTATTGTACTAGCCATAGATTCATCAAAATAAGCAAACAACATACGAAAAACAGAATCTGTCAAAAACAGAACAGTCTGTAGTAATCTGTAACTAACGCAAACTTCTGGAACTCCAAAACATCTACCAAAATAGAACGACCTAGTAAATTTGTTTATTGATCAGCAGCAATTGGAATCAGTATTTTATCACGTTCTGGTAATTTTTAACAATTGTTTTCGTGAACAGAAAGTTTCTGAAAATTACAGCAAGATCAAATAACTATCATCCAAAAAGATCCTATAGGTTTAACTTGGCACAAACACTAATTAAAACACAAAACCACATCTAAACAGAAGGTAGATGGATTATTTATTCCTAAACAGTAGCAAAAACAAAAAAAACTAAAAATAAAATTGGGTTGCCTCCCAACAAGCGCTATCGTTTAACGCCCCTAGCTAGGCATAAAAGCAAGGATAGATCTAGGTATTGCCATCTTTGGTAGGCAATTCTTCAATGAGGCATCTATCTTTCTTAGAGATTTCTTTCTTTTTAGTAATTATCAAACTTTCAGGCACAAAATCAAAAAATTCATTCGTAGGAAATGGTTCCTTAATGATAGCAAAAAGATTGGGATGAATACTTATAGATTTAAGATCCGAAGTTTCCTTACTATAGGATGCACCCTTATTTTTAGGAACATACATAAGCTTGGCATTTTTAGTAGGTGGACTTGGAGTATTCTTTATGGAAGAAAAGGCGGTTCCAGTTGGTAACGATACCCTCAAGTTTATCGACTCTAGTGGAATCTTGATTTATTTTCTCATTAACCATGGGTTGCTTCTCCTTAATGTTTTCAAAGTTACTCCCACCTTAGATCCATATTGGGTAATTTGATTGTGGATCTTTTTATCTAGATTTTCAATTAATTCAATGGTAGCAACTTTATTTCCAATAATTTCAAGTCTTTGCATTACATGCTCCAAAGTTAACATAGTTCCATTAACCAAAAGAGGTGGTGATCCAAATAAATCTGTCATAGCATTGTAAGAATCAGAAGTGTGGCTACCCAAGAAATTCCCTCCGGTAATGGTATAAAGGATATATCTATACCAAGGATTAGCACCTACATAAAAATTGCGGAGAAGAACTGAAGTAGATTGCTTCCTGGTTGATCTATTTTGAGCATTGCAAATTGTATACCAAGCGTATTTTAGATTTTCTCCCTCCCTTTGTTTAAAATTTAGAACTTCAATCTTGGGAGACAACGTGGAAGATATATGACTAGCCATAACGACAAGCGGGCAAGAAAAAGACAAGCGGAAAAGAGAGGGTGAATAAAACGGCAAGGGTGAAGTGGGGGAGAGGAAAACGAGAGGCAAATGGCAAATAATGTAGTGCGAGAGATAGGGATGGTGATGGGTACTTGGTATGTTGACTTTTGCGTAGAATCCACGGCAACGGCGCCAGAAATTCTTCTTGCTACCTCTTGAGCACTGCGTTGGATTTCCGCGAAGAGGAGAGGATGATGCAGCAAAGTAGCGTAAGTATTTCCCTCAGTTTTTTAGAACCAAGGTATCAATCCAGTAGGAGGCTACGCGCCAGTCCCTCGTACCTACACAAAACAAATAGCTCAACACAACCAACGTGATTAGGGGTTGTCAATCCATTGAGGGTCACTTACGGGAGTGAGATCTGATAGAGAATATTTTTGGTATTTTTGATATAGAGATGCAAGGTAAAAAGTAAAAGGCAAAGTAAAAAAGCTAAGCAATAATAAAGTGATGGAGATTGATATGATGAGAATAGACCCGGGGGCCATAGGTTTCACTAGTGGCTTCTCTCAAGAGCATAAGTATTCTACGGTGGGTGAACAAATTACTGTTGAGCAATTGACGTAATTGAGCATAGTTATGAGAATATCTAGGCATGATCATGTATATAGGCATCACATGCGAGACAAGTAGACCGACTCCTGCCTGCATCTACTACTATTACTCCACTGATCGACCGCTATCTAGCATGCATCTACAGTATTAAGTTAAAAACAGAGTAACGCCTTAAGCAAGATGACATGATGTAGAGGGATAGTTTCACGCAATATGATAAAAATCCCATCTTGTTATCCTCGATGGCAACAATACTATACGTCCCTTGCTGCCCCTTCTGTCACTCGGAAAGGACACCGCAAGATTGAACCCAAAGCTAAGCACTTCTCCCATTGCAAGAAAAACCAATCTAGTAGGCCAAACCAAACTGATAATTCGAAGAGACTTGAAAAGATAACCAATCATACATAAAAGAATTCAGAGAAGATTCAAATATTGTTCATAGATAGACTTGATCATAAACCCACAATTCATCGATCCCAACAAACACACCGCAAAAAGAAGATTACATCGAATAGATCTCCACGAGAGAGGGGGAGAACATTGTACTGAGATCCAAAAGGAGAGAAGAAGCCATCTAGCTACTAACTATGGACCCGAAGGTCTGAGGTAAACTACTCACACTTCATCGGGGGGGCTATGATGATGTAGAAGCCCTCCATGATGATGGCCCCCTCCGGCGGAGCTCCGGAACAGGCCCCAAGATGGGATCTCGTGGGTACAGAAGGTTGCGGTGGTGGAATTAGGTTTTTGGCTCCTGTTCTGATCGTTTGGGGGTACGTAGGTATATATAGGAGGAAGGAGTACGTCGGTGGAGCTTCGAGGGGCCCACGAGGCAGGGGGCGCGCTCTAGGGGGCGCCCTCCACCCTCGTGACCACCTCGTGGCTTTCTTGACGGAGGGTCCAAGTCTCCTGGGTCTTATCTGATGAGAAAATCACGTTCCCGAAGGTTTCATTCCGTTTGGACTTTGTTTGATATTCCGTTTCATCGTAACACTGAAATAGGCAAAAAACCAGCAATTCTGGGCTGGGCCTCCGGTTAATAGGTTAGTCCCAAAAATAATATAAAAGCGGAAAATAAAGCCTAATATAGTCCCAAACAGTAGATAATATAGCATGGAGCAATCAAAAATTATAGATACGTTGGAGACGTATCACTCGTCATCGTCCATGCTTTGAGATTCCTTCTCCCTGTTCTCGGCATTTAATTTGCTAGCATGTTTAAAAATCCAACAATCTCGGTTGGTATGATTGGCTGGTTTGTCTGGGGTGCCATGTATCTGGCACGGGCGATCGAGTATGCGGTCCAGGCTGGATGGTCCCTGATTGTTTCTTTTGTACGGCTTCTTCCACTGGCCGGACTTGGAGCTGCTAAATCCGGCGTTGACTGTAGTGTCATCGGTATTATCACCATCGCTTCGTGTTGGGGAACGTAGTTATTTCAAAAAAATTCCTACGCACACGCAAGATCATGGTGATGCATAGCAACGAGAGGGGAGAGTGTTGTCCACGTACCCTCGTAGACCGAAAGCGGAAGCGTTATAACAACGCGGTTGATGTAGTCGTACGTCTTCACGGCCCGACCGATCAAGCACCGAAACTACGGCACCTCCGAGTTCTAGCACACGTTCAGCTCGATGACGATCCCCGGACTCCGATCCAGCAGAATGTTGGGAAGAGTTTCGTCAGCACGACGGCGTGGTGACGATCTTGATGTTCTACCGTCGCAGGGCTTCGCCTAAGCACCGCTACAATATTATCGAGGATTATGGTGGAGGGGGGCACCGCACACGGCTAAGAGATCAATGATCAATTGTTGTGTCTGTTAGGGTGCCCCCTGCCCCCGTATATAAAGGATCAAGGGGGAGGCCGTCCGGCCCTCTATGGCGCGCCCCCAAGAGGGGAATCCTACTAGGACTCCAAGTCCTAGTAGGTTTCCACCTAAAGGAAGAGAGGGGGAAGGAAGGAGAGGGAGAGGGAGAAGGAAAGGGGGCGCCCCCCCCCCCTCTCCTAGTCCAATTCAGACCAGAGGGGGAGGGGGCGTGGCCAGCCCTGGCCGCCCCTCTCTCTCTCTCCACTAAGGCCCAATAAGTCCCATTAGTTCCACCGGGGTTACCGATAACCCTCCGGCACTCCGGTTTAATCCGATACTTCTCCAGAACACTTCCGGTGTCCGAATATAGTCGTCCAATATATCAGTCTTCATGTCTCGACCATTTCGAGACTCCTCGTCATGTCCGTGATCATATCCGGGACTCTGAACAACCTTCAGTACATCAAAACATATAAACTCATAATGAAACTGTCATCGTAACGTTAAGCGTGCGGACCCTACGGGTTCGAGAACAATGTAGACATAACCGAGACACGTCTCCGGTTAATAACCAATAGCGGAACCTAGATGCTCATATTGGCTCCTACATATTCTACGAAGATCTTTATCGGTCAGACCGCATAACAACATACGTTGTTCCCTTTGTCATCGGTATGTTACTTGCCCAAGATTCGATCGTCGGTATCTTAATACCTAGTTCAATCTCGTTACCGGCAATTCTCTTTACTCGTTCCGTAATACATCATCTCACAACTAACTCATTAGTTGCAATGCTTGCAAGGCTTATGTGATGTGCATTACCGAGAGGGCCCAGAGATACATCTTCGACAATCAGAGTGACAAATCCTAATCTCGAAATACGCCAACCCAACATGTACCTTCGGAGACACCTGTAGAGCTCCTTTATAATCACCCAGTTACGTTGTGACATTTGGTAGCACACAAAGTGTTCCTCCGGCAAACGGGAGTTGCATAATCTCATAGTCATAGGAACATGTATAAGTCATGAAGAAAGCAATAGCAACATACTAAACGATCGGGTGCTAAGCTAATGGAATGGGTCATGTCAATCACATCATTCTCCTAATGATGTGATCCCATTAATCAAATGACAACACATGTCTATGGTTAGGAAACATAACCATATTTGATCAACGAGCTAGTCAAGTAGAGGCATACTAGTGACACTCTGTTTGTCTATGTATTCACACAAGTATTATGTTTTCGGTTAATACAATTCTAGCATGAATAATAAACATTTGTCATGATATGAGGAAATAAATAATAACTTTATTATTGCCTTTAGGGCATATTTACTTCAGTCTCCCACTTGCACTAGAATCAATAATCTAGATTACACAGTAATGATTCTAACACCCATGGAGCCTTGGTGCTGATCATGTTTTGCTCGTGGAAGAGGCTTAGTCAACGGGTCTGCAACATTTAGATCCGTATGTATCTTGCGAATCTCTATGTCTCCCACCTGGACTAGATCCCGGATGGAATTGAAGCATCTCTTGATGTGCTTGGTTCTCTTGTGAAATCTGGATTCCTTCGCCAAGGCAATTGCACCAGTATTGTCACAAAAGATTTTCATTGGACCCGATGCACTAGGTATGACACCTAGATCGGATATGAACTCCTTCATCCAGACTCCTTCGTTTGCTGCTTCCGAAGCAGCTATGTACTCCGCTTCACATGTAGATCCCGCCACGACGCTTTGTTTACAACTGCACCAACTGACATCTCCACCGTTTAATGTAAACACGTATCCGGTTTGCGATTTAGAACCGTCTGGATCAGTGTCAAAGCTTGCATCAACGTAACCATTTATGATGAGCTCTTTGTCACCTCCATATACGAGAAACATATCCTTAGTCCTTTTCAGGTACTTCAGGATGTTCTTGACCGCTGTCCAGTGATCCACTCCTGGATTACTTTGGTACCTCCCTGCTAGAGTTATAGCAAGGCACACATCAGGTCTGGTACACAGCATTGCATACATGATAGAGCCTATGGCTGAAGCATAGGGAACATCTTTCATTTTCTCTCTATCTTCTGAAGTGGTCGGGCGTTGAGTCTTACTCAACTTCACACCTTGTAACACAGGCAAGAATCCTTTCTTTGCCTGATCCATTTTGAACTTCTTCAAAACTTTGTCAAGGTATGTGCTTTGTGAAAGTCCAATTAAGCATCTTGATCTATCTCTATAGATCTTAATGCCCAATATGTAAGCAGCTTCACCGAGGTCTTTCATTGAAAAACTCTTATTCAAGTATCCCTTTATGCTATCCAGAAATTCTATATCATTTCCGATCAGTAATATGTCATCCACATATAATATCAGAAATGCTACAGAGCTCCCACTCACTTTCTTGTACATATAGGCTTCTCCAAAAGTCTGTATAAAACCAAATGCTTTGATCACACTATCAAAGCGTTTATTCCAACTCCGAGAAGCTTGCACCAGTCCATAAATGGATCACTGGAGCTTGCACACTTTGTTAGCTCCATTTGGATCGACAAAACCTTTCGGTTGTATCATATACAACTCTTCTTCCAGAAATCCATTCAGGAATGCAGTTTTGACATCCATCTGCCAAATTTCATAATCATAAAATGCGGCAATTGCTAACATGATTCGGACAGACTTAAGCATCGCTACGGGTGAGAAGGTCTCATCGTAGTCAATCCCTTGAACTTGTCGAAAACCTTTCGCAACAAGTCGAGCTTTGTAGACAGTAACATTACTGTCAGCGTCAGTCTTCTTCTTGAAGATCCATTTATTCTCAATTGTCTGCCGATCATCGGGCAATTCAACCAAAGTCCACACTTTGTTCTCATACATGGAGCCCATCTCAGATTTCATGGCTTCTAGCCATTTTGCGGAATCTGGGCTCACCATTGCTTCTTCATAGTTCGTAGGTTCACCATGATCTATTAGCATGACTTCCAGAACAGGATTACCATACCACTCTGGTACGGATCTTACTCTGGTTGATCTACGAGGTTCGGTAGTAACTTGATCTGAAGTTTCATGATCATCATCATTAGCTTCCTCACTAATTGGTGTAGGTGTCACAGAAACCGGTTTCTGTGATGTACTACTTTCCAATAAGGGAGCAGGTATAGTTACCTCATCAAGTTCCACTTTCCTCCCACTCACTTCTTTCGAGAGAAACTCCTTCTCTAGAAAGAATCCATTCTTAGCAACGAATGTTTTGCCTTCGGATCTGTGATAGAAGGTGTACCCAACAGTCTCCTTTGGGTATCCTATGAAGACACGTTTCTCCGATTTAGGTTCGAGCTTATCAGGTTGAAGTTTTTTCACATAAGCATCACAGCCCCAAACTTTCAGAAACGACAACTTTGGTTTCTTGCCAAACCATAGTTCATAATGTGTCGTCTCAACGGATTTCGATGGTGCCCTATTTAACGTGAATGTGGTCATCTCTAAAGCATAACCCCAAAACGATAGCGGTAAATCTATAAGAGACATCATAGATCGCACCATATCTAGTAAAGTACGATTACGACATTCGGACACACCATTACGCTGTGGTGTTCCGGGTGGCGTGAGTTGCGAAACTATTCCGCATTGTTTCAAATGTAGACCAAACTCCCAACTCAAATATTCTCCTCCACGATCAGATCGTAGAAACTTTATTTTCTTGTTACGATGATTTTCAACTTCACTCTGAAATTCTTTGAACTTTTCAAATGTTTCCGACTTATGCTTCATTAAGTAGATATACCCATATCTGCTTAAATCATCTGTGAAGGTGAGAAAATAACGATATCCGCCACGAGCCTCAACATTCATCGGACCACATACATCTGTATGTATGATTTCCAACAAATCTGTTGCTCTCTCCATAGTACCGGAGAACGGCGTTTTAGTCATCTTGCCCATGAGGCACAGTTCGCAAGTACCAAGAGATTCATAATCAAGTGGTTCCAAAAGTCCATCAGTATGGAGTTTCTTCATGCGCTTTACACCGATATGACCTAAACGGCAGTGCCACAAATAAGTTGCACTATCATTATCAACTCTGCATCTTTTGGCTTCAACATTATGAATATGTGTATCACTACTATCGAGATTCATTAAAAATAGACCACTCTTCAAGGGTGCATGACCATAAAAGATATTACTCATATTAATAGAACAACCATTATTCTCTAATTTAAATGAATAACCGTCTCGCATCAAACAAGATCCAGATATAATTTTCATGCTCAATTGGCGCGGAGGAGAGGTACCTTTTCAAATCTTGCAATGTTGCTTCGGCTTCTGGCGTCCACTCCATCGGGCCCGCCTTTTTCAAAATCTTGAAAAAGGGAAGGGCGCGCTCGACGGGCTTGGAAATGAACTTGCTCATGGAGGCAACACAACCAGCAAGCCGACGCACATCCTTGACTCGCTTGGGTGCTTCAATCTGCTCTATAGCTTTGATCTTGTCCGGATTGGCCTCTATCCCGCTCTGTGACACAAAGAACCCGAGAAGCTTGCCGGACGGGATGCCAAAGACGCACTTCTCAGGGTTCAGCTTGAGATTGATCTTGCGTAGGTTTGCAAATGTTTCTTGTAAATCCAGTATGAGGGTCGCCCTGTTCTTGGTTTTGACCACTATATCATCCATATAAGCTTCCATATTTCTATGGAGCTGGGGTTTAAAACCAATCTGGACCGCCCTTGCAAACGTTGATCCAGCACTCTTCAACCCGAGAGGCATCCGTAGAAAACAATACGTACCACATGGGGTGATGAATGTTGTCTTCTCTTCGCCGTCTCTCGTCATGAAGATCTGGTGGTAGCCGGAGTAGGCGTCGAGGAATGACAATAGATCACACCCAGCTGTGGAGTCAACAATCTGGTCGATGCGCGGCAATGGGAAAGGGTCTTTGGGACAAGCCTTATTGATATCTGTGTAATCAATACACAGTCTCCACTTCCCATTCGCCTTGCGCACTACCACTGGATTGGCCAACCACGTTGGATGGAGCACTCCTCTCACCAAACCCGCCGCTTCCAGTTTCCGGATCTCCCCTGTGATGAACTCTTGCCGTTCCAAAGCTTGCTTTTTGACCTTCTGCTTGACGGGCCGCGCATGAGGACAGACAGCAAGGTGGTGCTCAATCACCTCCCTGGGAACGCCGGGGATGTCGGATGCTTGCCACGCAAACACATCGACATTCGCCCGCAGGAAGGTGACGAGCGCGTCTTCCTATTTGTCGTCAAGGGCGGAGCTTATGGTGAAAGCCCCTCATGTGCCGTCCTCCTTGACGGATACCTTCTTGGTCGCCGGCGGCGTGGCCCTGGACTTCTTGTTCTTGCCAGTGGAGCTCTCTGGTACGCCCTCGACGCGAGCGCTACACTCCGAAGAGGTGCGGTTACCGGAGTGGGTGCCCGAGGTCTCACCGGTCTTCTTCTTCTTCCCTCCCGGGGCTCCAGTGGAAGGAGCAAGTGCCTTAGCAGCGGCAGCTGCTACAACTACTTGTTGGTAGAGTTGGTCAGTGCAAATGAGCGCATCTTTCTTGTCGGGTGGGACGGTGATGATCGCCACAGGGCCCGGCATCTTCAGGGTGTTGTAGGCGTAGTGTGATGCCGCCATGAACTTGGCCAGCGCTGGGCGGCCAAGGATCCCGTTGTAAGGCAAGGGGATCTTGGCAACATCAAACACGATCCTTGTTGTCCTGTAGTTCAGATCACTCCCAAAAGTCACGGGTAGTGTGACCTACCCCTTTGATTGACTTCTTCCTGGGTTGACCCCCTGAAACGTGCTCGTCTCTTCGAGGTCTTCATCAGGAATCTGCAGCTTCTCGATCACGGCAGGCGAGATTAAGTTCAGACCGGCCCCGCCATCGACTAGCATCTTTGTCACCTTGAGGTTGCGTATTGTTGGTGAAACCAACAATGGCAAGCACCCGACTTCAGTAGTGCGATCAGGGTGATCCTCAGTGTCAAAAATGATAGGTGTGCTGGACCACTTCAGTGGCTTTTGGGCATCAAACGACGGCTATGCTGCCGTAATCTCACGTGCCCACTGTTTAAGCTGGCGGTGAGAGGTATGCAGCGAGGCGCCGCCGTCGACTCACATGGCCTCTGTAGCTTTCTGAAATTCTTGGTCACCAGACTCATCGTCCTCTTCGTGATCATCGTCTTCTGGATCTTGTCGCGGCCCCGGGCGGGCCTCTCCTGCTGTTTATCCTTGCCGCGACGGCCCGCCTGGCCGTCACGCTTCTTGTCGGACCCCTCGGGGCCATCTTGGCCCTTCTCCTTGTCTCGCCTCTCATATTCAGCCTTTTGCTTCTCAGCAAGTAGCTCAACCTGTCGGCAGTTCTGGAAATCATGGCCTTTGGTGCGATGGATCTTGCAGTATTGCTTGTCGGAGTTCCCTGGCTTCTCGGAAGCCGCCAAGGCCCGGCAGGCGACACATCCGGCAATTTCCTTGCCGGAGTCATCTGCCTTGGTTTTCTTGGCAGAGCCGGCGTAATCAGATCCCTCGACGGCAAGCATAGCTTTACCCTTACGTTTCCTGTTGTGGCGCCGGCCTTTCTTCGCTGGGGCGGCAATATCCTCATCTGAAGAGTCGGTTTCCATGCCGGCATCTTCGCCGGGGTACTTCCTTCCCTCTTCAGCCCAAGCACATCTGTCAGCAAGAACGTAGAGTTCTGCCACATCCTTCACCTTGTTCATTGCCAGCTCTTCACGCATCTTGCGGTTACGCACGTTCTGATGGAACGCGCTGATGATGGCGGTAGGGTGAACATCAGGGATATTGTACTGTACCCGGCTGAACCTCTGAATATACTTGTGCAGACTCTCGCCTCCCTTGTGGGGGATGACGTGCAGGTCGCTTGCTTGGCCATGGGCTTGGTGACCCCCAGTAAAGGCGCCAAAAAACTCATGGCACAAATCCGACCAGGAAGAAATAGAGTCTACCGGCAAGTGCATCAACCATGACATGGCATTGGGTTTAAGAGCTAACGAAAAGTAATTCGCAAACACCTTATCGTCGTGGGCTCCGACAGCTTGCATCACGATGGTGTAGATGCTGAGGAACTCCGACGGGTGGGTCTTTCTGTTGTACTTCTCGCCAACGTCAGGTTTGAAGGTGCGGTGAGTGGGCCACTGGAACTGCCGCAGCTCACGGGTAAAAGCCGGACAACCTACCTCGTAAGGTAGGCTTCCAGGGCTCTCCGGTGCCGAGTGGTTCGCAGCAGGCCCTGCTCGCCTGTCTGACAGGTGGAGCGCTCCGCGCCGGTGCTCGATAGTGGTTCGAGCGTCTTCATGGGCTCGTTCCCGAAGAACTTGGCGCTGGTCACGGTGGGTCCGTGGGTCGGACGACGCTATGGAGATGTCGTCGCCCGTGACGTCGCGACGAGTCGGCGTCCGCGGTACCGGACGGGGAGGAGGCGAATGCACCGTGGTCTCGGCGCCGCCGGACCTTCCGCCACTAGTGCGTGGGACTCCATCGTAGCGTCGACCCCGGGGCTCCACCGGACTCGGTTCGTCTTTGTTGGCGACCGCAACAAGGCTTCGGATGGTGGCCCTCCATTCGTCGAGTTTCCCCGTAGCGGGAGGAAAGTCGAGGAGCAACTGCACGCGTGCCAGGGCTTCTATTGGCGTCGGCGGTAGCGAAACCTGCACGGATCGCGACACGCTTCGACTTCTGACCATGTCAGAAGGAGCTCTATCATGATCCCGCGGTCGCATGCCGTTTTCACCAGCGCTTCGGCGAGCGGGCAGGTCTTCTACGTCCCGGGAGTGGTGCTCGGGGCCCTTCCCGCGGCGACGCCCGGGATCTTCGGCGTGATGACGCTGTTCGTCGCGTGCCGCCTGTGAGGAGCGCGTTGTTGGCGCCGACGTGGGAGTCTTGGAGGCCCTTACATCGCCTTCGGGTGATGCGGCAATGACCTTCGAAGGCCCCGCGCCACCCGCGGAGGGCCTGGCTCCGTCTTTGGATTTGGCGGTGTGTGGCCCGTTACCAGGCGCACGAACATCGCCGCCCCCCAAACTCCGGCTGCTGGGACGGTGTTGGTGTTCGCGAGCGGCGCCCCGGGTCCTTTCTGCGACCGGTCCGCTGCTCGCCCGCGTCGGGACGGGCTGTCCGACCCCCGACTGGCCGACCGCCACCGTCGTCTTCTTCTTGGGCGCCATGACGACAAAGAAGCGCTAGACTAAATGCTAGAGCCGATTCTCACAATTGCGCCCCCTACCTAGCGCGCCAAATATGTCGGTGAGAACGACACCTATGGGATCACAAGAATCCCTACTACAGTTAGCGGGGCGCGGGGTTGAAAGAAGAGCGGATCAAACAGATAGCACACAATTCGTTTATCCAGGTTCGGGCCGCGAGGATGCGTAAAACCCTACTCCTCCTTTGGTGGATGTATATCTGTGTTCTTGAACTAGCTATGGGGCGTGAAGAGCTCCAAAAAGCTGAATCCTTCTCCTGGTCGCCTCCGGCCTCCATTTATAGGAAAAAAGGGGTTGCCATAGTGGCACACAGGAGGTGGAAAGGGTACAGTGACGCGAGGTTATCCTTCGCATTACATGACAACGCGCATTTAATGCGTCTGCTTAGGTGTCCTTGCTTTATCAGGGGCGGGGGCGAAGCCCGTCCCGTCCGTCGTCGCTCCTTCTCGCGTCGACACGCACCCTGGCCAGTGATGCCCGTGGCGCCATGTAGGCAGGCAGGCAGCTGAGGTGGCGCGGTGGTGGTGTCTTCACGAAGATCTGCGTGCCGCCACGCAGGTGCCTGCCCAGTTGGTTGGGTCGGCAGCTGTATGCAAACGGCGGTGGAGACTTGGTTGGCGTGGGCCTGATGGTGGCCTGTAGACGTCCTCGGCAAGGGCCTTGCTGGGGCCCCGGCAAGGGTCTTTTCACGGCGCCTGCCGTCGTCCCCGGCAAGGCGCTTGCCGGGGGTCTCGTGGTCTTCCTTGGCTGGTATCTTGCCAAGGGTCGTCGTCTTCTTAGTGCATATCTGATCTTGAATGTTTCTTCACAAAGATCTGCATGCCATCACGGAGACGTCTCCCGAATCCTTGCCCCATGGGGACAGTGGACTCAAGGGCGATTTGCTCCGTTGGCGTGGGGCGAGTTGCCGCGGCAAGGGTCTTGCCGGGCCTGCTAAAGCCGACCCCGGCAAGGATCTTGCCGGGGGAGCCCGCCTCGTCCTTTGGCTCTTCGTGGTCTTGGTCTTGGCGTCGCTCCGGTTACCTTAAGCTTCGGTCTTACCCTGGCTTACCTCCATTGGCTTGCTTGGTGTGGTCGTGGGCACGGCTATGACTGCCCGTGCACAGTTATAGGGGTACAAAAAGTGTACCCCTCTTTTTGTGCAACAATATCTCTCAATCCGGGCATTTGCTTGAAATATTAACTTCAACTCCTGGAACATCTCATATGCTCCATGACGTTCAAAATGTTGTTGAAGACCCGGTTCTAAGCTGTAAAGCATGGCAAATTGAACTATCGAGTAGTCATCAGCTTTGCTCTGCCAGACGTTCTTAACGTCGTCAGTTGCATCAGCAGCAGGCCTGAAACCCAGCGGTGCTTCCAGGACGTAATTCTTCTGTGCAGCAATGAGGATAATCCTCAAGTTACGGACCCAGTCCGTGTAATTGCTACCATCATCTTTCAACTTTGCTTTCTCAAGGAACGCATTAAAATTCAACGGAACAACAACACGGGCCATCTATCTACAATCAAACATAAACAAGCAAGATACTATCAGGTACTAAGTTCATGATAAATTTAAGTTCAATTAATCATACTAATTAAGAACTCCCACTTAGAAAGACATCTCTCTAATCTTTTAAGTGATCACGTGATCCAAATCAACTAAACCATAACCGATCATCACGTGAAATGGAGTAGTTTTCAATGGTGAACATCACTATGTTGATCATATCTACTATATGATTCACGCTCGACCTTTTGGTCTCAGTGTTCCGAGGCCATATCTGCATATGCTAGGCTCGTCAAGTTTAACCTGAGTATTCTGCGTGTGCAAAACTGGCTTGCACCCGTTGTAGATGGACGTAGAGCTTATCACACCCGATCATCACGTGGTGTTTGGGCACGACGAACTTTGGCAACGGTGCATACTCAGGGAGAACACTTTTATCTTGAAATTTAGTGAGAGATCATCTTATAATGCTACTGTCAAACAAAGCAAGATAAGATGCATAAAAGATAAACATCACATGCAATCAATATAAGTGATATGATATGGCCATCATCATCTTGTGCTTGTGATCTCCATCTCCGAAGCAACGTCATGATCACCATCATCACCGGCGCGACACCTTGATCTCCATCGTAGCATCATTGTCGTCTCGATAATCTTATGCTTCTACGACTATCGCTACCGCTTAGTGATAAAGTAAAGCATTACAGGGCGATTGCATTGCATACAATAAAGCGACAACCATATGGCTCCTGCTAGTTGCCGATAACTCAGTTACAAAACATGATCATCTCATACAATAAAATTTAGCATCATGTCTTGACCATATCACATCACAACATGCCCTGCAAAAACAAGTTAGACATCCTCTACTTTGTTGTTGCAAGTTTTACGTGGCTGCTACTGGGCTTTAGCAAGAACCGTTCTTACCTACGCATCAAAACCACAATGATAGTTTGTCAAGTTGGTGATGTTTTAACCTTCGTAAGGACCTGGCGTAGCCACACTCGGTTCAACTAAAATTGGAGAAACTGACACCCGCCAGCCACCTCTGTGCAAAGCATGTCAGTAGAACCAGTCTCGCGTAAGCGTACGCGTAATGTCGGTCCGGGCCGCTTCATCCAACTCACTTGTGTTCTACTCGTGCATATAACATCAACGCATAAAACCAGGCTCGGATGCCACTGTTGGGGAACGTAGTAATTTCAAAAAAAATCCTACGCACACGCAAGATCATGGTGATGCATAGCAACCAGAGGGGAGAGTGTTGTCCACGTACCCTCGTAGACCGAAGGCGGAAGCGTTATAACAACGCGGTTGATGTAGTCGTACGTCTTCACGGCCCGACCGATCAAGCACCGAAACTATGGCACCTCCGAGTTCTAGCACACGTTCAGCTCGATGACGATCCCCGGACTCCGATCCAGCAGAATGTCGGGGAAGAGTTTTGTCAGCACGACGGCGTGGTGACGATCTTGATGTTCTACCGTCGCAGGGCTTCGCCTAAGCGCCACTACAATATTATCGAGGATTATGGTGGAGGGGCGCACCGCACACGGCTAAGAGATCAATGATCAATTGTTATGTCTGTTAGGGTGCCCCCTGCCCCCGTATATAAAGGAGCAAGGGGGAGGCCGCCGGCCCTCTATGGCGCGCCCCCAAGAGGGGAATCCTACTAGGACTCCAAGTCCTAGTAGGTTTCCACCTAAAGGGAGAAAGGGGGAAGGAAGGAGAGGGAGAGGGAGAAGGAAAGGGGGGCGCCGCCCCCCTCTCCTAATCCAATTCGGACCAGAGGGGGAGGGGGCGCGTGGCCAGCCCTGGCCGCCCCTCTCTCTCTCTCCACTAAGGCCCAACAAGGCCCATTAGTTCCCCCGGGGTTACCGATAACCCTCCGGCACTCCGGTTTAATCCGATACTTCTCCAGGACACTTCCGGTGTCCGAATATAGTCGTCCAATATATCAATCTTCATGTCTCGACCATTTCGAGACTCCTCGTCATGTCCATGATCACATCCGGGACTCCGAACAACCTTCGGTACATCAAAACATATAAACTCATAATGAAACTGTCATCGTAACGTTAAGCGTGCGGACCCTGGTTAATAACCAATAGCGGAACCTGGATGCTCATATTGGCTCCTACATATTCTACGAAGATCTTTATCGGTCAGACCGCATAACAACATACGTTGTTCCCTTTGTCATCGGTATGTTACTTGCCCAAGATTCGATCGTCGGTATCTTAATACCTAGTTCAATCTCGTTACCAGCAAGTCTCTTTACTCGTTCTGTAATACATCATCTCACAACTAACTCATTAGTTGCAATGCTTGCAAGGCTTATGTGATGTGCATTACCGAGAGGGCCCAGAGATACCTCTCCGACAATCGGAGTGACAAATCCTAATCTTGAAATACGCCAACCCAACATGTACCTTTGGAGACACCTGTAGAGCTCCTTTATAATCACCCAGTTACGTTGTGACATTTGGTAGCACACAAAGTGTTCCTCCGGCAAATGGGAGTTGCATAATCTCATAGTCATAGGAACATGTATAAGTCATGAAGAAAGCAATAGCAACATACTAAACGATCGGGTGCTAAGCTAATGGAATGGGTCATGTCAATCACATCATTCTCCTAATGATGTGATCCCGTTAATCAAATGACAACACATGTCTATGGTTAGGAAAAGTAGAGGCATACTAGTGACACTCTGTTTGTCTATGTATTCACACAAGTATTATGTTTCCGGTTAATACAATTCTAGCATGAATAATAAACATTTATCATGATATGAGGAAATAAATAATAACTTTATTATTGCCTCTAGGGCATATTTCCTTCACTTCGGCGTTTGTGTCTGTTGCATCGGAGCTTGCCGTTGTTGTTTTTGACCTCGGAGGGTCCTGCCTCTTTGGCTGTGTTTTTACTACGAGCCAGCCAACTATCATCACCCGCGCAGAAGCGGGTCATCAGTGCCATGAGGGCTGCCATGGATTTTGGCTTTTCTTGGCCGAGGTGGCGGGCGAGCCATTCGCCGCGGGCTTCGGCATCCGGACAGTTGATGATCTGGTTCTTTTTAGTTAGGAACCTAGTCCAGAACTTCTTGGCTGACTCCCCAGGCTGTTGAACTATGTGGCTCAAGTCATCGGCGTCTGGTGGCCGGACATATGTACCTTGGAAGTTGTCGAGGAAGGCCTCTTCCAAGTTCTCCCAGCTGCCAATAGAATTTTCAGGAAGACTGTTTAGCCAGTGCCAAGCTGGCCCTTTGAGCTTTAGTGGGAGGTATTTGATGGCGTGAAGGTCGTCCCCGCGGGCCATGTGGATGTGGAGAATAAAATCCTTGATCCATACTGCGGGATCGGTTGTTCCATCATATGATTCAATGTTTACGGGTTTGAACCCTTCTGGGAATTCATGATCCATTACTTCGTCAGTGAAGCAAAGAGGGTGTGCGGCACCTCTATATCGGGCCGCATCATGATGTAGCTCCGATGGAGTCCGTTTGCGGTTTTCGGCCTGGGCGTGACTAGGTTTGTCGCGTCCGTATAGATAGTTGTCCTCGCGTGTCAAGGCACGTCCTCGCGATCCATAGATCGATCTTGTATGTCCTGCTCTACTGTCCAGGTCTTGACGAAGGTCATATTTATAGCACCGAGCTGTCTTATCCCTTCCTTTACGGCGAGGTGGGACAATCTGGCCTCAGGCACGATGAAGTCTTCGTTGCCGAGGCTCACCTCCTCCTCGGAGGGCGGATGATAACTGTCGTCCTCCAAGTCTTCTTCTATGGCCTGTTCGTCAGGGCTGACTTGCCCATCTTCACGATTGTCTGGTTCGGCAGTTTGTTCATCGGGTTCCTCTGTGTCTTCGGCGCCATCCGGAGTGTTGTCGTCTCCTGTGCCTGTGTTGCTGTCTCTGCTGCGGCGCAATTTAGAGAGGCGCCGCTGACGCCGGCGCTTTGGTTGTGTCTTAGGAGGGTTACTTTTCTCTGGTTTTTCCTTGTCGTCGTTGCTATTATCTTTTGGTGTATCCACCACATATACGTCATATGAGGAAGTGGTCGTCCATCGTCACGTAAATGGCGGGTTTTGGGCCTCCTCTTCTCCGGCATCGTCGTCCATACCGTCGATGTCTTCGGAGTCATAGTCAATCGTGTCAGTTAGGTCTTCAACAGTGGCTATGAAGTGGGAAGTGGGTGGGAAACGAGATTCTCCAACATCAGCCTCCGGTTCGAACCGAATACAATTCGGTTGTGAGTCCTCTGACAAGGACATATTCTTTAATGAGTTTAGCACATCGCCGAAGGGCGAGTGTTGGAAGATGTCTGTGGCGCTGAACTCGAAGATCGATAAGCGATCAAGTTCGGCGTCCGCAGTCTCGCATGGTTCAGAACTTAGAGCCAGAGACGAGTCCGAGGTTCCGATGACACAGGCCTCACCCGAGGTTAGGTCTGTGTGCGGCTCCATCGCCGCAGAGTCTGCGGCCTCCGTGGCAGGGTTGAGCTTCCCCTCCTCGGACGGCGCGATTTGCTCCGGATCTAGGGCCAGAGTAGTCATAGGTGCGATTTCCAGAGCATGGATCGGCGACAGATTTATGTCATGTTCACCGTGGGGATAGGGAGTGGCTGTCATCGTCTCAAAGCCGTCGAAGGTCAAGTCTCCACGGATATCCGCGACGTAATTCAAGCTCCCAACTCTGACCTGATGGCCAGGGGTGTAGCTATCGATCTGCTCCAAATGGCCAAGCAAGTTGGCCCACAGTACAAAGCCGCCGAACACAAAGATTTGTCCCGGGAGGAAAGTTTCTCCTTGGACAGCGTCATTATTGACGATTGAAGGGGGCATCAAACCTTTTAGGGACGGCACAGTAGAACTCTCAATGAAAGCACCAATGTCGGTGTCAAAACCGGTGGATCTTGGGTAGGGGGTCCCGAACTGTGCGTCTAAGGTCGATGGTAACAGGAGACAGGGGACACGATGTTTACCCAGGTTCGGGCCCTCTCTATGGAGGTAATACCCTACTTCCTGCTTGATTGATCTTGATGAATATGAGTATTACAAGAGTTGATCTACCACGAGATCGTAATGGCTAAACCCTAAAAGCCTAGCCTGTATGAATATGGTAATGTATATCCTCCCTCCAGACTAAGTCCTCCAGTTTATATAGACACCGGGGTGATCTAGGGTTACACAAGGTCGGTTACAAAGAAAGGAACCTACATATTTGGTCGCTAAGCTTGCCTTCCATGCCAAGGAGAGTCCCATCCAGACATGGGTGCAGTCTTCGGTCTTCGTGTTCTTCACAGCCATCAGTCCGGCCCATGGCTAACAGGACAGACGCCCGAGGACCCCTTAGTCCAGGACTCCCTCACCCAACGAGGTGCAGAAGGAAATGACAAGCAGTTTTCAGTAAGGTATTCTCTGCAAGCACTGAAATTATCCGCAACAGATAGTTTTGTGATAAGGTAATTTGTAACGGGTAACAAGTAATGAAAGTAAATAAGGTGCAGCAAGATGGCCCAATCCTTTTTATAGCAAAGGACAAGCCTGGACAAACTCTTATATGAAGGAAAACGCTCCCGGGGACACATGGGAATTATTGTCAAGCTAGTTTTCATCACGCTCATATGATTCGCGTTTGTTACTTTGATAATTTGATATGTGGGTGGACCGGTGCTTAGGTGCTGCCCTTCCTTGGACAAGCATCCCACTTATGATTAACCCCTATTGCAAGCATCCGCAACTAGAAAAGAAGTATTAAGGTAAACCTAACCATAGCATGAAACATATGGATCCTAGTCAGCCTCTTACGAAGCAACGCATAAACTAGGGTTTAAGCTTCTGTCAGTCTAGCAACGCATCATCTACTTATTACTTCCCAATGCCTTCCTCTAGGCCCAAACAATGGTGAAGTGTCATGTAGTCGATGTTCACATAACACCACTAGAAGAAAGACAACATACATCTCATCAAAATATTGAACGAATACCAAATTCACATGACTACTTATAGCAAGACTTCTCCCATGTCCTCGGGAACAAACGTAACTACTCACAAATCATATTCATGTTCAGAGGGGTATTAATATGCATAAAGGATCTAAACATATGATCTTCCACCAAATAAACCAACTAGCATCAACTACAAGGAGTAATCAACAGTACTAGCAACCCACAGGTACCAATCTGAGGTTTTGGGACAAAGATTGGATACAAGAGATGAACTAGGGTTTGAGATGAGATGGTGCTGATGAAGATGTTGATGGAGATGGGCCCCCTCCTGCTGAGAGGATCGATGGTGATGACGATGGTGATGATTTCCCCCTCCCAGAGGGATGTTTCCCCGGCATAACAGCTCCGCCGGACCCCTAGATTGGTTCCGACAAGGTTCCAGCTTGTGGCGGCGGTGTTTCGTCCCGAAAGCTTCCTCCTGATTTTTCCAGGGTGAAAGACTTCATATAGCAGAAGATGGGCACCGGAGGCCTGCTAGGGGGCCCACGAGGCAGGGGGGTGCGTCCAGGGGGGTAGGGCGCGCCCCCCACCCTCGTGGATGGTGGGTGGCCCCTCTCTGGTTGATTCTTTCGCCAGTATTTTTTATTAATTCCAAAAACTGCCTCCGTGAAGTTTCAGGACTTTTGGAGCTGTGCAGAATAGGTCTCTAATATTTGCTCCTTTTTCAGGCTAGAATTCCAACTGCCGGCATTCTCCCTCTTTATGTAAACCTTGTGAAATAAGAGAGAATAGGCATAAGTATTGTGACATAACGTGTAATAACAGCCCGTAATGCAATAAATATCGATATAAAATCATGATGCAAAATGGACGTATCAATCCTCGACGAGTCTCATCCTTTATTAGCGCATAATACTCGTCATATTATTGTTGGCAATGGGGCTCGTCTTCCGGTGGTTGCCGTTGGTAACACTCGCCTCCCTCCTCGACCCTTCTATCTTACTCATATATTACTTTCACCTAATATTATTCAAAATCTCATCTTCGTCCGCAAATTCACTCGCGATAATTTATGTTTCGTGGAGTTTGACCCCCTCGGCTTTTCTGTGAAGGACCCCCAAACCAAGGCGGTCCTTCTGAGGTGCAATAGCTCCAGCGATCTCTACCGCTTCTCCGACGACCGCGGCGATACCCCTCCAGTGGCCTTCACTACCACCTCATAAGATCTTTGGCATAAGCGGATCGGCCATCTGGGCTCCTCTACATTAGTTTATTTTCCCTTTGATGTTCCACCAAGATGTAATAAAGCTTCCTTGTCGCCACTTTGTACTGCTTGCCAATTGGGCAAACACACACGACTTCTGTTTCCTACCTCTACCTCTTATACCACCGCACCATTTCAACTCTTGCATTGCGATTTGTGGACCTCACCGATCATTATTTTTCGGGCTACAAGTACTATCTTATTATTTTGGATGATTACACACATTATTCTTGGGTCTTTCCACTCCGTGCCAAATCCGACACATGTGCTATGTTACAACGTTTCTTTTCTTATGTCCTCACTCAATTTCATGTTTTAGTGCAATGCTTGCAGTGTGACAATGGCGGTGAGTTCCTCACCACCCAACTCTGAGAGTTCTTCTCCACTAACGGTATTTCCTTTCGCCTTACTTGCCCACATACCACCCCACAAAACGGCAAAGCGGAGCGCCATATCCGTACAACCAATGACGTGGCCCGCACCCTGCTCTTCCAAGCTCATCTCCCTCCGCCATTCTGGGTTAAAGCTCTCCACACCGCCAATAGCTTTCTCAGCATTCGCCCTTCCCATGCCATCAACCACTTTACCCCACACTTTCTTCTTTACGGCGAAAACTCTACATACGATCACCTTCGCACGTTTGGGTGCCTCTGTTTCCCTAACCTCTCCGCCACCGCCCCGCACAAACTCTCGCCACGCTCCACTAGATGTATCTTCATTGGCTACCCACGCAAGCAGAAAGCCTACATGTGCTTCGATCTCTCCACCCGTAAAGTTATCACCTCTCGTCATGTAGTTTTTGACGAATCCTGTTTTCCCTACGCACCACCCGCCATCGCCACAGAAGATACCAACCACCCTGTCCCACACCCCCTCCTCGGATCTTCCGCGTCGTATCCCACCTACCCCACCCCGCCCACTTCGCTCGCGGCACGCAACCACCTGGACTCGCAGTTCTCTGCACCTGTCGCCTCCCCCATGCATGCATGCCCGCCCGCCCGCACCCGCCTTGCGGGTCCCGCCAGCCATGCATGCTCGCCCGTTGGCCCGCTCGCTGCCGCGCCCTCTTCGCCCGCCCGCACTCCCACGGCCCAGACCAGGCCTTGTCGTCTTGCGGGTCCCGCCAGCCATGCACGCTTCCCACTCCCCTCCTCATACTGTGCCGCCCACAAAGACCCCAATTGGCATACTGCGATGATCGACAAGTATAATGCACTAATACAGAATGACACTTGGTCTTTGATGCCTTGTCCTGCAGGTGTTAATGTGGTGACGGGAAAGTGGATCTTCCGGCATAAGCTTCATCCCGATGGCTCCTTGGCGCGCTACAAGGCATGATGGGTGGTTCGTGGCTTCACCCAACAGGTCGGGGTTTACTATGGGGAGACAGCCCCGTTGTCAAACCCGCTACGGTTCGTGCCGTCCTCAGCCTCGCTACAGCCAACGGGCGTCCGATCCGGCAAATGGACGTTAAAAACGCCTTCCTCCATGGTGATCTTGCCGAGACAGTCTAGTGTCAACAACCCTCTGGTTTTGTGGATTCCGCTCACCCCACGCATGTTTGCCGCCTCAACAAATCCTTATATGGCCTCAAGCAGGCGCCCCGAATGTGGTTCCTTCGTTTCACCCGCTTCCTCCACACTCGATTTTGTCTCGTCTCAGTGTGACACCTCCCTATTCATCCTACGTCACGGGGCCTCCATGGCGTACCTGTTGCTCTATGTCGACGGCATTATTCTCACCGCTAGCACCGCCTCTCTTCTTAACTCACTTGTTTCATCCCTCACCCGTGAGTTTTCCATGAGTGACCTCGGCGACATTCATCATTTCCTCGGCATCAACGTTCTCGCAATGCTTCCGGGATCTTCTTGTCTCAGGAGCAGTACGCTTTGGAGGTGTTGGACCAAGCCAACATACTTAACTGCCACCCCATTTCCACACCCATCGATACTCACTGCAAGTTGTCCAGTTCCGGCGGCACACCCTTCTCTGATCCCTCTAAGTGTCGCAACATCGTCGGAGCACTTCAGTATCTTACTCTTACACGACCGGACCTCACCTACGCCGTGACGACCGGACCTCACCTACGTCGTGCAGCAGATTTGCTTGTTCATGCATGCACCTCTTGACTCCCACTTTCAGTTGGTCAAGAGGATCTTGCGCTACCTACGCGGCACCACTCACTATGGCCTTCAGCTATATCGCTCCTCGCCACATGATATTGTTTCTTATAGCGATGTTAATTGGGCCGGCTACCCCGACACTCGCAAGTCTACCTCCGGCTTCTGCTTCTTTCTCAGTTCCAACCTGATCTCCTGGTCATCCAAGAGACAACAAACAGTCTCTCGTTTCAGTGCCGAGGCGGAGTATCGTGTTGTGGCCAACGTTGTTGCCGAGTCCTGTTGGCTACGTCAGCTCCTTGCCGAGCTTCATCGCCCCCATGTCGAGCGACCATTGTCTACTGTGACAACGTTAGTGTATCTCTCGTCCAACCCGGTGCAACACCAAGAGACAAAGCATGTGTAGATTGATCTTCATTTTGTTCGCGACCGCGTGGCCCTCGGTGAAGCCAAAGTTCTTCACGTCCCTACGACCTCACAGTTTGCGGATCTTCACCAAGGGGACCGCGTGGCCCTCGGTGAAGCCAAAGTTCTTCACGTCCCTACGACCCACAGTTTGCGGATCTTCACCAAGGGGCTCCCGTCGTCGGTGTTCTGCGAGTTTAGAACCAGTCTGAACGTCCTTCCTCGGCACTGGTGTAACGGCAGGACCTAGCCCTGAGGGTGCAGCTGGCTAGCTTCACGGCACCTCCTCTCGACGATCCTTGCATGTAGGGATCGGAGGTTGCCTTCTTTGTATATGTATATTCCTTCTGTGAGTAAGGGTTACACCATTCTTTTATATATATAGTTCAGTTGAACGTTGCATGCGCCGGGGACGGATAGGGTGCCGGCCGGATTTGTAACTCCGACTGTAGATTGTGACTTGTGAGCGCTTTCTTCTGCGTTTCTACAAGAACATCCCACGAGGTGTTATCCAACATGGTAGCCTGCCATGGGGAGGCCTCGATCAACGTGGCCAACAAACATAGGCAAAATACCGAGACGACCGGACGATCACATTTTTTGCAAACTTACGGTAACAAGGAACGGAACATGAACCATACGTTTTTATTCATTCATATTATTATCTCGCATGCATCGATCGAGATGCAGCAGCTGGCTAGTGGTGATACGGATATACATACGACATGCGTACGTATAAGGGGGCACACACACACACATTCAAGTAGGTACACAGACGTATGGTTCCATGGGCTAGCTAGCTGACGTACGGCGAGGGCCAGCTAGCCGTAGCACATATTATGATCAGCACTGCCTGATGCACTTGCACCGGCGGAGGGGCCCGTCGCAGTTGCCGCCGCCCCAGCCTTCCTGCAGGCAGACCTGCGCGCAGTTCTTGTCCGACACGCACGGCCCCTTGAACCCCGCGCTGCGCTGCCGGCAGATCTTCGCCTCCGCCCCCGGCACCGCCGCCTCCTCTGCACCCATTGATGTTCGCCACACGTCAACATGCATGTATAATTAATGACATAACATATGTGCGTACTATCTAACTGAATATCTGATCAAAATGTCGACGGAGACACACTTACGTGCGATGAGGAGGAGAAGCAGGACCAAAACCACCTGCGTCGCCACCTTCTTGGTCCACATGGTGAGCGGCCGGGCTGGGAGCGACCTAAACTCTGCTTGCGCTACGTACTGGCTTTGTTACTACTGGTGGAGTTGTGTGCTGTGGGTGGCTATAACGCTCATCGGTGATGGCATTATATAACATGAGCTCGGAGCCCGGTCCGTTGTGCATGGACTCGAAGCAGCATGCATGCATCGTGGCGTGGGGGCGCGCCATGACTGGCCGCGTGGCGTGCCCGTGGCGGGCTCAGTGCATGCGGCGCCCACGTATTTACCCACGAGACGGTTGTCGCTTTTGGCTGCAGCGGTGCATGCATGCCAGATTGCCAGGGCACGATAGAGAGCGCAGGGGTAGTCGGCACGTAGGTAGGTACCCACGAGACAGTAGTCGCTTTTGGCTGCAGCGGTGCGTGCATGCCAGATTGCCCGGGCACGGGAGAGCGCGCAGGGTAGTCGGCACGTAGGTAGGTACCCACGAGACAGTGGTCGCTTTTGGCTAGCTGCAGCGGCGCATGCATACGACCTCTTCCTATGCAGAGATGTTTAGATGAGATGCTCAGTCTATTGAATGCCTTAGCAACTTAAATTCTTAATGCAAAGGTGTTAAACTTTTGGTTGCTAAATTTCATGTATTTAATTAGTTGTAGACTCAGAATTATGCTTCTATCTAGGTACACGTGCTTAGCACCGTTTTTTCCTGGGCCACCATACTATTCTTTCTCTTCTTAAGACTAGTCACAATGGGAAGTAACATACAGTAGTAACATACACATATCCCTAAACTATGTTAGTACCTTCATAGTGGGTATTAACATAAGTGTGGTAACATGCAAAGCTTCATTTATTATGCTATAGACTCATATTGCATTGGAACATGTGATGTTACATTAACTAGCTAAGTTACTACAACTCTCTCTTTCCTCATTAACTCATTGTCACATAAGCAAATTTGCTGAGTTGAACTCGATGTTACTGCCGAAGTTACTACCACTGTGGCTAGTCTAACTAGCATGTCACATTAGATTTTTTGCTTAGTTGACAATCTTAGTATCTGTACAAGGTGAAGCATTGGAAGGGGTCTACCAGATTACCAGGGCACTGGAAAGCGCGCAGGGTAGTCGGCACGTAGGTAGGTACCCACGAGACAGTGGTCGCAGGGTAGTCGGCACGTAGGTAGGTACCCACGAGACAGTGGTCGCAGGGTAGTCGGCGTGTAGAGCCAGATTGCCCTGGCACGAGAGAGCGCGCAGCGTAGTCGGCACGTAGGTAGGTACCCACGAGACGGTGGTCGCAGGGTAGTCGGCGTGTAGAGCCAGATTGCCCTGGCACGAGAGAGTGCGCAGGGTAGTCGGCGGGTAGAGCCAGATTGCGAGGGCTCCAGAGAGAGCGCAGGGTAGTCGGCCGGTAGGCACTTGGGAGGGCCGCCGAGGTAGTAGATCGGCGAGCTGTCTTGGGCTCGTGGCTCCTCCACAGGCGGCGTGGGCTTGCATGCAGGACATCACGCGGCGAGCTCTGCCCTACCACCCACCGGTGGGACCACGGATCGGTCGGCCGATGCATCACTGTGGGGGCCAAGTGCAGGCAGTTGTGTAGACGATGGAAGATCGTCTCGGCCTCTTGGGCCAGTATCTCAATCAAATGGCTTGCATTTTCATGTAAAAACGCATGTAATTTCGTTCACTGCTTACCTTATTATCAGATTTTGAAGAGAGGCTGCTTTTGCCGGAGATTATTAGGGGACGGGAGGAATACGCATGCATCGCTCCTGCCAAGTTTTTGTCTGGCTTTGGCTTGCAATGCGGGATAGGTACGGTGTTGGGACTTGAACGGCGAGCAGCGCAGCCTTACGAGACCTCCATGCTGTCGATCCTTTTTGCGACCAGGCATGCAGTTGAGAGTTTTGAGACCATTGATCCTCCTAGTCCAACGCCCCTTCGTCACCAGGGAAGTTTGGTTCGAATTCTTTCGAACCAGAGTCCAGAGGCGCGACTCCTCTCACCCCCAGCATCCAGACGCACGCTGAGTTGGAACGAGGAGCTGAACCCACGGCCTTCCAGCCCGACGGGTGGCACGCTACATGCAGGATGCCTGCCACGAGTACACCCGCGTGCATGCACGGCAGCCCGCTCCCCCGGCCCAAACTCCCTATAAGTAGAGAGCTTCTCTTGCTGGCAACAACAAACACGGTCGCCTGGATCAGAAGCCCTAGCTCGTTTCACCTACAGAGAAACAAGGCCTGCTCCATCAGCCCACCTACCCCCACAGAAGCAAATGGAGTTCAAGCCCAAGGCGACCGTGTGCGCGGTGATGCTGGTGCTGCTCCTGCTTTCCTCATGTGCGTAAGCTTGAGCGGCCGCTCGCCGACTTATTAATTTGCTGCTGCTTATGGTTATGGACTAACGCTCGTGGCCGGCCGGGACATTTTCTTTCAGACGACGGCGCCGGAGTCGGCGTGGCGGAGGCGCGCATTTGCACGGGGAAGAGCCAGCACCACTCGTTCCCGTGCATCTCGGACAAGAGCTGCACCAAGACGTGCCTCAGCGAGCACGGCGCAAAATGGACGGCCGGATACTGCAAGATCAGCCGCTGCACCTGCCAGAGGGAGTGCTAGGGCAGACGCTCCGCGCGCGGGCTCCCCCACCCCCGCCCCGTCCATGGCGCCGCCAGTCAAACGAAGCCACCTATGTATCTTTAAGTCTTATAACTACCATGTACCCACTCGCCGCCTCTGTCAGGAGATGTAATAAAACGTGGCGCGACGACCCGCCGGCGCGTCACCGCTGTACGTAGCATGATGCATGCCACGCGTTGCTTTTGGTAACAAAATAAATTGATTTATCCGTGGATATATGCAAGTCGTAAGATCTATGGATATATGCTTTCGGCAGCATCGAAAAATATCTCCACGTAATTTCTCAAAATGGTACTCGCCGAGGGGAAACGTTAACAGCCAGGATGAAGGCGGCCAGAGCTAGCGGCACCCTTGGAGGCTGGCCTCCTCCCCTGCTTTCATGTTATTTCAAGTCACTTGTTCCGCACTCACAGAATATAAAGTCAATTAATCACTCAACCAAAATGAAATATTCGATCCGTCTTGAAGATTAGAGCAACTCCAACGCGTCGTCTCTGGCGTCCTCTTTTTGATTTGGACCTCTTTTTGATTTGGATGTCTCCTTTTGATTTAGGTCAACATTATGTCCAACGCGTCAATCCATATTTGCCGACGTAACCGCCTTTTTTTAATAAATATATCATTATTTGCATTATTTCACAAACGAACACATAAAAAAATAACCAAATAAACCATAGTTTTAAAATCAAATAAATTAAGCATAGTTTAGAATAAGTAAATTGTCTCAAATACATTCGAAAACAAGATACGGTTGCCAACATGAGCCCACAAGCTTAACCAAATTATTTTATAGTTGCATGTGAGTTTTTTAATCACGTATTTATGATAAAATTAGATGAATTGTTTAAAGGTTGTCCTTCTTCATGCTTAGGTACAACATTCTCACCGTGAAACTGAAATTTTTAATCGTAGTTAAGTTGCGGGCGCTCGTCTTCCAGAGCATGATCACACAAGCAGTCATCATCATCCACAACTTCTTGGTGCTTCAAGTTCTAGCATGCCTCATCGAGATTGCGAAACACCAAAGGCACGCTTGACGTCTTTCCTGGCACTCTTTTGCTCTTGGGCAATTTTTTTCTTCTTCTCTTCGACATGGTTGGGAATTGTCTTTAAACAGTGGTCCACTAAAGATAGATAACGTCACCTTGGTAGTATCCTTTGTCGTAGTTGTTGATAGAATAAATTCGAGGCACTCCGTCGATCATCCGAGGACCAAGCAATCACACGAGCACGACACCGAGATTTGTTAATGAGGTTCACCGATATGCCTACATCCCCGGAGCTTGACTACGGGCGCTCCTCCCCATGACACCGCCACAATACCGTACCTGGATCCCCGGAGCTTGACTACGGGCGCTCCTCCCCATGACACCGTCACAATACCGTACCCGGCCATCCGGGCGCCGGCGCACGTCGCCGGCTCCCCCTTGCGCGCCTGTGCTATTATGTTGGCATAGGTTACATCGTGTGTCTACCCCGCTATATATGAGAGGCCTAGAATACAAGTGTCCTATTAGGACACGACTCCATATCTTATCTAAACACAATACTATTAGAAGTCCAACTGTAACCTACCTTATACACAATATTCGACACAACTCCAACAAACTCCACCTTGGCGAATATTCTCCACCACCTTGAATTCGTTGATGCGTCAAACTTTCATGTACATTGGACTTGAGCTTATCCCATGAGTATCGTTGCTACTCCAAAGACTCCATATGACTCCACCTGCAACTTGTAGTCCCTTCTTTTCTTGACCACAGTCAACATTCGAGCAAAATTAAGTTCCTCTTTACTCTAGTCTGTGCTCCCAACTTTCAGAGTATTCGTCAACATCATCACACACCGATCACTGACCTGCGTGAAAGTGAACAACTCACATATTGGGTGTCACACGTAAGAGTTACCTGAACTCAACATCGCCGCTCCTTTCTTGACCGTCTGTCTGAAACTTGAAGAGATTTCACCATTGTTTGCAGTCCTCCCGAGTCAAATTCGTAGTTGTCTCACCACATGTATGACCACCAGAGCCCTGGCCCGTCTCCATGTCCCCGTGCATACCGCACGTCTCGCCGCTATTACCGCGTCGAGCCTCCACTGTCCTGGTCGAGCCTCAAGGTTCGCAAAACCCACACCACTCAACCTCCACTGCAGAGTACCACCAATCATCACCGACCGATGACGAGTTTCACGCTTTCATCAGACCATTGGCCTCCAGTCCGAACTGCATGTCACTCGCTTTTTCCCCAACTGAATAGGCTTCGACTCTCTGAGCTCTTACGTCGTAGCCCCTCAATCCAGCTCCACCTTCAACAAGACTCCATGATAGATGATCAGTCCACCCCTGCGCCCCATCGACTTCAAGCTCACATGCGTACGCCATCTTGAATCAACCCCACGCCATAGTCTTGTTGAAGTCACACAAGCCTCGGGCTTGTGCCACGTGTTTCCACGTCCCAGAAGTCGGTCACCATCGACATCACGCTCCTACGTCGTCGTCGCCAATTCCACCATCGACTTCTGTATCAACCGACTTGCATCGATCCGTCAGACCATCTAGTCCAACCCAGCCGAACCTGTCCGATTGCAACGACACGCTCCAGACTCCTCAGGCCGTCACCGTAACCATCGCTATCATACACAAATGTGTACCAACAAAGAAAAACAAGACAAAGTCCATATAGCCTTCCCGTGTGAACATACCTGGCTCATCACACGTCCGTAGCTAAGCTTTCCTTTTCTTTCCTTTCCATGATAGCATCATGATCCAACTAAGCCCTTGTGCCATATTTTTTATTCCAAACAAATCACGTGTTAGCTTCTGGCTTCCTTCGGTCTGTAACGCTCCAACGCTTCAACGCGTGGCACTAGCTAGCCCACCTGGACCAAACCGTGTCGTGCGTGCGCTTGGGCGCACCGACCGTCCTCCTGGCTACATCCCTGCACTTGGGCTTCAGATGCGATCCACCTAGCTGGGCCGATGCCATGCGCGACTGCCTCACGAGTAGACCACGTGATGCACACCTTCCTAGCATGTTCCGAGCCGTTCCTGCTGCAACTGTGCCACGACTCACCGAGATCAAACTGATCTGGTAAGCGCCGCCGCCTGCCGGGCGCATCTCGCCAGAAAACAAATCCTGCTACACGCAACGATGTACTCCTGATCACTTCTGTCCAATCTCGTTGAGAACCACACCGGCCACCGCAGCCAGCTGCATCTCAAACTCAATACTTCCTCTAGGTCAACGTGATCCGCCTCGATCTTCTCATAATACCACTTGTTAGAATAAATTCGAGGCACTCCGTCGATCATCCGTGGACCAAGCAATCACACGAGCACGACACCGAGATTTGTTAACGAGGTTCACCGATATGGCTACATCCCCGGGGCTTGACTACGGGCGCTCCTCCTTATGACACCGTCACAATACCGCACCCGGCCACCCGGCCACCGGCGCACGTCGCCGGCTCCCCCTTGTGCGCCTGTGCTATTATGTTGGCATAGGTTACATCGTGTGTCTACCCCGCTATATATGAGAGGCCTAGAATACAACTGTCCTATTAGGACACGACTCCATATCCTATCTAAACACAATAGTACTACAAGTCCAACTGTAAACTACCTTGTACACAATATTCCACACAACTTCAACAGTTGTGGCCGCTGATGGTGACATTTACTGGTGGGTTGTTGCCTTCGGTAAGCCTTGCAAACACCGGTGAGCATTGAAGTACGTTGATATCATTTCGTGATCTGGTCATGCCGAAGAAAGAGTGCCAGATCCAGAGATCTTGTGAGGCCACGGCCTCAAATATGACAGTGCAAACCCTGACATGGCCCTTATACTGTCCTTGCCAAGCAGAAGGGCAATTTTTTCACTCCCAGTGCATGTAGTCTATGCTGTCAAGCATCTCTGGAAGTCACTACTGGCATTCATCGCCAACAAGCGGGTTGTATCTTGAGAAGTCGGCTTTCTCAAGTACTCAGGACCAAACACGGCAATCACAACCTTGCATAACTTGTACATGGTGTCTAGGCATGTCGCCTAACTCATGCAGACGTATTCATCAATGAGATCACTAGGCACTCCGTATGCAAGCATCTGGATGGCCGCAGTGCATTTCTCATAAGATGAGAAGCCAATGTATTCAAGGGCATCCTCTTTGCACTCGAAATAGTTACCGTATCCAACCACCCCCTCTCTTGTACGGTCGAAAACATGCCTACCCATACAGAAACGCCGCCAGAATTTCTGATGGATGAACAGCGGGTTGGTTGTGTCAAAGTAGTCCTCTTAAAGAAGGAAATGGTCACTCTCTCGGTTGCGATTCAATGTTGGACTAACACGTCAGCCAAGATCTCCTCCTCATCATCGGACGAGGAATCGCCGGGGTTGCAAAGGAAATTTTGGAAAAAGAACTCGTTGGCGGAATCCATTTTGTACCTTGGCAAACTGTCGAACAACTTGCAGGCGTCGATGAAGGAGCTGGCCGGCATAGAGACGCGCGCCTCCCTTAGACCAAATGACTGGCCTGTAGGTGTCTCATGACCGTGCCAGTGTCCTACGAGGGTGCCGATGTTAGGACGAAGGAGCTGGCCGGGGCGGTGAGGCAGTTCCTGCTCACGGCGGCGTCGGGAGTTGGGGGTGGGAAGCTTCAGTGCCCCGGCAGCGAGACGGTGGTGGTGGCAACATGAAAGGTGGAGGCGTTGGGGGGGTGTCGGCACCGGCTGCTGGCAGAAGCACCGGAAATGGGCGGCGACGCGGCGGAGGCGGACGAGGGTTTGCTGTCGATATGAGGTGGAAGAGGATGGCCAATGTGCCATCGACTAGCGGACCAGGGAAGAAGTAGGCGGGCGCGGGCGCGTTCGTTTTGTGTCCGCGCCGACGCAAATGCGGCTCAAAATTAGGCTGAAAATGGATCGGCAGGCGGACGAAAAGCGGACGTGCATCTATTTGTGTAGGCGGATTGGACCGACGCTTCTATTCGCGCCGAGCCAAATGAGCGCGCGGACAAAATGAACGGCGCATTGGAGTTGCTCTCAGACCTTGAAATCAGTAGTTAAAGGACAGGATGCCTTGCATCTCATTCAGACGTCTTAACTTATGCTTTGGATGTCATTTATACAAGACAAAAGACATGATGTAAATAGAATATTTTAGGTTGTACTTAGATTAACTTCTAAATTTTTATGGATTATTGTACTCTCTCAAAGTCATATTAATTGTCGTTGATTTAGTATAAAATTGTACTAAATTAGCGACAAATAATATTAATTATTGCTGATTTAGTAGAACACGATAACTAAGAGATGACAACTTGCGCAAGAAGTAGAATTGTTTTATCATGTCACCAAAAGATATCTTTTATTTAAAGAAGTCAAATTATTTTTTCACTCTTTTCTCTTTCAAATTAGCAATTATTCAGTATTGTTAAAATATCAGAGCATCTCCAACAGTCGCGCTATATAAGCACTGCGCCGGAAATTTGTGGTTTTTAGCGCGCGCGCGATCGCTAAGCGAGCTCTAGCGGACGCGCAATAACCACGTGCACGGCATAAAGAGTTCAGCATGCGGTCCGAAGTGCCATCGCGCGCCGTTTATTTGTTGCGCCTGCTACCGCGCGCCGCACACTCGAGCGTTCGCTCGCGACTTTCACCTACCCCGACCCAGGCGCTGGTGCCGCCGCCCGCACCACCCCATTTGTTCCGGCGACCATTCCGGCGCTTCCCCCGCATATCCCCGCGCCACCGCCCCTCGCGCGCGCCACTCTTTCGAGGAACAACGCTCGGCCACCAACTGCCGCTCGGCGCCCACAAGGTGTTCGACAAAACGCTTGCAAGGTATGTATTGCTTCAACTTCATATTTTTTACATGAATTTGGTGCATGATGTTTGTAGTTTTTATAGCCTAGTTTAAATTGAACATTGTAGATGAGTTCGTCATATGATTCTTCCGAAGAAGAATTTGATATTGAAGAGGATGATGATCTTGCAATGATCCTAGCTATGCACATCAATAAAAAAAACCGAAGGGCGATGGTTCGGTTATGGGTCGACAGAAAATTTGGAGGGATAGGATCGATGCCCACAACAGATTGATGAGGCACTATTTTGCGGATAATTCCGACACCGGTTTAGGATGAGCACCGAGTTGTTCAGGCGCATTGCAGAGAAACTAGCGAGCCATGACCGATTTTTTCAGCAAAGGAGGAATGCCGCCGGAGAGCTCGGGCATAGCACTTTTCAGAAGGTGACAGCCGCTTTGCGTATGTTGGCATACGGTATTCCCGCTTATCTAGTTGATTACCACTTGGCCATGGGTGAGAGTCAAGCCATCATGTGTGTCAAGCGCTTCGCAGTCGGAATTGTGCAAGTATTTGGCCAGGAGTATTTGAGATCTCCCAATGCTGAAGACGCCGCAAGGCTACTGGAGATGAACAAAGCTCGCGGCTTCACAAGTATGCTTGGCTCAATAGATTCCATGCATTGGAGTTGGAAGAATTGTCCTAAGGCATGGCATGGGCAATTCCACGGTCAAAAAAGGGTTCCACTATAATCCTTGAAGCGGCGGCCGATCAAGAGACTTGGATTTGGCATGATTTTTTTAGAATGCCCGGATCTTTGAATGACATCGACGTTGTTAATCGGTCACCACTGATGAATAAGATTGCAAATGGTGAACTGCCACCGATGTAGTTTGTAGCAAATGACCATACATACAAGTATGGCTACTATCTTGCGGACGACATCTACCCAAAATGACAAACATTTGTGAAGCCGTTGAAAAAACCTGAAGGTAAGAAAAATCTTGATTTCCACAATGCTCAGGCGGCGGCTAGAAAAGACGTGGAGAGAGATTTTGGGATTTCGCAAGCCTAATTTGCTATTGTGAGATGACAGACTAGATTTTGGGATCAAAAGATGCTTTGGTACATCATGCACGCTTGTGTGATCATGCAGCATGGACAAGATTTAGACTACTCTCAGTATGAGCTCTTGGGACATCCCGTGCGAGTGCGGCGGAGGGCTGCCAGGATGGTCCATTTTGTTGCTTCCTATCATGCCATTCGACGTGCCGAAACGCATGATGATCTTCAGAAGGATCTCACTGAGGAGTGGTGGGCATGGAATGGCCTACAAAGAGCATCATGATTTGTGCGTTTGATGTTGTATTATTGAACTATTTGGTCTGTTGCAAGATAAACTATTTGTTTGAGTTGTAATAATGAAATCGAACTATTTATTTGATTTATTTTGTTTGTGTTTGATCTTCTTGGTTGTGTTTGGAGTGCATATGTTATTTGTGCGAGAGCGCGCGCGCAGTTTTTGCAGCGGCTGTTGGAGCGGCTCATGCACGCTAAATTTTGCAGCGGCCGCTGGAGCAAGTGCTCCGTGCCGCGCAAAAACCTCGCGAATAGCGCGCTGCAAACGCTTTTTTAGCGTGTCGCGCGTAGCGCGGCTGTGGGGCACTTGCTCAAAAAGATAGGTGGTTTGTGCTTTTATTTCTAGATTCATTTTTTAAAATTAAAATATTTTCTAGAACATTCTCTTTCTTCAACCTCATTTCATTGGTATACGCACAAAAAGATAATCTAGATCGTAGCGAATAGTTCTAACCTTTCCTCATGGAGGGAAGGGAGATATAAGCCTAGCGATAGCGATATCTTTAGAAGCCTACATGCCCACTCTTCTATCCCGTGTACGCGGCAACTAGATAAACACACATGGCAACTGTGATTAACCATACATGGCAACTATGGTTGGACACGTGGCACCTAGGTAAACACACATGTCAACTAATGTTTGATCATATGTGGCAAGTAGTTAATCACACACGGCAACTACGGTTTAATTACACGCGGCAACTACCATAAATTAGACATGTCAACTATAGTTAACCAAAACGGATAGAGTTGTCATGCTTTTACAACTACACTTGCCATCCCGGATAACTACATCTGCCATCCAGGATGGCAACTAAATCGTCCCGCGGGTACCTAACGTAGCTGCGCCAGGACGTGTGGGCATTTTTGCTTTGTTCCACACGCGCGGGATGGAGATGAGTAGTACTTGTTGGGCGTGTGGCACGAAGTAGTTGCGCCCACACGTGTGGGCAATTCTAATGTCCTCCCACACACAGCCTGTGTGGGCTACGTCCTGCTCATGCCACACACGGTGTGTGTGCGCATGTCTAACATACCACACGTGTGGTGGATATCGGCATCCTATTTTTAAAGGTTTTCTTTGGGCCTAGTGTTCATTGCACAACCCAGCACAAGAGGCCCAAACCCTTGTTAACTTCTGTCTCCCAACCTAAAACTCCCAAAGACCACACGCATTACTAAGCACGCTCGCGTCGTGTCATGCCGTTGTCTTTCATCTTCTTGTTCCAGTCCACCGCCACTCTTCCACGTAGGCGGGTGGGTCCGCGCACTTATGTCAGCCTTATCTTTCACGCATAGTCTCCTCCTCCACTCCTCCGCAGTAGACGCGATCCCCTTTTTTCCTCTATTCCCTCTTCTCCACGGGTACACCTCCCTGCCGCTTGTTCATGGTCAGACCAGTGTCGCGACTTGGCCGCAAGCTGTCCTAGCAACCACGCGCCACCCCACCATCAGCATTGGATTCGGCCATTGCTGGCGCGGGTGCCAAGCCACGGGGGGTGCTACAGGTTGCGCACCACCGCTGCTGGAGCCGACCAGGGTGGGAGCTACAACCGACAAACTTTGTTGCCACAACCGACCACACCGATTGTTGGAACCGTCCATCTTTTTTGCTACAACTGGCCAGAAGCAACGACGGTGGCATGTTGTTATTGCTAGAACCGGCACTGGATTTGCTAAAACCAACGATGAAAATTGCTACATTCATAGTGGCGATCAATCTCCGAGTTGCTGGAACCAACGGTTTTTTTGCTGCAATTGGCAAGAATTTTGCTACAACCAGCAAATGCTCGATGCTGGGTTGGGGCGCGACGGCGAGCTGCGACCGGCAACCAGAGAAAAAAGCTACAACAGTATTCCGAAAAAGCTATAATGATGGTGCACAGAGCTGCAATCTGTGGTCCTACGCACACCGGAGACCAGAGAAAAAAGCTACAACCGTCTTCCGGGAAGCTAATACTGGTGACATCGATTGTTACCACCATTCGCGACGGTGACCGGCGACTGGAATCGGTGCTGCTGCAGCAATGCTCATGGGGGCTGCAATCATCGATGCCTTTTTCATCGGAGAATGCTACCACCGTGTCTTGCACAAGCTACAACCATACACGCGCAAAGCTGCAAGTGCTGGTGTTTTTCCTACAACCATTGCTACAAACTGCAGCCAACCGGTGACAAGAGAAAGACATGTTGTTGGCTGCTACCTCTTGAGCATGCGTTGGTTTTTTCCTTGAAGAGGAAAGGGTGATGCAGTAAAGTAGCGTAAGTATTTCCCTTAGTTTTTGAGAACCAAGGTATCAATCCAGTAGGAGGCCACACGCAAGTCCCTCGTACCTACACAAACAAATAAGAACCTTGCAACCAACGCGATAAAGGGGTTGTCAATCCCTTCACGGCCACTTGCAAAAGTGATATCTGATAGAGATGATAATATTTTTGCTATTTTTATGATAAAGATTGAAAGTAAAGATTGCAAAGTAAAAATAGATTGGAAACTTATATGATGGAAAATAGACACGGGGGCCATAGGTTTCACTAGTGGCTTCTCTCAAGATAGCATGAGTATTATGGTGGGAGAACAACTTACTGTCGAGCAATTGGTAGAAAAGTGCATAATTATGAGAATATCTAGGCATGATCATGTATATAGGCATCACGTCCGTGACAAGTAGACCGACTCCTGCCTGCATCTACTACTATTACTCTACACATCGACGGCTATCCAGCATGCATCTACAGTATTAAGTTCATAAGAACAGAGTAACACATTAGGTAAGATGACATGATGTAGAGGGATAAACTCAAGCAATATGATATAAACCCCATCTTTTTATCCTCGATGGCAACAATACAATACGTGTCGTTTCCCTTTCTGTCACTGGGATCAAACAACGCAACATCGAACCCAAAGCTAAGCACTTCTCCCGTTGCAAGGAAGATCAATCTAGTAAGCCAAACCAAACTGATAATTCAAAGGGACTTGCAAAGATAACCAATCATACATAAAAGAATTCAGAGAAGATTCAAATATTGTTCATAGATAATCTTGATCATAAACCCACAATTCATCAGATCTCGACAAACACACCGCAAAAAGAGTTACATCGAATAGATCTCCAAAAGGATCAAGGAGAACTTTGTACTGAGATCCAAAGAGAGAGAAGAAGCCATCTAGCTAATAACTATGGATCCGGAGGTCTGTGGTAAACTACTCACACATCATCGGAGAGGCTATGGTGTTGATGTAGAAGCCCTCTATGATCGATTCCCCCTCCGGCGGAGCGCCGGAAAAGGCACCAAGATGGGATCTCATGGGTACAGAAGGTTGCGGCGGTGGAAATAGGTTTTCGTGGTGCTCCTGGTTGGTTTCGGGGTACATGGGTATATATAGGAGAAAGAAGTAGGTCGGTGGAGCCACGAGAGGCCCACGAGGGTGGGGGGCGCGCCTCCCTGCCTCGTGGCCTCCTCGCTTGTTTCTTGACGTCCACTCCAAGTCTTCTGGATCACGTTTGTTCCAAAAATCACGCTCCCGAAGGTTTCATTCTGTTTGATATTACTTTTTTGCGAAACACTGAAATAGGCAAAAAAACAGCAATTTGCACTGGCCTTGGGTTAATAGGTTAGTCCCAAAAATAATATAAAAGTGTATAGTAAAGACCATTAAACATCCAAAACGGATAATATAATAGCATGAAACAATAAAAAATTATAGATACGTTGGATAAGTGTCAAGCATCCCCAAGCTTAATTCCTGCTCGTCGTCGAGTAGGTAAATGATAGAAACAGAATTTTTGATGTGGAATGCTACCTAGCATAATTCTCAATGTAATTTTTTTTATTGTGGCATGAATGTTCAGATCTGAAAGATTCAAGATAAAAGTTTAATATTGACATAAAAATAACAATACTTCAAGCATACTAACCAAGCAATTATGTCTTCTCAAAATAACATAGCCTAAGAAAGCTCATCCCTACAAAATCGTATAGTTTTGCCATGCTTCATTTTCGTCACACAAGATGCTCTCATCTTGCACAACCCTGATGACAAGCCAAGCAATTGTTTCATACTTTAGTAATCTCAAACTTTTTTCAACTTTCACACAATACATGAGCGTGAGCCATGGATATAGCACTATGGGTGGAATAGAATAATGATGATGGGGGTTGTGTGGAGAAGACAAAAAATGAGAAAGTCTCACATTGACACGGCTAATCAACGGGCTAGGGAGATGCCCATCAATTGATGTCAATGCAAGGAGTAGGGATTGCCATGCAACGGATGCACTAGAGCTATAAATGTATGAAAGCTCAACAAAAGAAACTAAGTGGGTGTGCATCCAACTTGCTTGCTCACGAAGACCTAGGGCATTTGAGGAAGCCCATTGTTAGAATATACAAGCCAAGTTCTATAATGAAAATTTTCCACTAGTATATGAAAGTGACAAAACAAGAGACTCTCTATCATAAAGATCATGGTGCTACTTTGAAGCACAAGTTGGAAAAAGGATAGTAGCATTGTCCCTTTTTATTTATTTATTTTTCTCTTCTTTTTTTCCTTTTTTGGGCCTTTTTTGCCTTTCTTTTTTTTATCTGGGACAATGCCTATTAATGATGATCATCACACTTCTATTTATTTACAACTCAATGATTACAACTCGATACTTAGAACAAAATATGACTCTATATGAATGCCTCCAGCGGTGTACCGGGATAAGCAATGAATCAAGAGTGACATGTATGAAATAATATGCATTGTGGCTTTGCCACAAATACGATGTCAACTACATGATCATGCAAGGTAATATGACAATGATAAAGCGTGTCATAATAAACGGAACGGTGGAAAGTTGCATGGCAATATATCTCGGAATTGCTATGGAAATGCCATAATAGATATGTATGGTGGCTGTTTTGAGGAAGATATAAGGAGGTTTATGTGTGATAGAGCGTATTGTATCACGGGGTTTGGATTCACCGGTGAAGTTTACACCAACTCTCAAGGTGAGAAAGGGCAATGCACGGTACCGAAGAGGCTAGCAATGATGGAAGGTTGAGAGTGCGTATAATCCATGGACTCAACATTAGTCTTAAAGAACTCACATACTTATTGCAAAAATCTACAAGTCATCAAAAACCAAGCACTACACGCATGCTCGTAGGGGGATAGATTGGTAGGAAAAGACCATCGCTCGTCCCCGACCGCCACTCATAAGGATGACAATCAAAGAACACCTCATGTTTCAGATTTGTTACACAACGTTTACCATACGTGCATGCTACGGGACTTGCAAACTTCAACACAAGTATTTCTCAAATTCACAACTACTCAACTAGCACAACTTTAATATCACTATCTCCATATCTCAAAACAATCATCAAGTATCAAACTTCTCCTAGTATCCAATGCACTTATGTGGAAGTTTTTATTATATCCATCCTAGATGCCTATCATATTAGGACTAATTTTATAACCAAAGCAAATTACCATGTTGTTCTAAAGGACTCTCAAGATAGTATAAGTGAAGCATGAGAGATCAATAATTTTTATAAAATAAAACCACCACCGTGCTCTAAAAGATATAAGTGAAGCATTAGAGCAAAATTGTTTAGCTCAAAAGATATAAGTGAAGCACATAGAGTATTCTAATAAATTCCGATTAATGTGTGTCTCTCCCAAAAGGTGTGTACAGCAAGGATGATTAAGGTGAACTAAAAATCAAAGACTCAAATCATACAAGACGCTCCAAGCAAAACACACATCATGTGGTGAATAAAAATATAGCTCCAAGTAAAATTACCAATGGACGAAGACAAAAGAGGGGATGCCTTCCGGGGCATCCCCAAGCTTAGGCTTTTTGGTTGTCCTTGGATTTTACCTTGGGGTGCCTTGGGCATCCCCAAGCTTAGGCTCTTGCCACTCCTTGTTCCATAATCCATCAAATCATTACTCAAAACCTGAAAACTTCACAACACAAAACTTAACAGAAAATCTCGTGAGCTCCGTTAGCGAAAAAAAACAAAACACCACTTCAAGGTACTGTAATGAACTCATTCTTTATTTATATTGGTATTAAACCTACTGTATTCCAACTTCTCTATGGTTCATAACCTCCGATACTAGCCATAGATTCATCAAAATAAGCAAACAACACACGAAAACAGAAACTGTCAAAAACAGAACAGTCTGTAGTAATCTGTATCAAACGCATACTTCTGGAACTCCAAAAATTAAAACATAAAACCACATCTAAACATAAGCTAGATGGATTATTTATTACCAAACAGAACCAAAAAACAAGAAACTAAAATAAAATTGGGTTGCCTCCCAACAAGCACTATCGTTTAACGCCCCTAGCTAGGCATAGATAATTTTTATGATGCTCACATGAAAGACAAGAATTGAAGCGCAAAGAGAGCATCATATAGCACGTGACAAACACATCTAAGTCTAACATAATTCCTATGCATAGGCATCTTATTGGCAAACAAATCAAGTCAAGCAAAAACTAGCATATGCAAGGAAGCGGAAAGAAATAATAGCAATCTCAACATAACGAAAGGTAATTTAGTAACATGAAAATTTCTACAACCATATTTTCCTCTCTCATAATAATTACATGTAGGATCATAAGCAAATTCAACAATATAGCTATCACAAAACATACTCTTAACACGATCCACATGTATGCAAAGTTGACACTCTTCCAAAATAGTGGGATTAACATTAACTAAAGTCATGACCTCTCCAAACCCACAAAAAACTTCATAAGATTGAACATTCTCCAAATATGTGGGATCTAAAGCAGCAAATTCTTCAAATTTGTTCGATATCATAGTAACTATAAACCCCCTTTGCATAAGAAGATAAGATTTCATTTTCATTAAACTCACATAGGTAGGGAAGGTGTTTTTTAGGGTTCTTAGAGCAACAAGTAAAATCACAAATTTCACAAAGATTCCAAGCATAACACAGCAATCTGTTTATTTGATCCCATAAGAGTTTCCCTTTTTCAGACAAACGGTGACGCACAGAATGAGCATGCTCATCTAAAGTTTTCCCATCAACTAGGCTAGTTGGGGTTTCAGCACGAGCGCATAAGGACCGAAGATGATCCAAGTAGAACACTTTAAGTGGATCCATATCAATAGATTTTTAGCAAGCAAAGATGCAAGCAAATAGAAGGCACATGGAAACACAAACAAAGATACATCCGGGAAGAAGGCGAAGAAAAGGCAAAGGCAATGGTGAAGTGGGGGAGAGGAAAACGAGAGGCAAATGGCAAATAATGTAATGCGAGGGATAAGAGTTGTGATGGGTACTTGGTATGCCTTGACTTGTGCGTAGACTCCCGGCAACAGCGCCAGAAATTGCTCGTTGACGGGAGATCAAATCTTTACTTGACTTGGTGTAAGCCTCCCCGGCAACGGCGCCAGAAATCTTCTTGCTACCTCTTGAGCATGCGTTGGTTTTTCCCTTGAAGAAGAAAGGGTGATGCAGCAAAATAGCGTAAGTATTTCCCTCAGTTTTTGAGAACCAAGGTATCAATCCAGTAGGAGGCCACACGCAAGTCCCTCGTACCTACACAAACAAATAAGAACCTTGTAACCAACGCGATAAAGGGGTTGTCAATCCCTTCACAGCCACTTGCAAAAGTGAGATCTGATAGAGATGATAATATTTTTGGTATTTTTATGATAAAGATTGAAAGTAAAGATTGCAAAGTAAAAATAGATTGGTAACTTATATGATGGAAAATAGAACCGGGGGCCATAGGTTTCACTAGTGGCTTCTCTCAAGATAGCATAACTATTACAGTGGGTGAACAAATTACTGTCAAGCAATTGATAGAAAAGTGCATAATTATGAGAATATCTAGGCATGATCATGTATATAGGCATCACATCCGTGACAAGTAGACCGACTCCTGCCCGCATCTACTACTATTACTCCACACATCAACCTCTATCCAACATGCATCTAGAGTATTAAGTTCATAAGAACAGAGTAATGCATTAGGTAAGATGACATGATGTAGAGGGATAAACTCAAGCAATATGATATAAACCCCATCTTTTTATCCTCGATGGCAACAATACAATACGTGTCATTTCCCTTTCTGTCACTGGGGTCGAGCAACGCAAGATTGAACCCAAAACTAAGCACTTCTCCCATTGCAAGAAAGATCGATCTAGTAGGCCAAGCCAAACTGATAATTCGAAGAGACTTGCAAAGATAACTAATCATACATAAAAGAATTCAAAGAAGATTCAAATATTGTTCATAGATAATCTTGATCATAAACCCACAATTCATCGGATCTCGACAAACACACTGCAAAAAGAGTTACATCGAATAGATCTCCAAGAAGATCGAGGAGAACTTTGTATTGAGATCCAAAGAGAGAGAAGAAGCCATCTAGCTAATAACTATGGACCCGAAGGTCTGTGGTAAACTACTCACACATCATCGGAGAGGCTATGGTGTCGATGTAGAAGTCCTCCGTGATCGATTCTCCCTCCGGTGGAGCGCCGAAAAAGGCCCCAAGATGGGATCTCACGGGTACATAAGGTTGCGGCGGTGGAAATAGGTTTTCATGGTGCTCCTGGTTGGTTTCGGGGTATATGGGTATATATAGGAGGAAGAAGTAGGTCGGTGGAGCCACGAGGGGCCCACGAAGGTGGGGGCGCGCCCAGGGGGGCAGGCGCGCCTCCCTGCCTCGTGGCCTCTTCGGTTGTTTCTTGACGTCCACCCCAAGTCCTCTGGATCATGTTTGTTCCAAAAATCACTCCCCCGAAGGTTTCATTCCGTTCGGACTCCGTTTGATATTATTTTTCTACGAAACATTGAAATAGGAAAAAAAATAGCAATTTGCACTGGGCCTTGGGTTAATAGGTTAGTCTCATAAATAATATAAAAGTGTATAGTAAAGCTCATTAAACATCCAAAACGGATAATATAATAGCATGGAACAATAAAAAATTATAGATACGTTGGAGACGTATCATGGGTGAGCACGAAACCAAGGACGAGCGCGAGCGGGCACATGTGGAGGGTGTCACCGCCCAGGTGGAGGGTTAGCGCGGCGACACGAGGTTAGAGCATCTCTAGCCGTTACCCCCCCAGGGGGCTCGAAAAATCGTCGCCTGGGGGCGAACCGGCACTAAAATCGACTTGGGGCCGATCGGGTTCCCAGCCGCCGCCCGCAGGGTCGCCCTCAGACGCCGATTTTAAACTTTTTTGAAAATAAATTGGGCTAAAAGTCAGCAAACGGGACAAAGATTCGGCGAACAGGACATAAACTTCGGCATCTTAAACACTTTTTACATAGCAAACTTGAAATGTACTAAAAAACAAAAAAACAAAGGCCGCGACTACAGGCCGAAGAACTCGCTGAGCTTGGCGTAGTCGCCGTCGTCGTCGTCCTTCTCCTCCTTCACGCGGCCGCCCCTGCTGTACCCCTACCCGGGGTCGCCCTGGCGGACCGGTGGCGGCGCGTTGTCGTCGCTGTCGTCGAGAACGACGACGCCTCCCTCGTCGCGGCCACGACGCCGAGCGGCGATCTCCTGTAGGGCGCGGCACTGGCGCTCCAACTCCGTCCCTGCCCAGTCCTCCCGCGCCCACTTCATGGCTACCGCGCCATCGGTCCCCGGCTCCGTTTTCACGGCGACGAGCTGAAAGTGCGTTATATCGACTAGAGGGGGGGTGAATAGGCGATTTTTATGAAATTCTTCACTGAGGAATTTGCTAGTGAGGAAATTCCTTAGCGAAGAACTACTAGCAGCGGAATAAGTACTCAGATGAAAACAAAGCAGAACACAAGCATGGTCATCATGATGAAATGAAGACAAGCACTGAGTATAGAAAGCGTAATCACAGGATAACACAAGATGAAGACAAACAGACTGAAGAATTTGAACTGAGGAAATTGAGAAAGTCTTCAGTCAAAGTCTTCAAACACAGATATGATAAACAAGCAGCACAATACTGAGGAAATGAAAGAGTTGAGGAAATGGAACTAGTAAGCTTGGTGAAGACAATGATTTGGTAGACCAGTTCCAACTGCTGTCTCAGTTGTACATCTGGTTGGAGCGGCTGAGTATTTAAACTCGAGGACACATAGTCCTGGACACCCAGTCCTGACCACGCAGCTCGGGACACCAAGTCCTCACCGTATTCTCCTTGAACTAAGGACACACATTCCTCGTCCAATCACTCGTGGTAAGTCTTCAGGTGACTTCCGAACCTTAACAAACTCGGTCACTCGGCGATCCACAATTCCTCTTGGATGCTCTAGACCATGGCGCCTAACCGTGTGGAAGAAGCACAGTCTTCAAAGGTAAGAAGCGTCGGATCCACGCAGGATCAATCTCTTCAGTGATGCTCAATCACTTTGGGTTTGTAGGTGTTTGGGTTCGGGTTTGGATTTTCCTCACTTGATGATTTTCGCTCAAAGTCCTCGAAGGATGGGTTGCTCTCAAATGACAAGTGTCAAGTTCTCGCGGAGCAGCCAACTAGCTAGTGGTTGTAGGGGGCGGCTATTTATAGCCTAGGGAGCAGCCCGACATGATAAGACATAAATGCCCTTCAATGATATGACCGTTAGGTGGATAAGATATTTTGGGACAGCTGGCGCGCAGCACAGCAACGGTCGGAAATTTGAGGTACAAATTCCTCAGGGCTATCATGTTCCTCACTGTGTAGGCAATTCGCACTGGCGAATTCCTAACTCCTCAGTCAGAGCAGAGTCCTCAGTGACCAGAAGAACTGCGTCTCTGTCACTGAAGAAATTGACTGAACTGTATGAGATTTCCAATGGCTTCACTCGAAGGGATTGGTAGGTGTAGGATTTGAGTTGAGCATCACATGGAAATTTTCTCCTTAGTATTTCCTCGACCCCCTTTAACAGTACGGTGTTTTGTATGACTCAAGAAAGAGAAAATGAAACTACAAAAACAAAAGTCTTCACGCTTCATGTTCCTCAAATGATAACCAAGTCTTCAAGGTCACACCAATTTCTTCACTTTCAAAGTCTTCAGAAATTCTTCAGAGTATCAAAGTCTTCAGTTGAAGAACTTTATTTTTAGGGGTCGACTTTCTTTGTAAATATCAAACTCCTCATAGACTTATAGACCTGTGTATACTCATAAACACATTAGATCCTTAACCTATAAGTCTTCAATACACCAAAATCACTAAGAGGCACTAGATGCACTTACGATCTCCCCCTTTTTGGTGATTGATGACAATATAGGTTAAGTTTTCAACGGGGATAAACATATGAAGTGTAAATACTGATATTGAGGAATTTGATTGCAAGATATAGAAAAACTCCCCCTGAAGATGTGCATAGTGAGGAATTTGCTTTTGAAGCAATGCACACTTGAGGAGATGAATCATGGAGATCTCCCCCTATATCTTGTAATTCATACACGCATTTGATATATAATATGAAGAATTTGAAATGCATGATGAAATATGGTGCCTGATGAAATTCAGCATGCGTGCAATGATATTAATGAGGAATAAGCATGAACAGTGCATCAAAAGTATCAGAGCATAGTGCAACAAAAGTATCAGCGCACCATCGGGTTTAAGATTACAACTCGATCCAATAAAGTTTCAGAAGAACGAGAGTTGTAACTTAGCAAAAAAACGCCCTTATAATAGACCCGCTTGAAGACTAACTCAGATTTCTCCCCCTTTGTCATCAAATGACCAAAAGGATCGAAACTGAGGACTAACGCCCCTGAAGATATTCATGATGATGAAGGAGCGCCAACGTTGTTGGGGTCAGTTGTTGAAGTAGGGCCTGCCGCAGTGTCGTCCAAGTCTTCATTTTCATCAGTCTCACGCGAGGAAGAATATGAGCTGGCCACCAAAGAAGGAACCTTGACCTTCTTGTATTTCTTCGGAGGAGGTGCAGACCAGTCAAACTCTTCTTTGAGACCCATTTGCTTCAAATCATTAGCGCTGTATACTTGAGACAGAACAGCCTAGGTGCGGTTGAGGGTTTCATGAAGGTAGTTGTGGTTTTTCTTCACTGCATTATGTGTTGCAGTCATGTTGTGAAGAATTGAACCAAACTGACGCTTGACCCATTTGTGATTGCGATCAACCTTTTGATGAAGACTGAGGAGTAACTCACGATCAGTCATAACCCTGGGTGCTATGGCTTGAGGATTTGGATTGGCATTGTTGGCGGCAGAGTCATGTGTGGCAGAGTCATCATTGGTGGAATAAGATGCAGCCTTGCGAAATTGACCATCCAACGGACGAATGCCTTCATCTATCATAGCAATAGCCTTGCCCTTTTCTTCAGCTGAGGAAAATGTCTTTTTGAGGACTTCAATAGGGGGCAAGTAGCTGCAGTGGTTCAGAGTTTCAGCTTTGTAATTGAGTGAAGACCTTGTCCTGCTGAATCTTATAATCCATGGCGCATAAGGCTTCAGCTCAAATGGTGACATAGCAATGTTGGCCAGAGTCCTCATGAAGAAATCATGGAAGTTGACGGGAACCCCATGAATGATGTTGAAAAGCATGTTCTTCATGATGCCAACGACTTCTTCATCATTAGAATCGTGGCCTTTGATGGGACTCATTGTCTTCGTCAGAATGCGATAGACAGTACGAGGCACATACAACAATTCCTTGACGAGGAATTTGGTTCGAGGGGCCTGCCCTGGCTTCAAAGGCTTCATCAGCACTTGCATATAGTGATTTGAAAGCTCAGGTTCGTTGTAAACACAACGTGCATCTTCAAGGGGAGGACTGAGTGGGAGGGCACGAAGCAATTCAGACGCTGGTGCCTTGTAATGAGTGTTCTCTGTCATCCAGTCCAGAACCCATGAATTCACATCTTCAGAATTGCCGGTGATGTGCAGCGTTGCATAGAACTGAAGAATGAGTTCTTCATTCCAATCACAGATGTCAGTGCAGAAATTGAGCAGTCCAGCATCATAAAGAACACTGAGGACTGGCGTGAAGCACGTCATGGACTCCATATCCACGTGAGGTATATGTGCATGGTCGAAGACTTTGTCTTTGTTGAACATCACTGAGGAATAGAAGTTGGCTTGACTTGCAGTCCAGAAACGCCTCTTCCTTATGCGAGCAGAGTCATAAGGGTTGTAATCTGTGAAGAATACATGCTCGCCAAAGAAGTCTTCAGCCTTGAACTTTTGCTTCCTTGAGAACGGGTCCTTTAGCTTTGGCAGAGGAGTGTCAGTGAGTTGCATCACTACCTCAGGAATTGCGATCTCAGGTTCTTCAGGCTGAGGAATTTCTGGTTCCTCCTCAGGTGCAGTCACATTTTCAGCAGCAGCAACAGTTTCTTCAACACTAGTGGCTGGAATTTCTTCATGCACAGATGTAGTGGGATGAGTTTCTTCAGAGCCCAATTGAACTGTTGGTGCAGGAGAGTGAGGGATTTGCTGCAGTGGGGTGAAGATTGGAGAATTGGGATGTTGACTTTCCCAAAAGTCGTCATTCATCACTGGAGTTGTGCTTCCAATGTCCACATCTTCATCTTCCAATTCTTCAACACCAGCCTCTTCAGCAGTAAACTGAGGCATTGGTGATGAGACCACTGGGGTTGAGGGGATTGTATCCACTTCAATTTCTTCATCAATCTGCTCTGAAGAAGCAGCAGATTGAGTTTCTTCATCAGATCCGCTTGGGATCACATATTCTTCATCAAAAGGAACAAGGTCCTTTGATGGCATGGTTGAGATCGGAACAACATCAATTGGATTCTCAAACGAGCTGGTCATTGGCTTCATCTTCTTTGGAACTGAAGATTCTGAAGCACTTGATGCTTTCCTTTTCTTCACTGCAGCTCGCTCTGCAGCCTTGGTCTTCTTCACATCTGATGCAGATGGAAGGATAGGAGTTGGTGTAGGCGCGGGTGGAGTTGAGGAATCTGGTTGAATTTCCTCAGGCGCAACTGATGCAGTTACCCTGACTTCTTCAGTTTCTTCAGGCGCACCAGTAGTGGATGCCCTGGCAATTTCTTCAGCGGCTGGAATGGAGTCATCAGCCCTGGAACTAGCATTTTCTTCAGCAGCCTAAAAATCATCAGCGGTGCTGGCATGTTCTTCAGTTGGCTGAGCAGAAGCTTCAGCTTGAGGAACTTCTTGTTGCGTTGGAGCTGCAACATTGGTGAAAGTTTCAGTCAGTGTCACAAACCTGACTTTGGCTCCTTGCCAATCAGCATAGTATGAGTTGAAGTTGTCGCTGAGGGCTTTGATTTCAGCCTGCATCTTGATAAGTTCTTCAGTTGTCATTTTGACAACATTTTTCTTCAGCAGTTTCTCTTTTCTGTACTACGATTTCTTGATCTATCTGGCCCTATCATATTTCCACTTCTCCTCTTGGATGAAGTGAGTCAGCATGTGACTTTGACCAGGTGTCAGCTTGAAGTCAGGCATAGGTGTGTTGGGATCCTTATGTCAGAGATCAATGTAATTGAGGATCGCCCTTGGATCCAATCAGCAGCGGCACAGGTGTGCCTTTGGCTCTAGCGGCCCTTTCTTGTCGGTCCCTGATGATTTCTGCAAGTTCTTCTTCATCAGCTTCATCTTCGTCAGATGGTACATTGAAGACTACCTGCTTCTTCTTAGGACTTGGGCGAGTACCGCGTCCAGCAGTAGCCTTTTTCTTCAGCAGAGAGGGTCCAGCTGAGGAACTTGGTGCAGCTGAGGAACTTGCTGAGACACCAGAGGCAATAGAGATGCCTACAGTCCTTTGACACGTGGCAAGACGCGCAGGTGCTGAGGACTTTGGCGGAACAGCTGAGGACTTTGGAGGAGGTGCTGAGGATTTTGGAGGAGCAGGGGCAGCTTGAGGAATTTGCCTTGAAGATTTTGAAGTTTCTGGCCGTGAGGGCGCAGCTGAGGAAGTTGGTCGTGAGGGCATTGTTGGTGAAGCACTTGGCTTTCGAGCGGTCTTCTTAAGCATTGATTTCCTCGGCTTGACAGAGGCCTCAGTGGCAGCAGCAGCAGCAAAATCTTCATTGAATTTCCTTACTGCTTCTCTGGCTTGTCTTGCCAATTTGGCTTGGCGCTTGGCCCATTCTTCAGGAAAATCCTCACCGCGTTTGACGCTAGTGGGATCAGCCACTTGGCCAGGTGCCAATGGGGCTCTTGGGCATGGAAGATTCAGTGCGAATTTCTTCATGTACTTTGGAGTGACGTATCTGTACTCCCTCCATTCGCGTGCCCATCTCCGTTCTATCTTCTGAATGCGCACCTTGCGCTGATTTTTGGTCTCTTTGCCAAACTTGGCTTCATCAGACGTGCAATACTCAGTATATATATCCTCAGGGATTTCAAATGCAGTCATGACCTCAGGCTTCTTTCCTCCTTTCTGTGGCCTTTTACCGTCAGCCATTTTCTTCAGTTGAGGAATTTGAACAATTGAATTCTCTGAAGAAGTATGCAGTTTTTCTTCGAGGAACGCTGCAAACGAGTTAAGTTGATGAGAACCTAATGATTCAGCAGTGGACATGTGTACCTGTGAACAGAGTATAGTTGCGAGGAATTTGGAGAGGTCATATGCGTTCTCAGAGGGTTTTTCAAAAAGAACAAGCTTGAGGAATTTGACCAGATGCGTCTTGAAGAATTTCACTAAGCGTGCTATATCTTAGGTTCCAGAGTTGTATAGATCGAAGATCCACACAATTGAGGAATCTTGAAGAAAATGATGCTTAGGGAAATGAATCAAGAACAGATAACATGTGAGGTGTTTTGTGTGAGGATTTGAAGAATAAAACACCTTTGAAGATTTTATAGAAAAGTTTCGAATAAAAGAGGGCAGTAAAAGTAACTTTTAATTACCCTGAACGAAGAACACGACGAACAATGAGATGAAACAGTGAGGTTCGTCGATGTAGATCTTCCACGCCCTAACTCGGCGGAGGAAGACGTCTACGGCGGCGGCGGAGGTGAAGATTTCCGCGGTCGGCGCGAGTACGACGGCGACGAGGTCGAGGCAGTGAAGCTCTTCCTCACCAGCGACGATGGAGTAGGGGCGGCGCTAGGGTTTGAGAAGCTCGAGCGGGAGAGAGAGATCGAGCGGAGTAAAAGAAGTGAGGAAGGGGAGAGGGGTATTTATAGAGGCAGTGAAAAACTGTTTGCCCAAAGATTTAGAACGAACGTGCCCCTGACCATTCTCCTTCTCACGACATGTGTCATCCACGTACTGTGTAGTGGAGATCGTGTAAGATCGTGGGTGAGTAAAATAATGCATCGTGGGATGCGGAACGGTTTGAGCGGCAAAACCGAAAATTTGGATAAGATCAGTTTTAACGTTCCGTTCGCAATTTCTTCAGCTGACAAGAACACAGTGAAGATTTTGAACGAGTTTTAAATAGAACGCACATGAAGAATTTGTGAACAGATTGGATTGAGTATAGCATAGAGGGGAAGGGTCCGATCACATTCACTTAGCAGAAAGACCAACTTGAAGAAGTAGCTATAAGTGAATGCTGTAGAGGACATAAACTCATATATATATATATATATATATATATATATATATATATATATATATATATATATATATATATATATATATATATATATCCAATGAAGAAAAACGACGGCACAAGTGAAGATTTTTCAAGTTGAAGAATTTGAACAACTGAGGAATTTCAAAAGTTGAGGAAAAACTCAAATTGAAGATTTTCAACTTTTGTGGTGGCGTGACCCATCGTATAAGAATGATGATTTCAGACACCGCGTACAATTGTCGTAGGGTTCTGAGAATCAAATTCTTCATTAATTTCTTCACACTTAGAGTGTTATTCTTCATTGATTGAAACGTTTCTTCATGTGTTGCACATCTAAGTCATCAATTTTGCATAAGTGTTAGGATGAGTGCCTTTTCATAGTACATTCGAAGACTCTAAGATATTTAGCTCACACCGCAACTTGCTAAATCTCTTCTCATCCAAGGGCTTAGTGAAGATATCAGTTAGCTGTTCTTCAGTCTTCACATGCTCAATAGAAATGTCACCCTTCAACACATGATCACGAAGAAAATGATGACGAATCTGAATGTGCTTTGTCTTCAAGTGCTGAACTGGGTTGTGAGCAATCTTGATGACACTCTCATTATCACAGAGGAGAGGCACATTCTTCACGTTGACGTCATAGTCCTTGAGTGTTTGCTTCATCCATAGCAGTTGAGCACAGCAAGAACCAGCAGCAATGTACTCAGCTTCAGCAGTAGACAGTGATACGCAGTTCTGTTTCTTCGAGGACCAACAGACCAAGGATCGTCCGAGGAAATAACAAGTACCAGATGTTGACTTGCGGTCCACACGGTCACCAGCATAGTCAGAGTCAGAATATCCAATGAGATCAAAATCCGAGCCCTTGGGATATCATAGTCCAAGTGTTGGTGTGTGAGCTAGATATCGAAGAATATGCTTTACAGCCTTATGGTGTGATTCCTTCGGTGCAGCTTGAAACTGGGCACACATGCAAACACTAAGCATTATATCTGGCCTAGATGCACATAAGTACAATAATGAGCCAATCATGGAGCGGTATACCTTATGATCGAAGTCAATACCATTTTCATCAGTGCATAGATGACCATTTGTGGGCATAGGAATTTCGATGCCTTTGCAATCTTGCATGCCGAATTTCTTCAGGACGTCCTTGAGGTATTTCTCCTGAGATATGAATATGCCATTGCGTTGTTGACGAATTTGAAGACCTAGGAAGAATTTCAACTCTCCCATCATAGACATTTGATATTCTTCACTCATCATATAAGCAAATTCATCACTATAACGTTGGTCAGTACAGCCAAAGATGATATCATCAACATATATTTGGCACACAAACAGTTCACCATCATAAGATTTAGTAAAGAGGGTGGGATCGAGTGAACCGGGTGTGAAGCCTTTCTTCATGAAGAATTCCTTCAATGTATCATACCACGCCCGTGGGGCCTGCTTGAGGCCATAGAGGGCCTTATTGAGTCTGAAAACTTTGTCAGGATGCTTTGGATCTTCAAAACCTGGGGGTTGAGTAACATATACTTCTTCCTCAAGCTTACCATTGAGGAATGCACTTTTTACATCCATTTGATATAAGATGATATCATGATGGTTAGCATAAGCAAGCAAAATGAGAATAGCCTCAAGTCTAGCAACAGGTGCAAAAGTTTCATCGAAAGCAACTCCTTCAACCTGTGTGTAGCCTTGAGCTACTAGTCGTGCCTTATTCCTCACCACAACACCATTTTCATCTTGCTTGTTGTGGTAGATCCACTTTTGTGCCAATGATGTTATGCTTGCGAGGATCGGGACGATTGACCAGTTCCCAGACGTTGTTGAGCTTGAACTGATGTAATTCTTCTTGCATGGCCTGAATCCACTCAGGTTCCAGAAATGCTTCATCTACCTTAGTGGGCTCTGTGACAGAGACAAAAGCAAAATGCCCACAAAAGTTAGATAGATGTGAAGCTTTTGAGCATGTGAGAGGACCTGGTGCTCTAATGTCATCGATGATCTTCTCCACTTGCACTTCTTTTGCAACGCGAGGATGAGCTGGTTGTCATTGAGTAATTTGATCAGCATTTTCTTCAGCATCAATTTCCTTAGCATTTTCTTCAGGTGCATCAGCTCGACGTTCTTCACGTTCTGGAATGAATTCTTCAGCAGATTCTTCAGTAGGAATGACATCTTCGGTAGCCTTGTGCTTGATAGAATCCTCGGGTGCTGGTTCATCTAACACAGAAGGTAGGTGCTCTCTTTGCGAGCCATTAGTTTCATCAAACCGCACATCTACAGTTTCAACAATCTTGTGAAGAACATTGTTGAAGACTCTGTAGGTGTGCGAGTCCTTTCCGTAACCAAGCATAAACCCTTCATGTGCTTTTGGTGCAAATTTAGAGTTGTGATGAGGATCTCTAATCCAGCATTTAGCACCGAAGACTTTGAAATAACTCACATTGGGTTTCTTGTTAGTGAGGAGTTCATAGGCAGTCTTCTTGAAGAATTTGTGAAGATATACTCTGTTGATGATGTGGCATGCAGTATCAATTGCATCAACCCAGAAATGATGAGGGGTTTTGTACTCGTCGATCATAGTGCGAGCCATCTCAGCAAGAGTCCTGTTCTTGCGCTCCACGACGCCATTCTGTTGAGGAGTATAAGGAGCAGATAACTCATGAGTAATACCAAGTTCATCAAGATAGTCATCGAGACCCGAATTCTTTAACTCAGTGCCATTGTCACTTCTGATGTGCTTGATCTTTACACCAAAGTTGGTTGAAGCCCTCGATGAAAATTGTTTGAAGACTTCCTACACTTCATGTTTGTAAGAGACAAGGTGTACCCATGTGTAACGAGAGTAATCATCAACAATAACAAAGCCATATTGAGATGCTTCATTTGACACAAAAGAATAATGATTAGGACCGAAGAGATCCATGTGAAGCAATTCAAATGGACGAGTGGTGGTCATGATAGTCTTCGCTGGATGCTTGGCCTTCGTCATCTTTCCAGCTTCACAGGCACCGCATAAGTGATCCTTGAGGAATTTGACATTCTCAATGCCAATAACATGCTTCTTCTTCGCAAGTGTGTGCAAATTCCTCATGCCTGCATGACCAAGTCGTCGATGCCATAGCCATCCTTCTGAAGCTTTTGCAAGTAGGCACACGGCTGGTTGTGAATCTGCAGAGAAATCAACAATATACAAGTCTCCTCTCCTAAAGCCTTCGAAGACTTTGGATTTGTCAGCTTCCATAATCACAACACAACGATACTTGCCAAAGACAACAACCATATCAAGATCACAAAGCATTGAGACAGACATAAGGTTGTATCCTAAGGACTCAACAAGCATGACTTTGTCCATGTGTCGATCCTTTGTGATGGCAACCTTACCTAGACCCAATACCTGACTTTTGCTCTTGTCAGCGAAGATGATATGCTTCAGATGTGATGATGATAAGGGAGCATCCATCAACAGATTCCTGTCACCAGTCATGTGATTTGTACATCCACTATCAAGTACCCACTCAGTGGCTTTGGGTTGATCATCCTGCAGATGAATTAGTGCAACTTACGACCTCATATACTTCAGCAGTGAAGAATATGATATCACAATTCATCAGATCAATTTCATCAAGCAGTAGGAGAGATAAAACAGAGGGAGGACGTGTGAAATGAAAGTTCATTTCATCATGGTTAGCCTGCGTCCTTTCAGGCAATTTGTCAGGTCCCCAGCAAATTCTTCAGACGATACAGTACGTCTGGAGACCTGACCCTGCATAAGAGATTAGTTCTTTTTCTTCACCACCCACATCTGAAGGGGTGGCAAAGAGTTCATCACTCTGCGAGCTCCATATGAGAATGGTGGCATAGCGGCCAAACCATTACGTTTCACATAAGAGGGGTTAGGGTAAGCATATGAATAAGCAGAGAAATTCTTCGAGGACTTATGAACATAATAGTTTGAAGAATAATGCTCATATTCATAGCCCTTGGCTCTTCCCTGCGAAATAGAGTTGTTAGCACGATGATGTTCATATGAGGACTTTGATCCTTTTGAGGAATTTGATCCACGTAAGGAATTTGGTCCGTATGAGGACTTGGATCCATATGAAGAATTTGGTCCATATGAAGAATTTGATCTGGGGTTCCTATTCTTCACAGGTGGTGTCATGAGGACATTCACCTGAAGACTTTCAAGGCACCTTTTGGGAACCCAGATTTTCTTCATAGGGGGACCATTCCTGCAGTTAGTGCCAACATATCTAGCAAATACTTCACCATTCTGATTTTTGAACAGTTTATAGTTGGAGTCAAATGACTCGTCAGAAGAATGAGAAGATTCACATGTATAGCCAGATAAATTAGATGGATCAACTGGAGGTCCCTTTGCAGCAACCCATGAGGTTTTGGGGTACTGCTCAGGCTTCCAAGATGTACCATCAGCACTGAGTTTCCTTTCAACGGAAATACCCTCCTTCCTAGGGTTCCTGTTAAGGATCTGCTTTTTAAGCACATCACAAAGAGTCTGATGCCCTTTGAGGCTTTTGTACATGCCTGTCATGTACAATTCCTTCAGCCTTGCATCGTCAGTGATACTAGCAATGTCCTCAAATGAGGAATTAGTGATAGCAGAGGCAGGTGAAGAATTTGTAACATTAGAAGCATTCGAACATTCAGGTGAGGAATTAGCAGATTCTCGTTCAATGCATTTCAAACATGGAGGAATAAATTCTTCCTGAGCAGCGCTGATTTGTTGAGCAAGTAATGAATCGCACTCCTTCTGAAGATCTTCATAACTCACTCTTAGCTTCTCAAGATCTTGCTTTCTTTGAAGAAATTCATAAGAAAGCTTTTCATTATCAGATAAGAGAGTGTTATGTTGATCTTGAAGGGTGTCATACTTAGTATGAAGTCTCTGAAGACTTTCAGCCAAAGCTTTTGACTGATCCATTTCTTCACCCAACATATCATCGCTCTTATTAAGCATATAATAAACTTTTTCCAAAGCTCTTTGTTGTTTAGTGGCAAGGGAAGCAAGTTTGACATAACTGGGTTCAAATTCATCACCAGATTCTTCATCACTGGACTCAGATAGGTAGCATTCAGTTACCTCAGCACTTTTTGCCATAAGGCATGGAGTAGAGGATGATGATTCTGGTTCGAATGTCATCGATTTGAGCGATTCCTTGAAATCCTCAAACCAAGGATCATGACGGGTTCGATGACCTTCATAGACCTCAGAGAGACGATCCCAGATAAGCTTCACATGGTCAAGATGCATGACGTTCCTGAACTGATTTCGAGACAGACAAGAGCAGATGACGTCCTTCGCCGTGAGGTTGAGAAGAGTGTACTTGCGAATGTCATCAGCTCCCGCCGTTTTGCATAGATCGGTAAGACCAATCTCAGTGACGGTCCACAGTTTGCTGTTCATCGCCATGAGGCGCTTCTTCATCATGGTCGTGACCGTCAAAGATAGGGCATGTCACTTTTTCATACCTGCGGTCGACATAACTAAAACTCCAGGCGGTTAAACCAAAATCACACAGAACAAGGGAGTACCTTGCTCTGATACCAATTGAAAGTGCGTTATATCGACTAGAGGGGAAGTGAATAGGCGATTTTTATGAAATTCTTCACTGAGGAATTTGCTAGTGAGGAAATTCCTTAGCGAAGAACTACTAGCAGCGGAATAAGTACTCAGATGAAAACAAAGCAGAACACAAGCATGGTCATCATGATGAAATGAAGACAAGCACTGAGTATAGAAAGCGTAATCACAGGATAACACAAGATGAAGACAAACAGACTGAAGAATTTGAACTGAGGAAATTGAGAAAGTCTTCAGTCAAAGTCTTCAAACGCAGATATGATAAACAAGCAGCACAATATTGAGGAAATGAAAAAGTTGAGGAAATGGAACCAGTAAGCTTGGTGAAGACAATGATTTGGTAGACTAGTTCCAACTGCTGTCTCAGTTGTACATCTGGTTGGAGCGACTGAGTATTTAAACTCGAGGACACACAGTCCCGGACACCCAGTCCTGAGCACGTAGCTCAGGACACCAAATCTTCACCGTATTCTCCTTGAACTAAGGACACACAGTCCTCATCCAATCACTCGTGGTAAGTCTTCAGGTGACTTCCGAACCTTAACAAACTCGGTCACTCAGCGATCCACAATTCCTCTTGGATGCTCTAGACCATGACGCCTAACCGTGTGGAAGAAGCACAGTCTTCAAAGGTAACAAGCGTCGGATCCACGCAGGATCAATCTCTTCAGTGATGCTCAATCACTTTGGGTTTGTAGGTGTTTGGGTTTGGGTTTGGATTTTCGTCACTTGATGATTTTCGCTCAAAGTCCTCGGAGGATGGGTTGCTCTCAAATGACTAGTGTCAAGTTCTCGCGGAGCAGCCAACCAGCTAGTGGTTGTAGGGGGTGGCTATTTATAGCCTAGGGAGCAGCCCGACATGATAAGACATAAATGTCCTTCAATGATATGACCATTAGGTGGATAAGATATTTTGGGACAGCTAGCGAGCAGCACAGCAACGGTCGGAAATTTGAGGTACAAATTCCTCAGGACTATCATGTTCCTCACTGTGTAGGCAATTCGCACTGGCGAATTCCTAACTCCTCAGTCAGAGCAGAGTCCTCAGTGACCAGAAGAACTGCGTCTCTGTCACTGAAGAAATTGACTGAACTGTATGAGATTTCCAATGGCTTCACTCGAAGGGATTGGTAGGTGTAGGATTTGAGTTGAGCATCACATGGAAATTTTCTCCTTAGTATTTCCTCGACCCCCTTTAATAGTACGGTGTTTTCTATGACTCAAGAAAGAGAAAATGAAACTATAAAAACAAAAGTCTTCACGCTTCATGTTCCTCAAATGATAACCAAGTCTTCAAGGTCACACCAATTTCTTCACTTTCAAAGTCTTCAGAAATTCTTCAGAGTATCAAAGTCTTCAGTTGAAGAACTTCATTTTTAGGGGTCGACTTTCTCTGTAAATATCAAACTCCTCATAAACTTATAGACCTGTGTACACTCATAAACACATTAGATCCTTAACCTATAAGTCTTCAATACACCAAAATCACTAAGGGGCACTAGACGCACTTACACGAGCCCTGGCTCCGTCTTCACGCCGGCGAGCCCTGGCTCCGTCTTCACGGCGGCAAGGCCCGGCTCCGTCTTCGGCTTGACGAGGCGGGGAGGAGCCGAGGAAGAGGCGCGCCCGCCCTCGTTGATGACGATGCCGACGCTGCGGGTGCGCCGGCCGAGCGGCGTCTCCGTGGGCTCGACCTTAACGCTGAAGAGCGCCGGGGACCCGGAGGAGTGGGAGAAGGAGGAGGAAGAGGAGTTGGTCCTCCTCGGCATCCATTGGCCGCCGCTCCGGGCGGGGGCCGGGGCGGCAGGGTACGTCAATGGCGGCTCGTTGTCGCCCTCGAGGTGCTGGAGGACGGCGTGGAGCGCGCGGCCGGGGGCGCCCCAGCACAGGCGGCGTCAGTCGCTGTTCTTGGTCCCCCGCACCACTGGTGCGTTGTTGGTGGAGGACATCCATTGCGCCTGCCAGCATTTGAAGTACGCCGCCCACACCTCGTGGTTGCCGGCAGCGTACTCCGGGAGCGCCCGCTGCTCCTCCGCCAGCGACGCCCACACGCTCTTGACCTCGGTGTTGAAGTAGTCGGGGCGCGCCACGTCGGGCAGCGGGGGGACGGGGACGCCCCCGGCGTTGAGCCTCCACCGTCCCGGCGCGCGCATGTTGGGAGGCGCCGGGATGTTGGCTTCATGCAGGAGGCGGGCTTCCCACTCGTGTAGCGAGCGGCGGCCGAAGCCATTGGCCGCCGGCCCATCACCGGGGAACCTCTCGCCCATCGGCGGCAGCGGCTTTGAACGGGGAAAGAGAGGAAAGAGTTCGGCGGCAGCGGCCGTGCACGGGGAGAGAGGGGGGCTGCGGGCGGGTGCGTCCACCGGCGAGGGAGGCTGCGCGAGATTGGGGGTGGGGTGGGGAGCTTCGCCAACCGTTTTTTTTTTGCTAGATCCAACGGCCAGTGCGACTGGTGTCGGGCGGCGGGAAAATATCACGTGCTACCAACACTTAGGTGATACCGTGATACGGACTTCTGGGATGTTGGATCTCAGATCCGACAGCTCCCGGAAGTCTATTGTACCTACGCAAAATTTTGAGACTCCCAAATAACTTTTTTGCAAAATGCTCAAGAACTCTCGGGAGCCGTCGGATCTCCCAGAAGCCTATCATGGTATCACGTATCACCTAATATCTTCCCGTCGGGCGGCTAGCACGACCGTTGGAAATTTGGGCCGGCCGGCCGGCCGGCGCCTAGCACTGCCCAATCCATGTTTTAGTTGGTATTTCTTTTTATTTCCACGCTTGGGCGAACCGTCTATATAGTTGCCATTACACCACGCGATCCAGTGGTACAACGGTTAACCTCCCGATTCCCGTGTGGTGTTTGATCGACCGTGTGCCGGCCTGGTCGAGTTGTGCTTGTGCAAGCACCTGTGCGGCTCCCGGACAATGTAAATCTCATCTCCGGCGCTTCCGTAGTGGTCCTGGTTCCTATGCCATCTCCACAGAGCGTGCGTCTCGTTCTTCACCTGCATGAGAACACATTGCGTCGTCTCACATCGGTCAAACGAACCATATACTATCTAGCTGGTCAGAATTCTCTTCGATCTTGTTTTCCTCGTACGTACGTACCTCGAGGATGCCGTGGCCGAAGCTGCTCTCCCGGTAGGCGCTGTAGTCCGGCTGCCGGTCCCAGCAGAACCTGCCGGCGGCCGGGCCGGACGTGAAGTTGGAGGCGCAGAAGCCGCCGATGAAGGCGTTGGGCTTGGGCCGCGGGTCCGGGCAGTGCCCCGGCTCGTCGGCGTGGGTGGTGGCCATCTTCTCCCGGTTCCCGCCGTCGCCCACCGAGATGTGCACGGCGCCGCACGGGTCCAGCGTGTAGTTGAACACCCGGTTGGAGCGCTCGTACGCGTGCACCTGCATCACAGATAGCAAGCAAGTGATCACTCTCAGCCGCTTGCCAATGCCCAGAGAATGGAGGTGTCAGAGGGTGTGATTGAGGTGTTACATGGCCGGTGAAGGCGATGTCGAGGCCGTGGGAGTAGAGCATCTCCTCCATGGCCACTCTCATGCACTCCACCTCCCTGTAGTGAGCCTTGTAGGTGGTGTACCATGGCGCGTGCCAGCCGGCCACCAGCCACGGCGTCACCGACCTGTCCACCTTCGCCAGGTCCTTCTCCAGCCATCTGTACTGCTCCCCCGACTTGCTGTAGTCGGCGTAGGCGCCGAGCATGACGAAATGGATCCCGCCGGCGTCGAACGAGTAGTAGAACGGGGAGAAGGAGCCGCTCTCCGCCGACGGGAACGCGAACCGGGAGCGGTAGGCCGCGAACGTCTTGTTGCCGATCTGCTCCTCTATCTCATGGTTCCCCTCCACCACCACCATCGGCGTCCCCGACGTCACCGCCTCCATGTACCTTCCCCAGTAGTCCCAGCGCGGCTGGTACGTCTCGTGGATGGGCGTCGACTTGCCGAACGCGCACGAGTAGCAGTCCGCTCCGGTGCCGTTGGTGAGGTACAGGTTGGCGTAGCTGACGTCGCCGAGGAGGACGACCAGGTCCGGCCGGTTGCTCGCCATGTGCTCCACGGTGGAGGTGGTGTTGTACGTGAGCCCGAGGTCGCCGACCACGGCGATCCTCCCCGGGTAGCTCCGCGGCCCCACCGCCGGCATCGTCCGGAACGCGTGGACGGCGCTCATCGCCCCCGGGAGGGCCGGGTCGCCGCACTGGTAGTAGTACTTCGTCGCAGGCTCAAGCCCTGCATGCAGATTTTTACATTTCATTGCACTCCAAATAAATGACTGTGGAACAGGGGTTCAACGAACGACGACGGTCACCTTGGAGGCGGACGTGGTGGATGATGCCGGAGGTGTAGTTCTGGAGGCCCTCGAAGGGGTAGAGCTGGCTGTACACGAGCGCGTCGCCGGTGGCCTGGCGAACCAAAGAATCGGCGGCAAGCCCGTAGCGCACGACGCTGGCGACCGTGCCGGTGTCCAGCGGCTTGACGGTGCCGCCCATATGAAATTCCCCTGCGGAACCAAGAATCAATGCCATCCAATCCAAGAATCAGAGTCCAGTGAGCAGCTTACTACCGGTGATCCAGGAGACCCAGGCAGAGGTGGGAGCGGCGGAGAGCGCAACGGCGATCTGCTCGGGAGCCCAGCCCGTGGCCCGGCGCTGCACCCGGGGGTCCGTGTCCGGCAGGTCCACCGTGTGGCCCCTGTCTTCCCGCAGCGCCACCGTGACCGGCCGTGACGGGCCCGTGAGCGTCGACGCCGGCTCAGCAGCCGCCGCCACCGCCGCCGCGAGCAGCAGCAGCAGCCGCAGCGACCCCCACCACATGTTGTTGCTTGGCATTGACAGAATTGGGATGCCTTTGGCAGGAAACTTATATGAATCGGGCAGAGGAGGTTGGGAGCCGGAAGTGGAACTCGGTGGGTCTTCGTCCATCGTCTGGAACCTGCCGCCCATCTTGGACCGCCAAGATGATAAACGAACAAAGTTGCCGCCTGCGCTTTGGTGCCTTGTGAACGTGCAGGCAGCTGCAGTACCCAAGTTTGGACTTTGGACACCTTCGTCCCATGCATGACTCATGTTCTACAAAATGTAGCTTGAAACTAAAGCGCAAGTAACAAAATATGCAGCTATGGCTCGTCCAAAAAAGTTCAAGCCGGTGAATAAGGTCTAAAACGATCAACGATCAACGCATATATCCAACTCAATTAACAAGATTAATAGAAGTCCAAACAAAATTGCATGGTCAACAAATAAAAGGAGAAGGCAAAAATGAAAGGTCAAAGTCAACATCGAAATCGCTCTTGTTTTTCTCCCATAATCCTACATGGCTAGGGTAAACTCTCCTCTCCAGACTTCACCGGTGAGCTCGTGGATTTGCCTTCCCTCTGCCCACCGCTCCGGCGACCGGTGGCGCGGAGGAGAATCCCGGTCCCTTCACTCCAGTTAGTAGTTTAGATTAGGTTTTCTAGTCCTCGTGGGCGCGGCCCTCGGGCGGATGGTGAGGCTCCTTCTTTGAGTTTGTCTTCCGGGCTCTGATCCTCCTCGAGTTCACCCATCCGGACGTAGTTGATGGAGCTTCGGCATAGATTCCTGTTGTCTTCTTGGGGCGGCGAGGTTAGGGTTTCTCGTCATGAGGCTAGATTTAGTGTCAGATGCTTTAGATCTATGTAAGTATTCAAGGACGACGACTGCGGCTCCAGAACATTGGTCCTTAGGGGTACATGCACGAAGACTTTCCGTCTGTCATTGACAAGGTCAAGGCGGGTCCGGTGGCGCGTCGACGGCTTATTCTGGAAGCAATAGTGGTCGTTCGTTGGTCTTGGAATCTCGATGAATTTTTATTATGTTTGAGATACTTTGTACCTCAGATGAGTTTTATAATAGAACTGATCTTTTTCGCAAAAAAAAAAAGTCAACAATGAAGTCTAGAAGGAAATGAGCCCAAATCTAAATGAGGCCCAACTAGCTAAAGGTCCATTCACACATGGATGAAAATGATGGCTCATGGATATAGACTTATCATCATACCTCTCATACCTACCATCACCTTGGTGCAGTCTTGATAATATGTGATACAGAACGCCTCGGAAACGATCTTTCACGGTGCCAAATAACTCACAAGGAGCAGCAACTATCTCTCTCAAGTGGCAAGGAACAAGAGGAAACACTCAAATATATTGCAACGTATAACTAGCTTGGTTTACAAGGATGCAACCAAAACCATGAAACTTGTGAACCTATGTAGAATTACAAGAGGGAACCACAAGGATCCTATATGAATTGAGGACAGGCCCTCCGATCCGCACACACGAGCTAACAATCAAAGACACTAGTGCTCACAATACAACACAACCTCACTGGTTGTCTACAAACATAAACTCAGACATCTTATTTCTCATCCCCCCCTTCACATGGAACAGCCGGGGAGTACTTATACTAGAAGCATCTACTAGTTAGGTGTGAAAACAACTCAAAATGAAGGGTAAATTCGTGAGCCCCAAGCTGTAGCAGGAGCAAACTTGTTGAGCCTCGCGCTGTAATTAATTCCTCGACAACTTGCATGGAAACTTGCACAACTTTTGACTCAAGACCTCAAATGATACACCGTTTTTTTTGAATGAAAGCTGACTTCAAAGATCATCTTTTCCAGCCCCTAAAACATGCTAGACCCTTCTAGAATTAATTAGGTTTAGGTGGGAAGTTGCAGCTAGAAATCTGATGTGTCATTTCTCCCAAAATAGGTATCGGAAGCTTCCCCACTAAGATAATGGTTTTGCCCATGTCCTCCTTTGGCTGCTTGATACGTCCATTTTGCATCATGCTTTTATCTCGATATTTATTGCATTATGGGTTGTCATTTCACATTATGTCACAATACTTATGGCTATTCTCTCTTATTTTACAAGGTTTACATAAGGACGGAGAATGCCGGCAGCTGGAATTCTGGGCTGGAAAAGGAGCAAATATTAGAGACCTATTATGCGCAACTCCAAAAGTCCTGAAACTCCACGGAATATCTTATAATAAATAATAAAAAATTCTCGCCAAAGATGAAGACCAGGGGGCGCACACCCTGTCCACGAGGGTGGGGGCGCCCCCCTAGGGCGCGCCCCCTACCTCGTGGGCCCCCTGGTGGCTCTACGATGCCCATCTTCTGCTATATGAAGTCTTTCATCGAGAAAAAAACCAGAAGCAACCTTTCGGGACGAGACTCCGCCGCCACGAGGCGGAACCTTTGCAGAACCAATCTAGGGCTCCGGCAGAGCTGTTCTGCCCGGGACACTTCCCTCCGGGAGGGGGAAATCATCGCCATCGTCATCACCAACGCTCCTCTTATCAGAAGAGAGCAATCTCCGTCAACATCTTCACCAGCACCATCTCATCTCAAAACCCTAGTTCATCTCTTGTATCCAATTCTTGTCTCCAAGTCTGGGATTGGTACTAGTATGTTGCTAGTAGTGTTGATTACTCCTTGTAGTTGATGCTAGTTGGTTTATTTGGTGGAAGATCATATGTTTAGATCCTTTATGAATATTATTACCCCTCTTATTATGAACATGAATATGCTTTGTGAGTAGTTACGTTTGTTCCTGAGGACAAGGGAGAAGTCTTGCTATTAGTAGTCATGTGAATTTGGTATTCGTTCGATATTTTGATGAGATGTATGTTGTCTAGCCTCTAGTGGTGTTATGTGAACGTCGACTACGTAACACTTCACCATTATTTGGGTCTAGAGGAAGGCATTGGGAAGTAATAAGTAGATGATGGGTTGCTAGAGTGACAGAAGCTTAAACCCTAGTTTATGCGTTGCTTCGTAAGGGGCTGATTTGGATCCATATGTTTCATGCTATGGTTAGGTTTACCTTAATACTTTTGTCGTAGTTGCGGATGCTTGCAATAGAGGTTAATCATAAGTGGGATGCTTGTTCATGTAAGAACAGCACCCAATCACCGGTCCACCCACATATCAAATTATCAAAGTACCGAACGCGAATCATTTGAACGTGATGAAAACTAGCTTGACGATATTCCCATGTGTCCTCGGGAGCGCTTTTCCTTATATAAGAGTTTGTCCAGGCTTGTCCTTTGCTACAAAAAGGATTGGGCCACGTTGCTGCTCTTTATTTACTTTTTTTACTTGTTGCTCGTTACAAATTATCCTATCACAAAACTATCTGTTACCACTTATTTCAGTACTTGCAGAGAATACCTTGCTGAAAACCGCTTATCATTTCCTTCTGCTCCTCGTTGGGTTCGACACTCTTACTTATCGAAAGGACTACGATAGATTCCCTATATATACTTGTGGGTCATCAAGACTCTTTTCTGGTGCCGTTGCCAAGGAGTGAAGCGCCTTTGGTAGGTGGAATTTGGTAAGGAAAAATTTATATAGTGTGCTGAAATTTACTGTCACTAGTTACTATGAAAAGTATGAAGGAACTATGCCCTAGAGGCAATAATAAAGTTATTATTTATTTCCTCATATATCATGATAAATGTTTATTATTCATGCCAGAATTGTATTAGCCGGAAACATAATACATGTGTGAATATATAAACAAACAGAGTGTCACTAGTATGCCTCTACTTGACTAGCTCGTTAATCAAAGATGGTTATTTTTCCTAACCATGAACAAAGAGTTGTTATTTGATTAACGAGGTCACATCATTAGTTGAATGATCTGATTGACATGACCCATTTGTGATGCCCCCGATTCAATCGTACACTAATCATGCACACAAATGTGTACGATCAAGATCAGGGACTCACGGGAAGATATCACAACACAACTCTACAAATAAAATAAGTAATACAAGCATCATAATACAAGCCAGGGGCCTCGAGGGCTCGAATACAAGTGCTCGATCATAGACGAGTCAGCGGAAGCAACAATATCTAAGTACAGACATAAGTTAAACAAGTTTGCCTTAAGAAGGCTAGCACAAACTGGGATACAGATCGAACGAGGTGCAGGCCTCCTGCCTGGGATCCTCCTAACTACTCCTGGTCGTCGTCAGCGGGCTACACGTAGTAGTAGGCACCTCCAGAGTAGTAGGAGTCATCGTCGAAGGTGGCGTCTGGATCCTGGGCTCCATCGTCTGGTTGCAACAATCGGGTAGAGGAAAGGGGAAAAGGGGGAAACAACGCAACCGTGAGTACTCATCCAAAGTACTCGCAAGCAAGGAGCTACACTACATATGCATGGATATATGTGTAAAGGGCCATATCGGTGGACTGAACTGCAGAATGCCAGAATAAGAGGGGGGTAGCTAATCATGTCGAAGACTACGCTTCTGGCAGCCTCCGTCTTGCAGCATATAGAAGAGATTAGACTGAAGTCCTCCAAGTAGCATCGTATAGCATAATCCTACCTGGCGATCCCCTCCTCGTTGCCCTGTTAGAGAGCGCTCACCGGGTTGTATCTGGCACTTGAAAGGGGTGTGTTTTATTAAGTATCCGGTTCTAGTTATCATAAGATCAAGGTACAACTCCGGGTCGTCCTTTTACCGAGGGACACGGCTATTCGAATAGATAATCTTCCCTGCAGGGGTGCACCACATAGCCCAACACGCTTGATCCCATTTGGCCGGACACACTTTTCTGGGTCATGCCTGGCCGCGGAAGATCAACACGTCGCAGCCCCACCTAAGCACAATAGAGAGGTCAGCACGCCGGTCTAAACCTAAGCGCGCAGGGGTCTGGGCCCATCGCCCTGAGCACACCTGCACGTTGCGAACGCGGCCGGAAGCAGATCTAGCCCCCTTAATACAAGAGCGAGCTTACGATCCAATGCGGCGCGCGCCACTCAGTCGCTGACATCACGAAGGCTTCGGCTGATACCACGACGTCGGGATACCCATAACTACTCCTGCGTAGATGGTTAGTGCGTATATACCAAATGGCAAGACTCAGATCAAATACCCAGATCTCGTTAAGCGTGTTAAGTAACCGCGAACGCCGACAGGGCCAGGCCCACCTCTCTCCTAGGTGGTCTCAAACCTGCCCTATCGCTCCGCCACAAAGTAACAGTCAGGGGCCGTCAGGAACCCAGGCCCACCACTAACTGGGTGGAACCACCTGCCCCTTCAGCCCCCAACTCCAAACAGTATCACAGATAATGTAATAGTGTAAAGTATATAGTATATGTCCGCGATCACTTCCCGAAGTGATCACGGCCCAGTAGTATAGCATAGCAGACGGACAAGAGTGCAGGTCCACTGATGAAACACTAGCATCCTATACTAAGCAGTAGGATTGCAGGTAAAGGTATCAACAGCAGTATCAAAGACAGGCTATGCATCAGGATAGGAATAACGAAAGCAGTAACATGCTACACTACTCTAATGCAAGCAGTATAGAGGAGAGTAGGCGATATCTGGTGATCTAGGGGGGGCTTGCCTGGTTGCTCTGGCAAGAGAGAGGGATCGTCAACTCCGTAGTCGTACTGGGTAGCAGCAGCGTCGGTCTCGGTGTCTAGCGAGAGAAGAGGGGGGAGAAACAATAAATATTTAAGCAAGCAGATGCATAGTGATGCATGACATGACAAGTAACGGCGTTAGAGGTGCCCTAACGCAGTATGCGGTGATACCGGTGAAGGGGGGAAACAACCGGGAAAGTATCCCCGGTGTTTCGCGTTTTCGGGCAAAGGAGCCGGAGGGGAAAAGTTGCGAGTTTGATATGTTAGGAATGTGTGGCGGACGAACGGGCTGCGTATCCGGGTTCGTCTCGTCGTTCTGAGCAACTTTCATGTTGAAAATATTTTAATCCGAGTTACGAATTAAAAGATATGATTTTCTAAAGTTTTAAATCATTTTTAGAATTTATTTAATTAATTTAATTCGAAATTAGATTTATGACATCAGCATGATGTCATGCTGACGTCAGCAATCAACAAAGTTGACTGGGTCAAACTGACATGTGGGTCCAGTGGGACCCACCTGTCATTGACACATCATCCTAACTAACAGATTAGTTAGGTTAATTAGATATTTAGGTTAATCAAGTTTAATTAGTTTAACTAAACAGGATTAATTAAGGTAATTATTTAGTTAATTAATTAATTAATTATATTATTAATTATTTATTTATTATATATATTTATAATTCCCTTTTTTTTATAATCTGTTCTGGGGATGGACCCCACTGGTCAGTGGCACGAAGGCCTTAGCGGGGCGGGCACACGAATTACGGGCACGGGCGCAACCGCCGTCCGCCCTCGTAGCGAGACGAGGCCGTGCCGGCATAGGTTTCGGGCAGGGGACTCAGCCCCGACCACGGCGAGCGGCGCCGGAGCAGGCAACGACGGCAACAGTAATAGGCAGCGCGCGGGGCTGTGGCGGGGCCAGGGAGTCGAGCGGCGCGTGCAGTCGTGGGCAGAGGCGGGCGCCAGCGGCAGCGGCAGCAGCAGGGAGCGGGGGGGGGGGAGGCGCGTGGCCTGGACGCGCGAGGGGCGCGCGGCGCGCGCCATCGGGCGTGGCGACCGCTGTGCGGGGCCGTGGCTGGGTGCGGACGGGGATGGCTGCGGGCGAGCCGGGCGCCCGGAGCTCGGGGCCAGCCAAGACGCGGTCGAGCGCCACTAGGCGCACAACGGGTGCATGGGGCGCGCGGGCGGGCGCGGACACGCACGGGCCAGCGTGAGGAGGAAGGGCGCAGCCCTGGGTGGCCGCGTACGACGAGGCGATGACGGGGGGGACGGCTCGGGAGCGATGCCCATCCAGAGGGGGCGCGGCAAGCGCGGGGAGGCACGGGCGCACGCGGCGAGCGCCAGCACGCGCGGGGGAGAGAGAGGAGGCCTCACAGGGGGGTAGGGACTCGGGAGCGTGCGCGGGGAAGGTTGGGGAGGCCGACGGGGATGCGCGGCGGAGCGGGATGCAGTCCGGTGGGGGAGGAACTCCGGGCGATCGACGGCGTCGCGGTGGGGGCGCCGAGGGCGACGGGGGCGGCGGTTCGTTCCCTGCCCCGATCCGATCGGGGAAGGGGAGAGCGGCGTGGGGGGGAGTGGGGGGAGTGGGAGGAGGCGGCTAGGGTTTCTGGGGGATAAGGGGAAAGGGGGTGGGCCGGCCGGCTGGGCCTGGGGTTGGCCCAGTTGGGCCACGGCCCTGGGGGTCTTCTCCTTTCTTTGTTTCTGTTTGTATTTTTATTTTTGTATTTTCTTCTATTATTTCTTTTCTGTCTAAATTCATTAACAATTACTTAGGCATTTCTTTAAAATGTGTTTACTTCACCACAATTACCTTTGTAATATTCGGCAACCACCGAACAATTTTGTTTTAATTTTTGGAAACTTTTATTGTTATCAATAATTTGAATTTGAATTTCAAACGGTTTCGAATTTTTGCGAGGATAGCAACAGTAACCGAGGTGTCATGGCCCGATTAGCGTGGGGTTACTGTAGCATGATTATCCGGGCGTTACAAATCTCCTCCACTACAAGAAATCTCGTCCCGAGATTTAGGAGGTAGTAGGGAATAGTGCGGGGTATTCATCACGCAGGCGATCCTCGCGTTCCCAGGTGGCCTCATCTTCAGAATGGTTCGACCACTGGACCTTGAGGAACTTGATCGCCTTCTGACGAGTGCGGCGTTCAGGTTGGTCAAGAATGTGGACTGGATGCTCTTTATAGGAGAGGTCCTGTTGCAATTCGGGCACTTCATGATCCACTGCTCGGATTGGGTCCTTAAAGCAGTGTCGGAGTTGTGACACGTGGAACACATCGTGAACCTGGGAAAGGTTTGACGGAAGCTCCAGTTGATATGCCACTTTTCCACGCCTCTCGAGAATAGTGAAAGGACCAATATAGCGGGGAGCTAGCTTTCCTTTGATCCCGAAGCGGTGTGCACCCTTCATTGGTGTAACTCGAAGATAGGCCTTTTCGCCAGGTTGATAGACCATGTCTTTATGATGGCGGTCATAATTACTCTTTTGGCGTGACTGAGCAGTCTTGAGATTCTCGCGAATAATGCGGACTTGTTCTTCGGCATGTTGGATAATATCCGGACCAAAGAGTGGACGTTCCCCAGTTTCTGACCAGTTTAGAGGGGTTCGGCACTTTCGTCCATATAACACTTCGAAGGGGGCCATCTTCAGACTAGCTTGATAGCTATTATTATAAGAGAACTCAGCATACGGGAGAGATTCCTCCCATTTCTTGCCGAAGGAAATAACACAAGCTCGAAGCATGTCTTCGAGAACTTGGTTGACACGTTCAACTTGCCCTTGTGACTGCGGATGAAACGCAGTACTGAAAGATAAGTGAGTTCCCATAGCTTCTTGGAAACTTGCCTAGAATCTTGAAATGAATAAGCTGCCACGGTCCGAACTGATAACCAGTGGAATACCGTGAAGTGAAACAATTCTGGACATATAGAGAGTTGCAAGCTGACTAGCAGTGATAGTTTCCTTGACCGCCAGAAAATGTGCAACTTTAGAAAGCCGGTCAATGACGACAAGAATAGCATCATTACCTTTCTGCGATTTGGGAAATCCAGTGACGAAGTCCATTTCAACATGGTCCCATTTCCATTCAGGAATAGAGAAAGGTTGCAGAGTTCCAGCAGGCCTTTGATGTTCTGCTTTGATACGACGGCAAACGTCACACTCGACAACATAGCGAGCAATGTCTTGCTTCATATTAGACCACCAGAATCTTTGACGAATGTCCTGGTACATCTTAGTACTACCAGGATGGATACATAGAGGCGTATCATGAGCTTCTTTCATAACTTTCTGAGTCATATTCAGGTTTTCCTTCTTACACGGCACCACTAGGCGGCCTTTGAAGTACAAGGCGCCATCACCAGCAATAGTGAAGTACGAGGGCTTTCCTTCCTTGAGGTCGCGCTTAATCTTGTGGACTTCAGAGTCGTATCCCTGTATTGTCTTGATGGAGCTCACGAGATCGGGTTCGACAGCCAGGGTATAGAGGGAACCCTGGGGAATAACACGGAGGTTCATCTTCTGAAACTCCTCAGGAGGGGGAGCGAGTGCACCCGGAGGAACAATATGGAGGTTCAGCTTTCTGAAATCTTCAACAAGCGAGGGCTGAACTTTATGAACCTGGAGGTGGTTGCAGTAAGACTTGCGGCTCAAGGCATCTGCCATTACATTAGCCTTGCCTGGTGTATAGGAAATACCCAAGTCAAAGTCTGCTACGGTCTCCATCCATCTCTGCTGACGGAGGTTCAGATCTGGCTGAGTAAACAGATACTTCAGACTTTGATGGTCAGTGAATATCTCGCAACGATTACCGAGAAGGTAATGCCGCCACTGCTTCAGTGCATGAATGACAGCAGCAAGCTCGAGGTCGTGAACTGGATAGTTCTCTTCATGCGGGCGCAATTGACGAGAGGCATAGGCAATCACTCTGCGCTCTTGCATTAGGACACAGCCCAATCCTTGGCGGGAAGCGTCGCAGTAAATGACGAAGTCCTTCTTTGTATCAGGTGGAGCTAGCACTGGGGCAGAAGTCAACTTGTCCTTGAGTGCTTTGAAGCTCTCCTGACATTTGTCTGTCCATTGGAACTTGACGCCCTTGTGCAACAGATTAGTCAGAGGCCTGGCAATCTTGGAGAAGTTCTCGACGAATCGACGGCAATAGCTGGCGAGACCGAGAAAACTTCTGACTTGCTTGACATTCTTCGGAGGAGTCCAATCAAGAATAGCCTGAACTCATTCAGGGTTAACGGCAATACCATCCTTAGAGATGACATGTCCAAGATAGGTTACTTCAGGAAGCCAGAATTCACATTTAGAGAACTTGGCATACAGCTGATGCTCTCGTAGCTTTTCCAGCACAAGTCGAAGATGTTCGGCATGTTCTTCTTCGTTCTTGGAAAATACCAGGATATCATCCAGATAAACCACGACGAACTTGTCGAGGTAATCCATGAATATATATAGTTCATCAGGCGAGAGAAGGTGGCTGGGGCATTGGTTAAGCCGAAGGACATGATAGTGTACTCGTATGAACCATAACGAGTCACAAAGGCGGTCTTTGGGATATCCTCTTCACGAACACGGATCTGGTGGTAACCCAACCTCAAGTCGAGTTTAGAGAACACTGATGAACCAGCCAGTTGATCATACAGATCATTGATCCCAGGAAGAGGATACTTGTTCTGAATGGTAGCTTGGTTAATAGGACGGTAGTCCTGGACCAGTCGATTTGTCCCATCCTTCTTCTTGACAAAGAGAGAAGGTGCTCCCCAAGGAGAGCAACTTGGGCGAATGAAACCATTTTGAAGAGACTTGTCGATTTCCTCCTTAAGCTCAAGGAGTTCATGCGGCGGCATTTTTTAGGGCCGCTTGGCAATAGGAGTGGTGCCTGGTTTCAAGTCGATGACGAATTCGACAGCTCTAGCAGGGGGAATCCCTGGAAGTTCTTTAGGAAAGACGTCGAGGAAGTCACACACGACGGGAATGTTTTCAATGCCCTCGAGTGGTGCAGCGTTCAATGCGTTCAAGGCATAAAGCCGTGCCTCGGCATCTTGCACCAGGTGAGCCTGGTACGTAACTATTTCATCTGAAGGGTGTAACTGATGGACGGTCTTAGTAGCGCAAACTATGGAAGTGGTATGCGCTTTCAACCAATCCATCCCCAGAATGAGGTCAATGTTAGACGTCTTCAGGAAAATGGGCGAGGCATAGAATTCCAGCCCTTCGATTTCCACGGGGACGTCGACGCCAACCATGGAGGTTTGACATTGTCCCACGGGGTTTTTTACCACTACCGAAGTGTTCATCTCCTCGTATTTAATGCCATGCTTGAATGCAAAATCTTCTGACATGAATGAATGCGATGCTCCTGTATCGAATAAAACAGATGCAGGTACTGAATTTACGAGGAGTGTACCCATCACAGTAGCAGGCTGGTCTTGAGCTTCGTTCAGATCAACGTGGTTGGCATGAACACGGCCATAAGACTTGGCATTGTTGTTGCGGTTCTGGTTGTTTCCACGGCCAGCTGCAGGAAGAGCCAGCTGATTCTGATTGCAATCCCTAGCACGGTGACCTGGTTGACCACACTTGTGGCACAGGCCATTATTGGGAGTGGGAACAGGGGCTTGGGGTGGTGGAGCTGGAAGTCTTGGCTGCCTAGCAGGAGCAGTAGGCAGACGAGGTGCAGCATAGGACTGCCTTGGGGCAGGTGCATTCGGCTGGTACATGCTGTTGGGAATCCATATCCTGCGCTTCTGGGAGGACGGGCCCGAAGATGAGCCCGTGTCACGGCTGCGCCTGTGAGAGCTCTGGTATTCCTGCAGACCAGTTTCGACGTTGATGGCTTTGTTCACCAAGGTGGCGAAATCAGCAAAGTCATGCACTAGAAGTGCGAGCTTGATGTCAGCTTGAAGGCCGTCACGGAACTTCTCCTGTCTGCGTGCATCAGTAGCAATGTCCTCTTCAGCATAGCGGGACAAGTCCAGAAACTCTCGCTGATAAGCTTCAACAATTTTGTTGCCTTGGATGAGGCTGCGGAACTCACGCTTCTTCCGGTCCATGACTCCCTCAGGAATGAAGCGGGCACGGAAAGCAGCTTGGAAGTCTGGCCAGGTGATGATTGTTCCAACTGGCAGAGTACGCCTGTGGCTGTCCCACCATTGAGCTGCGGGTCCCTTCAGGAAGAAGGAAGCAAACGTGACATAGCTGGCAGGGGCTACATCAGCAGACTCCATCTCATAGGTGATGTCACTGAGCGAGTCATCAGCGTCTAGAGGCTGAGTTGAGCTGCGGTACACAGTTGGGTTCAGGCGCATGAAATCCTGCAGAGTTACTGTGTTTGGCTGCTGGTTCATATTGGGGCGAGGGAACTGAGCCATCATGTTCTCCATGAACTGGCGATTCATCTCAAGTTGTTGGATCATACCAGCCATGTACTTAGGCGGTGGTGGGAAGTTGCCACCCCGACCACGACCACCTGGTCTAACCATCCTGCTAATATATAACAGGGGTAGTTCAGCATTTGAGAATATTTGCAAAGATAAGAATCATTCAAGATGAAACATGCATAATGAAAGCAGCATGATAGATACCACATAATAGTCGGCACGTCTTACAAAAGAGATCATGCATAGTGTTCGGTAAACAGAGTTCATTACATAGACTAAGACATCATAGGCCGCACGCAGGCTCGCGGCGAATGCATCTAATACTGCTAAACAAGCCTACATCAGTCCCACGCGACACTGCGGAGGTAGGTGTAGCCTGAAAGCTGGTAGTGTGGCAACGAGTACACCACGTCGGCAACCTGGGGTCCGCGGGTGCTCTGGTGCTGAACCCGACGCTCAAGTGGCAGAATAGGACCAAGTGCGGGAGAGTAGCCTCCCACCTCTGGCCAACCAACACCCTGGGGCATCACGGTCCTAGCTGGGTAGATAGCAGAACGTGACAGCTCCCCAGATCCAACAAAGGGGTGCAACATCGTCAAAGCACGGTAGAGGTGCTGACGAGTGGTGTACAACTCGTGGCGAAGAGCTCGGTTAGCTCGATCCATCCCATCAGCATGCAGAACAAAGTTCTGATGGTGGAAGGGCTCGCGGGTGACAGTGGAGTAGGCAGCAGTGTAGTAACCCTCCGCACCAATATCAGATGCGATAGCAATGTGCCTGAAGGGGGAGGTGTCCAACTCCTGGTACTCCCTACGAAGGCGTGTCAGAGCAGCATAGGCAGCATCGTGAACTGCCATATCGATGGTCACTCCAACACCATAAGCGGTGTGCAGCACTGTAGTGGAGTCATACTCCCGAGAGTAGAGGTGGACGGTGGCACGGTACTGCTCCTGGTTAAAGTCCTGGTACTCCTCGGTGACGGTGTACTCGGGGTGCCAGCGATAACCCAGATAGGTCATCATCTCAGCTAGCACGGTCAGTGATCCCGAGGCACCAATGGCCGCCGTGTGGCGCACGACCTGCCTCGTGGGTTCCATCTGAAAACAAAGATGTTGCAAAGGAGTCAAATGACAGTGTGGAAATTGTGCAAAACACCATACTAAGGAATAACTATGGCTTTTATCCAACTTTGGGGTGAATGTCGTCACGGGATCCTAGTGTCAGAGTTAGTAAATTCGTTTAACCCGAGTAGAAGAGAGTTTAGAGTCCCAGAGTAAAGGTCGAGGAGTAAAAGATCCTAGTACCACCCGATGGCGACGTGGGCCCGTAAGGCACACAGCCAAGTTAGTAAAAGTTTTTGTAATGTCTAGACTCGACTTCAGCCAAGGAGTGTGGAAGTGGGATTCCTACAGGCACTCGGCTCTGATACCAACTTGTGACGCCCCCGATTCAATCGTACACTAATCATGCACGCAAATGTGTACGATCAAGATCAGGGACTCACGGGAAGATATCACAACACAACTCTACAAATAAAATAAGTCATACAAGCATCATAATACAAGCCAGGGGCCTCGAGGGCTCGAATACAAGTGCTCGATCATAGACGAGTCAGCGGAAGCAACAATATCTGAGTACAGACATGAGTTAAACAAGTTTGCCTTAAGAAGGCTAGCACAAACTGGGATACAGATCGAACGAGGCGCAGGCCTCCTGCCTGGGATCCTCCTAACTACTCCTGGTCGTCGTCAGCGGGCTGCACGTAGTAGTAGGCACCTCCAGAGTAGTAGGAGTCGTCATCGAAGGTGGCGTCTGGATCCCGGGCTCCATCGTCTGGTTGCAACAATCGGGTAGAGGAAAGGGGAAAAGGGGGAAACAACGCAACCGTGAGTACTCATCCAAAGTACTCGCAAGCAAGGAGCTACACTACATATGCATGGATATATGTGTAAAGGGCCATATCGGTGGACTGAACTGCAGAATGCCAGAATAAGAGGGGGGTAGCTAATCATGTCGAAGACTACGCTTCTGGCAGCCTCCGTCTTGCAGCATATAGAAGAGATTAGACTGAAGTCCTCCAAGTAGCATCGTATAGCATAATCCTACCCGGCGATCCCCTCCTCGTTGCCCTGTTAGAGAGCGCTCACCGGGTTGTATCTGGCACTTGAAAGGGGTGTGTTTTATTAAGTATCCGGTTCTAGTTGTCATAAGGTCAAGGTACAACTCCGGGTCGTCCTTTTACCGAGGGACACGGCTATTCGAATAGATAATCTTCCCTGCAGGGGTGCACCACATAGCCCAACACGCTTGATCCCATTTGGCCGGACACACTTTTCTGGGTCATGCCCGGTCGCGGAAGATCAACACGTCGCAGCCCCACCTAAGCACAATAGAGAGGTCAGCACGCCGGTCTAAACCTAAGCGCGCAGGGGTCTGGGCCCATCGCCCTGAGCACACCTGCACGTTGCGAACGCGGCCAGAAGCAGATCTAGCCCCCTTAATACAAGAGCGAGCTTACGATCCAATGCGGAGCGCGCCACTCAGTCGCTGACGTCACGAAGGCTTCGGCTGATACCACGACGTCGGGATACCCATAACTACTCCCGCGTAGATGGTTAGTGCGTATAGACCAAATGGCCAGACTCAGATCAAATACCCAGATCTCGTTAAGCGTGTTAAGTAACCGCGAACGCCGACAGGTCCAGGCCCACCTCTCTCCTAGGTGGTCTCAAACCTGCCCTGTCGCTCCACCACAAAGTAACAGTTAGGGGCCGTCGGGAACCCAGGCCCACCACTACCTGGGTGGAACCACCTGCCCCATCAGCCCCCAGCTCCGAACAGTATCACAGATAATGTAACAGTGTAAAGTGTATAGTATATGTCCGCGATCACTTCCCGAAGTGATCACGGCCCATTAGTATAGCATGGCAGACGGACAAGAGTGTAGGGCCACTGATGAAACACTAGCATCCTATACTAAGCAGTAGGATTGCAGGTAAAGGTATCAACAGCAGTATCAAAGATAGGCTATGCATCAGGATAGGAATAACGAAAGCAGTAACATGCTACACTACTCTAATGCAAGCACTATAGAGGAGAGTAGGCGATATCTGGTGATCAAGGGGGGGGGGCTTGCCTGGTTGCTCTGGCAAGAGAGAGGGATCGTCAACTCCGTAGTCGTACTGGGTAGCAGCAGCGTCGGTCTCGGTGTCTAGCGAGAGAAGAGGGGGGAGAAACAATAAATATTTAAGCAAGCAGATGCATAGTGATGCATGACATGACAAGTAACGGCGTTAGAGGTGCCCTAACGCGATATGCGGTGATACCGGTGAAGGGGGGAAACAACCGGGAAAGTATCCCCGTTGTTTCGCGTTTTTGGGCAAAGGAGCCGGATGGGAAAAGTTGCGAGTTTGATATGTTAGGAATGTGTGGCGGATGAACGGGCTGCGTATCCGGGTTCGTCTCGTCGTTCTGAGCAACTTTCATGTTGAAAATATTTTAATCCGAGTTACGGATTAAAAGATATGATTTTCTAAAGTTTTAAATCATTTTTAGAATTTATTTAATTAATTTAATTCGAAATTAGATTTATGACATCAGCATGATGTCATGCTGACGTCAGCAATCAACAAAGTTGACTGGGTCAAACTGACATGTGGGTCCAGTGGGACCCACGTGTCATTGGCACATCATCCTAACTAACAGATTAGTTAGGTTAATTAGATATTTAGGTTAATCAAGTTTAATTAGTTTAACTAAACAGGATTAATTAAGGTAATTATTTAGTTAATTAATTAATTAATTATTATATATATTTTTAATTCCCTTTTTTTATAATCCGTTCTGGGGATGGACCCCACTGGTCAGTGGCACGAAGGCCTTAGCGGGGCGGGCACACGGGTTACGGGCACGGGCGCAACCGCCGTCCGCCCTGGTAGCGAGACGAGGCCGTGCCGGCGTAGGTTTCGGGCAGGGGACTCGGCCCCGACCACGGCGAGCGGCGCCGGAGCAGGCAACGACGACAACAGCAATAGGCAGCGCGCGGGGCTGCGGCGGGGCCAGGGAGTTGAGCGACGCGTGCGGTCGTGGGCAGAGGCGGCCGCCGGCGGCAGCGGCAGCAGCAGGGAGCAGGGGGGAGGCGCGGCCGGGCGCGTGGCCTGGACGCGCGAGGGGCGCGCGGCGCGCGCCGTCGTGCGTGGCGACCGCTGTGCGGGGCCGCGGCTGGGTGCGGACGGGGATGGCTGCGGGCGAGCCGGGCGCCCGAAGCTTGGGGCCAGCCAAGACGCGGTCGAGCGCCACTAGGCGCACAACGGGTGCATGGGGCACGCGCGCAGCGCGCGGGCGGGCGCGGACACGCACGGGCCGGCGTGAGGAGGAAGGGCGCGGCCCTGGGTGGCCGCGTACGGCGAGGCGACGGCGGGGGGGGGGCGGCTCGGGCGCGATGCCCATCCAGAGGGGGCGCGGCGAGCGCGGGGAGGCTCGGGCGCACGCGGCGAGCGCCAGCACGCACGGGGGAGAGAGAGGAGGCCTCACAGGGGGGTTAGGGACTCGGGAGCGTGCGCGGGGAAGGTTGGGGAGGCCGACGGGGATGCGCGGCGGAGCGGGATGCAGTCCGGTGGGGGAGGAACTCCGGGCGGTCGACGGCGTCGCGGTGGGGGCGCCGAGGGCGACGGGGGCGGCGGTTCGTTCCCTGCCCCGATCCTATCGGGGAAGGGGAGAGCGGCGTGGGGGGGGGGGAAGTGGGGGGAGTGGGAGGAGGCGGCTAGGGTTTCTGGGGGATAAGGGGAAATGGGGTGGGCCGGCCGGCTGGGCCTGGGGCTGGCCCAGTTGGGCCACGGCCCAGGGGGTCTTCTCCTTTCTTTGTTTCTGTTTATATTTTTCTTTTTGTATTTTCTTTTATTATTTCTTTTCTGTCTAAATTCATTAACAATTACTTAGGCATTTCTTAAAAATGTGTTTACTTCACCACAATTACCTTTGTAATATTCGGCAACCACCGAACAATTTTGTTTTAATTTTTGGAAACTTTTATTGTTATGAATAATTTGAATTTGAATTTCAAACGGTTTCGAATTTTTGCGAGGATAGCAACAGTAACCGAGGTGTCATGGCCTGATTAGCGTGGGATTACTGTAGCATGATTATCCGGGCGTTACACCATTCCATTAGCTTAGCACCCGATCGTTTAGTATGTTGCGATTGCTTTCTTCATGACTTATACATGTTCCTATGACTATGAGATTATGCAACTCCCGTTTACCGGAGGAACACTTTGTGTGCTACCAAACGTCACAACATAACTTGGTGATTATAAAGGTGCTCTACAGGTGTCTCCAAAGGTACTTGTTGGGTTGGCGTATTTCGAGATTAGGATTTGTCACTCCGATAGTCGGAGAGGTATCTCTGGGCCCTCTCGGTAATGCACATCACATAAGCCTTGCAAGCATTGCAACTAACATGTTAGTTGTGAGATGATGTATTACGGAACGAGTAAAGAGACATGCCGGCAACGAGATTGAACTAGGTATTGGATACTGACGATCGAATCTCAGCTAAGTAACATACCGATGACAAAGGGAACAACGTATGTTGTTATGCGGTCTGACCGATAAATATCTTCGTAGAATATGTAGGAGCCAATATGGGCATCCAGGTCCCGCTATTGGTTATTGACCGTAGACGTGTCTCGGTCATGTCTACATTGTTCTCGAACCGTAGGGTCCGCACGCTTAAAGTTACGATGACAGTTATTATGAGTTTATACATTTTGATGTACCGAAGGTAGTTCGGAGTCCCGGATGTGATCACGGACATGACGAGGAGTCTCGAAATGGTCGAGACATAAATATCGATATATTGGAAGCCTATATTTGGACATCGGAATCGTTCCGGGTGAAATCGGCATTTTATCGGAGTACCGAGGGGTTACCGGAACCTCCCGGGGGGTTAATGGGCCTTCATGGGCCATAAGGGAGAAGAGAGGGGCCGGCCAGGGCAGGCCGCGCGCCCCCTCCCCCCTAGTCCGAATAGGACAAGGAAGGGGGGCGGCGCCCCCCTTTCCTCTTCTCCCACCCCCTTTCCTTCTCCAACAAGGCAAGAGAGGGGAGAGTCCTACTCCCGGTAGGAGTAGGACTCCTCCAGGCGCACCCCTTGGGGGCCGGCCGCACCTCCCCCTCCCTCCTTTATATACGGGGGCAGGGGCACCCTAGAACACACAAGTTGATCTTCGTGATCGTTCCTGAGCCGTGTGCGGTGCCCCCTCCACCATATTCCACCTCGGTCATATCGTTGCAGTGCTTAGGCGAAGCCCTGCGTCGGTAGAACATCATCATCGTCATCACACCGTCGTGCTGGCGAAACTCATCCCCGAAGCTTTGCTGGATCGGAGCCCGGGGAGCGTCATCGAGCTGAACGTGTGCTAAGAACTCGGAGGTGCCGGAGTAACGGTGCTTGGATCGGTTGGATCGGGAAGACGTACGACTACTTCCTCTATGTTGCGTCAATGCTTCCGCTTCGGTCTATGAGGGTACGTAGACAACACTCTCCCCTCTCGTTGCTATGCATCACCATGATCTTGCGTGTGCGTAGGAAAATTTTGAAATTCCGACGTTCCCCAACAGTGGCATCTGAGCCTAGGTTTTATGGTTTGATGTTATATGCACGAGTAGAACACAAGTGAGTTGTGGGCGATATAAGTCATACTGCCTACCAGCATGTCATACTTTGGTTCGGCGGTATTGTTGGATGAAGCGGCCCGGTCCAACATTACGCGTACGCTTAGCGAGACTGGTTCTACCGCCGTGCTTTGCACACAGGTGGCTGGCGGGTGTCCGTTTCTCCAACTTTAGTTGAACCGAGTGTGGCTACGCCCGGTCCTTGCGAAGGTTAAAACGGCATCAACTTGACAAACTATCATTGTGGTTTTGATGCGTAGGTGAGATTGGTTCTTGCTTAAGCCCATAGCAGCCACGTAAAACTTGCAACAAACAAAGTAGAGGATGTCTAACTTGTTTTTGTAGGGCATGTTGTGATGTGATATGGTCAAGGCATGATGCTAAATTTTATTGTATGAGATGATCATGTTTTGTAACTAAGTTATCGGCAACTGGCAGGAGCCATATGGTTGTCGCTTTATTGTATGCAATGCAATCGCCCTGTAATGCTTTACTTTATCACTAAGCGGTAGCGATAGTCGTAGAAGCATAAGATTGGCGAGACGACAACGATGCTACGATGGAGATCAAGGTGTCGCGCCGGTGACGATGGTGATCATGCCGGTGCTTCGGAGATGGAGATCACAAGCACAAGATGATGATGGCCATATCATATCACTTATATTGATTGCATGTGATGTTTATCTTTTTATGCATCTTATCTTGCTTTGATTGACGGTAGCATTATAAGATGATCTCTCACTAAATTATCAAGAAGTGTTCTCCCTGAGTATGCACCGTTGCCAAAGTTCGTCGTGCCCAGACACCACGTGATGATCGGGTGTGATAAGCTCTACGTCCATCTACAACGGATGCAAGCCAGTTTTGCACATGCAGAATACTCGGGTTATACTTGACGAGCCTAGCATATGCAGATATGGCCTCGGAACACGGAGACCGAAAGGTCGAGTGTGAATCATATAGTAGATATGATCAACATAATGATGTTCACCATTGGAGACTAATCCATTTCACGTGATGATCGATTATGGTTTAGTTGATTTGGATCACGTGATCACTTAGAAGATTAGAGGGATGTCTATCTAAGTGGGAGTTCTTAAGTAATATGATTAATTGAACTTAAATTTATCATGAACTTAGTCCCTGATAGTATCTTGCATGTTTATGTTGATTGTAGATAGATGGCCCGTGCTGTTGTTCCGTTGAATTTTAATGCGTTCCTTGAGAAAGCAAAGTTGAAAGATGATGGTAGCAATTACACGGACTGGGTCCGTAACTTGAGGATTATCCTCATTGCTGCACAGAAGAGTTACGTCCTGGAAGCACCGCTGGGTGCCAGGCCTGCTGCTGATGCAACTGACGACGTTAAGAACGTCTGGCAGAGCAAAGCTGATGACTACTCGATAGTTCAATGTGCCATGCTTTACGGCTTAGAACCAGGACTTCAACGACGTTTTGAACGTCATGGGGCATATGAGATGTTCCAAGAGTTGAAGTTAGTATTCCAACAGAATGCCCAGATTGAGAGATATGAAGTCTCCAATAAGTTCTATAGCTGCAAGATGGAGGAGAATAGTTCTGTCAGTGAGCATATACTCAAAATGTCTGGGTATTGTAATCACTTGATTCAACTGGGAGTTAATCTTCCGGATGATTGCGTCATTCACAGAATTCTCCAATCACTTCCACCAAGCTACAAGGGCTTCGTGATGAACTATAATATGCAAGGGATGGATAAGACGATTCCCGAGCTCTTCGCAATGCTAAAAGCAGCGGAGGTAGAAATCAAAAAGGAGCATCAAGTGTTCATGGTCAACAAGACCACTAGTTTCAAGAAAAAGGGCAAAGGGAAAAAGAAGGGGAACTTCAAGAAGAACAACAAACAAGTTGCTGCTCAAGAGAAGAAACCCAAGTCTGGACCTAAGCCTGAAACTGAGTGCTTCTACTGCAAGCAGACTGGACACTGGAAGCGGAACTGCCCCAAGTATTTGGCGGATAAGAAGGATGGCAAGGTGAACAAAGGTATATGTGATATACATGTTATTGATGTGTACCTTACTAGAGCTCGCAGTAGTACCTGGGTATTTGATACTAGTTCTGTTGCTAATATTTGCAACTCGAAACAGGGACTATGGATTAAGCGAACACTAGCAAAGGACGAGGTGACGATGCGCGTGGGAAATGGTTCCAAAGTCGATGTGATCGCAGTCGGCATGCTACCTCTACTTCTACCTTCGGGATTAGTATTAGACCTAAATAATTGTTATTTGGTGCCAGCGTTGAGCATGAACATTATCTGGATCTTGTTTGATGCGAGACGGTTACTCATTTAAATCAGAGAAGAATGGTTGTTCTATTTATATGAGTAATATCTTTTATGGTCATGCACCCTTGAAGAGTGGTCTATTTTTGATGAGTCTCGATAGTAGTGATACACATATTCATAATGTTGAAGCCAAAAGATGCAGAGTTGATAATGATAGTGCAACTTATTTGTGGCACTGTTAGGTCATATCGGTGTAAAGCGCATGAAGAAACTCCATACTGATGGACTTTTGGAACCACTTGATTATGAATCACTTGGTACTTGCGAACCGTGCCTCATGGGCAAGATGACTAAAACACCGTTCTCCGGTACTATGGAGAGAGCAACAGATTTGTTGGAAATCATACATACAGATGTATGTGGTCCGATGAATATTGAAGCTCGTGGTGGATATCGTTATTTTCTCACCTTCACAGATGATTTAAGCAGATACGGGTATATCTACTTAATGAAACACAAGTCTGAAACATTTGAAAAGTTCAAAGAATTTCAGAGTGAAGTTGAAAATCATTGTAACAAGAAAATAAAGTTTCTACGATCTGATCGTGGAGGAGAATATTTGAGTTATGAGTTTGGTCTACATTTGAAACAATGCGGAATAGTTTCGCAACTCACGCCACCCAGAACACCACAACGTAATGGTGTGTCCGAATGTCGTAATCGTACTTTATTTGATATGGTGCGATCTATGATGTCTCTTACAGATTTACCGCTATCGTTTTGGGGTTATGCTTTAGAGACGGCTGCATTCACGTTAAATAGAGCACCATCAAAATCCATTGAGACGACGCCTTATGAACTATGGTTTGGCAAGAAACCAAAGTTGTCGTTTCTTAAAGTTTGGGGCTGCGATGCTTATGTGAAAAAACTTCAACCTGATAAGCTCGAACCCAAATCGGAGAAATGTGTCTTCATAGGATACCCAAAGGAAACTGTTGGGTACACCTTCTATCACAGATCCGAAGGCAAGACATTCGTTGCTAAAAATGGATCCTTTCTAGAGAAGGAGTTTCTCTCGAAAGAAGTGAGTGGGAGGAAAGTAGAACTTGATGAGGTAACTATACCTGCTCCCTTATTGGGAAATAACACATCACATGAACCGGTTTCTGTGACGTCTAAACCAATTAGTGAGGAAGTTAATGATGATGATCATGCAACTTCAGATCAAGTTACTACAGAACCTCGTAGATCAACCAGAGTAAGATCCACACCAGAGTGGTACGGCAATCCTGTTCTGGAAATCATGCTACTAGATCATGGTGAACCTATGAACTATGAAGAAGCGATGGTAAGCCCAGATTCCGCAAAATGGCTTGGAGCCATGAAATCTGAGATGGGATCCATGTATGAGAACAAAGTGTGGACTTTGGTTGACTTGCCCGATGGTCGGCAAGCAATTGAGAATAAATGGATCTTCAAGAAGAAGACTGACGCTGACGGTAATATTACTGTCTACAAAGCTCGACTTGTCGCGAAAGGTTTTCGACAAGTTCAAGGGATTGACTACGATGAGACCTTCTCACCCGTAGCGATGCTTAAGTCTGTCTGAATCATGTTAGCAATTGCCGCATTTTATGATTATGAAATTTGGCAGATGTATGTAAAAACTGCATTCCTGAATGGATTTCTGGAAGAAGAATTGTATATGATGCAACCAGAATGTTTTATCGATCCAAAGGGAGCTAACAAAGTGTGCAAGCTCCAGCGATCCATTTATGGACTGGTGCGAGCCTCTCGGAGTTGGAATAAATGCTTTGATAGTGTGATCAAAGCATTTGGGTTTATACAGACTTTTGGAGAAGCCTGTACAAGAAAAGTGAGTGGGAGCTTTGTAGCATTTTTGATATTATATGTGGATGACATATTACTAATCGGAAATGATATAGAATTTCTGGATAGCATAAAGGGATACTTGAATAAGAATTTTTCAATGAAAGACCTCGGTGAAGCTGCTTACATATTGGGCATCAAAATCTATAGAGATAGATCAAGACGCTTAATTGGACTTTCACAAAGCACATACCTTGACAAAGTTTTGAAGAAGTTCAAAATGGATCAAGCAAAGAAAGGATTCTTGCATGTACTACAAGGTGTGAAATTGAGTAAGACTCAATGCCCGACCACTGCAGAAGATAGAGAGAAAATGAAAGATGTTCCCTATGATTCAGCCATAGGCTCTATCATGTATGCAATGCTGTGTACCAGACATGATGTGTGCCTTGCTATAAGTTTAGCAGGGAGGTACCAAAGTAATCCAGGAGTGGATCACTGGACACCGGTCAAGAACATCTTGAAGTACCTGAAAAGGACTAAGGATATGTTTATCGTATATGGAGGTGACAAAGAGCTCATCGTAAACGGTTACGTTGATGCAAGCTTTGACACTGATCCGGACGATTCTAAATCGCAAACCGGATACGTGTTTACATTAAACGGTGGAGCTGTCAGCTGGTGCAGTTCTAAACAAAGCGTCATGGCGGGATCTACATGTGAAGCGGAGTACATAGCTGCTTCGGAAGCAGCAAATGAAGGAGTCTGGATGAAGAAGTTCATATCTGATCTAGGTGTCATACCTAGTGCATCGGGTCCAATGAAAATCTTTTGTGACAATACTGGTGCAATTGCCTTGGCAAAGGAATCCAGATTTCACAAGAGAACCAAGCACATCAAGAGACGCTTCAACTCCATCCGGGATCTAGTCCAGGTGGGAGACATAGAGATTTGCAAGATACATACGGATCTGAATGTAGCAGACCCGTTGACTAAGCCTCTTCCACGAGCAAAACATGATCAGCACCAAAACTCCATGGGTGTTAGAATCATTACTGTGTAATCTAGATTATTGACTCTAGTGCAAGTGGGAGACTGAAGGAAATATGCCCTAGAGGCAATAATAAAGTTATTATTTATTTCCTCATATATCATGATAAATGTTTATTATTCATGCTAGAATTGTATTAGCCGGAAACATAATACATGTGTGAATATATAAACAAACAGAGTGTCACTAGTATGCCTCTACTTGACTAGCTCGTTAATCAAAGATGGTTATGTTTCCTAACCATGAACAAAGAGTTGTTATTTTATTAACGAGGTCACATCATTAGTTGAATGATCTGATTGACATGACCCATTCCATTAGCTTAGCACCCGATCGTTTAGTATGTTGCTATTGCTTTCTTCATGACTTATACATGTTCCTATGACTATGAGATTATGCAACTCCCGTTTACCGGAGGAACACTTTGTGTGCTACCAAACGTCACAACGTAACTGGGTGATTATAAAGTGCTCTACAGGTGTCTCCAAAGGTACTTGTTGGGTTGGCGTATTTCGAGATTAGGATTTGTCACTCCGATAGTCGGACAGGTATCTCTGGGCCCTCTCGGTAATGCACATCACATAAGCCTTGCAAGCATTGCAACTAACATGTTAGTTGTGAGATGATGTATTACGAAACGAGTAAAGAGACTTGCCGGCAACGAGATTGAACTAGGTATTGGATACTGACGATCGAATCTCGGGCAAGTAACATACCGATGACAAAGGGAACAACGTATGTTGTTATGCGGTCTGACCGATAAAGATCATTGTAGAATATATAGGAGCCAATATGGGCATCCAGGTCCTACTATTGGTTATTGACCGGAGACGTGTCTCGGTCATGTCTACATTATTCTCGAACCGGAGGGTCCGCACGCTTAAAGTTACGATGACAGTTATTATGAGTTTATACATTTTGATGTACCGAAGGTAGTTCGGAGTCCCGGATGTGATCACGGACATGACGAGGAGTCTCGAAATGGTCAAGACATAAAGATAGATATATTGGAAGCCTATATTTGGACATCGGAATCGTTCCGGGTGAAATCGGCATTTTATCGGAGTACCGAGGGGTTACCGGAACCCCCCGGGGGGTTAATGGGCCTTCATGGGCCATAAGGGAGAAGAGAGGGGCCGGCCAGGGCAGGCTGCGCGCCCCCTCCCCCCTAGTCCGAATAGGACAAGGAAGGGGGGGCGGCGCCCCCCTTTCCTCTTCTCCCTCCCCCTTTCCTTCTCCAACAAGGCAAGAGAAGGGGGGAGTCCTACTCCCGGTAGGAGTAGGACTCCTCCAGGCGCACCCCTTGGGGGCCGGCCGCACCTCCCCCTCCCTCCTTTATATACGGGGGCAGGGGGGCACCCTAGAACACACAAGTTGATCTTCGTGATCGTTCCTTAGCCGTGTGCGGTGCCCCCCTCCACCATATTCCACCTCGGTCATATCGTTGCAGTGCTTAGGCGAAGCCCTGCATCGGTAGAACATCATCATTGTCATCACGCCGTCGTGCTGGCGAAACTCATCCCTGAAGCTTTGCTGGATCGGAGCCCGGGGAGCGTCATCGAGCTGAACGTGTGCTAAGAACTCGGAGGTGCCGGAGTAACGGTGCTTGGATCGGTTGGACCAGGAAGATGTATGACTACTTCCTCTACGTTGCGTCAACGCTTCCGCTTCGGTATACGAGGGTACGTAGACAACACTCTCCCCTCTCATTGCTATGCATCACCATGATCTTGCGTGTGCGTAGGAAAATTTTGAAATTACTACGTTCCCCAACAAAGTAATCCTGTGAGGGGCTTGTTCGGGGTATCTTCACCCCGACCAGTAGAGCGAAGAGTTGCTCCTTAACCTACTGAACCTATTGAAAATGAAATTCCCTTTGAATTTCCTTCGGGTATGATAGAAAAACTCCTAGCTAATCCTTTTACATGAGATGGAACAAAGCATCTTGATGAACACCTAATATATGTGGATGAAGTTTGTGGATTATTTAAGCTTGCAGGTATACCCGATGATGTTGCTAAGAAGAAGGTCTTCCCTTTATCTTTGAAGGGAGACGCATTGACATGGTATAGGCTATGTGATGATACGAGATCATGGAACTATAGAAGATTGGAATTGGAATTTCACCAAAAGTATTATCCTATGCATCTTTTCATCGTGATCGCAATTTTATATATACATGTCAATGTCGGGGGAAGCATTTTTTGTATATACATTTGTTTTGGCGAGGGATTGAGTACACACTTAAAAATATATTGGTTATTATCATACATTAATTATCATCTTGGGGTATGTTATGTTTGGGACATATATTTCTTAGGTATATCATTTCGCTTACCGTACATGGGTATATCATTTCTAGGTTTCTGTCATAGATGTATTATTATATGTATATAAATTCTTTGTGTTAGGTATATGATACATAGAACAAATTCTTACTAATGCATGAAAGTATTTTTTAATAGCAAAAAAAGGATGGGTGCGCATATGTTTATGCATATTGTATTCCGGCTAAGAATAGAAGGCAAAAGCAAGAAAGTGTATGCAAGGTATTATAGTGCGTATATTATAAATAAACATTTAAAAGAAACTAGGAAGTTATATCATATATGGAAATAAATCATATGGTACTTAATGACGTGCATTTTATGGCAGGTATATCATGCACCAATATTTGGAAAGCGATCAATCGCATGGGGCATTAGTTGCGTAGTGCTTAGGTGCCTGGGCACCTAGGTGCCTCAAACAATTTACCTATATATATATATATATATATATATATATATATATATATATATATATATATATATATATATATATATATATATATATATATATATATATATATATATTGGCCTCGCGAAGGAGAAAGCATCGCTCAAGCTTGGGGGAGGCTTAAATCAATGTTATATTCATGCCCCAATCATGAGCTCCCAAGAGAAACAATTATTCAAAAAAATTATGCTCGGCTTTCTGAAAATAATCGCACCATGCTTGATACTTCTTGTGCTGACTCTTTTATGATGAAGACTATTGGATTTAAATGGGATTTATTGGATAGAATTAAATGCAACTCTGAAGATTGGGATCTCGACGAAGGTAAGGAGTCAGGTATGACACCTAAGTTTGATTGTGTTAAATCTTTTATGGATATCGATATTTTCCGTAAGTTTAGCACTAAATATGGACTTGACTCTAAGATAGTACTTCTTTCTATGAATATTTTGCTACTTATGTTGATCTCCCTAAGGAGAAGTGGTTTAAATATCATCCTCCCATAGAAGTAAAAGTAGCTGCACCTATTAAAGTTGAAGAAAAGACTGTCACTTATAATGATCCTATTGTTCCTACTTCTTATGTTGAGAAACCACCTTTCCCTGTTAGAATAAAGGATCATGCTAAAGCTTCAATTGTGGTTCGTAAAAGCAATATTAGAACTTATACACCTCCTGAACAAATTAAAGTTGAACCTAATGTTGCTATTGTTAAAGATCTCTTGGTTGATAATATTGATGGGCATGTTATTCAGTTCTGCGGTGAAACTGCTAGAATTGCTAAACCTTGTGGTAAAGACAAACATAGACCTGTGGTAGGCGTGTCTGTTTTTTCTGTTAAAATAGGAGATCATTGTTATCATGGCTTATGTGATATGGGTGCTAGTGCTAGTGTTATACCTTATGACTTGTATAAAGAAATTAAGCATGAAATTGCACCTGCTGAGTTAGAAGATATTGATGTCACAATTGAACTTGCCAATAGAGATACTATTTCAGCAATGGGAATTGTTAGAGATGTTGAAGTCTTGTGTGGGAAAACTAAATATCCTACTGATTTTCTTGTTCTCAGTTCCCCACAAGATAGCTTTTGTCCCATTATATTTGATAGACCCTTCTTGAACACTATTAATGCTAAGATAGGCTGTGAAAAGAATGTTGTTACTATTGGCTTGGATGATATGATTCATGAGTTTAATTTATCTAAATTTAGTAAACAACACCGTGAAGAGGAATTGCCTAGTAAGGATGAAATTATTGGTCTTGCTTCTATTGTCGTACCTCCTAGTGATCCTTTAGAACAATATTTGCTAGACCATGAGAATGATATGTTTATGAATGAAAGAAGGGAAATAGATGAAGTATTATTTAAACAGGAACCTATTCTGAAACACAATTTGCATGTTGAAATCCTAGGGGATCCCCCTCCACCTAAGGGTGATCCCGTGTTTGAGCTTAAACCGTTGCCTGATAATCTTAAATATGCTTATCTTGATGAAAAGAAGATATATCATGTTATTATTAGTGCTAAGCTTTCAGAGCATGAAGAAGAAAGATTATTGAAAACTCTGAAGAAGCACCGTGCTGCTATTGGATATACTCTTGATGATCTTAAGGGCATTAGTCCCACTCTATTTCAACATAAAATAAATTTGGAGGCAGACGCCAAACCAGTTTGTGATCCTCAAAGATGTCTAAATCCTAAAATGAAAGAAGTGGTAAGAAAATAAATACTAAAGCTTCTGGAGGCAGGTATAATTTATCCCGTTGCTGATAGTCAGCGGGTAAGTACTATCCATTATTGTGTCCCTAAGAAGGGAGGTATTACTGTTGTTCCTAATGATAAAGATGAATTAATTCCACAAAGAATTATTACAAGTTATAGGATGGTAATTGATTTTCGCAAATTAAATAAGACTACTAAGAAAGATCGTTACCCCTTACCTTTTATTGATCAAATGCTAGAACGATTATGCAAACATACACACTACTGCTTTCTAGATGGTTATTCTGGTTTCTCTCAAATACCTGTGTCGGCTAAAGATCAATCAAAGACTACTTTTACATGCCCTTTTGGTACTTTTGCTTATAGACGTATGCCTTTTGGTTTATGTAATGCACCTGCTACCTTCCAAAGATCCATGATGGCTATATTCTCTGACTTTTGTGAAAAGATTTGTGAGGTTTTCATGGACGACTTTTCCGTCTATGGATCTTCTTTTGATGATTGCTTGAGAAATCTTGATCAAGTTTTGCAGAGATGTGAAGAAACTAATCTTGTCTTGAATTGGGAAAAGTGCCACTTTATGGTTAATGAAGGTATTGTCTTGGGCCATAAAGTTTCTGAAAGAGGTATTGAAGTTGATAAAGCCAAGGTTGATGCTATTGAAAAGATGCCATGTCCCAAGGACATCGAAGGTATAAGAAGTTTCCTTGGTCATGCCGGATTTTATAGGAGGTTCATTAAGGACTTCTCAAAAATTTCTCAGCCTCTGACTAATTTATTACAAAAAGATATACCATTTGTCTTTGATGATGATTGTGTAGAAGCATTTGAAATACTTAAGAAAGCATTAGTCTCTGCACCTAGTGTTCAGCCACCTGATTGGAATTTACCCTTTGAAATTATGTGTGATGCTAGTGATTATGTTGTAGGTGCTGTTCTAGGGCAAAGAGTTGATAATAAATTAAATGTTATCCATTATGCTAGTAAAACTCTAGACAATGCTCAAAGAAATTATGCTACTAATGAAAAAGAACTTTTAGCAGTTGTATTTGCTTGTGATAAGTTCTGACCTTATATTGTTAATTCTAAAGTAACTATTTACACTGATCATGCTGCTATTAAATACCTTACAAAAAAGAAAGATGCTAAACCTAGACTTATTAGATGGGTTCTCCTGCTACAAGAATTTGATTTGCATATTGTTGATAGAAAAGGAGCTGAGAACCCCGTTGCAGACAATTTATCTAGGTTAGAGAATGTTCTTGATGACCCACTACCTATTGATGATAGCTTTCCTGATGAGCAATTAAATGTCATAAGTACTTCTCGTAGTACTCCTTGGTATGCTGATTATGCTAATTACATTGTTGCTAAATTCATACCACCTAGCTTCACATACCAACAAAAGAAAAAGTTCTTCTATGATTTGAGACATTACTTTTGGGATGACCCACATCTTTATAAAGGAGTAGATGGTGTTATTAGACGTTGTGTACCTGAGCATGAACAGGAACAGATCCTACACAAGTGCCACTCCGAAGCTTATGGAGGACACCACGCTGGAGATAGAACTGCACATAAGGTATTGCAATCCGGTTTTTATTGGCCTACTCTCTTCAAGGATGCCCGTAAGTTTGTATTATCTTGTGATGAATGTCAAAGAATTGGTAATATTAGTAGACGTCAAGAAATGCTTATAAATCATTCACTTGTTATTGAACCATTTGATGTTTGGGGCTTTGATTATATGGGACCTTTTCTTGCCTCTAATGGATATACACATATTCTAGTTGCAGTTGATTACGTTACTAAGTGGGTAGAAGCTATTCCAACTAGTAGTGCTGATCATAACACTTCTATTAAAATGCTTAAGGAAGTTATTTTTCCGAGGTTTGGAGTCCCTAGATATTTAATGACTGATGGTGGTTCACACTTTATTCATGGTGCTTTCCGTAAAATGCTTGCTAAGTATGACGTTAATCATAGAATTGAATCTCCTTATCACCCACAGTCTAGTGGTCAAGTAGAATTGAGTAATAGAGAACTCAAATTAATTTTGCAAAAGACGATCAATAGGTCTAGAAAGAATTGGTCTAAGAAACTTGATGATGCATTATGGGCCTATAGAACTGCATATAAAAATCCTATGGGTATGTCTCCGTATAAAATGGTTTATGGAAAATCATGTCACTTACCTCTCGAACTAGAACATAAGGCATATTGGGCTTTTAAAGAGCTCAACTATGATTTCAAACTTGCCTGTGAGAAGAGGTTATTTGATATTAGCTCACTTGATGAATGGAGAACCCAAGCATATGAAAATGCCAAGTTGTTTAAAGAAAAGGTTAAAAGATGGCATGACAAAAGGATACAAAAGCGTGAGTTTAATGTAGGTGATTATGTATTGCTATACAACTCTCGTTTAAGATTTTTTGCAGGAAAACTTCTCTCCAAATGGGAAGGCCCTTACGTTATCGAGGAGGTCTATCGTTCCGGTGCCATAAAAATCAACAACTTCGAAGGCACAAATCCGAAGGTGGTAAACGGTCAAAGAATCAAACATTATATCTCAGGTAATCCCATAAATGTTGAAACCAATATTATTGAAACCGTAACCCCGGAGGAATACATAAGAGACACTTTCCAGAACGTTTCAGACTCCGAAAAGTAATAGGTATGTGGTACGGTAAGTAAACCGACTCTAAAACAATTTTTAAGGCAATATTTCTTTGTTTTGGAATATGTAGAAAAATAGAAAAATAAGTAGCAGTCCGGGAAGGACACGAGGACCCAACGAGGGTGGAGGGCGCGCCCCCTACCTCGTGAGCACCTCGTGTGCCTTCCAGACTCCGTTTTCTTGCACGATACGCATTTTGGTCGGTAAAAATTCATTATATATTCTCCCAAAGGTTTTGACTCCCGTGTCACGCAAATATCCTATGTCCTTGTTTTGGGTTGTTCTCTGGCAGGGTTGTCAAGGCCAGGCATCATGTCGTCCCCTCCTCCAACAACGGTGACAAAGATGCTTGGCTAATGAAGATAGAGCTGAAGAGGGAAGAACCCATGGAGATCAACAAGGATGAAGGGATCAAGAAGGCCACGGAGAACCAAGCTCCGGCAACAGAAGACATCCTTCAACTTGATCACAACCTTCTTACCCCAACTGAGATCGAAGCTTTCCAGATGATTGAGTTAACTCGTATTCAAAACAAGTATCTCACAAGTGAAAATATTTTGTTGAAGGAGCATATCTTTGCACTCAAGGGCATTATTCGCAAGCTAGAGGACCTCTTACGCTCGATGTGCGACTATCCATCACCTCCATCTTCACCAACAACAAAGAAGGAGACATGATCACATGGGTATGGGCACTCCCCTTGGCAACTGCCAAGCTTGGGGGAGATGCCCCGGTATCGTATCACCATCACACTCCTATCTTTACCGTTTTTCTTAGTTCGATCCTATTAGTAGTATCTTGATCTAGTAGAATAAAGTTTATGGCATGATCTAGTTTTGAGTTTTGCTTTATGATCCTTCTATGTAATCGAGTCCGTGAGCTATATATAATAAAGATTAGTGTTGAGTCAAGGGCTTGATTTTCTTGCTATGATCTTGGGTGAATAAAAGAAAAGAGAAAAGAATGAAAAGAAACAAGAGTTCATATTGATCTTATTAAGAGTAATGACTTCACATAGAAAGAGTATGATGATTAAAAGTTGTTGGGAGTTGGCAGACATAGCTTTGGTCATCGTTGCAATTAATAGGAAATAATAAGGAAAGAGAGGTTTCACATATGAATATATTATCATTGACATCTTTTATGATTGGGAGCACTCATTAAAATATGACATGCTAAAGAGTTGATGTTGGACAAGGAAGACAACGTGATGAGTTATGTTTTTTATATCTGAGATAAAGTATGTTGTCATGGATCCTCCAACATGTTGAGCTTGCCTTTCCCCCTCATGCTAGCCAAATTCTCAGCACCAAGTAGAGATACTACGTGTGCTTCCAAATACCCTTAAACCAGTTTTGCCATGAGAGTCCACCATATCTACCTATGGATTAAGTAAGATCCTTCAAGTAAGTTGTCATCGGTGCAAAGCAATAAAAATTACTCTAAATATGTATGATTGATTAGTGTGGGAGAAATAAGCTTTATACGATCTTGTGATGTGGAAGTAATAAAAGCGACGGACTGCATAATAAAGGTTCATATCACAAGTGGCAATATAAAGTGACATTCTTTCGCATTGAGATTTTATGCATCCAACCATAAAAGCGCACGGCAACCTCTGCTTCCCTCTGCGAAGGGCCTATCTTTTATTATTATCTTCTACCTTATGCAAGAGTCACGGTGATCTTCACCTTTCCTTTTTCATTTTATCCTTTGGCACGCCCAGCATGTTGGAAAGAACCTGATATATATTTCTAATTGGATGTAGGGGAGAATGAGTTATTATTGTTGACATTACCCTCGAGGTAAAAGTTTGTGGGGCAAAACTATAAGCCCCTATCTTTCTCTGTGTCCGATTAAAACTCCGTAACCACTAGTATTGCGTGAGTGTTAGCAATTATGAAGGACTAGATGATAGTTGAGTATGTGGACTTGTTTTTAGCTCTGACATAGACTCTTTTTGATGTTATGATAAATTGCAATTGCTTCAATGACTGAGGTTATAGTTTGTTGGTTCTCAATAAGGTTTCTGATTCATACTTTTGCCTTGTGAATAGATCATCACTTGAACATAAGTAATCATATCACAATATCTATATATGTTGCTGTTATGAGAATAATCATGATGGCTTCATGTCCATATTTTTTTTATCGACACCTCTACCTCTAAACATGGGGACATATTTATCGTTATCGGCTTTCGCTTGAGGACAAGCAAGGTCTAAGCTTGGGGGATTTGATACGTCCATTTTGCATCATGCTTTTATATCGATATTTATTGCATTATGGGCTGTTATTTCACATTATGTCACAATATGTATGGCTATTCTCTCTTATTTTACAAGGTTTACATAAGGAGGGAGAATGCCGGCAACTGGAAAAAGAGCAAATATTAGAGACCTATTATGCGCAACTCCAAAAGTCCTGAAACTCCACGGAATATCTTATAATAAATAATAAAAAATCCTCACCAAAGATGAAGACCAGGGGGCCCACACCCTGTCCACGAGGGTGGGGGCGCCCCCCCCCCCTAGGGCGCGCCCCCTACCTCGTGGGCCCCCTGGTGGCTCTCCGATGCCCATCTTCTGCTATATGAAGTCTTTCATCAAGAAAAAACCAGAAGCAACCTTTCGGGACGAGACTCCGCCGCCACGAGGCAGAACCTTGGCGGAACCAATCTAGGGCTCCGGCAGAGCTGTTCTGCTGGGGACACTTCCCTCCGGGAGGGGGAAATCGTCGCCATCGTCATCACCAACGCTCCTCTCATTGGGAGAGGGCAATCTCCATTGTCGGTGTCAAAACCGGCGGATCTCGGGTAGGGGGTCCCAAACTGTGCGTCTAGGCGGATGGTAACAGGAGACAAGGGACACGATGTTTTTACCCAGGTTCAGGCCCTCTCGATGGAGGTAAAACCCTACTCCTGCTTGATTAATATTGATGATATGGGTAGTACAAGAGTAGATCTACCACGAGATCAGAGAGGCTAAACCCTAGAAGCTAGCGTATGGTATGATTGTTGGTGTTGTCCTGCGGACTAAACCCTCCGGTTTATATAGACACCGGAGGGGGCTAGGGTTACACAGAGTCGGTTACAAGGAAGGAGATCTACATATCCGTATTGCCAAGCTTGCCTTCTACGCCAAGAAAAGTCCCATCCGGACACAGGACGAAGCCTCCAATCTTGTATCTTCATAGTCCAATAGTCCGGCCAAAGGTTATAGTCCGGCTATCCGGACACCCCTTAATCCAGGACTCCCTCAGTAGCCCCTGAACCAGGCTTCAATGACGATGAGTCCGGCGCGTGGATTGTCTTCGGCATTGCAAGGCGGGTTCCTCCTCCGAATACTTCATAGAAGATTTTGAACATGAGGATCGTGTCCGGCTCTGCAAAACAAGTTCCACATACCACCGTAGAGAGAATTATATTTCCACAAATCTAGTCTGCTGACGTATTCCGTAGTGTGACATCACACCACAGCCAAGCTTTTATCTGAATCATTTTTTACAGCCAACCTCAGCATGTTTTGCGAGGCGGTTTCCTTGGCACGTCTTGTCGAAGCAGAGATCGTGTCCCCTTATTGTGGGATTCTAATCAATACGGACGTGGGTAACCCAACAGCGCCATCAATTACGGCGCTTGGGGGGACGAGCGGGTTTTACCAGGCTGGTGGGGACGCATAGTTTTGTCCGCCCATATAAAGGGACAAGGGTTCACCTTTTTCCATCCACGCCTTCTTCCTCCTTCGCTCATCCATTTTCGCACACTTGAGCTCCAGCGCCCAAGCCCACATTTTCTTCCTCAACCTTCTCCAACCATGTCCGGAGCGGGAGGAAAGTGGATGGTCTCCTCCGTCACGGAGGGACACATCAAGAAGCTGAGGCGAGCCGGATACTTGTCCGAGGACATCGCGCATCGGCTCCCATATGCGGGGCAGTTCATCCCCACCCCCAGGCCCCACGAGAGGGTAGTGTTTCTTACCCATTTCCTCCGCGGACTGGGATTTCCTCTCCATTCATTCGTCCAGGGGCTCATGTTCTACTACGGCCTTGATTTCCACGATCTGGCCCCGAACTTCATCCTCAACATTTTGGCATTTATCGTCGTGTGCAAGGCCTTCCTCTGCATCAAGCCCCACTTTGGCTTATGGCTGAAGACTCTTAATGTCAAACAGTAAGTGGTGCGTGGCCAACAAGCGGAGTGCGGAGGCGCCATGGTGGGCAAGATGCCCAACGCCACATGCCTCGAGGGCTCTTACATGGAGACCATAAAGGGGTGGCAATCGGGGTGGTTCTATATCACCGAGCCGCGTGACCCCACATGGGTAGCGGCCCCCGAGTTTCGATCCGGAATTCCCACGCGACTCACCTCCTGGAAAGAGAAGGGCCTGCCCTGGGGTAGTTCGGGAGAGCTGACCGGACTCCAAACCTGTATCCAAAACATGGTGAACAAGAAGCTCAAGCTTGTCAACATAGTCCAGGTCATGCTCATCCGCCGGATCCTCCCATGTCAACAACGGGCGTTCAACTTGTGGGAGTTCGACCCGGCCCAGCACCAAACTCTGAGTGAGCTCTTCGACACAACACACGTGGATTCTTGGAAGGTGCTATTCAAGGGCGCCAAGGTCCCCCCTCCCCTTACCGAGGATCGCGGATTCAGCGCGAAGCGCCAAGCCGGCGCGGTAAGCTGTTTTACCTCTTATAGGGTATTCATTCTTTATAGTTTAATCATATGCAGGGTCTAAGATCCCATGCCTTTGACAGGACTGGCAGGAGACGGCCTGACAGATCGACTGTCCGGCTCCTTTGCCCGAAGGCCCAGCAGACGCCCGCTTGGCGGAGCTGCTGGTTTCGGCACCTTACGTGGTGCCGGAGAAGAAGGCTAAGAAGAAGGCCACGGGAACCCGAAAGAGTTCCCGGCGCCCGGTGGTGTCGGACTCGTCGTCCGATGACTCCGAGGCGCACTCCTCCCACGAAGATGAGGAGGAGGAAAAAGAGGCTTCTTCCCCTCTAGCAGGGGGAGAAAAGAAAAGGAAGGTCGCCCCAGCTGGGGAGGCCGGAGGGTCCAAGAAGGGAAGGACCCTTCCTCCGGACTACTCCACCAACGCCGCCGACAGCGAAGAGGAGTGGCCGCCTAGGGCCAAGCCCCTGGCGAAGTCATAAGTATTCGGACGCCAGAGTGACTCATAGCGTTCCTTTATTGCACGGCTTCTCCTAACGCTAAATATAATCATGCAGTCCGCCCCGAGCCCGAGTCGACATATCGTCGAGCGATTCCTTGGATTCATCGGATGTGAATAGCTTTTCACTTCCGACCGCTTCCACCCCTCGCCCTACGGACAACGCCAAGGTGTTGTCCCAAAGGGTACCAAGCCGAGGGGAGGTGGTCCTGGAGGCGCCGCAAGGCGACCTTCCGGACAGCAGGCACAAAGGGAGCAAGGCTCCCAACGGCTCCAAGTCTGGCCCTGGGCCGAACACCGCACCGGAACCTTCAGTGGTTCCGGACTCCGGCAGGCGGCCCCCCACTAAGAAGGGCAAGCCTACCGTGCCGGTGACCTCCGTCCGACCGGAGGCACCGGATAACTTGCTGGAGGTGCTTAACGGCGCCTCCATCAACGAGGAGCACCGCACTATTATGAGTGCGGTGATCCAGAAAGTTCAGCCCGCCAAGAGCGGGCTGACTGAAGCCTGTGCTAGCCTTCTAACAGGCTTCGAGGTATGTAAAAAATATATGAAAATATTACCGCATAGACAGTAGCCCCTGATGCTCTGTTTGGTGTTCACAAAGAAAAGCCGAATAGAGGATCTAATAATATTCGCAGGAGTCTAACATAATCATGTCGATATGCAGGCTTCTTTGCTGGCCTCCGCCGCACTGACAGCGGAGGTTGATGCGCTGAAGCAGAACCTCGAGCGGTCCGAGAAAGAGCTCGGCCTTGCCAAGAAGCAGCTCGAGGAGAACCAAGGTACGTAATACCTCGTCTGTGTGTGTATATGTAAAAAAGATGCAGTTGCAAAAATGATAGGATCGTTACTGGTGTGCTAGGGGCCACGACCGAGGTGGCGACCCTGAAGCAAGCGCTTACCGAGGCCGAAAACAAGGCGGCCGTGGAGCACACCGAGCGGGAGAAACATGAGGCACGGGTTGGCGAGGTGCAGCAAGAGCTCCATGCTCTCGTGAAGAAGCATGAGACTTTGGAGCTTGACTCGAAGACTCGAGAGTCCGAGCTCGCTGCGGCCCTCGAAAGCGCCAAGTCTGCCAAGGCCGAAGCCCAAAAGGCACTCCAGGAAATTGAGGCGATGAAGAAGATAGCGGCGGGTAAGGCATTCATTATGCAAAGCAAGCACGTGACAGTGAATTACTTGTTACTTACCCGAGTCTGGAGCTCTCCAGGAGCATTCGTAGATTTGCCCCGCAGCGTGTCAGATGCCGTCACCTACTACCGGGCCGAGGAAGGGAGCTCGACGGAGAAGGTGTTCTGGTCTCAGTATGCTGAGACCGGACACTCGGTGCCCTTGAGCGACCAGCTGAAGCAATTGGTCGAGCTCCATAAGGTGGCCGAACAGGCCATGAAGGGTCTTATAGTCCGGCTGTGGCCTAGAGAGGCCATGCCTAGGAGCTACTTTGGTCTCGTGAGGCAGGTAGCTGTGACGCCCCCGATTCAATCATACACTAATCATGCACGCAAATGTGTACGATCAAGATCACGGACTCACGGGAAGATATCACAACACAACTCTACAAATAAAATAAGTCATACAAGCATCATAATACAAGCCAGGGGCCTCGAGGGCTCGAATACAAGTGCTCGATCATAGACGAGTCAGCGGAAGCAACAATATCTGAGTACAGACATAAGTTAAACAAGTTTGCCTTAAGAAGGCTAGCACAAACGAGGATACAGATCGAACGAGGCGCAGGCCTCCTGCCTGGGATCCTCCTAACTACTCCTGGTCGTCGTCAGCGGACAGCACGTAGTAGGCACCTCCAGCGTAGTAGGAGTCATCGTCGACGGTGGCGTATGGATCCTGGGATCCAACATCTGGTTGCGGCAACCGGGTAGAAGGGAAAAGGGGAAAAGGGGGAGAAAAGCAACCGTGAGTACTCATCCAAAGTACTCGCAAGCAAGGAGCTACACTACATATGCATGGATATATGTGTAAAGGGCCATATCGGTGGACTGAACTGCAGAATGCCAGAATAAGAGGGGTATATCTAATCCTGTCAAAGACTACGCTTCTGGCAGCCTCCGTCTTGCAGCATATAGAAGAGAGTATAATGAAGTCCTCCAAGTAGCATCACATAGCATAATCCTACCCGGCGATCCCCTCCTCGTTGCCCTGTTAGAGAGCGATCACCGGGTTATATCTGGCACTTGGAAGGGTGTGTTTTATTAAGTATCCGGTTCTAGTTGTCATAAGGTCAAGGTACAACTCCGGGTCGTCCTTTTACCGAGGGACACGGCTATTCGAATAGATAAACTTCCCTGCAGGGGTGCACCACATAACCCAACATGCTTGATCCCATTTGGCCGGACACACTTTCCTGGGTCATGCCCGGCCTCGGAAGATTAACACGTCGCAGCCCCACCTAGGCACAACAGAGCGGTCAGCACGCCGGTCTAAATCCTATGCGCGCAGGGGTCTGGGCCCATCGCCCATTGCACACCTGCACGTTGCGTACGCGGCCGGAGAGCAGACCTAACAACCTGCATTACAAAGGAAGTCACGTTACGCGGTCCAACCCGGCGCGTGCCGCTCAGCCGCTAACGTCACGAAGTGCTTCGGCTGATACCACGACGCCGAGTGCCCATATCTTTCCCGCGTAGTTGGTTAGTGCGTATAGGCTAGTAGCCAGACTCAGATCAAATACCCAGATCTCGTTAAGCGTGCTAAGTATCCGCGAACGCCGACCAGGGCCAGGCCCACCTCTCTCCTAGGTGGTCTGAACCTGCCCTGACGCTCCGCCACAAAGTAACAGTCAGGGGCCGTCGGGAACCCAGGCCCACCACTACCTGGGTGGAACCACCTGCCCCTTCAGCCCCCAACTCCGAACAGTATCACAGGTAATGTAACAGTGTAAAGTATATAGTATATGCCCGCGATCACTTCCCGAAGTGATCACGGCCCAGTAGTATAGCATGGCAGACGGACAAGAGTGTAGGGCCACTGATGGAACACTAGCATCCTATACTAAGCAAGTAGGATTGCAGGTAAAGGTATCAACAGCAGTATCAAAGACAGGCTATGCATCAGGATAGGAATAACGAAAGCAGTAACATGCTACACTACTCTAATACAAGCAGTATAGAGGATAGTAGGTGATATCTGGTGATCAAGGGGGGGGCTTGCCTGGTTGCTCTAGCAAGAGAGAGGGATCGCCAACTCCGTAGTCGAACGGGGCAGCAACAGCGTCGGTCTCGGTGTCTAGCGAGAGAAGAGGGGGGAGAAACAATAAATATTTAAGCAAGCAGATGCATAGTGATGCATGACATGACAAATAACAGCGTTAGAGGTGCCCTAACGCGGTATGCGGTGATACCGGTGAAGGGGGAAACAACCGGGAAAGTATCCCCGGTGTTTCGCGTTTTCGGGCAAAGGAGCCGGAGGGGAAAAGTTGCGAGTTTGATATGTTAGGAATGTGTGGCGGATGAACGGGCTGCGTATCCGGGTTCGTCTCGTCGTTCTGAGCAACTTTCATGTTGAAAATATTTTAATCCGAGTTACGGATTAAAAGATATAATTTTCTAAAGATTTTATTAATGTCTGGAATTTAATTAATTATTTAATTAATTCGAAAATGAATTAATGACATCAGCATGATGTCATGCTGACGTCAGCAGTCAACAGAGTTGACTGGTCAACCTGACCAGTGGGTTTAGGGGGTGGGCCCCACTGTCATTGACTACGTAATTAACTAATAATTAACAGATCAGGTTAATTAGGTAACTAATGTGTAGTTTAATTAGTTGTTTAATTTAATTAATCAAAATTAAGTAAGTTAATTATTTCTTTAATTAATTAATCAATTAATTAATTAATTTAATTTAATTTTTATTTTTATTTTTATTTTATTATATTAATCGTTCTGGGGCCGGGCCCCGGCTGTCATTGTGCCCGGGGCCTTAGCGGGCGCCGGCGTTAGCGGGTTCGGGCGCAACGGGTGCCCAGCACCCGCTCGTTCGGGCGCACGCCCAGGGGCGGGCGGACCCGGCAGGGGTCGGAGCAGGGGGCCAGTGGCCACGGCGAAGCCATGGCCGGAGCAGGCGCAGCCAGCGCGGGCGACGGATGGCGAGGCGGTGCGGTGTGGTGGCCGTGGCGGTGCTCGGGGCTCTGGACGGCGCGGTCGAGAGGGCGGGCGAGCACGGCGAGGCGCGCAAGCGCGCGAGCAGGGGCAGGGGATTGCGATGGGCACACGCGAGCACGGCTGGAGGCGGGACGGGCTCGCGGCCAGGCGGCGAGGCAGCGCCGGGGTAGGCCGGGGTGCGGAGGAGCCGAAGCGCGGGGCGCTGTGGTGAGCGCGCGGTGGCGGGGTCGGCGCGAGCAGCACTAGGCAAAGGAGCGAGCGGGGCATGCGCGGGCGCGACGCGGCGTGGAGCGCGGCGGTTGCGGCGGTGAGCGCGGCCGAGCGCACGGCTACATGAAGGTCGATGGGCGCGGTGAACTGCGGGGGGGGGGAGAGGAGGGAAGGACGGGGCTCACCGAGCCCTGTAGTTGAGCAAAGTGGGCTCGAAGAGGAGTCGGGGAGGTCCGACGAGGCGGCACCAGCGACGGAGAGGACGGCGGCGTCCGACGCGGGGTGGGGCGTGGCGACGCAGCTCCGGGCGCCGGGGATCGACGACGAAGTCGTGGGCGCAGCGCAGGAACGGCGGGGAGCAAGACGGGGATGATGGGCGGCGGCGAGGTGGTCCTGCGAGTCAGAGCGACGGGAGCCAGCGGGGACGGGCGCCGGCATCGGCGCACGGCGTCAGGGTTTGGCCCGATCCAGTTCTGGATCGGGGGGGATGGGAGCGAGAGGCGTGCGGGAGTGGGAGGGGGGAGTGGGGAGTGGGGGAGGTGTCGGTTAGGGTTCCCCCCTGGTGGGGTTATGGAGGGGAGGGGTTGGGCCGGTTGGTGGTCTGGCCGGCTGGGCCGTCTGGCCCAAATGGCCAAGAGGGTTTTCTTTCCCTTTTTTTTGTTTTCTCTTTTGTATTTTCGTTTTCTTTTATTTCTTTTCCTTTTCTGTTTTAGTTAATTTTAGGGCATTTAAGGATTTATAAAATTGTGTTTTCTTTACGATAATTACCCTTGTAATATTCAGCATCGCTCGAACATTTATTTTACAACTTTTGAAAAAATTTGTTGTTTGACATATTTTTGAATTTGAATTTGACGCGGTTTCGAATTAACCCGAGATTAACAACAATAACCGTGGTGACGTGGCATCGTTGACGTGGGATTACTGTAGCCTAATTATCCGGGCGTCACAATTCTCCTCCACTACAAGAAATCTCGTCCCGAGATTTTAAGAGGTAGTGAAAGGAGGAGAGGTTTGGTAACGAATCTAGCGGGTCTTCTTCTCCTTGCTTGCTCTCCTCGAAGAGGCCGGTCCAATACATTGACGTCTTCATTCCACTGCTTCAGGTCACCATTATGAAGTCGTCATCCTTTCCTGGGGGTTCCTTCATACTTACAAATAGGTAACGTGGCAGATCGGCAACGACAGAATGCTATAAGGGTAACAATCTGGGATTATCCCATGAATGAGCATATGAGTACCTCTCGAGTTGAACAATTAAAACACATCGAGAGTAAAGTTCAAAGGTACAATAAGAAGTTTCAAGCAGCCAGGCAATCGTTCAATGCCTAGCCAGAAGGTGAAAGGGTTTCAGAGCAACGTGAATAAGTATTGCGTCTGATGCCAGAATTGATGATATCATCAGAAGGTGGCTCATGAATTACATACGAGTCCGCGCGAGAGGAATAACTTTGGGAATAGGGGTGTACAGGAGAGTCAGGTTTCAATCCTGTGGAACTGTGGGTTATGGGCCCACCATGTGGATTAAGAGTAGGAAGGGCGGTGACGTCTTGCACAATCATGTAAGCAAGGCATGTCAGGGGATAGCATGTTAGTTATGTCGGCAACAACATCGGTACCAAGGGCGAGGGACGAAGAGAACCATTTTCCTGCTCGTTGAAACGAGGCGAACCAATAGGCAAAGTTCTCGTCCATCTGTGGTTACCGGAATGCCATCAACAAAAGCAACAAGGTCTTACTGGCACGGTTGTACACCAAGGTGTTTACATAAGCAGAAGAATATTACTGCTTAGATCATAAGGATCACAAGGAAGGTTAGACAAATCAATGGAAGGAAAATGTGATCATCAGATCAAACAGAACAATGGAAAGGATAATGTGTTTGACACATATTTCAAGGGCATATCCTTCCCAAGGACAAGTATAGCATGATATCCATGACCGGATATAATGTAGAAAATTCTTTAGGTACGGGAGAGAATTTTCATGACATTACCCATACAGCTGTGTTCGGATAATTGAGCAGGATACATTTAGCATTGGGCTTCAAATTTTCTTGTTGAAAATCGGAGTACCATAGACATGCTTCGAGATAGCATTGACAAGGTCATCAGGTAAAGATCGGGCTATGGATACATAAGGGATCCATCAGGATCAACTTATAGAATAAGTCTTATAATTTCCTCAGGGAAGAATGGTTAACCTTGCTAATAAGGAAACTATCACAGCAGGTCCTCCGGCCAGGTGTGCTGGACATGCCAACACCTTACCGGGTCATAAAAGACCAGTGTTATAACTCTTGGAAAAATGTTCCAACCATCATACCTGACCGAGATTCAGATCTGAATGGTGTGAGGATACCTCAGGCTCAGGATGCCTGAGAAGAAAAGGTGCGACAAAATGACGAGAAGACATTATAAGATTCTCGGGAAATGAACTATGGAACTGAGTTCCGAAACAAGAGTTCATCAGTAAACCAAGGAGAGGATGAGGAAGTGGCTGACGGACTCAACGATAATTCAACGAGGTATCCAAAAGGATGCATCTCCGCAATTATGTGGATAAGGAGATAGCATTTGTCAGATCAAATGATATAATGAGGCATGTTTGAGAAAAACATACACAATTCAACATTGGTAGAAAGGTGCACCCGAAATATGGGTTGGGCTGCACGACCAATGTCAGTATGGTGATTCAATAATCAATAGTCTAAGAATGAATGGCCGACCATTAACTTCAAGGCAATAGGGTTGCTAGAAAGGCAGAATCCAAACAGCACCGTCCACTTGTTGGTACCCCGGTTGGAATCAATGCGAGGACCAAGAAGGAATGGTGATGATGAGAAGTATCACTATACCAAGAATTCTTAAGAGGTGGAGCAATCCTCACAACATCCTTGATATTAAAAGATGGTAATACTCCAAGGTAAAGAAGAACAATTGCTGGATAGCAGGGAACTCAGGGTATAACACAAAACACAAACAAGTTTGTGTTGAACGGAAGGCAATAAAGTGGTCAAAGATAACACTAATCATCGGGGGCAAGGATAGTATGTCTCATCATGAGCTCAATTGATATCCTGGAAGAGCTCATAAGGTCGATGATGACCACGACACATTTGTTGAGAGATTTCATGAAGATGTAATCAATCAGCGACGACATCAGGTCAAAGGAATGATGAAACGGAAGGTTATTGGAACCATGGGTAGGTCACAAACTTGAAATCAAGCTTGTTGTTCAAGGCGAACTGATATGACGAGGATGATCGACGTAAGCTTAGCTCATCATCAAAAGTTGTGCTCCGGGATTAAGGACCAGGTAGCATAGTTAAAGTTTAGCATGATAATGATATAGCCGAGCAGGCCAGGACTTACGTGATCGAGTTCAAATTCGTAAGTAATGAAGGTTACCAAGAGTTGTTTAATCGCGGTGCGATCTCGATTCAGTTATCGGTGTCTTTGAGTGTCTAATAACTCAGAGCCTGTGAAAATGGAATCAGTGAGAATGTAGTACTTGATGAAGAACTCATAAGAGGTTATGCAGTTCCGTGATAATCTCGAGATACCAGGGGGGTAATGCTCGACGACAGATCAAAGTAGAGATTGGACTAGGGTATTGCTCTGTAGAAGACAAAGGCTTAAACTTGCACGAGAAAGGTCATTTAAAGGAGAACATGGTCGGAACCACGATTGCAAAAGATCAGATCCCAAATATAAGATGAACTTATACCAAAGGAGTAATTAATTTAAGAGAAGCTTTAATGATAAGATCTACATTGTGTCCATGGGCAATTGGGCATGAACGCAAAGTTCAAGGTCGACTCCCACTTCTTCAATGTATAACCTTCCATTCACTTCTCACTTTCGAAGAAGTTGTAGTGTTGAAATTTTATCTGGCAAAATACCAGAAGAGTATGACTCGTGAAAACTTTCGGGTTCTCACGGATTAGGGGAAGGCATAGGTTCAACCCATCGGGCATCTTAGTAACATATACCACAAGTTTCAAAAGTAAATACACAAGCTCGAAAGCAGAGCATGGTTGGCCAAGGAGAGGATACAATTTACCAAAGGCATTATGTATCAGGGGAAGAACTCACAAGGTGATTGAATATGAAGGACACTGTCGGATAAAAATCCAATAATGGATCAGGCGATCAACAACAAAGCTGATGTGAGTATCATTACTCACTCAGAGAAAGAAAGAACGCAGAGGCATCAGATTTAAGAATCACCTGATTAGTCTGATGCTTAGGTAGAAGAAAATATGGTTTCCAAAACGAAGGATTAGAAGCAGACGCTCTGATTAAGAATGGATAAGTTGAACAGACTTAGGCGTACGATCGACAGCAATTTGATTAGTCAAGAACCAGCTCATGTTTGAAATGACGTCTGAGCCGGAAGGATAATTTAAAAGGATCAACTGATAATTGCGTGCATTCGCACTCACGTTGAATCAATAGGATCAAAATGACAATGCCTAAGGATACTAACGAATGTTACCAGACATATGCACAACATCCATAATGCAAGCAGACAAATATTGCAGAGCAATAAGCTACTTAAGGATTTTTGGAGGATCGAATAGTATTTCGAAGACCATTGTGAAACACATGAACAACAGGGGGATGAGCGGATACTCGATAATGGCGAGAATTATCCATAGGGGTAATCATGTGGCAAAGAACTGCAAGGCAGTAGGCACAAAATATTCTCGAAACCATAGAGAGAATTTCGGGGTATCTTGTAATTACAAGACCAACTGGGGATGAATGTACGAATGGAAAGGGCGTGTACTTATCCATAAGGGTTGACGATGGAAGGGGAATTGCAAAAGCGATGAGCACAAGTTCTTGGTAGAACATCGAAGAGTATCTTCGGAAACTTCTGGTGTCGCAGGTGATCATCTGTAATAAGGGGCTCTCCGGGTGGAAGTGGTTACGAGAACCTAGAGTCAGAGTTAGCAAAATCATTTAACCCGAATAGATGAGAGATCAGAATCCCAGAGTATAGGTCGAGGAATAAAAGATCCTAATACCACCCAATGGCAACGTGGGCCCATGGGCCGCACAGCCATGTTAGTAAAAATAGTTTTCATCGACTAAACTCAACTTTGATCAAGGAGTTTGGAAGGGGGATTCCTACAGGCAGTCGGCTCTGATACCAACTTGTGACGCCCCCGATTCAATCATACACTAATCATGCACGCAAATGTGTACGATCAAGATCAGGGACTCACGGGAAGATATCACAACACAACTCTACAAATAAAATAAGTCATACAAGCATCATAATACAAGCCAGGGGCCTCGAGGGCTCGAGTACAAGTGCTCGATCATAGACGAGTCAGCGGAAGCAACAATATTTGAGTACAGACATAAGTTAAACAAGTTTGCCTTAAGAAGGCTAGCACAAACGGGGATACAGATCTAACGAGGCGCAGGCCTCCTGCCTGGGATCCTCCTAACTACTCCTGGTCGTCGTCAGCGGACAACACGTAGTAGGCACCTCTAGCGTAGTAGTAGTCGTCGTCGACGGTGGCGTATGGATCCTGGGATCCAACATCTGGTTGCGGCAACCGGGTAGAAGGGAAAAGGGGAAAAGGGGGAGAAAAGCAACCATGAGTACTCATCCAAAGTACTCGCAAGCAAGGAGCTACACTACATATGCATGGATATATGTGTAAAGGGCCATATCGGTGGACTGAACTGCAGAATGCCAGAATAAGAGGGGGATATCTAATCCTGTCGAAGACTACGCTTCTGGCAGCCTCCATCTTGCAGCATATAGAAGAGAGTAGAATGAAGTCCTCCAAGTAGCATCGCATAGCATAATCCTACCCGGCGATCCCCTCCTCGTTGCCATGTTAGAGAGCGATCACCGGGTTATATCTGGCACTTGGAAGGGTGTGTTTTATTAAGAATCCGGTTCTAGTTGTCATAAGGTCAAGGTACAACTCCGGGTCGTCCTTTTACCGAGGGACACGGCTATTCGAATAGATAAACTTCCCTGCAGGGGTGCACCACATAACCCAACATGCTTGATCCCATTTGGCCGGACACACTTTCCTGGGTCATGCCCGGCCTCGGAAGATCAACACGTCGCAGCCCCACCTAGGCACAACAGAGCGGTCAGCACGCCGGTCTAAACCTAAGCGCGCAGGGGTCTGGGCCCATCGCCCATTTCACACCTGCACGTTGCGTACGCGGCCGGAGAGCAGACCTAGCAACCTCCATTACAAAGGAAGTCACGTTACGCGGTCCAACCCGGCGCGCGCCGCTCAGCCGCTGACGTCACGAAGTGCTTCGGCTGATACCACGACGCCGAGTGCCCATATCTTTCCTGCGTAGTTGGTTAGTGCGTATAGGCTACTAGCCAGACTCAGATCAAATACCCAGATCTCGTTAAGCGTGTTAAGTATCCGCGAACGCCGACCAGGGCCAGGCCCACCTCTCTCCTAGGTGGTCTGAACCTGCCCTGACGCTCTGCCACAAAGTAACAGTCAGGGGCCGTCGGGAACCCAGGCCCACCACTACCTGGGTGGAACCAACTGCCCCTTCAGCCCCCAACTCCGAACAGTATCACAGGTAATGTAACAGTGTAAAGTATATAGTATATGCCCGCGATCACTTCCCGAAGTGATCACGGCCCAGTAGTATAGCATGGCAGACGGACAAGAGTGTAGGGCCACTGATGGAACACTAGCATCCTATACTAAGCAAGTAGGATTGCAGGTAAAGGTATCAACAGCAGTATCAAAGACACGCTACGCATCAGGATAGGAATAACGAAAGCAGTAACATGCTACACTACTCTAATGCAAGCAGTATAGAGGAGAGTAGGCGATATCTGGTGATCAAGGGGGGGGCTTGCCTGGTTGCTCTGGCAAGAGAGAGGGATCGCCAACTCCGTAGTCGAACGGGGTAGCAGCAGCGTCGGTCTCGGTGTCTAGCGAGAGAAGAGGGGGGAGAAACAATAAATATTTAAGCAAGCAGATGCATAGTGATGCATGACATGACAAGTAACGGCGTTAGAGGTGCCCTAACGCGGTATGCGGTGATACCGGTGAAGGGGGGAAACAACCGGGAAAGTATCCCCGGTGTTTCGCGTTTTCGGGCAAAGGAGTCGGAGGGGAAAGTTGCGAGTTTGATATGTTAGGAATGTGTGGCGGATGAACGGGCTGCGTATCCGGGTTCGTCTCGTCGTTCTGAGCAACTTTCATGTTGAAAATATTTTAATCCGAGTTACGGATTAAAAGATATAATTTTCTAAAGATTTAATTAATGTTTGGAATTTAATTAATTATTTAATTAATTCGAAAATGAATTAATGACATCAGCATGATGTCATGCTGATATCAGCAGTCAACAGAGTTGACTGGTCAACCTAACCAGTGGGTCCCACTGGTCAGTGACACATTTTAATTAAACATTTTAATTAACCTAATTTGTATTAATTAGGGGGTGGGCCCCACTGTCATTGACTACGTAATTAACTAATAATTAACAGATCAGGTTAATTAGGTAACTAATGTGTAGTTTAATTAGTTGTTTAATTTAATTAATCAAAATTAAGTAAGTTAATTATTTCATTAATTAATTAATCAATTAATTAATTATTTTTATTTTTATTTTTATTTTTATTTTTATTTTATTATATTAATCGTTCTGGGGCCGGGCCCCGGCTGTCATTGTGCCCGGGGCCTTAGCGGGCGCCGGCGTTAGCGGGTTCGGGCGCAACGGGTGCCCAGCACCCGCTCGTTCGGGCGCACGCCCAGGGGCGGGCGGACCCGACAGGGGCCGGAGCAGGGGGCCAGTGGCCACGGCGAAGCCATGGCCGGAGCAGGCGCAGCCAGCGCGGGCGACGGATGGCGAGGCGGTGCGGGGTGGTGGCCGTGGCGGTGCTCGGGGCTCTGGACGGCGCGGTCGAGAGGGCGGGCGAGCACGGCGAGGCGCGCAAGCGCGCGAGCAGGGGCAGGGGGTTGCGATGGGCACACGCGAGCACGGCTGGAGGCGGGACGGGCTCGCGGCCAAGCGGCGAGGCAGCGCCGGGGTAGGCCGGGGTGCGGAGGAGCCGGAGCGCGGGGCGCTGTGGTGAGCGCGCGGTGGCGGGGTCGGCGCGAGCAGCACTAGGCAAAGGAGCGAGCGGGGCATGCGCAGGCGCGACGCGGCGTGGAGCACGGCGGTTGCGGCGGTGAGCGCGGCCGAGCGCACGGGTACATGAAGGTCGATGGGCGCGGTGAACTGCGGGGGGGGAGAGGAGGGGAGGACGGGGCTCACCGAGCCCTGTAGTTGAGCAAAGTGGGCTCGAGGAGGAGTCGGGGAGGTCCGGCGAGGCGGCACCAGCGATGGAGAGGACGGCGGCGTCCGACGCGGGGCGGGGCATGGCGACGCAGCTCCGGGCGCCGGGGATCGATGACGAAGTCGTGGGCGCAGCGCAGGAACAGCGGGGAGGAAGACGGGGATGATGGGCGGCGGCGAGGTGGTCCTGCGAGTCAGAGCGACGGGAGCCAGTGGGGACGGGCGCCGGCGTCGGTGCACGGCGTCGGGGTTTGGCCCGATCCAGTTCTGGATCGGTGGGGATGGGAGCGAGAGGCGTGCGGGAGTGGGAGGGGGGAGTGGGGAGTGGGGGAGGTGTCGGTTAGGGTTTCCCCCCTGGTGGGGTTATGGAGGGGAGGGGTTGGGCCGGTTGGTGGTCTGGCCGGCTGGGCCGTCTGGCCCAAATGGCCAAGAGGGTTTTCTTTTCCTTTTTTTTCTCTTTTGTATTTTCGTTTTCTTTTATTTCCTTTCCTTTTCTGTTTTAGTTAATTTTAGGGCATTTAAGGATTTATAAAATTGTGTTTTCTTTACGATAATTACCCTTGTAATATTCAGCACCGCTCGAACATTTATTTTACAACTTTTGAAAAATTTTGTTGTTTGACATATTTTTTAACTTGAATTTGACGCGGTTTCGAATTAATCCGAGATTAACAACAATAACCGTGGTGACGTGGCATCGTTAACGTGGGATTACTGTAGCCTAATTATCCGGGCGTCACAGTAGCGGATGCCTATCCGTGGCTTGAAGTCATCAAGCGCTCCATCTGCATCGAGGGCGCCCGCAGGGCGCTTGCCTGTGTTAAAGTACACTGGGGCAAGATGGATGCTGAAAAGCTGGTGAAGGACAGACCACCGCAGGGCAAGGAGCATCGCCACCCCGAGATGTACTATGAGGGCGTCCTGAAGGGTGCCCGCCTTGTGGCGGATGAATGTTCCAAGGATGTAATATTTGAGTAAACTCGCTCGTGTTATCCTGTATGCTGAAAACTTGTTCATATGCGCTATGAAACGCTTGTTTGAATTTAAAATATTACCTTCTATGCGATCGTTTATTAAATCTGAGAGATGGCGAGTCGTCGGCTTTTGCCCCCGTGCCACGAGTGCTGGGGTGTTCGGGATAAACCTGAGCACTCTTTTTCCCATTCTTGGGTCCTTCGAGGGAGGTGCTCAGCACAACGAACAAGGCAGTCGGACTATAATGCGTTATCACTCTCACTTGGCCAGAGAATTCTATAATTTTAAATTTCGGCGAAGCCCCTAGTGTTCGAAAGACCGAGTTCGGGGCGCTATACATGCCTAGGCCGGACAAAGCCGACTCCTCGCTCTAAGCGGCATAAGTCTTTAGGGACTCGAAACCTCTCGAACAGCGACCAGCTCTCGCCCTATCATGACAGTCAGTTTTAGCTTTCTCTACTGAGGTGCTTAACCCAGCTGAACCGGGGCACAATCGCAGTAGTTCTCCCAGTGCTACCTTAGCCGATGTAGCGGAACGTAAGGTACCAAAACATGGGAGCCGGGCAAACCCAACTATTGACCAAAGACATGATTCGGAGCTGATGCATATAATGCTATAAGTTTGGAGTGCCGCACTTGTGAAAGTGTTCGGACTTCTCGTGCCGTATTATGGGGTGCTTGAGCCCGTGGCGTATTAGCCGTACCAAAGTGTACGGGTGCTAAATGTCATGAATGAACATATATACATAAAAAGGAATGAATAGAGGATGCAATAATAGACTGAAGCTAAGCATTGTTTATTCGAAAAAGGTGCGTTAAAAGCAGAACGATACAAATAGTGCGATAAGCAAGAGATGGGACTATTTGACATGTCCCCTCCAGGGGCGAGCTGCGGAATGGTATTTAAGACAGGTATTTTGCTCGTTATAGAGACCACCTGGGAGTTCCACAGTGTGACGTAGCTTTCTCCCTCCCTGGTTGTTGTATCGTGTGTTCGGCAATTGTACTGCTGAGCAGGTCTTCCGGCGAGTAAAGTCCTGAAAGTAAGAAAAAATGATAAAATCGGCAGCCCCTAGTGCGGTTGAGCCACGTTTCGGGGCGTGCTGTGGTCGTGCCCTTCCCCCTGTGCCCATGGTATTTTCAGAGTGTAATTATGGACGCGTAGCACGGATTTCGCTGTTTCGCTAGGGCTAGGGTTGGGGCCGCATTGCTACGCTTGCTCGGAACGTGCCAGGCGGTCTTGTTGTAGGTTACTCCGTGCGCGCTTGACGTTGTCCGGACGTTTTATCGCCAGACTGGAGAATTGCCTTGAGAGGCTGCTTTGTACTTCCGCTGCGAGGGCCGCGTGTGCTCCTCTGTTCGAAGAGAGCGCTCGATGTTTCCATTGACTGTAATGACTCCCCGAGGTCCTGGCATCTTGAGCTTGAGGTATGCATAGTGTGGCACCACATTGAACTTTGCAAACGCGGTTCGCCCGAGCAGTGCATGGTAGCCACTGCGGAACGGGACTATATCGAAGATTAACTCCTCGCTTCGGAAATTATCCGGGGATCCAAAGACCACTTCAAGTGTGATTGAGCATGTTCAATGGGCCTCTACACCTGGTATGACGCCCGTAAAGGTCGTTTTTGTGGGTTTAATCCTTGATGGATCTATGCCCATTTTGCGCACTGTGTCCTGATAAAGCAGGTTCAGGTGCTACCGCCGTCCATAAGGACTCGAGTGAGGTGAAATCCGTCAATGATTGGGTCTAAAACCAATGTGGCAAATCCGCCATGGCGGATACTAGTGGGGTGGTCCCTGCGATCAAAAGTGATCGGGCAGGAGGACCATGGGTTGAACTTTGGGGCGACTGGCTCCAACGCGTATACATCCCTTAACGCACGCTTCCGCTCCCTCTTGGGGATGTGGGTTGCATATATCATGTTCACCGTCCGCACTTGTGGGGGGAAACCCTTCTGTCCTCTATTGTTCGGCTGCGGGGGCTCCTCCTCGTCGTCGCTATGTAGCCCCTTGTCTTTGTTTTCGGCATTTAATTTGTCGGCCTGCTTGAACACCCAACAGTCCTTGTTGGTGTGGTTGGCTGGCTTGTCGGGGCTGCCATGTATCTGACATGAGAGATCGAGTATACGGTCCAAACTGGACGGGCCCGGAGTGCTTCTTTTGAATGGCTTTTTCTGTTGACTGGGCTTAGAGCCTCTGAATCCGGCATTAACTGCCGTATCCTCGGTATTGTCGCTGTTAATGCAGCGCTTGTGCTTGTTGCGACGTGACCTGCCATTGCTGTCCTTGGTATCCGAATTACTAGGGCTCTTTGACATGTTATTGCTGCAAGCCAGCCAGCTGTCTTCTCCCGTGCAAAAGCGGGTCATGAGTGTCGTGAGGGCTGCCATGGATTTCGACTTTTCCTGTCCAAGGTGCCGAGCAAGCCACTCGTCGCGGATGTTGTGCTTGAAGGCCGCTAGAGCCTCTCCATCCGGACAGTCGACGATTTGATTTTTCTTGGTTAGGAACTGTGTCCAGAATTGTCTGGATAATTCCTCTGGCTGCTGAATTATGTGGCTCAGGTCATCGGCGTCTAGTGGTCGCACATAGGTGCCCTGGAAGTTGTCGAGGAATGCGGCTTCCAGGTCTTCCCAACAACCAATGGATTCTGCTAGCAAGCTGTTAAGCCAGTCTCGGGCTGATCCTTTAAGCTTGAGTGGGAGGTATTTGATGGCGTGTAGATCGTCACCACGGGCCATGTGGATATGAAGGATATAGTCCTCGATCCATACCGAGGGATCCGTCGTACCATCATATGATTCGATATTCACGGGTTTGAAACCCTCTGGGATTTGATGATCCATTACTTCATCTGTGAAGCATAGCGGGTGTGCGGCGCCTCTGTACTGGGCTATATCACGACGCAGCTCGAATGAGTTTTGTCTGTTGTGTTCGGCCCGGCCGGATTTACTTTTGTTGTATCCGACATGACGGTTATTGTCTCGTGCCGTGGGGCGCCCGCGCGATCCGTAGATCGATCTTGTTTTGCATTGCTTTGTCCTCCAATATATCTTGCAGGTCTAGCGCATTTCCCCGTGCCTTGGTATTTTTTGAGTGACGCCGGGGTGCGGATTGAGTTGTGGGCCGAGAGGCCTCTTTGTCGCGGCCACGAGGTGGCCGGTCAGCCGCGTCATACGCTGGAGATGTAGGTTTAGATGCTTCCTCCTCTAATCGGGGTAGCAACCTGCGCTTTGGGTAGCTCTTGGAGGGGCGTTCGAGTTCGTATTCCTCGACCGCAAGGACTTCAGTCCATCTGTCGGCTAGCAAGTCTTGATCAGCTCTACGCTGCTGCTGCTTTTTCTTAAGGCTATTTGCCGTGGCTATAAGCCTGCGCTTGAAGCCCTCTTGCTCAATGGGATCCTCATGCACGACAAATTCGTCATCGCCGAGGCTTGCCTCGTCTTCGGGGGGAGGCATGTAATTATCATCCTCTTCCTCTCTATCCGCCGCTCTCTCGTGAGGGCTGGCTTCTCCATCTTCCTGCGCTGAATCTTGCTGGAGGGGGTTGTCTTCGGCACTATCTGGGGTGTTATTAGCTCATGTGCCGGAATCACCGTTTTTGCTCTAGCGAGACTTAGAGCAGCGTCGCTGACGCCGGCGCTTAGGTTGCTTCTTGGAGGGGTCATCCTCCACTGTTCCGTCGCCATAGCCTCTTTGGGTGTGTCCACAATATATATATCATACGCCGAGGTGGCTTTCCAGTGCCCTATAGGCGCTGGTTCTTGTTCGTCTCCTACATCGTCGTCCATACCATCGATGTCTTCGGAGTCGAAGTCGAGCATGTCGGTCAAATCATCGACAGTGCCTATGAAGTGGGTGGTGGGTGGGCGTCGAATTTCTTCGCCGTCCGCATTCCAATCCCGCCGGTCATAATCCAGCAAAGGTTCTCCTGACAAAGAGAGAGACCTTAGTGAATTCAGTATGTCGCCAAAGGGCGAGTACTGAAAGATATCCGCGGCGGTGAACTCCATGATCGGCGCCCAATCGGATTTGATTGGCAGGGGCGCAGAGGGTTCAGAGTTCGGAGAAGAGTCCGGCGATGTGGAGTCACGGACCTCGCGAAGGGTAAGGCTGGTGTTCGCCTCAATCGCCGTTGAGGCTGATGCCTCCGCGGCAGGGTCTAACCACCCGTCCTCGGATGGTGCAGTTGGCTCCAAATTAAAGGTCGGGGCGGATGCAGGTGCGGTCTCTAAGACACTGTTCGGCGGCAGAGCTAAATCATGCCCATCGTGACAGTGCGACGCACTCGGCCGGGGCTCGAATCCATCGAATATCAAGTCTCCACGGGCGTCGACCGTGTAATTCAAGCCTCCAAAACTGACCTGATGGCCAGGGGCGTAACTTTCAATCTGCTCCAGATGGCCAAGCGAATTGGCCCGCAATGCAAAGCCGCCGAATACAAAGATCTGTCCGGGGAGAAAAGTCTCGCCCTGGACTGCATCACTAACGATGAATGAAGGAGCCATCAAGCCTAATGACGACGACACAGAGGAACTCTCAATGAAAGCACCAATGTCGGTGTCAAAACCGGCGGATCTCGGGTAGGGGGTCCCGAACTGTGCGTCTAGGCGGATGGTAACAGGAGACAAGGGACACGATGTTTTTACCCAGGTTCGGGCCCTCTCGATGGAGTTAAAACCCTACTCCTGCTTGATTAATATTGATGATATGGGTAGTACAAGAGTAGATCTACCACGAGATCAGAGAGGCTAAACCCTAGAAGCTAGCCTATGGTATGATTGTTGTTGTTGTCCTACGGACTAAACCCTCCGGTTTATATAGACACCGGAGGGGGCTAGGGTTACACAGAGTCGGTTAAAGGAAGGAGATCTACATATCCGTATTGACAATCTTGCCTTCTACGCCATGGAAAGTCCCATCCGGACACGGGACGAAGTCTTCAATCTTGTATCTTCATAGTCCAACAGTCCGGTCAAAGGTTATAGTCCGGCTGTCCGGACACCCCTTAATCCAGGACTCCCTCATCCATCAACATCTTCACCAGCACCATCTCATCTCAAAACCCTAGTTCATCTCTTGTATCCAATTCTTGTTTCCAAGTCCGAGATTGGTGCTAGTAGGTTGCTAGTAGTGTTGATTACTCCTTGTAGTTGATGCTAGTTGGTTTATTTGGTGGAAGATCATATGTTCAGATCCTTTATGCATATTATTACCCCTCTGATTATGAACATGAATATGCTTTGTGAGTAGTTATGTTTGTTCCTGAGGACAAGGGAGAAGTCTTGCTATTAGTAGTCATGTGAATTTGGTATTCGTTCGATATTTTGATGAGATGTATGTTCTCTAGCCTCTAGTGGTGTTATGTGAACGTTGACTACATAACACTTCACCATTATTTGGGCCTAGAGGAAGGCATTGGGAAGTAATAAGTAGATGATGGGTTGCTAGAGTGACAGAAGCTTAAACCCTAGTTTATGCGTTGCTTCGTAAGGGGCTGATTTGGATCCATATGTTTCATGCTATGGTTAGGTTTACCTTAATACTTTTGTTGTAGTTGCGGATGCTTGCAATAGAGGTTAATCATAAGTGGGATGCTTGTTCAAGTAAGAACAACACCCAAGCACCGGTCCACCCACATATCAAATTATCAAAGTACCAAACGCGAATCATATGAACGTGATGAAAACTAGCTTGACGATATTCCCATGTGTCCTCGGGAGCGCTTTTCCTTATATAAGAGTTTGTCCAGGCTTGTCCTTTGCTACAAAAAGGATTGGGCCACCTTGCTGCACTTTATTTACTTTTGTTACTTGTTGCTCGTTACAAATTATCCTATCACAAAAGTATCTGTTACCACTTATTTCAGTACTTGCAGAGAATACCTTGCTGAAAACCGCTTATCATTTCCTTCTGCTCCTCGTTGGGTTCGACACTCTTACTTATCGAAAGGACTACGATAGATCCCCTATACTTGTGGGTCATCACTGCTCTAATGGTTTAACATTTGTGCTAGCATGAACCTCAATCTTTGGTGCCTTGGTCATGATCTGGTCCACATCATCCTCCCTCCCTTCAAACAAAATTGTCCTCGGTTTTGAGGTATTCTTTTTGGGCTTCTTCACGTGTGGGAATTGCTCAACCTTGAGTGTTTGATCTACCATAGGTTCCAAGACATGGTTCACTCCTTGATGCATGAATGAATACTTGTTAGACCTCCCATGGTGAGTAGAATTGTGATCAAACTGTCACGGCCTTCCCAAAACGAAATGACAAGCTTGTATTGGCACCACATCACATACCACCTTGTCCACATAACTTTCCACTGAAATTGCACCCTAGCATGATGTGTAATCTTCAACTTAACAACACCATTCAACCACTTAACATAATATGGCTGGGGCTGCCTCCATGTTGATATCCCAAGAACATGCACAATATCACTACTAATGATGTTGTTGTAGCTGCCTCCATCGATGACCACCACAACAAAAAAATACACTTCCGTGATGATACGTGTTTGTCACAGTAGGTCGCGTTTTTTGTCATGCATGTACATCCATGACGATTTTATGACAGAATCAAGATAGTCATACATGTGTTGTCGTAGAAGTGTTCCATGACATTACCAAAATTATCATCACGGAAGTGTCCACTTCCATGACGATAAATCGCGCGTCACAGAAGTGCTTTCGTCAAGGGTGACCGACGCGTGGCATCCACCGTAATGGAACACCGTTAAGCTATCGGGTCGGGTTTTGGATCCGATAACCCGTTAACAGCCCCGACCAATGGGGATTTTCCACGTGTAAAATCATCATTGGCTGGAGGAAACATGTGTCGGCTCACCGTTGGGACAGATGTCATCCGCTCATTGGACCGAAGGCGCCTATGATACGGCGACACGTGGCATGGCCCAACAGAGGCCCATTCCTGTGAAAAGGCTGGCCCGTTTGACTTGGTCAAAAGGTGGCGAGCCGACCCACGGAAAGCCTGTTAACGACCTGTTCGCATATAGCCCATTTACAACCCGCTAACCCAGGGCCCGTTATGCCGTATCCGAATTAGGACCAGTAGCATCATCTGGGCCGTCCAATATGATTCAGCCCGTTTTAACTTCGAGCCCATGTGTGGCCCATGACTTCTTTCGGCCCATATGAGGACTTTGTAACTCTTGGCCCATTAATGGCCCGTGGTGAAACTGGCCCGTAATGAACAGTGTATCACTTTATACCCATTAACGGCCCGTTATTCCATTGGGTCGTTTCCAGCCCAAGTTATCTTTCGGCCTTCTCAGGGCCCATTGATTCTTGGGCTCATTTGCAGCATTCGGTTACATACGACCCATTACTGTCATTTTCTGCTTGTGGGCCAAATTCAGCCCGTCGTTACAGTCGGCCCGTTTGCGGACCGTTAATACGTTGGGCCGTTTTCATGTCAAAAAAACCCGTTGGGCTGTTTTCATAGAGTTATCAAATACGGCCTATTAACGGCCCATTATGGTCCACGAATAGTACGGCCCATGATTGGCGAAATGATGATACGCCCCGTAGGAGGCCCATGGATCCTACGGCCCGTATGAGGCCCATGGATAGTACGGCCCGTAGAAGGCCCATGGGTCGTACAGCCCGTAGAAAGCCCATGGACCCTACGGCCCGTAGAAGGCCCATGGACCCTAAGGCCCATATAGAAGGCTGATGGATCCTATGGCCGGACGAAGGCACATGGATCATACGGCCTGCAGGAGGCCCATGGTTACAATAGTCCGTGTGTTGCCATGATTATTTTGGCCTAGTTACCAAAAATAGGCTATTGTGGCCACTAGAAAAAACAGAAAAAGAACTGCAGTGACTACAAGCAAACAAGTAAACAAGACAATAAGGAAATAAATAAGCAAGCAATTAACACTAGCCTATTACCGCTATTACACATATTACATCCACTGGGCATCAAAGTTTGCCACCAGTGCAAATATAGGGAACAAAGCAGCACATTACATACACTGGCCGTCAAAATTGGCCACTAGTGCAAATAAACGCGGCAGCAAAACAAGAGCATAACTGAAACAACTTCAGAAGAGCTCAAGAAACGTTATCCTGGGTATCCACCATGCTGACAATAAGCTTAGCAAGCTAATTAGCTTTGTCATGTTTGGCGCTAAAATCCTCCAACGCTTGTTGTTGCACCAGAAAGTATGCATTTGAATGCTCCAGGGACTTCCGCAGTCCTTCCGCTTCTTGTCGCAGCACAGCTGATCGATGTCTTTCATCTTGTAGTTGAGACTCAAGAAACCGAACTGATTCAGACAGTGAGTTTGAATAGCTTGTGTGAGCGGTAGTGGCCAGTAACTCGAACACTAAACTAAGACAGGACTTTGGGGTTGTCTCGCTGTCTTCAAGATAGTCTTCCTTAGCTGTTTTATCAGCTTTGTTGGAGACCAATAAGGATGTGGCACTATCCTGAACCTTATCTGCATTACTTCCTTTACCATTGCTTAATAAGGCACTCTTCCCCAATATTCTGTCAGCATTCTAAAAGAATAAACAAGCAGACACATAACAAGTTTAGCATGTACTAGTATATGAAACTCATTTCGGTGAACCAGTTCATTAGTAAGGTGGACAAGATTAAACTACCAAGTCTTCTATTGCCAAGTACTATTACATAATAAAAGCATCAAACAAACATATATCTATGTCCTATGGTCACTGTATTGTACGTCTTGCCAAATCAAAATAGAGACACGGTTCAAATCATATCAGTTCAAGACAAAGCAGTAGTGAAAGAATACAAAGCGTGGGAAACTACATGGCACAACAAGATTTCAGATGGGTACCACGGGTCTACATGTACAACAACACTATTGGCTCTGTTGTGATGCTAGTAATGTGCATGATATGAAAGTCAACTGTATACACAATTGAAATTGAAATCAACAGAGCTATTGATAAGAGCAAACCTGTTAAAGAAACATGCGTGAACATACCTGTTGTGCCATTGGAGTTTCGATTGGATCCTTCAATTTAAAAATAAGTTTGTATGAGTAAATATAGTGATACAAGAGCAAAGCAATCATAGTTTAAAAAAAGGCGCGCCTAAGCGAGCGCTTAAGCGCGCCTAGGCTCTAGGCGTTGGCAAAATGCATTGCGCATAACTACGCATAATCTGTGCATAACTGCGCATAAGCATGCGCTTTGGTCAGTAAAGCGCAAGGCGGTGGCAAAACGCACAATTAACGCCTAGCGCTTTTTTGAACTATGATAGCAATGGAATCTTAAATTAGAATAGTTGTTCTTCAGGTTTAGGCATTTGTTCTACATGAACAGAGTACAGTAAGACGCAAGAATATAATACTTAAAAATAGAAAATTAGCTCATAGACCTTACCACACTCTTGGTTCGGGACCAGTATAGAACAAGGCGTTCCCAGTCATCATCCAGTAAATGTGTCTCAGGAGAACATAAGGGAATTTGATGAGTTTCTTTGCCGGTGAAGTACATTTTCTTCAGGTAATTCCAATACTGCCACCAAGCATTCTTGAAGATAGCAGAGGTATTAGCACAGGTTACCTCATCCTGAGTTTCCAAATCGGTCCTTCTCTATAGAGAAAAATGGGAAAATTTGATGTATTATAACCATCATGGAGGTAGGATGTATGGGACGAAGCAAAGTAATTGCCATGAATAATATTACTTACACATAACTCCTGGACAAACACCTGCAACTGGCATTTTCCTTCATCTTCAGTATAATATTTCCAAGATGGGAAGATACGCACATATGATTTAACAACATCAAATGCGATAGATGCTAAACTACGACTAGCTGGTTGTGCTTCCTCCACAGGAATAGGCGTACTAACTGGTGGAGTTGGGGTTCGCCGTGATAGTACTGGCCCTTTGGGCACTGGAGCTGCCTTACTAACTGCTCTTGTTTGGGAGCTCTGTGGTGGAGATGGTGCTGTGTCAATAGGAACTGGGTTACTATCGGCTGGGGTTGGGATTAGATTGGGTGAAGCTGGTTCTCTGTCCATCGCAGTAGGGGTACAATCTGCGAGAGTTTGGGTTATGTGTGGTAGGGCTGGTTCTTGCATGTACAACCGGGGTGCTATCTCCACCAAGAGGTAGCACTTTTTTATTTGAAGACCGTGTTTTTAGTCCGCTAGATACTGGCATCACCCGCTCCAATTCAAATGGCTGATAAACAGGAAACATAGTTGAATGTACATACATTGTATGAGAGACAGATGCAATGGATAGTGTGGAAAAAAGAGGGCATGAAATAGTTGACATGTATATTGTTTAACTAAAACGGATAGCATGACATAATTTCACATATATGATGTCTATCTTAGCATAGCATAACATAATTCAAAGATATGATGAATAACTAAACAGGATCGCATGACATAATTCACCTACATGTTATCTAAGTAATCAGGATCGCATCAATTAATTCACATATGTGATTTATATGCTAAACAAAGGGCATTCGATATGATGTCTGAACTAAGAACATGGTGTTGAATATTGTGTATATGATGTCTAAACTATGCAATGCAAGACAGCGTATGCATGATATGAGCAGTATAACCGTGCCAAGTTAGAGCATACACCTCAGTGGGGGAATAGGACTGGTCATCTGTCTCTGAATCCATCTCTGATGAGCTATCGGGACCCAACAAGAGATCTGCTTCGACAGGTAGCACTGTCTGCTCTGAAGGCCTTGTTTTCACTCCAATTTTTTCATCTCCCACCCAAATGGCTGATTCACAAGAAGAGTATTTTAATGTACAAACATTGTCGACAAATACAAATGTAATGAAGACAAGGATGGGCAAGATATCATTCAAATATATTATGCCTGGTTAAACAGGATGGCATTGCACATTTCACATATATTATGGCTGGCTAAAAGACATGAGACTGCATAATTTCCATATATGATATAGAAACTAAACAGGTGGCATTACAGAACATGTCTAAACTAAGCACATGACATATATGATGTCAAAAGTAGGCACTGCAAGGCAACATATGCATGATATGACTAACATCATCATGCCAAGGTAGAGCAAACACCTTGGGGGGTAAATAGGAGTGGTTAGCGGCGTCTGAGTCCGCCTCAGAACAGATATCTTCCTCTGGATTACAATTTGGAGAGGGGTGGGGAGGATTTGCCATTGAACCCACCATGGAGTGATGTATGCATGACATTGTATTGCCGCGCAAAACTCTTCTATTTTTCTCTACATGTTCAGCATGACTGTGTACAATATCTGACATGCATACGAAAAAAATATGGTGAGATTATGTAAGGAGAGCATACAGAAATTTAGAGTGATGGTAACAACCAGTGGATCGACATTTTTCCGTTGAACCAAAATAGCCCTAATGGATCGACGTGAATGTATAGTAATAAGTTATGCAACAAGTGTACAACCTCTTTGCCGTAGCCGTGTCGACCTCGGCATCATTGGGTTGGTCACTGAAGCAGTTGAGGCAGAGGTGGCTGTCGGAGGTGTGGAGGAAGATCTGAGGAATCTGTAGACGGCGTCTAGGGCACTGCTCTATTGTGATGGATCGTCCTGTCGTTGGAGCAGCTCCGGTGAGCCGTAAGACGTTAAGGCTGAAGCAGCACAAGACAGACATCGTCAATCTCAAGTGTGATTCTAATAGCATCTCCAATAGATGATGTAAAATGGATATAAAATTAACATCACCAAAAACCACCTGACTACAACAGATGAGGTAAAAACTGTTGACTCTGAACTTGACTGTCGAAACTGAAATTTACTGTGGAGTCTGAATGCTACTGTCGAAACTAAACGCAATGGTAGCAGAGAGGCACTTGACATGTAGTTTAGGGAGGGCATGCAGTTCATCTTCAACCTGCACCCCCCTGAGCCGCCAGCCACCACCGGCCGAACCGCCGGCCCGAGCGCCGCCTCGCCGCCCCGAAACAACTCGCCACCGCCGCCCCGGCCAGCCCTCTAGGCCCCCCGCCCCCTGCCCTGAACCCTAAGATAGATACTGGGGTACCTCTCCGGCGAGCCCCCATCCCCGCTGCGGGTGGTTCTTCCTTAACTCCGGCGAGCTCCCCCAACCCCTGAAAATTGACTGACCCAAAAGTCGATTCAGTCGACTGAAGTGTGGCTTAATTGGAGCAGAGCAGCAGCACGAGCGAGGAGAGCAGCAGCAGCAGCTGGGTGAGCGAGCGATCGAGCGAGAGCCGGAGCAGCAGCAGTAGCGCGAGCGAGTGAGCGAGAGCCGGAGCAGTAGCAGTAGATCCGGCTGGTATAGAAGCTGCTGCCGAAGGGGCCTCGCACTGGGGGAGAGCCGCCATGGAGATGTCGCCCGTGGCGCTGGCTTCAAGGTAGCCGCTCCATGGGGGTGCGGGATGGAGCACCGTCGGCGCCGGGAGGTCGAGTTAAGGAGAAGGTGCGATGCGATGGGTGTACAACCTCTTTGGTGGCGCCGAGTAGGCCTCGGCTTCGTCCGAGGAGTCGGTGAGGATGATGCAGTTCCGGTGGAGCAGGTTAAGGCGGCGCTATGGGGATGGAGCAGCCACGATAGACGAGGCGATCGTCGGAGCATCTCCTTGGAGGTGGAGGACGGGGCGGCTGAACCGGCGGGACGGCGAGATGGACGAGGATCCTCATCCAGGGAGGTGGACGAGGGACGTCGAGCTGTTGCGGTGGACGGCGTCTTCGGGGAAGAGGCTCCGGCTGGGCAGCGGTGACGTGGCGGACGGAGGAGGGTGGGGTTTCGCGGCTGGAGCGAAGAGGTTATGGCGGCCTGGGATTTCGAATGGCGAAAAGGGGGCGATGGGAGGGGGTGAAGCATGACTTAGGGACGCGCTTGTCCAAAATGTAGGGTGTGTTACAAAAGTACCCCCCACCGATTTGAACTAGCGGCCCTTTCGGCTAAGGGTTAGAAGGGGGATTTCGTGTGTCGGGATTTGGCAGCTGGAGGGAGTTTCGCGCGTGTTGTAATTTCGGGATAGCAAGGCGTGGGTTGTGAAGGGCCAGTTTTGGGAGCACGATATCTGAATTTTCGGGATATAACAAGACGCGGGTTGAAATTTAGGGACAAGCCTAACGTGTAGTAATATTGTACTTGTACGTACCAAATCAATTCGCACTTCCCTCAACCAAAAAGAAAACAAAAAAAATAAAACTATTCACACCACACAAAGAGAGAGTCTTGCCCCGTTTTACTATACAAATGCTATTCAAAGCTACTCCCTCCTTCCATCTATATAGGGCCTAATGCATTTTTCGATGCTAAGTTTGACCAAATATTAGAGCAATGATATATGACTTGCAACTTACACAAAGCACGCCGTCAAATTCGTCTGTGAAAGGTTCTTTCAATGATATAGTTTTCACATTGTGCATGTCATGTACTATTAATCTTGTCAATAGTCAAAGGCGGTCTTAAAAATCTCATTACGCCCTATATAGATGGAAGGAGGGAGTATGAATCCATGTTATGTCTGATTAAAAAAATTCGCTTGCTGTATAATGCATGTAACCTACTCATACCAACATTTTAGCGCATTCCAAATGTCTATACTACCGCTGCAATTCGAACTAAATTTGAATTCGTTTCTCTATTTCAATAAGAATCTACAATCATGATTGTTGCCCACTTCAACCATCATAGTTTCCTTGCTATCCACCAGATATAAATCGGACGGCCTATAATGCAGGATGGCGGGCACACCATCATCAACAACTCCGTTTTTATAAGAGTAGAGATAAAATGTAATAAATGTAGTATAACATGTTCATAACCACACCATGTGTATCACCGTTATATATATTCACACATGCATCGGTTTGAAACACTGTGATAAATTCTTCAAATATCTGAATTCGCTTTTTATAATGAAGTATATATGATCTCTATTCGTCTTTTACACCCACACAACCCTCTTATCTTTGTAGCTAGCGCTAACTTTCTCTTGTGCATGCACACGCCCGCATCCCTCTCACCCTCCTTGAGCATTCTCTAGCTCCATCGCGCAAATTCGTCTTTTCACTTTAGGTCGTTCACCCACGGTGTGTGTAGGCCCCCCAGCTCCTTCTTTACGGCACACATCGATCGATATGCCTCTCTAGCCAGGTGTGCCTAGCACAAACCCAAGCTTCCCCTCTTCTCTTGTCACCGTCCATGCCTCACTCCCACCACTCTTTTCATCGTTCTCGTACTCGCACACTCCTCCCCCCTCGATATAGTATGCCTCTCGTACCATCTCCTACATGCATCCCTCTCTCTCTATGCTTCTCCTCGTGCCTCATTTGCTTCTAACACACACATGCATGTATACCGATTGATCTCCCAACATATACCTAGATCGACTTTAACTACCCCCCCCATCGGTCGACGTACCTCACAAGTTATGTCTCTCCTTTCTCTAACAAAGGGCGATTGATCTTCCTATGTAGTTACGTCTGCTTACCACAGCCACATCGTCCCCCCTCATCATTCGTGCATGCCTCCTGACCCGTCTCTCACACGCATGTGCACAGACAACAAGCAGCCATCTCCTCTCTTATTGATATTGCGGGCGTGCCCTCAGTTTGTCTAGCAAGCCTGTCCCACCATTTGTTAGAAGCAACTCCACTACCACCCCCTCCAACACTCTAACTCTGTCTCTCTCCCAACCTTATTCCTCTCCTGCACATATGCATGGATGCCGATCAATCTCCCTTAATACATGAGGCAGATCGATCTCCTTAATACATGAGGTAGGCCTCTCTCCTCCTCCACACATATACCAGCCATTGTACCTCTATAGTTAATTGGGCCTCCCTCTTCCCCCACCACACACCGATAGTCGAGCGCTGCAGGTAGGTAACCATGCCACAGAGACAAACTACACATGTCCCATCTCACGTTCCAGTAGGCCGACCACTATATATCTTTGACGTGGGCACACACAAATTCGATGGCACTCTTTATCGATCGCGCGCGCACACACACACACATCATCCCTCTCTTCGATTCTATGGACACCTCAAGCCGATGATACCTCCACTCTCTTCTCGTGGATCGCCCCCTCTATATATATGTTATCTCCAGGACTCTATTTCACACACATTGCATATGTTACATTTTTTTATTGACCCACCCCCCCCCTCCCCCTCAAAAAAAACTCTCAAGAACCCACACACTATATCTCTCTAGGTCTGTTCTCTCTCACACAACCCCACGTAGGTGGTGTACGTATACAAGAAGAGAATAGGTGCACCATGCACGTACTCACGCTTCGTGCCCAGCCACACCCGCGCGGGTACACGGTGGAGCTCATTTCTTTACGAAATGGCAGCCCACGTGCTAATTTGAACACCTGTAGCGGTTGTTTACCTAGGGAGGTCGTGTACCACGCGTGCACGAAACAAAGTTCAACTTGACGCGTTGTCGCGTTATTTTTAAATAAAGTTATAGCGCTCAATGACACGTACACATAATATAAAACGATTTTTATGGAGAAAAAGGTAGTCCGCTCACTATATACAATGGAGCCTGCCTGCCTAGTTTGTCGCTCTTCAGAGTATCTCACACAAGGCTGCGGTGGCCTCTCTCTCTCTCTCACCGTTGGTCACTGATCCGGCCACATCCCGTCCGCCGGGGGAAAGGGAGTGCGGTGGCCTCTCTCTCTCTCACCATTGGTCACTGATCCGGTCGCATCCCGTCCGTTGGGGGAAAGGGAGGAAGTGCATCGTTTCTCCGTTCGACGGTGCCGAGGCAGCACGTCCCGATCTGCGGTACACGTTGTTCTCTCTGACCAAGCTCCGGCACGGCAGGGCCTACGCCACCTTCTCGCAGATTCTGCCCGCCGCCGCTCACCTAGTTACATCCCGACGACCTCCAGGTATCCCCTCCGGCCTTGCTCCACTGTCTGTCTTCCCACGTCGCTGCATGTGGATCTTCCATAGTTCTTTGCCCAAAACATAGCTCGTCTGGCGTACTTTCCATATTGCATTCTCGTCCTCACACCGTTTTAGACAAACACAATCGTGTTGTTATCTTCCCTTAGGACAAGGAATATGCTTCTTTTTTGTCGTCGCATGTGTCATCAACTGTTATTGGCCAGTAACTGTTTCCTTTCTACCTCTTTTTTTGCAAACAGGGCTATCCATTTCACCTCGTTGCTATTGTGACCTTTTGGTGAACTGCACAAATCACTTTTTTCTTAAGAGTGTTTTGTGTAGTTGTACTAAAATGTCACACGGGCAACGTCTCTACATTTCAGTGTGACTGCATAATGGGAGATTGGTTTTGCTCTATCCTCCTCATCCAACTCCAAGCCTAATCTTCTCCAACTAGTTAGTCTTAAGAGAGACTGCAAAGGTGACCGGCTTCTATTTGTGTGTTTATTGTTTCATCAGCAGTCCTCTATTATCGTAATCACACTTAATATCTTTGGAACAGGGACGCTCAGCTCTATTTTAGTGGAACTGCACAAATGATCGGAATGTTGCATGCTCCAGACAGCTACTTTTTTCCCAACATGCCTTGTTGATTTAGACTGAGCTGGGGGGACGTTGCTGCCAATGAAAGTATGGATCAATTTTAATTTAACACCTTCTCACAACTCTGTCTTCAGTTGTGATGTAATTATTAGATTTGATCTGCTAATAATTGACATGCATTAGCAAGGAAGTTAGTTTTTTATTGTTTCCGTAAGAGCATCTATGGCAAGACACGCGAAACAAAAGTTGAAAGCTCACACCATTGTACAATTTCATGTCACTGGAAAATTATTTGTATAGTACGTCAATTATGTAAACAAATGATGGAAGCTTGATAGCATTGCCAGAAGCCTCTTCATCATCCGGGTCCATGTGCCATGCACAAAATTATACTCCTTCGTTCCTAAATATTTGTCTTTTTACAAATTTCAAACGGGCATATTTTAGAGTGTAGATTCACTCGTTTTGCTTCATATGTGTACTCCCTCCATCCCTAATATTCTATTCGTCTTTCTAGAGATTTCAACAAGTGACTACATACGGAGCAAAATGAGTGAATCTACACTCTAAAATATGTCTATATACATCCGTATGTGCCAGTCCATTTGAAATCTCTAAAAAGACACATATTTGAGTAGTCACTCGTTGAAATCTCTAGAAAGACAAATACTCCGGAGTATATTTAAGAACTGAGGGGGTAGTGCACAACCGCATGGGAGACTCCGCCCGGTCGTTGCACCGCATTAATAGTGAGTAATGAGCAGTCAAATCATAAGCCCCACCTTTCCCACTGTAAGTTGCTCTGAAGAAGCAACCATCAATACGCTCTTCTTTGAATCCGCTCATACTACTCCATCCATCACTGTTTATACAGCGCGCTTCAGAAAAAAGAAAAAAATCTGTGGGACCAAGGCGACTAGCGATCGGCCTGAAAAATAGCATTGGTAGTTATTGCACGGCGTCTATTACTAGAGGGAATAATGCGTACACACATGCATGCAGTGCTTCCACCCCGGGTACACACATGCATGCACTTACTCCACTCCGTAGTAGTACAGTACATGGATACAAAATTGTGGACTTGATTGCGGTTACCACGCCCTAATTAATTGAGCATTAAACCAAACGCGTCTAAAGTCTCTTTGGTGGTGGAAATGCATTGAGAGAAATGCATCATAATGAAGCGCGCCCTGTAAACTGTGACGGGGGGAGGAGGAGTATGAAGGTGCAAAACCAAGTACGCGTATGGCCAGTCGGTCAACGCACCTCCTCTTGGCATATCACTGACATGTGGGACAGGAGTGTGAGCAAACCGATCTTAATTGACGGCAAAGAGCCAACCCGCCGTTCCTTGAGAGAGACGAGGAGCGAGAACACACAGACGGGCTCGCACGGAGGCCAAGATATATTCGAGCATGGTTGGTTGATCGATATCATTCATTACATGTTGGGCTGCCATTTTCCGACTATCGGTGTCAAAACCGGCGGATCTCGGGTAGGGGGTCCCGAACTGTGCGTCAAGGTCGGATGGTAACAGGAGACAAGGGACACTTTATTTTACCCAGGTTCGGGCCCTCTCGGTGGAGGTAAAACCCTACTCCTGCTAGATTAATATTGATGATATGGGTAGTACAAGAGTGGATCTACCATGAGATCAAGGAGGCTAAACCCTAGAAGCTAGCCTATGGTATGATTGTGTATGATGATGGTTGTCCTACGGACTATAACCCTCCGGTTTATATAGACACCGGATAGGGTTAGGGTTACACAGAGTCGGTTACAATGGTAGGAGATCTCGAATATCCGCACGCCTAGCTTGCCTTCCACGCCAAGAAAAGATCCTTCCGGACACGGGATGAAGTCTTCAATCTTGTATCTTCATAGTCCTGGAGTCCGGCTGAAGGTATTAGTCCGGCTATCCGAACACCCCCTAATCCAGGACTCCCTCAGTAGCCCCTGAACCAGGCTTCAATGATGACGAGTCCGGCGCGCAGATTGTCTTCGGCATTGCAAGGCGGGTTCCTCCTCCAAGTTCTTCAAGAAGATTATAAACACCAAAAAATAGTGACCGGCTCTGCAAAATAAGCTTCCACATATTGCCATATAGAGAATAATATTAACACAAATCAAATCTGCTGACGTATTCCGTAGTGCGTCATAACACTGCGACCAAGCCTTCTATATAAATTGCTTTTATTGTTCCACCTCAGCTTGTTTAGCGAGGCGGTTTCCTTTGCACATCTTGTCAAAGCAGAGATCATATGCCCCCTTTAACGGGATTCCCATTAATACGGACGTGGGTAACCCAACCACGCCATTTACCACGGCGTTTGGGAGGCAAGTGAGTTTTATTAGGTAGGTGGGGACGCCTAACCATACCTGCTTATATAAAGGGATAAGGATTCACCTTTTTAACCTACGCCTTCTTCCTCCTTTGCCAATCCATCTCTCGCGAACTCAAGCTCCAGCACCCAAGTCCGCTCTTCCTTCCTCAACCTTCTCCAACAATGTCCGGAGCGGGAGGCAAGTGGATGGTCTCCTCCGTTACGGAGGCTCAAGTAAAAAGGTTAAGGAAAGCCGGATACTTGTCCAAGGACATCCCGCATCGGCTTCCTGAGAAGGGGCAGCTTCTTCCTACCCCAAGGCCCCATGAGAGGGTAGTTTTTCTTCCCCACTTCCTCCGCGGACTGGGCTTTCCACTTCACCCATTTGTCCGGGGGCTCATGTTCTACTACGGCCTGGATTTCCACGATCTAGCCCCGAACTTTGTTCTCAACATCTCGGCGTTTATCGTCGTGTGTGAGGCCTTTCTCCGCGTCCGCCCCCACTTCGGCCTCTAGCTCAAGACCTTCAACGTCAAGCCCAAGGTGGTGTCCGGCACCCAGGCGGAGTGCGGAGGCGCTATGGTTGGCAAGATAGCCAACGTCCTCTGGTTCGATGGCTCCCTCGTGGGGTCCCTAAAGGGGTGGCAGGCCGGGTGGTTTTACATCACCGAGCCCCGCGATCCAAAATGGGTCGCGGCCCCCGAGTTCAGATCCGGACCCCCCACGCGGCTCATGTCCTGGATAGAGACAGGCCTGTCGTGGGGCAACGAGGAAGAAGTGACTGGGTTGCAAACGTGCATCCAGTCCCTGGTGAACAAGCCAATCCGGCTTGTCAATATAGTCCAGGTCATGCTCGTTCGCCTGATCCTCCCGTGCCAAGAATGGGATTTTACTTTGTGGGAATTTGACCCGGCGCAGCACCAAACCCTTAGTAGGCTCTTCAACATGACATATGAAGACGTCTGGAAGGTGCTGACCAAAGGCGCCGAGTCCCCCACATCCGCCTCCAAGGATCGCGGATACAGCTCACAGCGTAACGCTAGCGAGGTAAGCTATCTATACCTTGAATAGGTTCGTTAAGCTCTTCATCATAGATTAACTCTATGCGGGATCTAAACTCCCTTTACCTTTGACAGGCTTGGCAGGAGATATCCGGACCAATTAACTGTCCAGCTCCTCTGCCCGAGGACTCGGCCCCAGCTCTCTTGGTGAAGCTGATGGCTCCGGCACCTTACGTGGTGCCGGAGAGGAAGGCCAAGAAGAAGAAAACCATCGGGACTCGAAAAAGTTCCCGCAACATGGTGGTGTCAAACTCGTCATCTGACGAGTCCGCAATGCTCTCCTCTCGTGAAAACGAGGAGGAGGAACAAGGAAGCTCTCCCCCCCCCAGTGAGGGGAGCAAAGAGGAAGAAGGCCGCCCCAACAGGGGAGGCCGAGGGGTCGAGGAAAAGGAAAACCCCTCCGCCGGACTACTCCCACGACGCCGAAGAGGGCGGAGAGGAATGGCTGGACCGAACCAAGCGTCCGGCGACATCGTAAGTGTTTGCATACCAGAGTGACTCATGATATTCTTTTAATGCGCGGCTTTCCCTAATATCGAACGTAATTTATGCAGCCCGCCCCGGGCCAGACTCGACGATTCGTCGAGCGGCTCCCTGGATTCATCGGACGTGAACTCTGTTCCGCCCGCGGTCTCCCCCTGCGGGGCGGACGACGCCGAAGTGGCGCCCCGCCAAGCTTCGGGGCAGGAGGAGATGGTCCTGGAGGAGCCACAAGGCAATCCTCCGGACCCCAGGAGTAAAGGGGATGAAACCCCCCAGGGCTCCAAGTCCGGTTTTGCGCCGGACACCGCGCCGGACTCGACAGTCCCGGTCCACGGTGGGCGAACTCCTTCCAAGAGGAGTAAGCCATCTGAGCCGACGGCCTCCGTCCAACCGGAGGCGCCGGACAATCTGCTGGAGGTGCTTAAGGGCGCCGCCATCGATGAGGAGCACCGTACTGTTATGAGTACGGTGATCCAAAGGATTTAGTCCGCCAAGAGCGGACTGAATGAAGCTTGCGCTAGCCTTCTAACAGGCTTCGAGGTAAGTAAAAATATGTCAAATTATTTACCGCATAGACAGTAGCCCCTGATGCTCTGTTCGGTGTTCGGAAAGAAAAGCCGGATAGAGGATCTAGTAATTTTCGCAGGAGTCTAACAAAAAAGGTCAAATATGCGTATGCAGGCTTCACTGCTGTCCACCGCTGCACTGACTGCGCAGGTGGATGTCCTTAAAAAGGACCTCGGGCGGACCGAGCAAGAGCTCGGCCTTGCCAAATGGCAACTTGAGGAGAAGGAAGGTAAGAAATACCTAAAAAAAGAGGGAAAGAAAAAAAAGGTGCCTATAGAGAGGCTTGATTGCAGAAAGAAATAACAGGATTGTACTGCTTATTGTAGGGGCCGCAACCGAGGTGGCAACCCTGAAGCAGGCGCTGGCAGAGGCCAAAAAGAAAACGGCCAAGGAGCGCGCCGAGCGAGAAAGGCTTGGGGTTCAGGTCGACGAGGTGCAGCAAGAGCTGCAAGCTCTCATGACAAAACATGAGGGTTTGGAGCTTGAGTCAAAAACGCAAGCATCCGAGCTCGCGTCGGCCGTCGAGACCGCCAAGAGTGCCAAGGCCGAAGCCCAAAAGGCCCTCCAAGAGTTGGAGGAGGTGAAAAAGATAGCAACGGGTAAGGCATTCTCAATGCAAAGTAGGAATATAAAAGTAAAGTACCTATTACTTACCCGAATCCGGAGTTCTCCAGGGGCGTTCGCCGATCTTCCCCGCAGCGTATCTGACGCCGCCGCGTTCTATCGAGCTGAAGAGGGCAGCTCGACGGAGAGTGTGTTCTGGTCTCAGTATTCTGAGGCCGGACACCCTGTGCCCTTAAGCGATCAGCTGAAACAGCTGGTCGAGCTCCACAAGGCGGCCGAACAGGCCATGAAGGGCTTACTAGTTCGGCTGTGGCCTGGAGAGGCATTGCCTGGGAGCTATTTTGGGCTGGTGCGGCGGCTGGTGGAGGCCTGTCCACGGCTTGAGGTCATCAAGCGCTCCATCTGCATTGAAGGTGCCCGGAGGGCCCTTGCCCGTGCAAGGGTACACTGGGGTAAACTAGACGGAGATAAGCGGGTGAAGGACGGGCCGTCGCAGGGGAAGGAGCATCGCAAGCCCGAGAACTACTACAAGGAAGTTCTTGCCGGAGCCCGCCTTGTCGCGGATGAATGTACTAAAGATATAATATTTGAGTGAACTCGCTCGTTTGTATCCTGTGCGCTGAAAACTTGTTCATATGCGCAAAGCAATGCTTATTTAATTTAAAATATTATTTATGTGAGGCCGTTTATCAAAAATTTGAGAGATGGCCAGTCATAGGCTTCTGCCCCCATGCCACTAGTGCTGGGGTGTTCGGGATAAACCTGAGGGCTCTTGTTCTCATAGTTGGCTCCTTCGAGGGAGGCGCTCAGCACAACGAACCAGGCAATCGGACTATAATGCTTGAACACTCTCACTTAGCCATAGAATGTTACAATTTTAAATTTCGGCGAAACCCCTAATTCGGAAGGACGAATTCGGGGCGCTACCCACGCCTTTGGCCGGACATAGCCAGCTCCTCGCTCAAAGCGGCATAAGCCTTTAAGGACTCGAAAAACCTCTCGAACAGCGACCGGTCTCACGCCTTATCATGACAGTCTGTTTTAGCTTTCTCCACTGAGGTGCTCAACCCACCTGATCTGGGGCACAATCGCAGTGGTTCTCCTAGTGCTACCTTAGCCGATAAAGTAGAACGTAAGGCACCAAAACATAGGAGCCGGGCAAACCCAACATGTGACCAAAATCATGACTCGGAGCCGATGCATATAGTGCTATAAGTTCGGGGTGCCGCACTTGTGAAAGTGTACAGACTTCTCACACCAGATAAAAGGGTAATGAAGCCCCTGGCGTGGTTTGCCGTACCATGGTGTACGGGTGCTATCATGTTATGTAATAAATATATATATATATTCAAAAGAGGATAATGCAAAAAATAGACAAAAAGCTATGCATTGTTTTATAAAGAGGCTATCTATCAAAGCCGAACGATACAAGTATTGCGATGAGCAAAAAAGATATTAGACTATTTAACATGTCCTGGCCAGGCACAGGCCGCGGAATTTAGAAACAGATATATCGCTCGAAATAGAGACCACCTGAGAGTTCCGGAATGCGGCGTAGCCTTGTCTGCTTTCCTAGATCTTGCATCGTCTATGCGGCAACAATGCCGAACAGGTTATCCAGAGTATGGAGTCCTGAAAGTAAAAAAAAGGTAAAAAAGAAAAATCCGGCAACCCCTAGTACGTTTGACGCCGTGTTGTAGGCATGCCGTTAATGTGCCCCTCCCCCTGTGCCCATGGAATTTTAAGGGCGTAATTGTGTACTCGAGGTACTTGCTCCGCTATGTTGCGATGTCTGGGGTCGGGGCCGTATTGCTACGCTTGCTCTGATTGTGCCAGGTGGTCTTGTTGCAGGTTACTCCGGGCGCGCTTTGCATTGTCCGGTTTTTTAACGGCCGGACTGGAGAGTTGCCTTGAAAGGTTGCTTTGTACTTCCGCTGCGAGGGCCGCCGTGTGCTCCTCCGTACGGATGGAGCGTTCTGTGTTTCCGCTGACCGTAATTACTCCTCGAGGGCCTGGCATCTTGAGCTTGAGATATGCGTAGTGTGGCACCGCATTGAATTTAGCGAATGCGGTTCGTCCGAGCAGGGCATGATAGCCACTGCGGATCGGCACTATATCGAATATTAACTCTTCGCTTCGGAAGTTATCCGGAGATCCGAAGACCACATCAAGTGTTATCGAGCCTGTGCAATTGGCCTCTACACCTGGTATGACGCCTTTAAAGGTCGTCCTTGTGGGCTTGATCCTTGATGGATCTATGCCCATTTTCCACACTGTATCCTGATAAAGCAGGTTCAGGCTACTGCCGCCGTCCATGAGGACTCTTGTGAGATGAAATCCGTCCACGATTGGGTCGAGGACCAGTGCGGCAAAACCGTCGTGACGGATGCTAGTGGGGTGGTCCCTTCGATCGAAAGTGATCGGGCAGGAGGACCATGGGTTGAACTTTGGGGCGACTGGCTCCATCGTGTATACATCCCGTAGCGCGCGCTTCCTCTCCCGCTTGGGAATGTGGGTCGCGTATATCATGTTCACGGTCCACACTTGTGGGGGAAGCCCTTTATGTCCATTGTTGTTCAGCGGCCTGGGCTCCTCCTCATCGTTGCTGTTTAGCCCCTTGTCCTTGTGTTCGGCTCTTAACTTGCCTGCCTGCTTGAACACCCAACAATCCCTGTTGGTGTGATTGGCTGGCCTTTCGGGGGTGCCATGAATCTGGCACGAGCGGTCGAGTATCCGGTCCAAACTGGACGGGCCCTGGGTATTCTTTTTAAATGGCTTTTTCCGCTGACCGGATTTATAGCCTCTGAATCCGGCATTAACTGCCGTATCCTCATTGCAGTCGCTCCTAAGGCGGCGCTTTTGATTATTTTGACGTGACCTGGCACTTTTGTCCTTGGTATCCGAATTACCGTGCTTCTTTGATAAGTTGTTGCTGCGAGCTAGCCAGCTATCTTCGCCCGCGCAAAAGCGGGTCATGAGTGTCGTGAGGGCTGCCATGGTTTTCGGCTTTTCCTGTCCCAGGTGCCGGGCAAGCCACTCGTCGCGGATGTTATGTTTGAAGGCTGCTAGGGCCTCTGCGTCCGGACAATCGACTATCTGATTTTTCTTTGTTAGGAACCGTGTCCAGAATTGCCTGGCCGATTCTTCTAGCTGCTGAATTATGTGGCTTAGGTCGTCGGCGTCTGTCGGATCACGGGTTCCGGCAGACCCTTAAGGTTCGAACTCTGGGGTGCGCGCGGATATCGTGCCCTCTACCTCTCCGTCTCGAAAGGATCTAACTACTGCAAGAACAACACAAGAGACACCGGGTTTATACTGGTTCGGGCCACCGTTGTGGTGTAATACCCTACTCCAGTGTGGTGGGTGGATTTCCTCTTGGGCTGATGAGGAAGAACAGTACAAGGAAGAACAGCCTCGCGAGGGTCTGTTCTTGGCTAGGGGATGAACTGCTAGGGGAGTTCAATCGCCCTTCTCTCTCTCTCTAGATGCTGGATTCGGTCTCGTTGCCTCTTTTCTGGCTCCTAGCTCATTCCAATCTGCTTCTACCCTTGGGGTGGCTAGTCCTATTTATAGGCAAAGGCCCTGGGCCTCTTCCCAAATATTGAGCAGGAAGGGCGCCAACAATTGGCCAATTCAAAGGGGAACATCTGGTACACTTATCCTGCCTAAAGTTGGTCTTCGCCTGCCAAAGGCCCTGTGGTGACGCCGTCCTGGGCTCCATGGTGACCTCCTTCCCACCGTTGGACTGGCCTTGGTCTCGTTGCACCAAAATGGGTGCCTTTGCTTGATCCTCTCGCCTGCGCTTGCCCCCTTTGCACCAAAGAGGAAAGGGAGAGGCTGCGCGGGCTGGCGCCCGCCTGGCACCCTTGGTCGTCATGGCTTGCATCATGGGCACCTCGTGAGGTACCCGCCTTGATCTCTCCGCCTCCTCGCGAGCCAGCCTAAGGAGGTCGTGCTTGAGAAAGCGCCATGTCGTCCGCCTCGCGAGGCTTGGCCCCTCGCGAGGGTCTTGAGCCTTGTGTTGATGAAGATGGGCCACGTTGGGCCCCCTTTTGAGCCACGCCGCAGGCCGCAGGCAGGCAAGTCTGGGGACCCCCGTTCCCAGAACGCCGACAGTAGCCCCCGGGCCCAAGGCGCGCACGGACTTGGCCGTGCCGAGAGGCGAAAGGGCAAGGGCGAAGCGCCGCGGGCCCTAACAGCCTGCGGCCTTGGGCGCCGCATGGCGATTGATTGGACGTGGGTGCTTTTGCAACTGCGCAGGATACTAAAGGCGTGGCATCTGCTCGGGTTTTGTTCTTCTCCTTCGCTGCTCAGATCCCCTTTCTTGCGCTTCTCCTCCCTTCCTCCAAGCTTCCAGATCTGCTCCACCCGCTCGACCCAGGTAGCCATGGCGCCTCGCCGGGCCCCGGCCGAAGCTTGGTTCTCGCCTGCTTTGGATTCGCCCAACGTGTCGAAGGCGAGCCTCGCCCTACTGCACCGGATGGCTGCGGCGCAGGGCATTGACGGGCGCAGATGTTCAAGGTCGGCTCCGATGCCCCTGAAGGCCAAGGGAGCACCTTCTATCCTTTCTTCGTGAGCTCCATTACAGCGGGTCTGGTGCCTCCTTTCTCTGAGTTCTTCCTCGCCGTCCTCCGCCATTACAACTTGCAAGCTTTGCATCTCCACCCCAACTCCGTCCTTCTCCTGGCGATCTTCGTCTACTACTGCGAGGCGCATGTGGGGGTGCAGCCTTCAGTGGCCTTGCTGCGCCACTACTTCTACCTCCAGACCTCCAAAGGTTCCCCTTCTGCATGCGCGGGCTTCGTCGCGTGCGGCAGCTCCATGGCCATCTCGAATCCAGGGAAGAGGATCGAGGGCTTCTGGAGCAAGTGGGTATTGGTTGACGCCGGGTGCGTCGACCCTCGGTTGGCCCTTCCCACGGAGCCACCCGTGAGCTCGGAAGACTGGTGCCGGGCGGAGTTCACGGATCCCCGCGCGAAATCGATGCTGGCGAAGATGGACGCCGATCTGAAGCCAGCCAACATGGCGACGGCGAAGCTGACCGGGGCGTCGTTGCTGAGGGAGTTCCTGGAGCACCAGCTGGCTCCGCTTTGGCAGTACTCTCCCCCGATGTGGAGGCCTCACCCGAGCCCCACAGCTGTGGGCGAAGAGGACGTGACTACGGTTCTCCAGTCTCTGGTCGGGGGTGAGGCAGCAAGGCTGGAGGGCGCGCCTTTGCCCCTGTTCCTGCGCGACGATTGGGAGCAAGTGGTGGAGTCCATGCCTGTCTTCAACGGGGACGGGCTCGTGCCCGTGGTGGCTCCCGAGGATCTGGTGGATGTGTCTTCCGGCGACTCCAGCGGAGACGAGGGCGAGGAAGAGCAGGAGGCAGGCCCCGACTCCGAGGCGACCGACGGGGAGTCTAGGGCTCCCCCGCTCCAGCGCAAGCCCCGCGCTCTCCGCCTTTCGATGAGCGATGATGACGATGACGACGACGTGCTGGGCAGCGGGAGCTCGCCCCCGGTCCCGAAGAAGGGCAGGGCCGGGTTGATTCCCCGCGGGTCCGCCCTGACTCCGGGGCGAACCGCTGACGCGCCTTCTGCTTCCGAGGTCGACCCCTCCAGCCGGCTCTCCGGCTTCAAGTTTGGCAGGAGACCACTGGAGCTTTCTGGCGACGACCTATAAGTGTTTGACCCTTGATCCCTGGTTTCTTGTTCCGCTGACGAGGCTTGACGATTACTTCTCCTGAGCAGGCTGGCGCCCGCGGCGAAGAAGCTGAAGGGAGCTCCTGAGGTCCCAGCTGCGACGACACCTCCACCTGCAGGGGAGGGCGACCACGACGCGCGGGCTTCTCCTGCCCACTCGTCCTTGCGGGGCTTGGCCGAGCTGGCCGGGGCGTCAGCCCCCATGGCTCGATCGACCCCAGAGGTGCCCTTGCCTGGTGTTGCTGCTACGGCTGGGGGGCGCAGCAGACTCCGTCTCGGGATACTGCAGCCTCGCCGCCGCTACCTTCTCCTCCTGTTCCGCCGGCCGCTGGTTCCGCGACTCCTCCTGCTGCCTTGAAGCGCACTGATGCTTCTCCGCCTTCTTCTTCCATCCTGGAGCGAGCTGTTGCTGGACTGGACCGGCTGCGACAGGATCTTCTAGGCACCGACCCTCGCCTGGTGGCCGGGCGCCTGGAGCTGGCCTCGGGGTGGATTCGCTCTGACGCCTCGATCCGGGCAGCGCTGGTTCAGGCCTCGACGGCCTGTGATGAGGAGAGGGAGGCTACCCTCGAGGCGAAGGCTGCCCGTGACGTGGCCCTGGGAGAGGCGGTTGGCATCCGCGGCCGCTGCAAGGAGCTGGAGGACGAGTTGCAAGGCCTGCGTGGTCAGCTTGCAGAGGAGACCCGCCTTCGCCAAGAGCAGGAGAAGGGGATGAAGGCTCGCGAGGCGGCGCTCGAGGACCGGGAGGCAAAGCTCAAGAAGCGCCGTAGCCACCTAGGTGTGTTGAAGAAGGAGCTGGAGACGACGAAGGCCGAGCTGGACGCCAAGGCCCGGGTCCTTGCCGAGGATCGCGTGGCCTTTGCGGACATGGAGAAGGATGCTCGTGCTTCACTGAAGACGCTGTATGAGAGTGGCCTGGATAGCCCGCTGGATGGTGACGGGGACGGCCCCGCCAAACTGCTTCCTTTCTTGGTGAAGGCTCTTGGAGATGTCGTCCTTGGACTCGCCCCCATGGCTGAGGCCGAGGCGCGAGTCTTGTCTTCTGCCGCGCTGACGCGGGTCTTCGCCCATGTCTATCTTCGCGATCCCAGTGCCGACCTCGACAGCCTGCTGGAGCCGGTGAGCGGCGAGGGCGCCGCTGCCGCTGTCGAGGCCGTGAAGGGGCGCGCAGAGGCGTTCTAGGGAAGTTCCAGGCCTTCAGCACCAAGCCGAAGCGAGGCGCTGCCGACCCCACTACCCCACAAGGCGAAGCCACTCCACGCGACTCCGCTGCCGACAAGTGACTCCGCTATCGCTCCTGTTCTTCTTTCGATTCCTGCACATGCACGATGCCTCGAGGAGGCATTTAAATTTGCGTTTGGTACCAAAGCGACATTATGGGTTGTAATATTCACTTTTAAGTTCCTTGAATTTTATGTTCCTCTTCCCTACTTGCTTATGCTCTACGCCAGCAGAGCCCGGCCACGCGCATGCCTCACCCAGCATCAGCCCCGACCGGAAACCAGGACGGGACCAAAGGAATGAGGGGCCACGTGACAAGTTAGGCTCCTGAGTCGCGATGCTCAGGAGTCCCCCTTGGCGCACGAACAACAAGTAGGGAAGCGCGATGTAGGTGCGTTTCCGTTCTATGTCTGCAGAGCCCGACCCCGCGCGTAGCTCACCCAGCATAGCCTTTCGGAACTAAGGAGTGAGGGGCTACGAAGCCAGTTAGGCTCCTGAGTCGCGATGCTCAGGAGTCCCCCTTGACGCGCGAACAGCATGAGATGGAATGTAGGCGGGGCTACCGTTCTACGTCTGCAGAGCCTGACCCCGTGCGTACCCCACCCAGCATAGCCTTTCGGAACTAAGGAGTGAGGGGCTACGGAGCCAGTTAGGCTCCTGAGTCGCGATGCTCAGGAGTCCCCCTTGACGCGCAAACGGCCTTCGTACCTTGGCTCCGCTCGGGGAGAGACGCGCGACGAACCAGGCCCAAGGGGCCTGGCTGTGGCGTACGGCTGGGCGTGACCCAGTCGTAGCCCCCGTGCCCAGCCCCCTCGCGCGGCGCTCCCGGGGGGAGGCGTTGCGATGAGGCCGGCCACTGAGCTCGGGGCTCCCGGAGGTTAATGCGGCCTGGAGGCCACCCTCAGTTGTTTATCACCAGCGCGGAGCATGGCGCTTCCGTATGTGTACGGGCATAGCCGCTCCTCGGCAGTGTCGTCTGCCAGCGCGGAGCATGGTGCTTCCACTGGTACGTGGGAGGGGGCTCCCCTCCGGGAGGAGCCCCTGGGGCGTGTACAGCCCCGCCCTGACACGTGGCTGACACAGTAGAGCTAGGTGAGGTGTATCTGGGCACCCGTGAGCCAGCGCGGGACTCACGAGGCCCTACCTCTAGGAGGGTTGCGCCTGGCACTGGGCCATATCTTGAGATGTGTTCCTGCAAAATATGGTTAGATGTCGGCACTCTACGTCCTCGGGTCCCGGCCCTCGAGCTTGTCTCAGCCGTCGCTGGTATGCCAGGTCGCGATGCCGTGGACAAGGCCAGAGGGTGAGGGCTGGAGAGCCAGTAAGAGCCCTGAGTCGCGATGCTCAGGCACCCCCCCCCTTTAACATGCAAGTGGTCGACATGAAGAAGAAAAGGGGCCGCGGACGGCATCGAGTAATTAAGCATGATGCATATTGGAAATAAACGCGGAAGGGATACATGCCGCTGGGCCTAGCCCGAGTGGCCTGGGGATGATGCAGCCCGAGGGGCGCCCCCAGCAAAGCAAGCTAGCGACTGAAAAGATAAAAAGGGATACATGCCACAGGGACGAACCCACGCGGCCTGGGAATGACGCAACCCTGGGAGGGCGCTCCGAGCTGGGAATGAAACTTGAAAGATGTCACCTGAAGATGTCGTCGGTGCAGTGGCGTTGGTGCAGCAGACTCGGTGGGTTGCGGAAGCCGATCCTCACGAGCCCCCAGGCCCAGGGGCCTCGGGAGGCTCCGGAGGCACTGGTGGCTCCTCGTGAGCAGCCTCCATCTCCGCCAGGGCTGTGGAACGCCTGTCTTCTTGCGCCTCCAAGATGCTCCTCATGATGCGCTGGTACGCCGTAGCCACGCTCGGCAGGCCATAGGGCATGCGAACATAGCTGTGGGGTGGTCCTCCGCAGCGCCCCACTTGTGAGGGCCAGAGGCGCTCCGCCGTGGCGATCTGATTGAGCCCTGGTACGTCGACGCAGACGCGCAGCCCACCATCCTCGCCTGGATGGGGAGCCACAGCTGGTGGGCGACGGCAACCTCTCATGATCCTTGACTCTTGTAGTTCTTGAATGGCCTTGCTAACAAACTCCTGCTGGTCTGACCTTCCTTCCCTGGCTTCCTTTCGAGGGAAACGTGCTTCGAAACACGCTTCCACATGGTGCCCCAGCGCCTCCCTCGTGACCTTGGCGAGGTCAGTGGCCCTCCAGGTGAGAGCCCCCGAACCCTGCCTGAGGAGGGCACCGGGCGCGCTTTCCTATGCGATTGAAGGAGGGTCCCCCAGGGCAGACGCGGGCCTTGAAGGGCCTGCCTCCTGAGGGGTTGAGCCTGACGTTGTCTTCTTCTTCTTGGGGGTGGTCTTAGGAGCCTCCTGCTTCCGCGATCTGGGTCTTCTAGTGACGCGGCCTGAAAGGCTCGCTCCAGGGCACACACTGCATCCTTCTCTTGACATGGCACCGTGATGACGCCGCCGCTTCCTGGCATCTTGAGGACGTTGTAGCCATGGCGAGTCACGGCCATGAACTTAGCCAGCGCCGGGTACCCGAGGATGGCGTTGTACAGTAGGCAGATGTGGGCGACGTCAAAGTTGATGAGCTCGATGCGGTAGTTGTCGTAGGTGCCGAAGGTTACTGGGAGGCGGACCTGCCCGATCGGGACCGTGGAACCGTCGGTGACTCCGGAGAAGGGCTTGGTTGGCTGAAGCTGGTCATAGGGCACTTGGAGGCTGTTGAATGTTTCCACGGACAAGACATTGAGCCCTGCCCCTCCGTCGATGAGGGTCCTGGTGACCAGAACGTTGCTGATGACTGGGGAACAAAGCATTGGGAGGACTCCGGCTGTGGCCGCGCACTTGAGCTGATCTGCTGAGCTGAACGTGATGGTGCAGGCCGACCACCTGAGGGGACGCGTTGCCTCGAGCTTGGGGAGAACTGCGTTCACTTCACGAGCAAACTGCTTGAAGATACGTTGAGAGGCTGGGGCTTGAGCTCCGCCCAGGATGCAGGCGATGGCGCGAGGCTCCTGGAAGCCCCCAGCCCCTTCGTCTTGGTGGCGGTCTTCATTCCTTCTTGGCTGAGGCGGCAACGGCGGCAGGCCTGGGTTGCTATGAGGGCGATCCTCACGAGGCTGATCCCTCCAGTCCTCCTCGCGAGGCGGGTCGCGCCAGCGGTCCTCGCGAGGTTGGTCACGCCAGCCTTGACGTGGGCCACGATCTTCCCAGCGTCCCGGGTTCCTTCCTCCTCCTCGGCCGTAGCCCCGGTCAGCACGGTCAGGGCGTCGGCCGACTCTTCCTTCTCGCACGGCGCGGAGTTCTTGGCATTCATTGGTGTTGTGGGTGTGGAGGTCGTGGTACACACAGTACCAGCTGCCCCTGGAGGATTTGGGCAGATCCTTGCCCCGCTTGGTGTCCGGCTCTGCCGCGAGCACGGCAGCCCCCTTGTGCTTCACGTCCTTGGCCTTGGGCTTCTTCTCTTCTGGGTCTGCGGCAGGCAGCTCGAGGAGGGAGAGGCGTCCCTCCTCAGCTCTGGCGCACTTGGTCGCCAGGTTGAACAGCTCCAGGGAGGTGCAGAGGTCTTCATGCATCGCCAGCTCCTCCTTCATCTTGACGTCGCGCACGCCATCGGAGAAGGCCGAAGTGATGGCTTCCTCGGACACCCTGGGGATCTTGAGGCGCGCACTGTTGAAGCGCTCGATGTACTTCTGCAAGGTCTCCCCAGGTTGCTGCTTGATGCGGCGCATGTCGCTCACAGCGGGAGGCCGGTCGCGGGTACCTTGGAAGTTGGCGATGGAGCGGGTGCGCATTTGGTCCCAGGAGGAGATCGTGCCTGGGGCCAGGTTCAGGAGCCAAGTGCGAGCACCTTCCTTCAGCGCCATGGGGAACCAGTTCGCCATGACCTTTTCGTCCCCGCTGGCTGCTTCGATTCCCAGCTCGTAGAGCTGGAGGAACTCCGTGGGATCAGTTGTGTCGTCGTAGCGAGGAGGCAGGTCCGGCTTGAACTTGTCGGGCCACGTGACGCTACACAGCTCGGGGGTGTAGGCGCGGCAGCCAGCGATGACCGCGGGAGGTTTTGGTTGAGGGAGAGCTTGGCCTTGTGGGTCCCCTTGCGCCGTAGCTGGGAGCAGCGCGGGGTCTTGACGTGCCGGAGCTGGAGCGGGGTCTGGGCGAGCCGGGGCTGGGAGCGCCCGGGCGGCCTCTTGCGGTCGCGGGACTTCTTGGCAGCTCCGTTCATGCTGGGCCGGCGCATGACGGAGCGGGTTCCGCCCAGGAGCTGCGCGCCTTGGGGCCATGGCATCTTCTTGGAAAGGTGGCGGCTGGAACGCCCCCGGGGCTTCATTGCCCATGCGGGGCGGAGTGCGGCGCAGCGGTGCGGAAGGCGCGGGAGAGCCCCCTGCAACGCGGACGAGCTCGGCGACGCGGTCGAGCCACTCCTCGTAGACGTCGTCGACGGGGCGGTAGCGTAGGAGCTCGTTCGCCGCGATGAGCGCAGCTCGAGCCTCCAAGGGCGCGCGAAGCGCGTGCGACAAAGAACCGGCTGGGGTGAGCGACGGAGTGGCGGTGCGGCCATCCCGCCGCACGAACGGGTGCTGATAGGATGCTTGCTGCTCGTTCCCCACCGGGCCGGTGGCGGCGTTGATGGCGGGCGACGGGGAACGACGAGGACGCCCACCGACGGGGGCCGTCTGGACGGCGCGGGAAGCGATGGCGGCCCGGCGCTCGGTGCGGGCCCGACGAGCGTCAGACATGGATGCGACGGTCGGAGGAGAGCGGAGCGGTGGAAGACAGATTCCGGCGCCCCCCGACCTGGCGCGCCAAATGTCGGATCACGGGTTCCGGCAGACCCTTAAGGTTCGAACTCTGGGGTGCGCGCGGATATCGTGCCCTCTACCTCTCCGTCTCGAAAGGATCTAACTACTGCAAGAACAACACAAGAGACACCGGGTTTATACTGGTCCGGGCCACCGTTGTGGTGTAATACCCTACTCCAGTGTGGTGGGTGGATTGCCTCTTGGGCTGATGAGGAAGAACAGTACAAGGAAGAACAGCCTCGCGAGGGTCTGTTCTTGGCTAGGTGATGAACTGCTAGGGGAGTTCAATCGCCCTTCTCTCTCTCTCTCTAGATGCTGGATTCGGTCTCGTTGCCTCTTTTCTGGCTCCTAGCTCATTCCAATATGCTTCTACCCTGGGGGTGGCTAGTCCTATTTATAGGCAAAGGCCCTGGGCCTCTTCCCAAATATTGAGTGGGAAGGGCGCCAACAATTGGCCAATTCGAAGGGGAACATCTGGTACACTTATCCTGCCTAAAGTTAGTCTTCGCCTGCCAAAGGCCCTATGGTGACGCCGTACTGGGCTCCATGGTGACCTCCTTCCCACCGTTGGACTGGTCTTGGTCTCGTTGCACCAAAATAGGTGCCTTTGCTTGATCCTCTCGCCTGCGCTTGCCCCCTTTGCACTAAAGAGGAAAGGGAGACGCTGCGTGGGCTGGCGCCCGCCTGGCACCCTTGGTCGTCATGGCTTGCGTCATGGGCACCTCGTGAGGTACCCGCCTTGATCTCTCCGCCTCCTCGCGAGCCAGCCTAAGGAGGCCGTGCTTGAGAAAGCGCCATGTCGTCCGCCTCGCGAGGCTTGGCCCCTCGCGAGGATCTTGAGCCTTGTGTTGATGAAGATGGGCCATGTTGGGCCCCCATTTGAGCCATGCCGCAGGCCGCAGGCAGGCAAGTTTGGGGACCCCCGTTCCCAGAACGCCGACAGCGTCAGGTGGCCGCACATAGGTCCCCTGAAAGTTGTCGAGGAATGCGGCTTCCAGGTCCTCCCAAGAACCGATTGAGTCCCCTGGTAGGCTGTTAAGCCAGTGCCGGGCTGGTCCTTTAAGCTTAAGGGGTAGGTATTTGATGGCGTGTAGATCATCGCCACGTGCCATGTGGATGTGAAGGAGATAATCCTCAATCCATATTGCCGGATCTGCCGTACCATCGTACGACTCGATATTGACGGGTTTAAAACCCTCTGGGATTTTATGATCTATTACTTCGTCTGTGAAGCATAGTGGGTGTGCGGCGCCCCTGTACTGGGCTATGTCACGACGCAGCTCGGAAGAGTTGTGCCTGCTGTGTTCGGCCCGGTCGGATTTATTGTGTCCGGAGTGAAGATCATCACGTGTCGTCGGGCGTCCGCGCGATCCATAGATCAATCTTGTTTGCTTTGCTTTATCCTCCAGTATGTCTTGCAGGTCTGGCTCGTTTTCCCGTGCCTTATTTGAACGGCACCGGGGCATGGCTTGCTTAAGGGTTCGACAGGCCTCTCTGTCGCGGCCACGGGGTGGCCGGTCTGCCATGTCATATGCTTCCCCCTCTGATTGGGGTAGCGGCCTGCGCTTAGGATAATTTTTGGAGGGGCGCCCGAGTTCATACTCTTTGGCCGCAAGGACTTCAGTCCATCTATCAGCTAGCAAATCTTGATCAGCTCTAAGCTGTTGCTGCTTTTTCTTTAGGCTGTTGGCCGTGGCTAGAAGCCTACGTTGAAAGCGCTCTTGTTCGGCGGGGTCTGATGGTACGACGAATTCGTCGTCGTCGAGGCTTGCCTCGTCTTCGGAGGGAGGCGTGTAGTTATCATCCTCAACCTCTTGCTCTGCCGCTCTCTCCTGAGGGCTGGCTTTTCCATCTTCCTGCGCCGAATTTTGCTGGTTCTGGTGTTCTTCGGCGCTGTCCGGGGTAGTATTATCTCCCGTGCCGGAATCACCGTTTCTGCTGTGGCGGGATTTAGAGCGACGTCGTTGGCGCCGGCGTTTTGGCGGTTTTTTCGAGTTGTCGTCTTCCGTTGTTCCATCGCCATCCGCATCCTTTGGAGCATCCACCATATATATGTCATATGACGAGGTGGCAGTCCAGCGCCTTACAGGTGCTGGTTCTTGTTCGTCTCCTCCTTCGTCGTCCATACCGTCGAAGTCTTCGGAGCCGAAGTCAAGCATGTCGGTTAAATCATCGACAGTGGCTATTAAGTGGGTGGTGGGTGGGCTTTGAATTTCTTCGTTGTCCGAATCCCAACCTCGCAGACCATAGTCCGGCCTGGGCTCTCCTGATAAAGAGAGAGACTTGAGAGAATTCAGGATATCACCGAAAGGTGAGCACTGAAAGATGTCCGCGGCGGTGAACTCCATTACAGGCGCCCAATCAGATTCGATCGGCGGGGGCACGGAAGGCTCGGAGTTCGGAGAAGAGTCCGACTCCTTGGAGTCCTGGGCCGTGTAGAGTACGGGGCTGGCGTTCGGCTCGATCGCCTTTGAGATCTCAGCCCCCGAGGTGACGTCCAACCGTTCATCCTCGGAGAATGCAGCGGGCTCCGAGTCAAGGATCGGGGCCGGAGCGTGTGCGGCCTCTAGGGTACTATTCGGAGGCAGAGCTATATCATGCCCCTCGAAATAGTGCGGCGCGCTTGGCTGTGGCTCGAACCCGTCGAAGATCAAGTCTCCGCGGATATCAGCCGTGTAGTTTAAGCTTCCAAACCTGACTTGATGGCCAGGGGCGTAGCTTTCGATCTGCTCCAGATGACCAAGCAAATTGGCCCGCAGAGTGAAGCCGCCGAAGACGAAGATTTGTCCGGGGAGGAAAGTCTCACCCTGGACCTCATCATTGTTGATGATCAAAGGAGCCATCGGGCCTAGAAGCGACGACACAGAGGAACTCCCAATGAAAGCACCAATGTCGGTGTCAAAACCGGCGGATCTCGGGTAGGGGGTCCCGAACTGTGCGTCAAGGTCGGATGGTAACAGGAGACAAGGGACACTTTATTTTACCCAGGTTCGGGCCCTCTCGGTGGAGGTAAAACCCTACTCCTGCTAGATTAATATTGATGATATGGGTAGTACAAGAGTGGATCTACCATGAGATCAAGGAGGCTAAACCCTAGAAGCTAGCCTATGGTATGATTGTGTATGATGATGGTTGTCCTACGGACTACAACCCTCCGGTTTATATAGACACCGGATAGGGTTAGGGTTACACAGAGTTGGTTACAATGGTAGGAGATCTCGAATATCCGCACGCCTAGCTTGCCTTCCACGCCAAGAAAAGATCCTTCCGGACACGGGACGAAGTCTTCAATCTTGTATCTTCATAGTCCTAGAGTCCGGCTGAAGGTATAGTCCGGCTATCCGAACACCCCCTAATCCAGGACTCCCTCACCGACCTTCTACGAAATAAATGTGTACTTTATCAGAGATAAAAAATAAGAGTTCAGACGCTCCACCATGCGGTTCTAGTAGAAGTACTACTCGTACTACTGCGCTTGGTTCTTCGCCTCTTCGTGAAGTCGAACAATGATGGTACTCCGCATGTTGGGTACTACAGTGTATGCCTCTGACAATCTGACACCGAATGGACTGATACATGTCCACCGAGGGTAGGTTGCATTAGTCAAAAAGCGTAAGCGAGCTTCACCTTGTCCTGCAAGCTTCTCCTCGTTCTGCGAGTTGACGAGACACACCAAAAAGTAGTGCTAGTCCATACTCCCTCCTTTCCTGTTAATATGGCTTAATCTTTTTTGCGGGTAAATGAGAGAGCTTTATTCATATATAACATTCTTAGGACGATCGGCCAAGACACTGGTCACTAGGAAGCGAGGTACCCTGCAAAAAAGAAGTAGGAAGCGAGTTGTTTCATCAAGCCAGCTCTCGTCCACATTCAAAGTGCAGCAAGCACAGTTCGCACGAAGATGCGCCTCAAGGTTTGCTGACCTGTTTACATGCTGAATAACAAAAAAAGAGGAAATATTACCGAGTGCTACTATTTGTAACAGGATATGAGCCAGAATTAAGTGAGAATTGTGGCGAGTGTTCCATGCAATCAACTTCCATTATCACATGCGAGAACCCTCGAGGAGAATCAAATGTGTTGAAGATTGCTTTACCACATTTTAAAATTATAATAAGAGTGCAGACACTCCTCCATCCGGTTCCTAGTACTAGTATAGTACGTACCTTTATAGACTATAGTAGTAGTACTAGTAAACTTTGCGCTTGGTTGTTCGCCTATTCGGGAAGTCGAACAATAATAGCACTAGTAGTATAGTGTATGCTTCTGGCAATCTGACACCGAATTAACTGTTGCACGTCCACCGCCTGAGCGAGGGAGAGCTTGCATTAGTCAAAAGTTTCTCCTTGTCCTGCGAGCCACCGCGCACAAGCTTCTCCCGTCCTACAACCTTCTCCTCGTTCGGCAAGTTGACGGGACACAGCAAAGTAATGCTAGTCCATACTGCCTCCTCTCCGGTTAATATGGCTTAATTTCAAACATGATAAATACACTGTCTGTCACTGTATATTTGTAAAAATACGGTCAGTGGACTTCATAATACGCTCATTGCGCTCAATATATATATATATATATATATATATATATATATATATATATATATATATATATATATATATATATATATATTCCGGTGTTTATACGGTCACTAGCTCACCCTGACTGAGTATGTGTGTGCATGCACGTGTAGGTTGAGCACTTGAGCGTGACCGTGTGTGTTTCATTGTGTGCTCGGACATGCATGCATTAGGGCGTCACGCGCGTTTTTGCGTCCATGTGTACGTGTGACTGTTGCATACACGTAGGGGGAGTACGTGTAGGGGCCACTAAGGAGCAGTCAAATCACATAGTAAGTTAGTCGGAAGAAGCAACCATCATTTCACTCTTGAATGACACGTACGCAATATAAAATGGTTGATATGGAGAGAAAAAGAAAACCACTATATATACACTAGCGGGAGCCTAAGCTACAAGCCTGCTTGCTTAGGTTGGTCTCTTCACAAGCATAGAACGACGGGCCTGATCCTGCGGTTGGGGGAAGGGAACAATATTCTGCGTAGACGTGGTCGACATCGGCGAGGGAGAAAACCCATAGTCGGGGCGTCCCAATCAGGGGTCACCGCGGTATGGGCCGATGTCGCGTCCCAACCGCCCTTCTAGCTACAGCCCGACGTCCCAGGTAGTCCATCTTCCTTTTGGAGCCGGCTTGCTCCACTGCCCTAGCTCCATCTCCATGTCGATCTTTCTCTACTTCTACCGGCTTCTACTTGTGATGAGTTTATGTCTCATGAACTAGTGCCAGTACTATTATTCTAATCACACTTCTTCAATATCTTTGCCATCAGGGATGCTCAGGTCGATTTTAGTGGAACTACACAAAAGCATCATATGATCCGAGGGTGCCAGCCGTCTTTCCTTCGACATGTTCTACATGGCCACGAAATTAAATCATGTTTAGGGTTTAGGGTTTAAGTCGTAGTGACCCCATCAGTAGTTTTTCTTTCGTACACGCTCTCACAACTTTTTTATTTAGTTGTGAAGTAAATATTGGCTATGATTTGTGAATCATTGAGATGCATCAGCATGCGTGTTAGTTTTCCTTTGTATTTGATGGAATGTTGTAACGGGGCAACCTTGGAATAGGAATGAAAATGGAGTGGAAAGTTTCCGTTTTTCCGGAGAAAAAATGGAAACGGAGAGAAACCAACGTTTCGTTTCGTTGGATCGCGCCATCGAGCAAAACCAACGTTTAAATCACGTCCGTCGTGTTCGTGTCTCACCCTCCTCCATGGCTCGACCCCACACGGTCGCTCGGCATGCCACTCACCGCAAACCGAGTATACGATAACTTTCCCGCCTGCTTGTCGATGGATCGCGCCATGGAGTACTAGCACTACTGGAAGAGACTGACGAGTTGGGGGAGGACAGCTAGCTGTAGCACGGACTCCCAAGAACTTTTTACATGCATGTTGTAGCCGGCTATTGCGACCTTTGAACACGGAGCAGCCACATGCACCCGGAAGCAGCGCGGGCGACGCTCTCTCGACCGGCGCGCCGCTTCAATGCCGGCGCCAGTGAGAGGTCGCGTCCGCTCTGGCCGGGCATGAATGCGGCACTGACCGTTTTGGGCGGGAAGCACACGCGAGTGATGAAGAGGGTTCGGGTTGGTCAGGACCGACCGTGGCAGCAGTCTGGATGTGCGCAAACAAGAGATGATGTACGTTAATATTGTTGCGTATATAATTAACAACGTAAATAATGTGCCAGATGGACAAATATGATTGGAGATGGAGATGGAAATGGAATTTTACGTAAACACGGATATGCATGTCTATGTCTATGTGTGTGTGCGCGACGACTCTCACGACCTGGAAGCGGGGGCGTGTTTTTGATCGAGTTTTCTTTCTTGATACGTTAGAAAATCAGTTTGTTTAATTCACATCTAGATGTTATTTAAGGATATCACATCTAAGCTCCCACAATTATATAATGTAGCAACAAGAAACAAAAAAAACTAGGAAAAAATAGACCACAAACAGAGTGGACATCAACTTATATGTGACATAGCTATGTCATATCTAAATGTCAAAAAAAACTATGTCACATCTAGATGTGTCCTAGACAGACCCTTAAAAAATTATCCGCCAGTTTTCGTTTCTTTTTTCCGAGAACGCGCGTATTCTATTTAAAACCACTGCTATGGAGAGATTTTTTTACTCCATTATAGCCTCTTGTTTGATAGAGTTTCTCGCGTCTCGCTCTCTCACCCTCTCCATATCAAAACAAGGTGACAGTGTCCACTCTATCTCTCTCCTCACTGGTGGTCACAGATCCGGCCGAATCCCGTCCGCTGCGGGAGGTGAGGAAGTGCAGCGCTGACGTTGTCGCCATCGGTGACGGAGGAAGCCGATGCGCACCGTCCTCTCGGAGCCGGCGCTGGCGCGGACGAAGATCCTCCGCACGCTTGTTCGTTGTCGTCGTGTGGGCAGATCCCGCCCGCCCGCCTAAACGACATCTCGCCCACCTGAGGTATAACTTCTTGTACTGGTCCAGCTCCCCAGGTCGCTGTGTGCAGGTTTTCTTCTATGCTACTACTCCCTAGCTCCCCATGCATAGTAGCTAGGGTTCGTCGGCTGGTCCAACATCACCTACTAGTACTATTATAGAGGAAATGTCACTCGAAAAGTTGTCCTGATTTATGCCTCGGTGGAGGTATACATGTTTTTTCGACAAAAAGTACATGGTGGTTGTGTGGTCATTGTCCATTTGGTGGTAGTACTATCACTGGTTAAATGAAGAAATGTTTTTTTTCTCGGGTATCCTGGTTTAGTTCCCATCAAGATAATTATGATGCTTCTGTTTGTTGGTGTACTTTTCATTAATTCTTATTGACAATTGAGATGTCGTTGCTAACCCTTTTTTATATTTTTTGAAACAGTGATGCGTGTCTCCATACCCGGGCATGTCTTCCTCAATTTTAGTGGAACTGCACAAAATTGGATGGCCATTGTTATTCCGCCTCACTGTCCTCTGCCACGTGGTTCTTCCTTCCTCGAGCTTGATTACTGAGAAAAAACTGACCACAGTGAGGATTTCTCGAACTTCATAGGTGCCTCACCCAAACCTGATGCCAAATGGATCATGCATCACCACCATGACCTATCGATGCTCATGGTTGCGCCTCATGGTTGCGTCGGCTGGTGAAGCTGATCGATTTTCAATGAAAAACAAGCTGTCTTCCATCAGTGCTCTTTGCTTGTTACGCACAAAGATGATATCCTTCGTCAGTTCACCTTGGTTGCGTTGGAGACGCAGTCGTCTTTCACGTTGGTGCAATTTTATCACACAATTGGCTATGAACCAAATGTTTCCTCGAACAAGGATCGACGTTGGTACTAACAGCATAAGTCTTGTATTGATTTCTAAGCCTTCTCACAACTTTGTCTCCAGCTCCCCTGTAATTTTATTTGTCCGGCTATTAACTTTGATTTAAAAAATGGTGTGGACTAAAAACCCAGATGGACGTAGTAGCCCTCCATTTTTATTTACTCCGCATATTAGATTTGACTGAAGTCAAACTTTGTAATACTCTCAAACCTTTCCGATAATTGAAATTAAAATTCTTTATTTGTACACACTCTCACACGTTTCCGATAATTTGGCGCATGTGTGGTTGTTCACTTAAGGGAGGGTAGTGTACCACACGTGAAGGACAGGAAGTGCGACCAGGACGCGTGGGCGTGGATCGTTAGTTCATCGGAAGTAGTACTAGTTTTCTTCACTGTACATTAAATGAAGAGTTTCGTTTCGTACTTACACAATTTAAAACGATTGTTATGGAGAGAATAAGAAAACCACTCCACTATATATTAGTAGTATACACGAGAGTACTATATGGATGCAACTTCATTGACTTAGTGCACCTGCCTTTGGATTTATGACAGGTGGGCCCAAAATGTGGCTGGCTCACCTGTCATACAGCCAAAAGCAGGTGCAGTGAAGGCACCGGAGCTTAGTCCGTACTACAGTAGTATATATATAAGCGGGAGCCTCAGCGCTTGTTCGCTAGGGTTTGCACTCTCCACACGCTCATCGCACTACATATATGTTACACGCTGGAGGCTCAGCGTTCATTTGCTAGGGTTTGCTATATTCACAGTCTCTCACCCTCTCTTCACTAGATCTAAACAACATTGCGTTGGCCTCTTGTCTCTCTCTCCCCCCTCACAGCTGTGAAGGAGGCGTTCGTATCCCGTCGCACCGGGAAGGGAGGAGGTGCAGCGTTCACTCTATCGCCTTCGGCGAGGGAGGCAATCCACTGCCGGCTGCGCTATTCTCTTTCACCCAGCGCCTGTGCGGGAGGGCCACCGCCCCCTTCTTCCTCGCTGTCGTACGTAGTGTGGGCAGATCCGGCCTCCCGTCGCACGCCTTGCCACATCCCGACGACCCTAAGCTATAAGTTTCTTTGAAACCGTCGTTGCTCTAGCTGCATGTGGATCTTTTTCGATCTGTAGTCGAATCTAGGTCTTGGTTCAAAGAGGAAAGAAGGGTGCGGTGGGCTGGAGCAAGAATCTAGGACGTGATTCAATGAGGAAAGGAGGGGCGGAAAGTAGTATAGACTGGCTATCCAGCCGCTTTGTAGGTCGAAAAGGGAAAAAGGGGGTAACCCAGTACACACATTTGTAAGGAACCGATCTCTTTGTTGAAAAGGGAAAGAAACTGGGGGGTCGGGTAGTTTGTGCAGGACTAGATTTGCTGCCCTCACATAGGAAGAAGGTTCAAAGAGAACAAATATGGGACCAGCGCATATATGTTGCTTGGCTACATACTCTGCATCACCCATTTATACGTGTGGACGCACATGGTGCTGGCATGTCCCATACATCTATTTTGCTGTTGTTAATCTAAGAATGCCGCCGGAAAATTGAAGCAATGCCACTGTTAAAAGTAAGTTACATTTTTTAATGAATGTTGTTTCAAGAGAATGTCTCTGTTAATATGAATAAATGCAACCGTTTTAGAAATGCTACTGTCCTACTTTGTTTTCCATCCAAGATAAGTTAGATGCTTCTTTCTGTCACCGTTTGTTTCATCCTCCTTTATCGGCAAGTAATTGTTTCCTTTTTGCCTCTGTTAAAACAGGGGTGTCGATTCAACTTGTTGCTATTGCGACATTTTGCTTCGCTACTCGAAACACTTATGTTTTAAGAGTGTTTTGTGCAGTTCGACTTGAATGTCACACCGGTGGCTTTGCTTAATTTTGGTGGAACTACACAAAAGGAGATCGAGATTTGTTTCCAGTCTTCGTGGCGAGTTGTTTCAAATCTTGGTCTCAACCACATGATGTGCAGTGTGCTTTGAGATGTTCTGCTACTTGTATTGGTACTGTTTTAAATAAATGTTGAATTGAAACTATTGTATTGTTGTCTTTTCCCATTAAGTAGTGAACAAAAATGGGACCAACCCAGACATGATGCTTGTTGCTTTGTTACAACAAACTCTGCATCACCCACTTTATAAGTAGATGGAAGCACATACTGTTGTTGCGTCCACTCTCCCCTGGAACTGTTTATGCTTTTCGTTAATCTAATGCCGCTGGTAAAATTAAGCAATGCCACTCTCAGAATTAATTAACTATCGAATCTTAGTTCAAAACTGCAACACTTGTTAGGAATGGTACTATCCTGCTTTGTAGTTCTTTCTGCATGTTTAACCAAGGTATTGTTAAGATAATGTCCCTGTTAAAATGAATCAGTTGCATTGTTTTAGGAATGGTACTTTTCTGCTTTGTCGTTCTTTATACATGTTGAAACAAGGCATTGTTAAGATAATGTCTCAGTCAATATGAATGAATCACACTAATGGAGAATTGCTACTCTCCCGCTTTGTTTCCCATTAAGATAAAGTAGATCAGTAGATGTTTTTCTTCTGGGAGTACAAGTCATCAACCGTTATTTCTCAGTAATTGTTTCTCTTATACCTATTGTTGCTTACAGGGATATCAAAATTAAAGCTCTGTTTTATTCCGACTTCGATTTTAGTTGAACTGCACAAAAGGAGCCAATGTGTCCAAGGCAAACTGCTGCATTACTGGGTCCAGTTGGTCGTTCCACTTTGCAAAAAGAAGCAGTCACTATTTGCGCTACATTACAGAAGGAATGACCGAGAAGCTTTACAGAGTATTATTAGACACCGGTGACATGACTAGTCTGCAGAGACCATTGGCAATTTAACAACACATGGAGTGCCCTGGGCAAAAAGTGCCCAAACAAGTACAAGAAGCTACGACAGGACTCCACGATCATAGGCATTACATATTTTGAATGGGAAAAGCTTGTCAAAGTTTAATCATTGATGTTAGCAAGAAGACGTTAGTTTGATATATTGGAATTGGAAAACCTTGTCAAAATTTGCTCATTGATGTTAGCCAGAAGACATGCATTTGATATTTTTGAGTGGGACGCCCTTGCTGTGAGCAGCGTTGAGTGTTTTTTCCTATTCCTGTGTTCAGTTTAGAAGTAAATAGTTACTCTGCTGAGATATTCCTGTGTTAAGAGTTTGTTTTGAATATTATCTATATAATGCCAGGCCTTGTGTTTGATTGCAAAGTTGAGCTTGGAATGTTGTGGCATGCGGCATCACGAGCTGTTCACCGTGCCTCCTGAGAATAATGCTTCGTATTGTTTTGCATGTCGATCTAATGCCAGTGATTTGCTTGTTAAGAAGATCATCCTCTTCTGTTGTTTCTGTGCTTAAGAACTTCATCGTCTGATGTTTCATTCATAGCCTATACGACAAGTCGGGTAGGTTAGACGTGAAACCATATGATCTTCCGACCAACTCATGATATTAGGCCGTGATTGGATCGTCGTTTTCCAACCAAAACCGCTTGTAAAACTGACGCTTGTAAATTAAAGCAGATGGTCTCGGGCGAAGGCGCTTGGTTGGTCGATTTCGACTAGTAAAAATTGGAAGTACTTCACACACGATAAAAACGCTGAACGACACTCGGACGATTGCTAATCCAGCCGTTAGCTGCTGTTTCAGCCTTGCCCATGGATGGCATGATACGCACGTCGTGCATGTATCGTCTGGTAATGTCGTCCATATAGCAGTGCTCGTAAAATATACACTGGTCTCTCAAATTACACATGTAACCCGCCGGTTTTACTTACAGACCTCGGGCCCTCGGTTTCATTATGCCTGTATTTTACGCGTTGTTTCCAATGACGAGTAAATTACACTTGTATGTTAATACAGGTTTGAAATAAACCAGAGCTCCCAAGCGCGGCCTTACCGTTTCATGTCGTCTCAGTTTCTCGAAGGTGCTCATAGGTGTTCGATGATCCTGGCTTCCTGAATGAGCAGTGGGCGCTGTATCAGACCATCCGTACGGCCCGCGATTGTCAACCTATGTAGTCAATATAAACGAGAGAATTGCACAAGGTGCGGCCGACAGCTGGGACCAAGCAGCTCGAGCAGTATTTGTGTTTTTGAGGCATGAGCACTGCAGAGTTTTTCTTGGCGATAATTTCGTTGTTGTTCAGAGGAAAGCAGGGTATTAACTGGGCGGGCTGTGGTCCGTCTAGCCCAAGCCAGATATCCAGCCCAGATACTAATTTTTTTCAAGATGAAAATGGCTAGCCCAGCTATCTTTTTGAGGAATATCCAGGCAAGGTCAACTTGTTATTCTCTGCCCCGCTAGGCTGCAAATATTTCCTAGGAGGGATGCATTAGCCTTAACAGGAAAATTGGCTTTAAAAAATAATAAATGGGAAGTAATTATAAAAACTGGGCAGTAACTATAAAAAATGCACCAAACACGAAATTAGTTTATAAAATATTATTTATGGATTTTGAAAATCTTAAATTTTCATTATTGCGCGCTCAATGTTTTGTTGGATTTTTACGTAATACAAATTTATATTTAATCTGACTAGAAATTTCGGGATAAAAATATTTCGCATCTCATCAAAATGTGGGAAATTTTATTGAATTCTGTCTTCAACGGTTGGTTGAAATTATTAATCATTGTCCTAGCTAGAAAATGGGCTGTACTTTTAACAAACTGTAAATGGGCTGTTGTAAATTCCATTAGAATTCAAAAATGGGTTGTACATTCTTACAAAACGAAAATGGACTATAAGTTCTCTGCCACACACTTGTGGGCCTACTAAGTGACGCGTCCCCTAAAAAAATAAGTTGACGCGTATGCAAGGCTTTGTCAACTTATTATAGTCAACACACGGTTCTAGCAGCAGTGGCCGTTGGATGTCTATCCAACGGATGTCGTGCTTCTTCTTCAATCTCAGATATTCTTAGCTTTGGCCGCCCAAAAAATGATTCCTCCCCCCTGACATCTGGAACGCACCATTTCAGAAGCTGACCTGTGGGCCTACTAAGTTGGAGCGTACCAAGGGCTTTGTCAACTTAGTCAATCTAAACGATTCTAACTTCAGTGACCGTACGATGTCCATCCAACGGCCGTAGTACTTCTTCAACCTCTGGTCTTCTTGGTCCAGCCGCCCAAAGCAGCACCGGTCGTGCCGCCTGCTCCTACCTCCCGTGACCGGCTGTGCTGCCGCGGAGGCCTCACCGCCCCCATACTACTCCCACCGCTGGCCAGGCCATCCCTCCACCCACCCACACCCCCTGTTATTCTGCGGCGACGGCAGCCTCACACCGCAGCCGAACTAGTGAACCCTCGTACTCCTCTCCGCGCGGGCTTCCACTGCTGCGTCTTCCCCGGCTCCGCGTCGTCCCCTTCCTAGGCCTTGCCGTCGTCCACCGCCCTGGTGCTCTCGGCGCGGCGTGGTCAACGACCGACTTCCATCAGAAGAGTACTGTACGTGGAGAGGCTGACAGCTGGGTCCACGACGGCCGCAAGGAAGTGCCTCCTTATTATGCGCAAAATAATTATTCCTCCACCTGACAGCGGGGACCCACCGGACGGGCCACCTTATTTTGTGAAAAAAAACGTTTTCCCCCTGAATGCTGAGACCCACCGGACGGGCCACCGTATTTCGTGAAAAAAACGTTCCCCCCACTGTCAGCTCGGACCCACCGGAAGTGCCTCCTTATTACGCACAAAAAATGAATACTCCCCCTGCTAGCTGGGACCCACCATGGTGGGAGGCTGACTTGTGGGCCTACTAAGTTGACGGGGACGGAGGGCTTTGTCAACTTAGTCAATATGAACGATTCTAGCTCCAGTGACCGTATGATGTCCATCCAACGGCCGTAGTGCTTCTTCAACCTCTGATCTTCTTGCTGCAGCCGCCCAAAGCAGCGCCGGTCGTGCCGCCTGCTCCTACCTCCCGTGGCCGGCTGTGCTGCCGCGGAGGCCTCACCGCCCCCTACTATTCCCACCGCTGGCCAGGCCCTGCGGCGATGGCAGCCTCACACCGCAACCGAACGAGTGAACCCTCATACTCCTCTCCGCGTGGGCATCCACCGCCGCGTCTTCACTGGCTCCGCGTCATCCCCTTCCTAGGCCTCGCCGCCATCCACCGCCCTGGTGCTCTCGGCGCGGCGTGGTCAACGTGGTCAAGGAACGACTTCCATTGGACGTGGACTATACGTGGAGAGGCTGACAGTTGGGTCCACGGAGGCAGCAAGGAAGTGCCTCCTTATTACGCGGAAAATAATGATTCCTCCACCTGACAGTAGGGACCCACCGGACGGGCCATCGTATTTCGCGAAAAAAAAGTTTCTCCCCTGACTGCTGGGACCCACCAGCTACACCTTCGCACGCAAGGAAGTGCGTCCGGGCAAAAAAAAACGATTCGCGCCCCTGACTGCTGGGACCCACCAGATACATCTTCGCACGCAAAGAAGTGTTTCCAGGCAAAAAAACCAAAACAATTCGCCCCCCCTGACTGCTGGGACCCACCAGCTACATCTTTGCAGGCAAGGAAGTGCCTGACAGTCGGGACCCACCTGGTCGAAGCGTACGTAGCCTTGTCATTCTGGACGCGAACGTGTACGTACATATTTATTGGTCGATGTAGAGGCGCGCACATGTCGTAGTAGAGGCGCGTACGTGTCTTAGTAGAGGCGCGCACGTAGCATGTACACGTACGTACATCAGTCAGGGTGCAAGAAAGAAATTACGGCCACGTACGTACATATGGGCAGGGTCTCGAACGCCTACTCGCGCATACGTACGGCGAGGGCTCGTGTACATGGCTGGGTCGGAACGGAGAAACAACGTCGTCATCGTGTTCATGGAAAGGCAACGGAATGCGTCGTGTTCATGGGGAGGGGTGTGGCGTACCGCAAAACGGAGGAAACGGACCTCCTACGGTCAAAACGGGGGTCCTGTTGATCGGGAGGAGTGTGGCGTACCGCAAAACGAAGGAAGCGGACCTCCTACGGCCGAAACGGGGGTCCTGTTGATCGGGAGGGGTGTGGCGTATGCAAAACGGAGGAAACGGACCTCCTACGGTCGAAACGGGGGTCTTGTTGATCGGGAGGGGTGTGGCGTACCGCAAAACGGACGAAACAGACCTCCTACGGTCGAAACGGGGGTCCTGTTGATCGGGAGGGGTGTGGCGTACCGCAAAACGGACGAAACGGACCTCCTACGGTCGAAGCGGGAGTCCTGTTCATCGAGAGGGGTGTGGCGTACCGCAAAACGGGACTCCACGGGATACTGTTCATCTCCACCGTCGACCTCCTCCAGCCTCCACGGGCTACCGTCGACCTCCTCCAGCCTCCACGGGCTCCTATTCATCCAGCCTCCACCGCGCGCTACTTCACCGGCTACTGTTCAACCACCCCCCACGGGCACCCCTCCATCGTCTACTGTTCATCCAGCCCTCCACACCACAGGGTCCTGTTCAACCACCCCTCCACGGGCACCCCTCCACCGTCTACTGTTCATCCAGCCCTCCACACCACGACGTCCTGTTCATCCACAGGCAACGCCACCGCTCACTGTTCATCCAACCCCCCCCCCCCCCCCCGCGCGCGCGCAACGCTCACTATTCATCCAATCGATCGGCTTCAGTTAGCAGCAGTAGCAAAGGAATCGCTCGATTGGGTTCAATTAACAGCCATCGATCGATCGCTTGGGTTCAGTAACGCGTAGCCTGCAGTGCAATCGCTCGGGTTCAGTTAGAGCCCAACGCCTCGCTCGGGTTCAGTTAGAGCCAACGCCTCGCACACACGCACGTACGTGTATGAGAGAAACGCGCATCGCTCGGCCCCCGACCTCCCACCGTAACCGGGAACTCCCCGAAATTTTCCTCCCCCTCGCTTCTACCATGGTTTTTTCCGTCATGGACGACCCAAAGAATGTCATGCAGCTGCGTCTCCGGACCGCCCAGGACGAAAATCCCATTTTCTGTCATGATTTTTTGTCATAGAAGTAGGAGCCCACCACATCTATGATGATACCGAGTTTTGTCACAATTATCGTCATAGAAGTGTCATATGTATGACAGAAAAAAATTGTTCGGCCCAAAATGTCAGGGATGTGTCTTTTTTTTTGTAGTGCACCTTGCAGTTTTTGTCCTTGATCCTGCAAATGGATTGGAACACATTTTGTCGCTGGCCCTTCTCAACAATAGGAGCATCACCATGAGCCACTTTGCGAACCATGAGATTAACACCATCTCCTCCATCTGAACTCATAGGTGCTCCGGTCTCAAAAGTACAATATTTTGCATCTTTCTTCTCAGATTCAAATTTGTCACTTGAGTCATCGGTGACATATCCATCATTTGTGAGCATCACCTTCCTCAAATTAGGACAATCCTTCTTGAAGTGACCTCTACCCTTGCATGTATGGCACTGCATATTACTAATGCGAGTGGCAGGAGTATTGGAAGATTCAACCTTTGATGCATTAGCTTCTTTAGCAGTCATCTTGTTGTGTGAGCGAAAATCTGCAGCAACACTTCCATCTACTTCTCGCTGAACTAAACCTCTCCAAGTGCTTGATGTATAGGTTTGGCTATGATTTTGGCGACGCTTCAGCTGCTGCTCTACACAAATAGCTTGATGCACAAGTTCTTGCAAATCTTGATATGTAACCATCTCTATCCTTTCTTGCACATCTTCATTCAGTCCATGAAAGAATCTTGACATTGTGGCCTCCTCTGGTTCATTCATCGCTGTCATAATCATCAAAATATACATATCTTTATAGTACTCATCAACACTACAGTTACCTTGGCACAACCGTTGGAGTCGATTGTACAAGGTTCTTGTGAAATGTTCACGAAAAAAAATGCCCCCGTAACATATTTTTCATTTGCACCCATGTCTTGGACGACCTCCAGCACGACACAATTGGTTCCACCAAATCAAAGCATATCCGATAAACTCAATGGATGCATATCGTACCTTCTTCTCTTGTGTACATCGATGGCTATCAAAGATCTAATCCACACGCATCTCCCACTCCAAATAGTCATCGGGCTCGGTTTTTCCATCGAGCGATGGTATGGTAAGTTTGAATTTACCAATCCCATCATCTTCATGGTCACGGTGAGCATGCCCATGACCTCTTCCTCCCATGACAAAGCCTTCTTGGCCTTCTCCGCGACGACCATGATGAGCACGTCGTGTGATCGAGGCTCGTAGTAGTTTCGAGCATCATCGGAGTGGTCGCTCGAATGCTCTCCATGATGGTCCTGCTGTATGGGCAGTTGTCGATGTCGACCCCATGCAGCAAGCCCATCTCGTGGTGGAGACGGTGCCGCCCAAGTAGCACCTCGTTGGTCATGGCGAACACGCCAAGGTGGTGCATGGTAGTAGCTATGGGTATCGCCCGAGTAGACGTGGATGTGCTCTCCATGCCCCTCCTCAAGGCGGCGTTGGCCCTGCTGTTCAGGGAGTTTTCGATGTCGACCCCGTGTAGCGAGCCTATCTCGACGGAGTTCTTCAGTGAGGGAGTCGATTCTCCGGCCAAGGTTGGTCTCAATGGCCGGTATGCGCCTCTCCACCTTGTTCAACGCATACTCTCGTGTATCCTCCAATGCCAACACATAGGCGGGCTGCAAGCTTGGATCATACACGGGAAGTGGCAGCTCCTCCTCCATGAGGCGCCCACCTCCATGCACACCATCAACACTGTTGGACCTCCTCGAACCCATGGAAGCTTCTCAAGAACAAAATCAGCAAGAGAGAAACAACACCGTGAACAACCTAAAGCTCTGATGCCAAGATGATACGGGACGCCACAGAAACAATCTTTCACGGTGCCAAAGAACTCACAAGGAGCAGCAAATAGCTTTCTCAAGTGGCAAGAAACAAGAGGAAACACTAAAATATATTGCAGCGGATAACTAGCTTGGTTTACAAGGATGCAACCCAAACCATGAAACTTGTGAACCTATGTAGAATCACAAGAGGGAACCACAAGGATCCTATATGAATTGAGGACATGCCCTCAGATCCACACACACGAGTTAACACTCAAAGACACTAGTGCTCACAGCACAACACAACCTCATCGGCTATCTACAAACATAAACTCATAAATCTCACCCCCCCCCTTCACATGGAATAGCTGGGGGTACTTATACTAGAAGCACCTACTAGTTAGGTGTGAAAACAACTCAAAATGAAGGGTAAATTCATGAGCCCCAAGCTGTAGCAGGAGCAAACTTGTTGAGCCTCACGCTGTAATTAATTCCTGGACAGCTTGCATAGAAACTTGCACAACTTTTGACTCAAGACCTCAAATGATGCACCATTTTTTTGAATGAAAGCTGACTTCAGAGACCATATTTTCCAGCCTCTAAAACGTGCTAGACCCTTCTAGAATTAATTAGGTGTAGGTGGGAAGTTGCAGCTAGAAATCTGATGTGTCATTTCTCCCAAATTAGGTACCGGAAGCCTCCCCACTAAGATAATGGTTTTGCCCATGTCCTCCTTTGGCTGCTCTAATGATTTAACATTTATGCTAGCATGAACCTCAATCTTTGATGCCTTGGTCATGATCTGGTCCACATCAATTTGTCAAAGGCACCACTTCTCTTAGCCTCATGGACATGTACTCTCACTTTGAATAAACTAATGGGTGACATCATTGCTTTTCGACCTTTCAATAGCCCCAAGTCATTTTGGAGTCAAGTGCGAAGATCTGCATTACGACTCAAACTGACCTCGCCCGAGCTACAACCGTCCCAACTACCTAAGGCCTTCCCAAATAGGATTAGGTCTCTGCTCTATCAATATGAACCGAACCTATATTAAAAAAATTCGTTGTGTTACTCTTATCACATTACTAAGAATACTCTCTAGTCGAGAGTTGTTCATACAACAACATAGTGAATTTGAAATCCCGAAAGACTAGCTTTGAAAAATTGAACTAGGCCTCTTGGAGATGATGGATTCTAGCTTCGCAAAGTTAGAGCATTCGATCTAGCTTCGTGTGTGGAGTTCGAGCTGGATGAGATCTAAACGGGCCCATTTATATTTGTTTATATTTTATTTACAAAGCAACAAACTTTGGGAGCAAATAATTAGGGGGTACCCCACGGTGGCACTTTCCCGGGCGTGAGCACGCGACCGCGCCACGGTTGCTACTTAGCGCACGCTGAGCGTACACCTCCATAGGAGTCTTTTTCTGGGGGAGTTTTTAGGTTTTCGGATTTTGCACTATTTTTGTTCTAGTTTTTTGGGTTTTTCTCATTTTATTGGTTTTTTCATGGAGTAGAGATGCACTTCACGCGGAAACATAAATTTCTGCTTCACATTAGGAGCGCAAATTAATACTATGTGAGACCGTGGGAGCACGGGTTGATGTTAGGTGGGAGCATTCACGGTGCTTAGAAGCACACATTTGTCTCGAAAATGTTCGTCCAAATCTATCAGCGCGGGATCTAGTTTCAAAGATCTTGACGTGAAGAATGCAACGATGAACACTTTGTGATTTAGGCGCATGGTTCAAGGGTATAACCTTTTGAAAATATGAATCTACGAAAGAAAAGCACAAACAAACCCACCTGTACATTTCATACGTGGAAGAAATACCCCGAGTTGCGACAAATGTCGCACATGCAATACACTATTTGTTATCATCAAAAAATGTGAGAATGACCTTTGCAATTGATACCTTTTCTTTTTAATCAGTTTTTCAAGTTTTTTATTTTATTTTTTGAGTTTTTTCTTTCTTTTTTAATTAGTTTTTTAGACAATCTTTTTTAATTAGTGATTTCGACAGACTTTTTCTTTTTGGAGGCAATAAAGCAACCGGCCCATAGCATGACACATAGGCCTTCTTCTTCTTTCCCAAGTAAACACCGAAGCCCAACCCAAAACACCACTTCTCCCCAAAGCCGCCGAGCTTGCCTGCGCGCACACAATCGAGCAACCCAGCCAAGGCACGACCGCCTCCGCCGCCCGGGAAGCCCAAACCAAACCCTAAGCCTCACCGACCGGCCGCAGGCGATGGCCCGCTACGACCGCGCGATCACCGTCTTCTCCCCCGACGGCCACCTCTTCCAGGTCGAGTACGCCCTCGAGGCCGTCCGCAAGGGCAACGCCGCCGTCGGCGTCCGCGGCACCGACACCGTCGTCCTCGGCGTCGAGAAGAAGTCCACCCCCAAGCTCCAGGACTCCAGGTACCGGCGAATCCCCTCACCCACCGTTCCCCTCCCCTCCCCACTCTTCTTCCGGCCCGCAGATCTCATCTCGCCGGCTCCGCAGGTCGGTGCGGAAGATCGCGAGCCTGGACACGCACGTCGCGCTGGCGTGCGCGGGGCTCAAGGCGGACGCGCGGGTGCTCATCAACCGCGCCCGCGTCGAGTGCCAGAGCCACCGCCTCACCGTCGAGGACCCCGTCACCGTCGAGTACATCACCCGCTACATCGCCGGCCTGCAGCAGAAGTACACCCAGAGCGGCGGGGTCCGCCCCTTCGGCCTATCCACTCTCATCGTCGGCTTCGATCCATACACGGACAAGCCCGCCCTGTACCAGACCGACCCCTCCGGCACCTTCTCCGCCTGGAAGGCCAACGCCACCGGGAGGAACTCCAACTCCATGCGGGAGTTCCTGGAGAAGAACTACAAGGACACCTCCGGCAAGGAGACCATCAAGCTCACCATCCGAGCCCTTCTAGAGGTATTTGTGCTGCAATTGCCTCTCTTCAGTTTAATGCAACAGGATAAACTCCAAATTGCTATGTACAGGTTATGTCAAATTGTCAATTGCTTGATTCATCATTTATAAAGGTCACATCTCTCCTATTGAATGATTACCATAGTCTTGTAGAGAGTACTTAACATGATCCAGGAATAAACCCTGGTAGCAGCTCACAGTAACCGTTTGGTTTCTACCTTTCTTCATCTGAAGTTGGGTCATTTAGTGGATTCATGGTTACTCTGATTGTGTTTTGATGCTGGTGATCCTAGCAAAGCTCTAGGAGCAGTTGCTTGTTAATGGTAAATGTGTTCAGCTAACTGGATACTGGCTAAGCGCACAAGTATTTGAGTTGCCTTTGGGAATATGACAGTGAATGAAATATTTCATACTTTCATTACTCAACTGCGGATCTGCTTGATCCTTTTCATGCCATAATATGAGTGTAGCTTCAAATTTAATAGCAACTACTACCTCCGATCCAAAATATATGACGTTTTGGTAGGCTCAGAGGTAGTAGACAGCAGGCATGCCAAACTAATGCTGAGAAGCACTGGGGTGTGCTTAGTGAACTGTAAGGCCTTACTCCCCACTCATTGATGTGGTAGTTTTCTTTGTCGTAGCAATCTTAGGTCTGGTGGAATGGAGATGAAAATGAGGAATTGTGACAGGTACTTATGACGAGGCATTTACATAGCTACTCCTGGTGCAGCTTTTTTTAGTTGTGCCGAGAAGCTTGTTTAGGCCTCTGTGAATACTGAATTTACCATTGTCTGATTCACTCCATTCTGTATAGCAAGGATTAATTTATCAAGCACACATGTGCCTTCTGGAAATATCAAGATGCGTAGAATCTCTTTATTCTCTTATGTACTTGGATTTACTTGATCTTTGTCATGCCACAATAGGTGTATAGCTTCAAACTGAAGTAGCAACTGAGTAGCAGACTTGGGTGTTGGCTTCTGAGTGAACTGAGAGCCTGAGAGGCCTTGCTTGCCACTCATAGATGTGGTAGTTTTCTTTGCCGTGGCAATCTTACGCCTGGTGGAATGGAGATGAAAATGAGGAATTGTGACAGGTACTTATGACGAGGCATTTACATAGCTACTCCTGGTGCAGCTCCTTTTAGCTGTGCCGAGAAGCTTGCTTAGGCCTCTGTGAATACTGAATTACCATGGTCTGATTCACTCCATTCTGTATAGCAAGGATTAATTTATCAAGCACACAGTATTTGAGGTGCCTTTGGAAATATCGTAGAATCTCTTTATTCTCTTATATACTTGGATTTACTTGATCTCATGCCACAATAGGAGTATAGCTTCATACTAAAGTAGCAACTGAGTGGCAGACTTCCCTACCAGATGCTGAAAAGTACTGGTGGGTGTTGGCTGCTGAGTGAACGAAAGGCCTTGCTTGCCACCATATGTGGTAGTTTTCTTTATCCCAGCAATCTTAGTTTAGTGCAATGGAGGTGAAAATGTGGAATTGTGACAGGTACTTATGACGAGGCATTTACATAGCTACTCCTGGTGCAGCTCCTTTTAGTTGTGCCGAGAAGCTTTGCTTAGGCCTCTGTGAATATTGAATTTACCATTGTCTGATTCCCTCCATTCTATTAAGAAAATTACAACTTAAGTTGAGAGTATATACGCATAGCCCCAAATTCAGTATTCTATTAAGAAAATTGAGCAAACATGGGGCTTTCTATCTATTCCTGTCTCCTGGATGTTATGCAACTCAGAAGTCTATCATGCAATTGTTAGATGTCTGTGGCCCATCCTCTGGCTTATGCTCTACGTGCATAGCCCCAAATTTAATGAGTATTTGTTTGAGTTCTCTTTATAGCAGAATCTTGGGGAATGATGTTAATCTAGCAGTTCCTTATAAATTTTGCACTTCGAAAATACCACTCTGCTTTCATCAGTTTGCTAGCTACTTCTTTATTGACTGAGCCAGTGAGACCAGTTTGTATCGTTTGCCATATTTATGTGCAATATAGGTCACATCTGTGCTTTAACTTTTGCAACATTTCTGAATAACAGTTCTCTGCTGCCATTTGTTTCCATGAGTGTGTGCCAGATGGGCTATTATTCACCAATTGATCTTCATGAATCTGGAACTTGTGCGGTTGTACCAAGCATACATACTGAATTTTGTATGTGTAGTACAGGACATATAATTTCCAGCATCTAAATTCTTTACAGGGATGGTATTTAGTTGCGATTTGACTGTCAGCATCGATTTATCTCTGCCAGGTTGGTGTTTAAGTTGCAGGATCCAAATGGAATTTCTTGATCTTTTCTCTCGTCTCCTTGACACTAACTTTATCCTTTACTATTTGTCAAAATAAAATGTTATGAACATCAGAACATATGATGTGCACTATAATTTCAGTTTACCCTTCCAATTTTGTTTCCGTTCTGCAAGCACTAATAGTTGACGAAACCTTTCAGGTTGTCGAGAGTGGTGGGAAGAACATTGAGATTGCAGTGATGACAAAGAAGGATGGCCTCCGGCAACTCGAGGAGACTGAAATCGATGAATATGTTGCTGAGATAGAGGCAGAGAAGGCCGCGGCTGAGGCTGCAAAGAAGAGCGGCGCGAAGGATACCTAATTACTGGGTGTGCTATATCTTCATTCTGTCGGCTGAAACCTTTTAGTGTGTCACTGTTATGTTCCATAACTTTCTTTAAACTGCTTTAACAAGATATTGAAGTCATTCGTAAATGAATTGCCTTGTTTTCTTGATGGCTCATTGTCCAGGGGTTTCGTTTCCCCTTTCCAGCGTTTGAACCTGCGCAAATTCATTCATTCCTCGACTGCTCCTTGTGTATCCGCAGATGGTTAACCAGAAGACTAACTGAAGCCATGGTTGCTATGCTATATGGGCTCATATTGATCTCACTGGATAGTGCTGGTGTGTTTGTTGCAATGTCAATTCACTTCCGGTCCTGATGATGTCACCTGAGAATGCTGGTGCTTTCTTGGTATTCTTGGTATGCCACCTCACTTCGGTTCATGATAATCTATGCTGTTGCTTACGACCCGCAATGGTACACGGGTGCAAGCACCACTTTGTGCCCTGTTACACGTCAGAGGCCCTATTATTATGCTTGAATTTTGCATCTCTGTGCACCACTTGCAAAACCAAAAGAAATTTTATTACCGGCCAATATGCTTTTGCTTTGTAGTAGTATTATATAGTATTATTTGTACACATCTGGCAGCATCTTTTTTGGCTGTTCAAATCTGGCCGGTGGCACTGAGTAATTTTGAAAACCAGCACGGCATATCGCATATGCGTGCACGTGCACGACCGGATATTAAGCTTGCACATCAGACACTAACCAGCAAAGTCGTCAGGCGTGCACACATATGCTAGTGAACAGAAACAGTTGGTCACCTCAACTCCGACGGACACAAACTCTTTTCTTATCTTTTTTGTTGAAACTTGAAAGGCATTCCTCGCACTCTACGTCGGCGCCTCTTCGCCACTTCTTTTTTCCCCATCTATTTGGCCTGCCCAATTTATAGAAAAGAAAAAGGATGGAGGACCTCATGGGATTTCTTTTCCATGTATTTTGCTTTCTCGATTTGCAAAAGAAAACATGAAGGTTCGTTTGAGACCATCCTTCCCTACCGAAAAAGGGTTTCCCCCCGCTTTGTATTCCAAAGCAAAACATCATTGTACACATCGCAATGTTGGGGCGAGCAGCACATCAAGCCCAAAGAAAAAGAAAAAGAAATAAATGCCAACAGCGGCAGCTCGACAAAGCGTGGCAGACCCGCGACCGCTGCGCCCTCCGGATACAAACCACCACAGCCCTAGGCTCCGATCTACCGCGAACTAAGCAGCACCTCCAAGAAGGGATGCGACGCCGACGACGCTGCTGCCCGGACAAGACATAGGGTTTCCCCTAGTACGCGGAGGGAGGTGAGGGAGAGCTACTCCCGTCACCCTCCAAGAAGGGATAGTGGCACCCGCCGGTGTCACCGCATCGGAGCCGGACGAACCGGCAAGGATTTCTCCCGCACGCCAAACCCCACCAGCCAATCGGAGCCGACCAGCCAAACCACCGCCCAACTATGCGCCATCACGGTTGCGCCGCCACCAACGCCGTCTTGCTGCGAGCACCACCACGAGGCCAAGAAGACCGGAGAGAAGATCCAGGCGACGAGAGCAGCAGCACCGAGGCCGAGCAGGAAGGAACCTCCTCCACCGCCGTCATGCGGGAGGCTCGCACCTCCGGCACCGTTGCGGTAGCCGTCTGGACACGGCAGCGGGGCATACCAGGCCACCCCCGGCCCGGCCAGGCCCGAAATGGGCCCGCTAAGCCCCGCCGGCCACGCTACAGCAGGCTGGCGTCGACGCCACCAGCCCCCGTCGATCATCGCCGCTCACCACCGCCTCCTGATGGCCACGCCAACGCCACGCCTTTCGCCGGCTCGCCGCCGCCCAGAACTCGCCACCGCCGCCGCCTGAATACACCGCCCGGAGCGCTCCGTTCCGCGCCGGAGAAACCCTAGACGGGTAAGGGCCGGGGGTCGCCGCCGCCAACGTCGCCCGGGCTAGGCCCGCGTGAAGGAAATATGCCCTAGAGGCAATAATGAAGTTATTATTTATTTCCTTATTTCATGATAAATGTTTATTATTCATGCTAGAATTGTATTAACCGGAAACACAATACATGTGTGAATACATAGGCAAACATAGTATCACTAGTATGCCTCTAGTTGACTAGCTCGTTGATCAAAGATGGTTAAGTTTCCTAACCATAGACATGAGTTGTCATTTGATTAACGGGATCACATCATTAGGAGAATGATGTGATTGACTTGACCCATTTCGTTAGCTTAGCACTCGATCGTTTAGTATGTTGCTATTGCTTTCTTCATGACTTATACATGTTCCTATGACTATGAGATTATGCAAATCCCGTTTACCGGAGGAACACTTTGTGTGCTACCAAACGTCACAACGTAACTGGGTGATTATAAAGGTGCTCTACAGGTGTCTCCAAAGGTACATGTTGGGTTGGCGTATTTCGAGATTAGGATTTGTCACTCCGATTGTCGGAGAGGTATCTCTGGGCCCTCTCGGTAATGCACATCACATAAGCCTTGCAAGCATTGCAACTAATGAGTTAGTTGTGAGATGATGTATTACGGAACGAGTAAAGAGACTTGCCGGTAACGAGATTGAACTAGGTATTGAGATACCGATGATCGAATCTCGGGCAAGTAACATACCGATGATAAAGGGAACAACGTATGTTATTATGCGGTCTGACCGATAAAGATCTTCGTAGAATATGTAGGAGCCAATATGAGCATCTAGGTTCCGCTATTGGTTATTGAGCGGAGACGTGTCTCGGTCATGTCTACATTGTTCTTGAACCCGTAGGGTCCGCACGCTTAACGTTGCGATGACAGTTTCATTATGAGTTTATATGTTTTGATGTACCGAAGGTTGTTCGGAGTCCCGGATGTGATCACAGACATGACACGGAGTCTCGAAATGGTCGAGACATAAAGATTGATATATTGGACGACTATATTCGGACACAGAAATGATTCCGGGAGTTATCGAATATAGAACGGAGTACCGGGGGGTACCGGACCCCCCCGGGGGGTTAATGGGCCTCATGGGCCCAAAGTGGAGCAGAGGAGGGGCGGCCAGGGCAGGCCGCGCGCCCCCTCCCCCTCTAGTCCGAATTGGACAAGGAGGGGGACGCCCCCCTCCCCCTTTTCCTTCCTTTCCTCTCTCCCTTCCTTCCCCCTCTCCTACTTGGACAAGGAAAGGAGGGAGTCCTACTCCCGGTAGGAGTAGGACTCCTCCCTGGCGCGCCTCCTCCTGGTCGGCCGCCCCCTCCCTCTTGCTCCTTTATATACGGGGGCAGGGGGGCACCTCTAGACACAACAATTGATCATTGATCTCTTAGCCGTGTGTGGTGCCCCCCTCCATCATAATCCTCGATAATATTGTAGCGGTGCTTAGGCGAAGCCCTGCGACAGTAGAACATCAAGATCGTCGCCATGCCGTCGTGCTGACAGAACGCATCACCGACACTTTGCTGGATCGGAGTCCGGGGATCGTCATTGAGCTGAACGTGTGCTAGAACTCGGAGGTGCCGTAGTTTCGGTACTTGATCGGTTGGGCCGTGAAGACGTACGACTACATCAACCGCGTTGTTATAACGCTTCCGCTTTTGGTCTACGAGGGTACGTGGACAACACTCTCCCCTCTCGTTGCTGTGCATCACCATGATCTTGCATGTGCGTAGGATTTTTTGTGAAATTACTACGTTCCCCAACACCGCGGCGGGCGCCGGCGGCAGGGAGGAGGAGGAGAGAGGGGGAGGGCTTGCGGGGGAAGGAGGGGAGGCGCGGCTGGCCGCCCGCGGGGGCGGCGCGGTCGTGGTCGAGAGCGGAGGGAGAGAAGAAGGTTTCTAGAAATTCGATCCATCCTTCCCTATGCTAGAGTGAGCTCTCACTAAGGGAAATAGTGTCGAAGCTCTAACTAGTAGATTTAGCAGCACATTGATGTATAAAGCTTTTATAAGTTAACTATTAGATTTTGTTTTTATGCCGTGTCGATTCATTCTCCACGTGTGATGTATATCTAGGGCTTCACCGCAGTTTTGTCGAGAGCTATCACCGCTTTCATTGCGGCAGATTATGTTTCATCCAATTATAGCAATTTGGGCAAGTCGCCTAATTTGTTCTTGTATTGTATACTTTCATTGCGGCGGATTTTGTTTCATCCATTTATAACAATTTGGGCAAGTCGCCTCATTTATTTTTGCATTGTACGGGCAAATTCGTCGTTTTTGGCGTGAAGCACACGTGTTACTCTCATTCTTTCTTGTCAACTCTTGCTTCGAGGTTCGACAACTACATTGCCCGCAATTAATACCTACCCTCTAGATATCGAAGGTACCTTGAACAAATATTCAAGGTGGCCAAGGAAAAATGGATCAACACCGACAATACTCTCCTGGCACAAGAAAACCTTGCTAACCTTCGACATAACCTCTAAGCCACAAAGGCAACACCACCTTCATCTAGCCCATAGCGGCGGTCAACAAATCGTCCGCTAAGTGCCACCATGATGAAGTAGTTCGGACATGACATGGCCCACTTCTTGGGCCACAACATAGTCAAGAGGTGATCTAGGAGGGCCTAGATTGCTTGTTACTCCCTTTGTAAAGAAATATAAGATCGTTTAGATCACTATGGGTAGTACTTCCTCTGTCCCATAATATAAGATGTTTTTTGACACTATACTTGTGTCAAAAAACGTCTTACATTATGGGACGGAGGGAGTATATTTGAAGTCTAAGGGCCCTTTATGCATCACATAAATAGACCATAGATGTAAACTGTCTTTCTTTCAAGGTCCTCGTTGTAATATACTAGTATGGGGTTTACTCCGTCTGCTCGTGGGCCCTTCGCGGTGAAAGAAAAAGAAAAGAAAGAAAAGCCACGATTGATAACGAGCACAGCCTGCTTCTACCGTTCCACGACGACGTCTCCCAATCTCCTCCTCTCCCACCATCCCCCGCCGCCGGCCGAGCCCTCCAGCGGCCAGCGCCGCCGCCGCCGCCGGCCGACCCTTCCGCCCCCCTCCCGCGGAAGCGCGACGCCTGGGAGTCTCCCCTCCCCTCTGCTGGATTGGCTCGGAGCGGACGGGAGATCCATCCAGGCTCTGCTGGTAAGGAAGCCCTAGCGCAGCTCTTCTGGGGTTTCTGCTCCCCGTGTTTTCCTCTGCTGCCAGCAAATCGGATTCGACCCGTTCTCGCTCCATGCAGCTAGCCACGGATTTGCTCGCTGCCGCGCCTCCTGCTAGCGGAGCCTCTTGACGGTTCGGCTCGGCTCTTCGAGATCTCAGCTTGTTTTCCAGAAATTTTGGGGGTTCAGCCCCCCCCGCGCCATGGAGTCAGGTGACGAGTCAGTTTTATTTTTGATTAGTTTGTTGAGATTCCCCTGATGAAAGTAGGATGTTCAGAGATTATTAGTTTGTGATAATGATTGGATTGAACCGAGCCTTTTAGTTTTTTATCCTTTTGATTAAAAGTAATACTGATAAAGCTCATTTTGAAATAAATCAGCTGAGATTCTACCATGTTATTCTCTGGGATAGGGTTCCTATTTTGGCAGTCACTGGTCATGCTTGTGAGTTAAGCTAGTGTCACCTGCTGGAATTAGTCCTGGTGCGGTGGTTCCCACCTTGTGTTGGGTTAGCTCTGCGGCGGAGCAAGCGATTCAGTAAAGTTTTTCGTTATTTGTTCTAAGAATTCTTCTGTTCCTGCGCTTCTATGGGTAGCAGAAAATCTGCAGCGTTAAATACTCCCTGCTTTTATCATTTAGAGTATGCCTAATTTGTCAAAGCTATTGTAAAACCGCATTTGTTTAAGAAGGGGAATTATATCACGCACGCAGGTGCTTCTCACTGAAGCACCGCAGTTCGGCACCTCTGCTTCTCTTCTGCAACAGGTTAACTTATGTGCAACAGGTTAACCTTATGTTCCCACACTTTTACGGGCAGCGAGAATCTGCAGCATTAATTGAATTCAATTACAGTGGTGGGCTGAGCTTACTTATATCTACGTTTGCAGTTTTAATTGCTTCTTTTGGTGATAGCTTAACTTTTGAATGATGTATATGCTACAAAGCATGGACACGGCAGAAGTTGCCGAATCCCCGTGCTGATACGGCCGTACTATGCCTAACACCTCACAACAGCGTTCTATTGCGGAGCCCACCTGTATCTGCTTTAGGCTCAGGTTGCGGTTGCTGAACTGTGTTGTACTGTGCTTATTTTATAATCTGTTGTAGCAATTTAAGCCATAAATAATGGTATTAAAGAGGGTTGAACAAACACTAAAATAGGTAAAAGCTGGTTAACGGGTTATCATAACCCACTGCAATGCCAAATGCAGCCTTAGTCTACCACTGTTTTCGTTGAATGTTCTCGATATAGTATTTTTATATTGCTTTCTTCTCCTACAGCATCCGTTATTGTTGCTGGGTTCTTACATTATCCCTGTGCAGGTGATACCAAATTTGATGCATCACAGTATGCTTTCTTTGGTAACAATGTCTTGGAGGAGGTTGAGCTAGGTGGATTGGATGATGATGATGCTGGTGATGCTGGTTTTGTTGGGCCTGGTGACGAAGAATACACTCCTATTTATGGAAGGGATATGTTGGAGGTAAGATATATGATAGATTTGGAATCTTTTCTGTTTTGATGTGACCACCATTGTCCGCCTTCTGGTCCTTCCTTTCAAAACAGAACAAAAAAAGATCCACAGTGAATAGGTGTTATGTTTGTGGGATGATGTGCCAAATAGGTAATATGTGCATTGGTATAGCATTGTGAGGCTTCCTTTTATATCTGAAGGCTCGCAAACTCCCTGTGGACTTCAGAGCATGAGGAGAGTTTCTCTTAGAAATTGTCTTAATTTTGATCAATTTGTTCTAGCCCTTGTTTTCAAGTTCGGTTCATGCCATCAGGAGCCTGGTAGAGGATGCAAAGTATGCAACTAATTTTATTATAGGTATACACATGCGACCAAATATGCAAATAGGAATATACATTGTTATGTAAACTAGGAAAGCTGGCATTGTCTCTTGTGATTGCTAACTGTTTCCATGTATGTTGGTCGAAAGCCTGGTAAAGAATGTATTCAATTGTATTTTAGGGTTACTAATGCTATCATGTATTTAGAAAAAGTTCTGCTTAAACTGAGGAAGTTAACCTATCTATTTTGGAACCATTAGTTAGCTCTGTAAAGTGCATACAGCCATGGTTGGAAATCCTCCTTACATATCCTGGAAAAATTAGAAAGCTTACGTTGAATGCACTATGCGGGAGGTAGTCCTAACTATACACAAGCAAGTTATAGTTTTTATGACTTCAGGTAGGAACCGTTACAAGTTGTGTGTACTGTGTGCTTCATTCCCTTCAGTTTCTGTTTTGTTTTCACTCACAGTTGGATCCCAAACATGCATTTAGGAATGATTTCAGAATGCTGTCCCACTGAATTTCTGATCACCTGCAAAGATTGCAAAAGTAGTTCTTTTTTCTGTTATATAGGAAGATCAACCGCTCATTGGTCAAGCTTTGCTTTTGCAGGACGAAGGTGTAGGTTCATTTACTGGTGTTGATGATCTTGCCGGGGCGTTCTCAAAGGTTTGATTTCTTTGGTACATAGTTCATTTAAGATTATCGGATGTATATTATAAGGTTATACTAATATAGTCAGATGAGCTCTCATTTGTTTTATCAAAATTAACGTGTACCTAATTTGCATGGTTGCCCTATTACATTTGTTCCTGTTTGACTGGTGAGGCTGATTTATTTATTTACAATTTCAGCTGACCAGAACTGTTAACGAACCAAAGCAATCAGGAATAGTTAGTCGTGGGGGATCGTTACCTGGACAAAGTGAGTAATGCTGGTTTACCTTTTTTTTGAGGCAATATGCTTTTGTGTTTTAACTTCCTTTCTGTCTTTGAAGCATAATTATGCATGCTGTTAGATAGCATGTTTGCACATGCTTAAGAGATATTCTCTAAATTCTTTCAACTTACTGCCGCAGCTCCAGTTATCATGATGTAGTTAACTTGGCTATAATACGGCTGCTACTGCTAGACTGTCATTGTTTGAATGCAATTCTTGAGTTGAAAATAAATAATCTTCATCTTCTTGTTGCTTTGTTGAGTGCTATACACATTAACATAATTTTTATTTGTTTAATCGTTTCGCTATAATTCTGCATTTTATAGCTTCTACTGCTGACTGGGCACAAGAGGCTGAATCATCATACTGGCCTACACAGTCTGTATTGGGCGCTGAACAACGGCTGGACAACAAAAATTGGTGGTCTCAACCACCCCATCCAGCCCAGTTTGCTGATTCCAGACTTCAGAGGACATCCTCATCCCCGCAACAAGATGCTCAGTACAATCCTATTGAACCTATTCTCGGACCAAGGCCATCTCCTTTGCAGAGAATGTCATCATATCCTCACCAAGAGCCGCAATACAATAATATTGAACTGATTCGTGGGAATGGTAGCAGATTTACACCAGCTTTGATGCAGCATCCAAATGGATTTATACCACCTCAAATGCCGCCACCCCATCAACAAAACGGAATGCTCCCAATTCAACACTCTCCACCCCAGTTCTCACAACTACATGCCCAGATGCTTGGTGCCCAACATTCTCCGCCACAAAATCTGCAGATGTTTGGTCCTCGGCATCCTTCACCACAAATGATGGGTAGATTCGATCCAAATTTTGTTATGCCTGACTTGAGTGATCCCAGAGCCAGATCGATGTTACACCATGGAAGGCATGGCCCACGCTATCCTCCCCAAGGTTTTGAGCCTGGCAATATGAGAATGGATAATAGGTGGCAGCGGTTCAGATCCAAGTACATGTCCACTGAAGAAATTGAGAACATCGCAAGGATGCAGAAAGCTGCCACTCAGATCACCGATCCATATATTGATGATTACTATCATCAAGCTTGTTTGGCCAGAAAATCAGCAGGCGCACAACTGAAGCACTACTTCTGTCCAACCTTGATCAGAGATACATCTTCTCGTGCACGCAGTAAGGATGAGCCACATGCGTATCTTCAGGTTGATGCTCTTGGGAGGCTTCCATTTTCTTCCATCCGCAGGCCCCGTCCGCTCCTTGATGTTGAAGAAGCCTCTGAACCAAGTGATAGCACTACTGAAAAATCTGCTTCAAAATCTCTTGACCAAGAGCCGATGCTGGCTGCTAGAATCACAATTGAAGATGGCCTTTGCCTACTACTGGATGTGGATGATATAGATCGTTTGCTTCACTTTAGTAAACAGCCAGATGGTGGTTTGCAACTTAGAAACAGAAGACAGGCTCTTCTTGAGCAGCTGGCAGAATCACTGCAATTAGTTGATCCACTTACGTCTAATAAGGATGCACCTCTGTCGCAAAATGATGATCTAGTGTTTCTCCGCATAGTATCTCTACCGAAGGGCCGGAAACTACTTTCTCGTTATATTGATCTTGTTACTTCAGGTAGTGAGCTTGCAAGGATTGTTTGCATGGCAGTTTTCCGGAATTTAAGATTTATATTCGGCAATTTGCCCTCTGATAGCAGCATAGCTGGGACCACAACTAAACTTGTAAGTGCCGTATCCACCTGTGTTGTTCGGATGGACTTGAGTGGACTCAGTGCTTGTCTTGCAGCTGTTGCGTGTTCGTCACAGCAACCACCTCTTCGACCTCTGGGATATGCTGCTGGTGACGGCGCTTCTGTCATCATAAAGTCTCTACTGGACAGAGCTACAGAGCTTCTTACTGATCAACATGTGGCCTCTGCTTACAGCATGCAGAACCGAACTCTATGGCAGGCATCATTTGATGCCTTCTTCGGGCTGCTTATGGGGTATTGCATGAGTAAATTTGATACTGTGGTTCATACAGTGCAAATGCAACCTGCTGCTGCAGCTGTGATAAGCAGGGAAACACCAGTGGAGCTGTTGCGTGCCAGCCTTCCTCACACAAATGAGTATCAGCGGAAGCAGTTGCTCAGTTTCGCTCAGCGCACCGTGCCTGTCAACAGCTCTAGTTCTCATGGGTCTGGTAATGTGCCGATGGCATCAGAATATGTCCAGAGCTGAAATAGAAGAACAGAGCTGCTTTTCATAATCTATATACTCGATATGGTATAGTTCTTTGATAATGTTTTATCATAGCTGCTTTACGTTAATGTTTATCCGAACCTTCTTTTTTATAACTCTGAATCTTGGTAACCCTATGTTCTATCCAATGTGACCCTTTCTTTTACTTGCACTCTGAAAGTGGCATGAGTGTTTTCATCAGATTGCTATCACTTCCATTTTTGCTAAGTTGACGAGACCTGGTTGTTCATACTTAAAGTTGTACTAAAGTTGAGACACTTATTTTGGGACGGAGGGAGTACTTTGTTTAAAATTATACATTTGCAGCTTTTCTTAACAATACCCAAAAAGAAAGAACAGTTCTCCGTATCCCATGTTTTGTCACCAAGTAGTGTGTGTGTGCCAGGCGGCCAATTATCTCCATAGGTCCGCAACTTATACCAGCATACACGTTGAGCAAGAACATAATCTTCAGTACCTGAATTTTTGGTGATATTTACTTGCAGTTGTAACATCGAAATTCTCTGTTAGGATGGTGTTCAGTTGCAGGATGGTCCAAATGGAATTGCTTGATCTTACCTTTGTTTTGCTTTCTCTTGGATCCTTGCCATCTATATTGATCTTTTATTTATTTGAAAGTCACTGTTGTGTTGTAACTTGTATCTTCAGTTTATCCTTCCAGTTTTATTTTTGTTAGCTGATCACATATAGATGTAAAACTTTTAGGTTCTTGCGAGCGGTGGGAAGAACATAGATATTGTGGTGACAAAGAATGATGGTCTCGGTCAAATATACAAAGGATGATCTTCGGCCACTTTAGGAAGCTCAAATTGATGAATTATGTATGTTGCTGAGACTGAGGTAGAGAAGGCTGCTAGAATGGATGGTGCCTGAGGGGAACATGATGGCTGAATGTCCTAAGCCTTCGTTCTGTCAGCCAAAACTTTTAGGGCGCTTTCTGTTGCATTCCATTGCATGACCTAAACTTGTTTTAGCGCTTTAGTTTTGTTATTCGTATATGAATTTTGTTGTTTTCTCGATGGCCTGTAAGCTGTTTTCCTGTTCTTCTTGAATTGACACAAATTGTTACTGCAAGCCTTGCGTATCAGCCTGACATTTGAGCATGCTGACAGAAAAATATTTCTGCAGTTTGGGTTAATTGGTACTCCAATGCTTGGTCAGGCATAGCTGATAATGCTGTTGCCTTTTCTGGTATGTTACTTTGGCTAGTGTTAATTTCTTCTAGAATTTATGCTGGGGCTTTCAACCTGTCGTCATTGCTGCGCTCAAGAATCATCACACAGGCTGCCAACAATATGTCATATCTCCTGTTTGTTTTCTGATCTGGATAACATGATACGTGTGAAAACCCAAATAAGAGCACCAGCAAGAACCACATGTGCAAATCCATTTTTAACTAGTCAAATTGATTTGGAAGCAGCAAACCTGCTACTGCTAATATGCTTGGTTGGCGTATCTGGCGTCATCATCATCTGCCTTACAAATTTGTTTGCTTCAAAAGGCCGGTGAAAAGAGCACCAACCTGACGTGCTAATAAACATGTGGCAGTTAACTATTCTGAAAACTCGTGGACCAAAACAAATACCCATTTTTTGGCTTGGACGTTGTTTGGAAGGATGCCAATTTCTTGGCATACCAATGCTTTTTAATCTGCTGCACTTCATGTTTTTTAACCAAAAGTTTCGTAGCCAAACATTGTTGTTTCAGGCCATGGTCACACGAGCTTCAAGTTTACACTTTGATTGTCAGTTTTTTAGGTACAAACGAGAAGAGCGATGGTGTTATCACTTGGCATAAGCGGTTAGCTATTTCAAAAACAATCAACTAAAAAGAAGAGAGAAGAGCGATGGTTTTATGCAGGGAGAAACTACACCCCACATGGCCAAGTTGGCTATATCAACTCACTCCTTGTTCTACAGAACTTCTATGAAACGTTGTGCAGCCATGGTCTCTGCTCACTAGCTAGCTAGGTTGGTCGACCGTCTTTTATAGGCCGAAGGGTCACCACCAACAAAGGACATAAATGCATTTATTTGAGTCGATTGAGCATTACACAATCATATATATCGATATAACTGGCGGCACAATGCAATGCAACATCATTAGGCTGACCTATTCACTCATCATCATTATCATGTGCAAAAATGCAAATCCTCTAGTGTTACTATTGCACGAGAGCTGAGTTGATGACCATACATGGGATGCATGGATTAGGAGGCAACAAGGAAGTAGGTGTTACCCATCCCGCTACATCATTTATTTACATGCTTCGAATCGACTGAGAGATGAAGAAACGTAGCTCTCAGACGAGGATGCCCTGCTGACGGACCAGGCTTGGAGGGGCGTGTCCCGCGCCTTGAACGGATTAGGAGAGCCTCGGTGGTAGCGCGTAATAGCTGCCTGCTCCGTGCTCATCGAGTGGTAGCAAGTGTAGCTTCCTATCATTACCTCCAGCTCATTTTTGTTACCGCTCTCCCTCTTATGAGTCTCTGTCAGCCGTTGTTTAGTAGCTTTCAACGCGAGTTTAGTCATTCTCTTATATACTGAATGTTGAAAATATGAGCAATTTATCAAATAATTTTATTAATAAAAATATTAGATAAAGCATGACTAATGTAGCCGCGATAAAGCGAGCCATGCAATCTGATGAAGAGAAAGTAAATAGCATCTGAATATATGAACTTGAACTGAACACATCTAAGACAGACACTAGATCATGTTGCATATATAGAGTAGAACCTAACACATGTAGGGCAAGTACTAATACGAGAAACTGTGGCAGGACATCTGACAGAAAGAAGAAGAACACATACGGGACAACAGCAGCAGAAGCACTGGACTTGGGGTCGACATCCTCTCCAGCCATGTCGTTGCTGAGGTAGTCGACGTCGGGGAAGAAATCGTCGTCGGGGAAGTAGTCGTCGGAGTCCGTGATGAAGAAGCCAGTAGTCGCGCAGAGCGCTCCCCCAAAACCTTATCACCCTTCTCCCGTACATGACTTAAAGTGGTGCGGTTTTGGAGGCCAACTGTCCCGACTCGCGGTGCACGCCGCAAGCCGGGATGAGGAAGACAACGGTAGCTCAGAGAATGGAATCGATGGCGAGAGGAAGGAGAAGTTCTGGTGCGTCTCTGGAAACGAAGAGACGGAGGCGAAGCGAACAACCAGCAGCCGAAGGGCTGCACTGTTCGCATTCGAACTCCACTTTCGCAAAAAATCTTTTCAGCTTCCGTGTGACCTTTCGTATACCCGTAGTGCGTGGCAAAAATTTAGATATCGGCTCGGCTCATTCCCGCAACCCGCGGCGCGGCGCGTCGTGACGAGGCGTGACGTGGCGAGGCGGGCGGCGGAGGAGGAGCGCGCGTGGATATCCCTCTTGTTCTCATTCTCGTACAAGTGGGGAAAGAACCTCCCTTATAAGGAGGTCCAACTCCCACTAAACTAGCAATGTTGGACTAAACTTTAGTAGTATCCCTTGCCTTGCATAAAATGGGCTAAGTGGGCCTCTAGGATTTATTAGGAATTTCTGAAATAGTTATTGGGCTGCCCAAAATAGACTAAATTCCAGCAATCCCCCACTAGATCCCAGAGGCACACAGAAATTTGCCTTTAGTTCCAAAACACTGTTTTATGTACCGGTACTGCAGTGGAGACTGTTAAGTTGAACTTCCATCTAGAACTCTATGCTACACTAGTAAGCAACTTAAACAGTGGACTGGGCTTTGAACTGCAAGTTTTCTGCGAATCTAGCTTCACATAAAGCCTTGACCGATACGTGGCTACCGTGGGTCTTCCCCGCGGGTGGAGCTTATGCGTCATACTCCGTGACCTTTCATTAGTTTACTAGAGAGAACCCTACTCTCATAGATTGTGACGTTTGACAATCGGACTCATTTCTTCAAAAGATGTTCTGCAGGATAATATCTCTGCTTAAATAAGCCACTTAGAACATATTAAGATATACATCAACCTGCCATGCAGATTAGGAGAGTATTGCATCTTCATGGAGTGGTATTGTGAATAGTAAGGATACTCTCCTCTCAGTTGACCAACAACTTGTCTTCCACATCTAATTCACGGGATCTCTGATCACAAAGAATAGGTTACCACTATGAACAACTCATATTGTGGGTCTCATACCCATCTCCTCGATGCATTATCTATCTCATTACGTGATAGACCCTTAGTAAAAGGATCTGCCAGATTTTTAGACGTTTGGATATAATCCAATGCAATAACTCCGGAGTTTTTCATTTTTCTGACAGACTTTAACCTTCTCTGAACGTGTCTTGATGACTTCATGTTATCCTTTGAGCTGCTCACTTTCGTGATCATAGGTTGATTGTCGCAGTTCATAAGGACACTCGGTACAGGTTTCTCAACAACCGACAAGTCATTCAAGAGCCGGCGAAGCCAATCTGCTTCAACCGTAGCTGTATGTAGTGCTGTGAGTTCTACTTCCATTGTTGACCTCGTTAAGATGGTCTGCTTGCAAGACTTCCAAGAAACAGTGCCACCTCCATGAGTGAATACATAACCGCTCGTGGCCTTTATCTCATCAGCATCTGAGATCCAGTTTGAGTCACTATACCCTTCAAGAACCTTTGGGTGCCCGGTGTAGTGAATTCCATAATTAGCAGTGCCTTTCAAGTAACGCAAAAATCTTTCTAGAGCTTTCCAATGCACATCTCCTGGTTTTGAGACAAACCGACTCAGTTTGCTAATAGCAAAAGAGATGTCAGGTCTTGTAGCACTGGCTAAGTACATAAGCGAGCCAATAATCTGAGAATATTTCAATTGGTCTCTAGCAATTCTTCGATTCTTTCAAAGTAACACACTTGCATCATAGGGTGTTGGAGAGGGCTTGCAGTCACTATAGCCAAAGCAACTCAAGATCTTTTCCACATAGTGAGATTGAAGCAATGTAATCCCACCATCATCGTCTCTCAACAACTTGATGTTCAGAATGACATCAGCCACTCCTAAATCCTTCATCTCAAAACAACGAGATAGGAAATCCTTGACCTCCTTAATAACATTCAGAGTTGTTTCGAAAATCAGTATGTCATCAACATACAAGCAAAGGATAACTCCCTCGCCCCCACCATGGCGATGGTACACACATTTGTCAGCTTTGTTTACAATAAAGCCTGCAGCTGTTAAAGTTCTTTCAAACTTCTCATGCCACTATTTAGGTGCTTGCTTGAGTCCATACAAAGACTTCAGAAACTTCCGTGTGACCTTTCGTATACCCATAGTGCGTGGCAAAAATTTAGATATCAGCTCGGCTCATTCCCGCAACCCGCAACCTGCGGCGCGTCGCGTCGCGTCGCGTCGTGGCGAGGCGGGCGGCGGAGGAGGAGCGCGCGTGGATATCCCTCTTGTTCTCATGCTCGTACAAGTGGGGAAAAAATCTCCCTTATAAGGAGGTCCAACTCCCACTAAACTAGCAATGTGGGACTAAACTTTAATAGTATCCCTTGCCTTGCACAAAATGGGCTAAGTGGACCTCTAGGATTTATTAGGAATTTCTGAAATAGTTATTGGGCTGCCCAAAATAGACTAAATTCCAGCACTGAATAGTACAAACTGACTTAAAGCACAAACACATGAATGGGATTCTATTCCTCTGCCTTATTTTCTTCCTAAGACATTCACTGGAAAAGCTTGCACGAGCATACAAATCTCTCCTTTTTGTAACTGCACCCGGGCAGCAATGTGCAATTGGGCAACAAGTGTAGCTGCTGCCTGCAACTGCCGTGTGTGTTGATCCAAACAATTGTAGTCCAAGATCTCAGTAAGTCACTATCACGCGTGAGCTGGTCTTTTGTTGTTCTTCTAGCGCGCTTGATTTGGCACAAATTGGTAGTATAAGCCAGGCATTTGAACTAGCTGGCAAATCATTGTTTTTTAAGCTAGGCATTTGATTATTTATCTAGCGCTTGATTTGGCACAAATTATTGTTTAGTGGCTGATTATGTTGCTTTTTTCTAGACCATTCCACTTGGGTTGATATATAGTGATCTCACCTGATAATGCTGGTGCTTTTGACCTGTCTGTATTTTTGGTTTGGTCCTTGTTTGGATGGATGCCAGTTTCCTGGCATACCAATGCCTTTTTTGCGAGTGAATGAAAGAAACCATTGACATTGAAGGCTGGGGTTGTAGAAATCACATTTCTATGGTTTTGTACCAAAAATCATTAATTCTGAGGCTAACTTTTTTAAAAAAAATACGAGTCGACATCTTAGACTATTCTAAGCATGATTATGAAAGATGGGTCCCGCATTTGCTGATGTGGCATAACGGTTTGTGATAAATGATGTTAGACGGGGGATTTGTCTAGATCTACGAAATAGTCCCAGTAATTTTTCAGTGGCATCCTTCAATCGAAAAAAAGCAATCAAGTCCGATGAGGGGGTCCGGGATTTGGATTTGGGCTGCCCGGCGAGCAGAGCACCAGCATGCTGGCCATGGTCTTGTTGTCGGCGAGGTGGTGTGCCGTCGGGATCTGGAAGGTCGCGGCCTTCGCAGGTCATCAGGTCCGATGCGGCGCTCCAGGACGGCCTAGCTGCGCGCGCGGTAGACACGTCCGCCCTATCGAGACGCAGGGGCAGGGCGCGGTGGCTGGGGATGGACTGATCGGCTGAGATGCGAGGCGTGGCGGCGGGCGTGCGTGCTCGTGATTGGGTGGCTTGCTGCCCATGCGAACTCGCCGGCTTGAGTGCAGCCGCGTCGGCGCCGTCACGCTTCCCTCTGTCACCATCGAACCAAAATCCTACACTGGACCCCACAGACGTCCATATCGGGGCACACGAGCGTCGTGTCCCGCCACCCATCATTAGGGTCGTCTGCAGGCGCGCCGCCGAGGTAGGATGATGGGCTGGAGCGCGGCGGCATCCACGGCGTCGGTAGCATCATTAGGATGCTGTGGCGTGTTGAGTAACGTGATTGTATTAGGAAACATAGGTTAGACTATCGCAAGTCGATCCTAAATCCTAGCCGACGCCGCTTCCGCACCCGCGTGCTGCCATCAGGGCGGCTGACCTTCATGACCATCGTCGGGGGCCGTGCCGCCCGTACCTAGGGTTCGTCCGCCGGTCGTGTTGACTGGATGCCCTAGAGAGTCTTTTCCCCGAGCCTTGCTTCGGGGTTTTTCTCTCTCCCGCCGGTCATCTTGATCGCGCAGATTTTTTTTGGTTTTCCGATCTATTCTTGATCGGTTTGCGTCGCCCACCGCCACCGTCAACCCTGAGCGCCTCTACTCCGACCCCGGCGCGACCAGCCGGCCTCTCCTCTGACCCAGCGGCCATGCGCTCCGAGGCGGCCCGTTAGGGCCAGCCGCCATCCGCGCGTCGGTTCGCCCGTCGCCCTGCGCCGGCCGTCACCGCCCTGCTCCGACCAGGACACCTACATCGCCCCGACCCGGCGGCCTTGCGCCATGCGACGACCAATCATAGCAGTCGCTGGCGCGCCGGCCCGCCCATCGATCCACGTCACCCGCCTTCGCCACATCTACACGGCGGCCCGGCGGTCTACCTTGCCGGCCTCGTCCTCGGCTGCGTCGGGACGGCTACGTCAGGCTCGTCGGCTGCCTCAACTTGGGCGCCGCTGCTCAGTTGGTCGCTCGGGCCTCGCTGCCCGGGCGCTCGCGCTGCTTTGGTAGCCCGGTGTCGGTGCTGAAAAGTTCGTCCGCACGACGTTCCACGCCGTCCGTCATCGCCGATTTCATCTCGGACTTCGCCGCCACCACGCCTACACCGAGCGGCGTCCCCGACCTCGCGCGCGATCGGCTTGATCACCCACTCGCCGTCGCGATCCGCCTCATCTACGCCGCGCGACCGACCTGGCCCGTCGGTTACGCGAGCCTGCGCAGGTCCCGTGAAGATCGTCCCCGAGTTCAGCGCGCCTCTCCATCGATCGAGCATCGGGCTGCCGCTGCGTCGTTCCATCGGGCCGCAGCGCCACCGCCCCGTGGTCTCCTCGCGGCTGCATCGAGTCGTGCGTCGCCGCTGCGTCGCCCCTTCGGGCCGTAGTGTGGTGATACGCGGTCCCCCTGCTGCCCTGAGGCCGTCCCCGCGGTTGTACCGACTCACGAACCGCTGTTGTGTCGCCCCTTCGGGCCGCAGCGTCGCGGTCCGCGGTCCCCCCGCCGCCCAGAGGTCTTCCCGCCGTCGCCCCGACCCGCCTGCCGCCGCTGCGTCGCCCCTTCGGGCTGTAGCGCCGCGGCCCGCGGTCCGCTCCGCCGTCACCGCGCATCGACCTCCCGTGGTATGCGTCGTGCCGTCTTCCTTGGTGCGGGAACGCCACCGTCCGCACCTGTCTTCGTCACGCTGTCAGGGTTCTTCGCCTACCTCGAGAACCGCCGCCGCACTCCTAACCTAGCCGCCGCCGTCAGGCCGCCGCCGCCGCTCTTCTTTGGCCCCCGCCGCCGCTACCTTCATAGCTGCCGCCGCCCGTCCACCCCCCTTCGTCTTTGTCCAAGCACCAGCCCGTCGCCAGCGTCGCCGTCATCTACCCCGACCACTTCGTCTACTCCGACCACCGTTGGTGACATCGGCCCCGCTGATACGTCTCCGTCGTATCTACTTTTCCAAAAACTTTTGCCCTTGTTTTGGACTCTAACTTGCATGATTTGAATGGAACTAACCCGGACTGACGCTGTTTTCAGTAGAATTGCCATGGTGTTATTTTTGTGCAGAAACAAAAGTTCTCGGAATGACCTGAAACTTCACGGAGATTATTTTTGGAAATAATAAAAAATACTGGCGAAAGAATCAAGGCCAGGGGCCCACACCCTGTCCACGAGGGTAGGGGCGCGCCTGCCCCCTGGGCACGCCCCTGCCTCGTGGGCCCCCTGGAGCTCCACCGACCTCAACTCCAACTCTATATATTCGCGTTCGGGGAGAAAAAAATTAGAGAGAAGGATTCATCGCGTTTTACGATACGGAGCCGCCGCCAAGCCCTAATCTCTCTCGGGAGGGCTGATCTGGAGTCCGTTCGGGGCTCCGGAGAGGGGAATCCATCGCCATCGTCATCATCAACCATCCTCCATCACCAATTTCATGATGCTCACCACTGTGCGTGAGTAATTCCATCATGGGCTTGTTGGACGGTGATGGGTTGGATGAGATTTATCATGTAATCAAGTTAGTTTTGTTAGGGTTTGATCCCTAGTATCCACTATGTTCTGAGATTGATGTTGCTATGACTTTGCTATGCTTAATGCTTGTCACTAGGGCCCGAGTGCCATTATTTCAGATTTGAACCTATTATGTTTTCATGAATATATGTGAGTTCTTGATCCTATCTTGCAAGTCTATAGTCACCTACCATGTGTTATGATCCGGCAATCCAGAAGTGACAATAATCGGGACCACTCCCGGTGATGACCATAGTTTGAGGAGTTCATGTATTCACTATGTGTTAATGCTTTGGTCCGGTACTCTATTAAAAGGAGGCCTTAATATCCCTTAGTTTCCATTAGGACCCTGCTGCCATGGGAGGGTAGGACAAAAGATGTCATGCACGTTCTTTTCCAAGCACGTATGACTATATTCGGAATACATGCCTACATTACATTGATGAATTGGAGCTAGTTCTGTGTCACCCTATGTTATAACTATTGCATGAATAATCGCATCCGGCATAATTCTCCATCACCGATCCAATGCCTGCGAGCTTTTCACATATTGTTCTTCGCTTATTTACTTTTCCGTTGCTACTGTTAGAATCAGTACAAAACTATCACTATTACTTTTGGTACCATTACCGTTACTTCCATATTACTTTGCTACTAAATATTTTGCTGCAGATACTAAGTTATCCAGGTGTGGTTGAATTGACAACTCAACTGCTAATACTTGAGAATATTCTTTGGCTCCCCTTGTGTGGAATCAATAAATTTGGGTTGAATACTCTACCCTCGAAAACTGTTGCGATCCCCTATACTTGTGGGTTATCAAGACTATTTTCTAGCGCCGTTGCCGGGGAGCATAGCTCTGTTATTTGAGTCACTTGGGATTTATATCTGCAGGTCACTATGAAGAACCTGAAAGATGAGAGAACTAAAATTTATCCCTCAACTACGAGGGGAGGTAAGGAACTGCCATCTAGCTCTGCACTTGATTCGCCTTCTATTTTAAGTAAGCTCGCGACACCTAAACCTGCTTCTGCTATTAATTCTGATATGTCGCATGTTATTGATGATGCCACTTCTCCTATGCATGATACTTATGATGAAACTACTTCTATGCTTGATACTACTGTGCCACTTGGTGAATTTCTTGATGAACAACTTGCTAGGGCTAGAGAGAATGAAATTATTGAAACTAATAATATTGATGAAAGTGATGATGAAGATTCTCCCCCTAGATATGAATTTCCTGTTGTGCCTAAGGGCTATGTTATGGATGAAGAAACTGCTAGAGACTTTCTTGCTTGCAATGATAGAAGTGATCTTAAGAAATTATTAGCCAAGTTGAAACAAAAATCTCTGAATGCTAGAATGAAATATGATCCTGCTTATGCTACTTCACCTATCTTTGTTGCTGATAAGGATTATGATTTCTCTGTTGATCCTGATATAATTACTTTGGTTGAGTCTGATCCTTTATATGGCTATGAATCTAAAACTGTTGTGGCACATCTTACTAAATTAAATGATATAGCCACCCTGTTCACTAATGATGAGAAAACTCGCTACTATTATATCCTTAAGATATTTCTGTTCTCATTAAAGGGTGATGCTAAGATATGGTTTAATTCTCTTGATCCTGGCTATGTGCGTAGTCCCCAGGATATGATTTATTACTTCTCTGCTAAATATTTCCCTGCTCATAAGAAACAAGCTGCTTTGAGGGAAATATATAATTTTGTGCAAATTGAAGAAGAGAGTCTCCCAAAAGCTTGGGGAGGCTTCTCCAATTACTTAATTGAAAGTGTTGTTTATCGACTAGAGGGGGGGGGGGTGAATAGGCGATTTTTATGAAAGTCTTCAAAACATGAAATTTCGAAGACAAACAATAGAAATGATCCTATTGATATGCAGCGGAAGATAAACTACACTAGACAAACCATTGTCAAGTATGTAATGAAGTAAATGCTCGAAGACAAATAGTAGCTAGGTAGTAAGGATCAGGATGGAAGATGATATGAAGCCAAACAACGATAGTACTCAAGCAGTGAAGACAAACATGTAAAGCAATCAGGCAATGACTTCACAAAGACAAACTGTAAATAAGGAGAGGAAGAGGATAGAACCAGTCACTTGTTGAGGACACAAGATTTGTTGGACCAGTTCCAGTTGTTATGACAACTGTACATCTGGTTGGGGAGGCTGAGATTCAACTCAGAAGATCGCATCTTCACCTTATTCCCATTGAGATAAGGACACCCAGTCCTCGGCCAATTACTCTGGTAAGTCTTCAAGGTATACTTCCAAACCTTCACAAACTTTGTTCACCGGCGATCCACAATGACTCTTGGATGCTCAGAATGCGACGCCTAACCGGCTGGAGGATTCACAGTCCTCAAGTGTAACAAGTCTTCAGATTACACAGACAGAAAGACTTCAGTGATGCCTAACAATCTTTGGCTCTGGGTGTTTGGGCTTTGTCCTCGCAAGGATTTCTCTCTCTCAAAAGCTTCGGAGGTGGGTTGCTCTCAAACGACAAAAGCTGTGTACTAACTCTAAGTAGCCGACCAATTTTCTGGTCTAGGGGGTGGGCTATTTATAGCCACTAGGCAACCCGACCTGATTTGTCCAAAATGACCCTAGGTCGCTAAGGAACTGACACGTGTTCCAACGGCCAGATTTCAAACACACACAACAACTTTACTTGGGCTACAAGCAAAGCTGACTCATCCAGCTTTGGATAAGATTTTCTCTCATTGTCTTCGCTCGAAGACATAGGATTTTGGTTGAGCATCACTTCAGTCACTCTGACTTTGTTCACTTGGACCCCACTTAACAGTACGATGGTTCCTATGACTCAACATATAAGAAAAGGAAACAACAAAACAACTAAGTCTTCGCGCTCCATAGTCTTCACACAATGTCATCTCATGTCATAGTCTTCAACGCGAATATCTTCATATACCACCACTGTCTTCAATGTCTTTATACATTTTTAGGGGTCGTCTCCGGTAGGTAAACCGAATCAATGAGGGACTACTACCTGTGTTATCCTGCAATTCTCACAAACACATTAGTCTCTCAACCAGGTTTGTCGTCAATACTCCAAAACCAACTAGGGGTGGCACTAGATGCACTTACAATCTCCCCCTTTTTGGTGATTGATGACAAACTGGTTGAAGTTTTCAACGGGGATAAAATATGTGAAATTGTAAAGGATAGGGTATTGTCATCATAAGTACCAAAACGCTCCCCCTGAAGATGTGCATATAAGTAATTTGCTTTTGGAATGCAAATGCACATGGCAGGTTGTACTTGTGGAGATCCTCTTCAACTTATGACGACAATTCATCATGCATGATTTGATGTAACAAAGATAATGACATGCATAATGAAAAATGGACGTCTGCAAGATGATCTAAGTGCGGAAGTTATCATCGCACATGCGGAATTTATCATCGCATCACAGAATAGCAGAAAATATAGCAGACGAAGTGTTACAACTCGAAGAACCAAATGTATCAAAAGCAAGAGTTGTAAACACTAGACAAAATATAAAGCAACCGCCCATTGGACCCGCTTGAAGACTATCAACTCATATGCTTCTCCCCCTTTTGTCAGTAAGGACCAAAAAGGTTTGAAGACATAGAGCCTCTACGCGTTCCCAGAAGGAGTAGGAGTAGATGCAGGGTTGGCGTCGGGGTTTGCCGGTGCAGACGAACTTGGTGCAGTGTCGATTCGCGCTGAAATCGGGGGTGTTGAAGTAGCATCATCTTCATCATCGATCACTCTGGCATTCACCGTTGCAGCAGAGGAAGAGTAGTCAGAGTCTTCAAGGGATGGAGTTCGACGTAGGACAACATTCCTTGGAGGAGTGGAGTCAAACTTGAATCTTTCCGTTAAGCCATCATCTTGAAGATCTGCTTCAGCACTGAACAGTGTCAAACTCTTCCATGATCGTCGACAGGTCTCGTGAGTGACAAAAGCATTCTTAGTGGCAAGATTCTGAATGTGATTGACGTCCACTAAGAGGCTTTGCATCTGTCGCTTAAGCCAGAAGTGATGCTTGTCTTGTTTTTGATGCAGTGCCACAAGAAGTTCTTGGTCATTCAGAACACGAGAGCGCTTCTGAGGCCTTTGGGCAATGGTGCTCTCAGTAGCTTCAGTCTGTGCACGGTGAGGCAAGCGAGTATTTCCAGCCAATGGATAGACACGAGCGACTGCTTGAACCCCTTCAATGTTTTGCGAGAAGCTTTGGTGGTCAGCATTCTGAAGACTAAGAGGCTCCTTGGCAGGCTCTGGGTATATGGCTTCAACTGACATATCAACCTCAGGCAGAAAAATCAGATGATTGCGAGCAGAGGGCTGATAGTTGACAGCAGAGTGTAGCTTGATGAGGCGCATGACCCATGGAGCATAGAACTTCAGGACAAAAAGATTAGAGCCAGATGCAGCCAACTGTCTGATAAAGATATCTTGAGCATTGAAGCTGATGCCACTGAAGATGTAAAAGACCAAAGTCTTCATGGCTCCTTCAAGTTTTGCAGCTGATGAATATCCTTTGATGGGCCACAGAGTTCGCCTGATGATGTGATAGATTGTTCGAGGCAGATATTCGAGGTCTTCAACAAAGAACTCCTTAGGGTAATCAGCGTCAGATGGCAGAGGCTTCATCATGCTCAACATTTGGCTCATGTTGGGCTCTGGCTTATGGAAGATACTCTCCAGTGCATTGCGGTGAAGCTGACAACCAGGTTCATAAAGTTCTCTTGGAGTGGGCAGGCCGGTAAGCTCAATGATGTCAAAGGCTTTGGCTTCATGATGGACATTGCCTGTCATCCACTCAAGGACCCAAGTCTTCGGATCCCTGTTGTAGCCGCGAATGTGGAGGGTTGCATAAAATTGGAGTGGAAGTTCTTCATTCTAGTGCTCCTTGTCAGTCACAAATTGGAGCAAACCCGCATCACGAAAGCAGTCAAGGGCCTCCTCAAGGCATGGCAGTCCAGCAATGGCTTCAGTGTCAAGGCGCATATGAGGGAAAATGCACCCTTGATCATACAGAACACATGAGTAATAGCTTCACTGTTGATAGCTCCAGAACCGATCAGATGAGATCCTTGCCTTAGTGTAGGGGTTCTTGGCGCTGTCAAAGAAGGTGTTGTGCGCTTTGAAGCCATTGGCATTGAAGGACCCTGGTGAAGTGGCTGTCCCTGGAAATCTGGGCAGTCTTGGCTTTGGCTTCTGAACCTGAGGCCTATGCTCGACGTGGTAGTCAAATTGAGGCCTTGGAGGCGGAACAAGAGCAGTGGCATTGACTTCAGGCTGCAGATTGGTGGTAGGTGCAGCATCAGCTTCAGGTGCAGTTACTTCAGGCACCATATTGACTTCAGGCGCCACATTAGCTTCAGCCATGACAACGTCATTGGCTTCAGTGTTGGTGTTGGTGGACGCCTCAGTATGTGCAACCTCCTCTTCAGGAGCAGGAGGGTCGGACGCGTTCTCCTCTTGGCTGGCTGGGGGTGTGGCAACACATGCTTCTCTTGGTTCTTCTTCTTTGTCATCGGCTGATGCAGTCGGAATATCTTTAGCCGCTTCGGCTTCAGACTCTAGGATGTTCACAGTAGGAGAGGCTTCAGGAAACACTTGGCATGAAACAGATTGGCGCTCATCTCCTTCTGGAACACTTGACAGATTTTCTTGAGGCCCTGGTCCTCTGCAAAGCCTGCGAAACGCTGGCGATGCATGTTGAGATGGAGTTGGTTGGGCCTCAAAATCTTCATCATCACCCACAGGAGTGGTGACCTGTCTTGGGGGAGTAACTGGGGTGTCTTCATCACGTGGAGATCCTTGAGGGTGATCAGCCCATGAGTCATCCTGAGCAACTGGCGTCAATGGATGACCAATGCTGATGAGTTCGCTGTTCGTTAGAATAGGCGATGATACCATATTGTGCTCTATCTGAGGAAGGACTTCATCATCTCCAACATTGTGGTGGGGACCAATGTCTTCAGTAGCGGTGGGGTCAACTGCTGGAATATCTTCAGCTTCAGGAGCCTCTGTGGAAGTAGGCTCATGAACTATCATCCGTCGTTCTTGATGTGCAGACTCTGGACGAGCAACCGAGATTGGCTCGACAACAAGGGGCTCTGCGGGAGCAGCCCGGTCCTTCTTGGACTTGCGCTTCTTGGTGGGTGGAGCATCATCTGAGATGTTCTTGGTCTTGCGCTTCCTGGCCTTGGCTTCAGTTGCCCTTGTCTTCTGAAGCTCTGAAGCCACTGTGGGGACCTTAGGCTTCATGCCAGTCATGCTGGCAGGGAAGACAATGTGAGGCTCTTCCCGCCTAGATAGTTCAGTTTGGTCCACAGATGGCTTCTTCTTCTTGGCAGCCATCCTGGGGTCGATACCTGGTCGCCCAAGAGCCGCGCTTTTCAGCTTCATTGTAAGCTTGCACGCACTTGGCAGCCAGACTCTTCATGTGGTCACGAGAACCTTTATATTTTTCGCGTTTCTTGTGAAACGCCTCCTTGAGCTCATGCAGCATAACCCTGAAGTTCTGGATGTCCTTCACATTGAGCCTGACCATATGCTTCTTGAATTGGGCCTTCTCATAATCAATCTTGTGCTTCAGCTCAACAATTTTCTGAGCAAGAGCTAACTCAAAAGCAATGTCGCCATTGAAAGAGACGCTGAGTCCAATTGGAAGTTGCAGATCTTCAAAGCTGAGATCGGGTGTGTCAAACCACTCATCAATGAAGTTGTTGATGACTGCCACGTCAAAGAGAGGCAAGTCATTGAAGATTTCTGCTTCTTCCTTGCTCATTATCAGCTGCTCAAGAGCGTCATCAGCAAGATCGTCGTCACTCGACAGATCAATAGCTTCATTCTCATTTCGCAATACGGCAGCACGAGTCGGAACAGGACTAGAGGAGTGCATAGGCTTCTTCTTTTTCTTCTCGGTCTTGGAGATGTGAGAGAGATCTTCAGACTGCACACTTGGTGCAGGTGGAGCTGTGGCCAAGGGCTTCACTCGTGAAGCTTTTGGTGGAGAGAAAGGCTTTGGAGCCTTGGGTTTCTTCTGCTTCTTTGGCTTAGGAGGTGCAGGTGCTTCATCAGAATCAACGTCATCTGCAGGTCGATCCACATCTGCCCCTTGAACCCTGATATGAGTAATGAGACCTTCCAAGTCATAGAAGGGCCCAACTAGATTTGGTTCAGCTTCACGTGTGCCATCGGCACGAGGCGCAGAGGGGCCAGGGTTGAAGTCTAACCCCCAAGATTTCTTGTTCTCCTTGGCCGAGTTCTTTGCAAACTGAAAATTGCATTTGAACATATTGTCTTCGCGACACCATAGTAAAGATGATGGGTCGGCATCAGCTGGTTGTGGCCCACGGACCATACAAGGATAGAAGCCTTGCTCAATGGCTTTAGCTCTGGACCTGGGTGGAAGATTTTTGTACAAAATATCTCCCCAAGGTCGCTTGATGGCATTTTTCTCTGCATATTCCTGGGTCACGAACCTGTACTTGTACCACTATTCTGCCCAATATCTTCGAATCCATTAGATTCAAGTTTTGCGTTCATTGAAGGTTTCTTCAGGATCAGTCTTGTACAGTTCATGCAGATCAGCTGGCAAATCCTTTGATGTTTCCCCGCGGCGTTGTCTGCCACCCTTTCTAGCTGATTTATCTGTTGCCATGAAGTTCAAGCTGAAAGGCTTCAGCTCAGTCAGAGGCTTCCGTCTGCTAGTCAGACAAGAGCTAGCTTCGGGAGAATTGATGTGATGCTGTAAGAATTCTGCAAATGAATGCAGACTATGAGAACCAAGGGATTCTCCCACGGACATGTACCTGTGACAGCATTAGAGATGCGAGGGAAGGGGAAGAGGTCATATGCATTCTCAGAAGATTTTGAAGATAAATCAGTTTAGAAGACATTGACCTCATAGTGCGAAGACATTCACTTATATGTTGAGAGTTGGTTCCAGATTTGTACGAATCCAAGAATAAGTACAAGTGAGGAATCTAACTAGATGAGAAGCATAAGTGAATATACTAGGCATTATATGAGATGCAGATAGGATAGATCTATCAATGTGTAGGCAGAAACCACTTTTGGTAAACAGGATGAATCTTTAAGGATCAAAAAGGACGGTAAAAAGAGGATTTTATTTACCACACGAAGAACTGCTAGACAGAGAAGAAGTGGAGGCCGAGCAGTTCGATCTTCCGTGCCCTAACTTGGCGACGGAAGACACCTACGGCGATGACGGAGAAGACGATGTCCGCGGCCGGCATGAAGACGGCGTCGAAGAAGTTGCGGCAGCTAAGCGCTTCATTGCCGGCGTCGTCGAGGGCTAGCGGTGGCGCTAGGGTTTGACGAGGTGGAGAGGTGGAAGAAGGATTTTTGACCATGAGGGGACAAGTATTTATAAGGAAAGGGACGGCACAACGCAATTACGCAGGTGCCCCTGGTGGTTCACATTTGAGGGACACATGGCGTACATGCAACACATTTGGGGTTGTCCCACGTTCCCACGCCCGCCTGGACTGTCGGATGGTCGTTCTGGCTTCTCCAGATTTCAAGCAATAAGAATAGAGCATTTAAAACAGAGTTAATGTTTGTTCTGTATCTTTTGCTGACAAGGACGCAGAGAAGACATTCGACAATTTCAATAGAATGCATATGATTTGGATAGATAGAGTTTGAGATAGAAAGCATAGATAGATTAGGGTCCGATCACATTCACTTAGTTCGAAAGATTCAACAGAGAAGACATAGCTATAAGTGAATGCTGTAGAGGACAGAACACTAATATGTATATATATATATATATATATATATATATATATATATATATATATATATATATATATATATATATATATATATATCAGAACACAACCAAATCAACATAGTTAAGATAAACATGGAGACAAGTTGAAACTGAAGACAAACCAAATGCGAAGACATAGCAAATGTAACGCCTTGAGAAAAACACTTCAAACTGAAGAATTTGGTGGTGGCGTTACCCACCGTATAGGAAGTATTAGACCCAGACACGACGCACAATTATCGTGGCGCTCCGAAGTCAAATTCCACGTTAATGTATTCACACTCAGAATATAAGTCTTCATTGGTTGAAGATATACTTTACTTCGTGTGTTGCACATCTAAGTCATCAAAATGTATAAGTGTTAGGATGTGTGCCTGGTCACAGGACATTTGAGGATTCCAAGATATTTAGCTCACACCGTAACTTGCACAACCTTTTCTCATCCAAGGGCTTTGTGAAGATATCTGCTAGTTGCTCTTCAGTGTTGACGTGAATGATATCAATATCTTCCTTCATGACATGATCTCTGAGAAAGTGATGACGAATTTCAATGTGCTTAGTCTTCGAGTGCTGAACTGGGTTGTTGGCAATCTTGATGGCGCTTTCGTTGTCACAGTAGAGTGGTACTTGTTTCAGATGGATGCCGTAGTCCTTGAGAGTTTGCTTCATCCATAGAAGCTGAGCGCAGCAAGATCCAGCAGCAATGTATTCAGATTCAGCAGTGGAGAGTGATACATAGTTCTGGTTCTTTGAAGACCAACAGACAAGTGATCGTCCCAGAAAATGACATGTGCCTGATGTAGACTTGCGATCCACCTTGTCACCAGCATAATCAGCATCCGAGAATCCAACCAGATCAAACTCTGAGCCCTTTGGATACCATAATCCTAATGTTGGGGTGTAAGCCAAATATCAAAGAATTTGCTTCATAGCTAAGTGATGCGATTCCTTTGGTGCCGCTTGGAATCGAGCACACATGCAAACACTAAGCATAATATCTAGCCTAGATGCACATAGATAAAGTAAAGAACCAATCATGGAGCGGTATACCTTTTGATCAAACTCTTTACCATTGTCGTCGGGACCCAGATGGTGTTTGGTTGGCATTGGCGTCGTGTAACCTTTGCAATCTTGCATTCCAAACTTCTTCAGGCAATCTTTGAGGTATTTTTTCTTGAGATATGAAGATGCCATTTCTTTGCTGACGAATTTAAAGACCAAGGAAGAACTTTAGCTCACCCAACATGGACATCTGATATTGCTCTTGCATCATGTGTCCAAATTCATCACTATATTTCTGGTTGGTGCGGCTGAAGATAATATCATCCACATATATTTGGCACACAAACAGTTCACCATCATATGTCTTCGTGAAGAGCGTGAGATCCAGGGATCCAGGTCTAAAGCCTTTGCTCTTCAGGAAGTCTTTGAGCGTGTCATACCAAGCGTGAGGATCTTGTTTGAGGCCATATAGTGCTTTGTTTAGCTTGTACACCATATCAGGATGTTTTGGATCTTCAAAGCCAGGAGGTTGTGCGACGTATACTTCTTCTTCAATCTTGCCGTTGAGAAATGCACTCTTCACATCCATTTGATATAGCAAGATGTTGTGATGGTTAGCACAGGCTAGCAGTATGCGAATAGCTTCAAGCCTAGCCACAGGAGCAAATGTTTCATCGAAGTCAATCCCTTCCACTTGAGTATATCCTTGAGCGACGAGACGTGCTTTGTTTCTGATGACTTGGCCATGCTCATCTTGCTTGTTGCGATATATCCATTTTGTGCCTATTATGTTGTGCTTGCGAGGGTCAGGTCGCTTGACCAGTTCCCAGACATTGTTCAGTTTGAACTGTTGAAGCTCTTCTTGTGGTCATGAGTGGAAGCTTCATCATTCCTTGAGCTAGATCGTGAAGACTTTCTGAAGCCCTTCTTCTTAGTGAACTTCTGGAACTTCTTCACAAGCATAGCAAGTTCCTTTCCAATGTCTTCCGGATCGTCAGAACTGCAGTCAGATTCTTCCTCAGATGAGGAAACTGCCTTTGCTTTCATAGCTCGAGTTCGGCCATAGCTAGACCCATAGATATCTCTTTTCTCAGATAGCTGGAATTCATGTGTGTTGAGCCTCTCAAGTATATCAGACGGATCGAGTGTCTTGAAGTCAGGACATTCTTGAATCATGAGGGCAAGGGTGTCAAAGGAGCTGTCAAGTGATCTCAGTAGTGTCTTGACGATTTCATGCTTGGTAATCTCAGTAGTGCCGAGAGCACGAAACTCATTTGTGATGTCAGTGAGGAGATCAAACGTAAGCTGGACATTTTCATTGTCATTTCTCTTGAAGCGGTGGAAGAGGTTGCGAAGAACACTGATCCTTTGATCTCTCTGGGTTGAGACGTCTTCGTTGACCTTTGAGAGCCAGTCCCAGACTAGCTTCGACGTTTCCAGAGCACTCACACGGCCATACTGTCCTTTGGTCAGATGACCACAGATGATGTTCTTGGCAGTAGAGTCCAGTTGAATGAACTTCTTGACATCAGCAGGGGTGACACCTTCACCAATCTTGGGAACGCCATTCTTGATGACATACCAAAGGTCGACATCAATGGCTTCAAGATGCATGCACATCTTATTCTTCCAGTAGGGATATTCAGTTCCATCGAAGACGGGGCAAGCAACAGAGACTTTGATTATCCCTGCAGTCGATATAGCTAAAACTCCTGGTGGTTAAACCGAATCACACAGAACAAGGGAGTACCTTGCTCTGATACCAATTGAAAGTGCTGTTTATCGACTAGAGGGGGGGGTGAATAGGCGATTTTTATGAAAGTCTTCAAAACATGAAAGTTTCGAAGACAAACAATAGAAATGATCCTATTGATATGTAGGGGAAGATAAACTACACTATAGAAACCATTGACAAGTATGAAATGAAGTAAATGCTCGAAGACAAATAGTAGCTAGGTAGTAAGGATCAGGATGGAAGATGATATGAAGCCAAACAACGATAGTAGTCAAGAAGTGAAGACAAACAGGTAAAGCAATCAGGCAATGACTTCACAAAGACAAATTGTAAATAAGGAGAGGAAGAGGATAGAACCAGTCACTTGTTGAGGACACAGGATTTGTTGGACCAGTTCTAGTTGCTGTGACAACTGTACGTCTGGTTGGGGAGGCTGAGATTCAACTCAGAAGACCGCGTCTTCACCTTATTCCCCTTGAGCTAAGGACGCCCAGTCCTTGCCCAATTACTCTAGTAAGTCTTCAAGGTAGACTTCCAAACCTTCACAGACTTCGTTCACCGGCGATCCACAATGACTCTTGGATGCTCAGAACGCGACGCCTAACCGGCTGGAGGATTCACAGTCCTCAAGTGTAACAAGTCTTCAGATCACACAGATAGAAAGACTTCAGTGATGCCTAACACTCTTTGGCTCTGGGTGTTTGGGCTTTGTCCTCGCAAGGATTTCTCTCTCTCAAAAGCTTCGGAGGTGGGTTGCTCTCAAACGACAAAAGCCGTGTACTAACTCTGAGCAGCCGACCAATTTATGGTCTAGGGGGTGGGCTATTTATAGCCACTAGGCAAACCGACCTGATTTGTCCAAAATGACCCTAGGTCGCTAAGACACGTGTTCCAACGGTCAGATTTCAAACACACACGGCAACTTTACTTGGGCTACAAGCAAAGCTGACTCATCCAGCTTTGGATAAGATTTGCTCTCATTGTCTTCGCTCGAAGACATAGGATTTTCGTTGAGCATCACTTCAGTCACTCTGACTTTGTTCACTTGGACCCCACTTAATAGTACGGTGGTTCCTACGACTCAACATATAAGAAAAGGAAACAAAAAAACAACTAAGTCTTCATGCTCCATAGTCTTCACACAATGTCTTCTCATGTCATAGTCTTTAACGTGAATATCTTCATATACCACCACTGTCTTCAATGTCTTCATACATTTTTAGGGGTCGTCTCTGGTAGGGAAACCGAATCAATGAGGGACTACTACATGTGTTATCCTGCAATTCTCACAAACACATTAGTCCCTCAACCAGGTTTGTCATCAATACTCCAAAACCAACTAGGGGTGGCACTAGATGCACTTACATTAATGCTTTGTGTCGGTGTCAAAACCGGCAGATCTCGGGTAGGGGTTCCCGAACTGTGCGTCAAGGCCGAAGGGTAACAGGAGACAAGGGACACGATGTTTTTACCCAGGTTCGGGCCCTCTCGATGGAGGTAATACCCTACTCCTGCTTGATTAATATTGACGATATGGGTAGTACAAGAGTAGATCTACCACGAGATCAAGGAGGCTAAACCCTAGAAGCTAGCCTGTGGTATGATTGTGTATGATGATGGATGTCCTATGGACTACAACCCTCTGGTTTATATAGACACCGGATAGGGTTAGGGTTACACAGAGTCGGTTACAATGGTAGGAGATCTTGAGTATCCGCATCGCCTAGCTTGCCTTCCACGCCAAGGAAAGTCCCTTCCGGACACGGGACGAAGTCTTCAATCTTGTATCTTCATAGTCCAGGAGTCCGGCGAAGGTATAGTCCGGCTACCCGAACACCCCCTAATCTAGGACTCCCTTAGTAGCCCCTGAACCAGGCTTCAATGACGACGAGTCCGGCGCGCAGATTGTCTTTGGCATTGCAGGGCAGGTTCCTCCTCCAAGTCCTTCATAGAAGATTGTAGACACCAAGAATAGTGTCCGGCTCTGCAAAATAAGTTTCCACATATTGCCATAGAGAGAATAATATTAACACAAATCAAATCTGCTGACGTATTCCACAGTGCGTCATCACACCATGACCAAGCTCTTTATACAAATTGTTTTCACTTTTCCACCTCAGCACGTTTAGCGAGGCGGTTTCCTTGGCACGTCTTGTCAAAGCAGAGCTCGTGTGCCCCTTTTACGTGATTCTCATCAATACGGACGTGGGTAACCCAATCGTGCCCGTTAGCACGTTCCCTCTATTAAAGGCGAGTCCAAAACGGTTACGGGGAGGGCTCTTGGTATTCAGCCTCTTATAAAGAGACCAAGGCCTCGCTCCTTTTCTTAATCTCAAACGAGTTCGCCTGCTGCCTCGAGTTCCAACACCCCAGGCTCCAGATTCCAGGCGCTTCGGACCTTCGACAATGTCCGGTTCTAACCTTCAAGGTCGATGGACGCCTTCCTCCGTCACGGAGGAGGACGTATTAAGGTTGTGGGAGGCTAAGTTCCTGACCGGCGAGATTTCGCATAGGTTGCCTGCTCAAGGACAGGTTATTCCCAGTCCCCAGCCCGGCGAGAGCATGGTGTTCATGTCTCACTTCCTCCGAGGGTTAGGCTTCCCCATGGATCCCTTTGTGAGGGGACTGTTGTTTTATTACAGGCTAGATTTTCATGATTTAGCTCCGGAGTCCATCCTCCATATCTCCTCGTTTATCGTCGTGTGTGAAGCGTTCCTCCATGTTACCCCTCACTTCGGATTATGGCTCAAGACCTTCAAAGTGGAGCCGAAGATGATTGAGGGACGGCACGCAGAGTGCGGAGGCGCTATTATAAGAAAAAATGCCGATGCTCCATGGCCCGAGGGCTCTTTTCAAGAGGAGCTAGGCTTGTGGCAATGAGAGTGGTTTTATATCACCGCTCCTCGAGGCACCACATGGGTGGCGCCTCCCGCCTTTCGCTCGGGTCCCCCACCACGGCTAGCGTCGTGGATCAACAGAGGGTTAGATTGGGGTTTGCCCAAAGACGTACCCTTGCTGCAGGGCCGCATTAAGGATCTCTTGGAAGGAGACCTGAACCTGGTCAAGGTGACGCAGGTCATGCTGATTCGCCGGACACTGCCCGACAAACGTCGCCCCCTTCGCCTGTGGGAGTTCAATCCAGAGGGACCACGAGCTCTCCGGGATTTTATGAGCGCGACGCCCGCGGAGATGTATAAACTGTTCTTCGGATCACAAGAAGTGTGTCCGGATTTAACCGAGGACGCAGGCCTAAGCTGCAATCGCCCGGATACTCAAGTAAGTAACCTTGTGCCCAGACCTTCTATCCGTATAATTATCCTAAACTTGCCCTTAAAAGAGCTCCCCTTTTAAACAGGAGTGGATAGCGAAGGCGAAGCTAATCAGGTGTCTGTCTCCCCTTCCCGAAACTAGGCCGGATCCCGTGCTAGTCAGGATGCTGGAGGTAGTGCCTTTGGAGGGAAGTAAGGGGGAGGACAAGGAAACTATGGCCTCCTCGAAGGAGGCTGCTCCGAAGGGAGGAATCGACGATTCCTCTCCTAGGGGAAAGAAGAGAGCCGCCTCTAACGATCCGAAGACCGTGGTCTCGAAGTGGGGAAAAAGATCCTCGTCAGAGGGTCCGACGCCGGGGAGTTCCTTGGCCGGACTACGTACTCAAGGAGATCAGCCCTCCAGCGAGCCGTAAGTAGAGAAAGATTTTCCTTTCGAGGGATGAGGGAAATCCGTGATTTATATCTGAGAAATTTAACCGAATTTTTACCTTGTAGTTCGGACCTCAGCCCTTCTCAACAGAGCTCGTCTTCGGGGGATCTTCTTCCGGAGATGATGGAGAGCGGGACGCCTCCTTCTGCTGTGCCGCCTAACGAGGCGGGCGACCCTGAGGTGTCGTCACGGAGGGTTTCTCCGAGTCCGGCAAGGGCGGAAGATAGCTATGGGGCCCCTCGAAGTTCTCCGCGTCCGGCCTTCGAAAGAGGTCATGGGATGAGTCAGGCACCTTCTGGTGCTCGGCCAGAGGAGCTAAAGGTTTTGCTAGGGCGAGCTTCTATTTCAGAGGAGCACCATGCATTAATAGGCATGGTGATTGAAAAGATTTCGTCCGCAGAGAGCGGATTGCGTGTGGCCGTCGAAAGTTTATTGACGGGTTTCGAGGTACATTAGATAATGTGCACTTTTGTTAGTTGCGCGTAAATAAGATGCGCCCTATGTAGATAGTAGCCCCTGAGACTCTGCATGTCGTCAAGAAATGACGGCACGCGGAGGATCATAATCCCAGGTCTAAAATGTCGCCTTTTAATGTAGGCTGCAGGGTGTCTGGAATCAAGCCGAACTGCTGGTTTTGCCGAACTAAAGCGGCAACTGGACATGGCAGATGCCGACATCGCGCTTGTCAACAAGCGGTTGGATGAGGCTCAAGGTATGTGATTCCTCAGGAAGCATTAGGTAAGAAGAGTTTTATGCCAGTGTCTTACGATATGTGTGCTTGACGCAGATGGTGCGGCCGCCGTGGAGAGTCTTAGGGCAGAACTTGCCTGAGCTAAAGATCAAGCCAGGAGAAGTGATGCGGCTGCCAAGAAGGCCCTTGAAGAGCTGAGAGCCGAACAAGCTGCTCATTGCCGAAGCAAGGAAGAGATGTCCAGTATGGCCGAAAAGTTAAAGAGCACTGCAGACCGTTGCAGACTTCTTGAGAAAGAAGACTAGGCGAGACAGGCGGTCCTAGAGAAGGCCGTTGCTGATGCCAAGGACGCGCGCTCTGCAATGAGAGCTGCGAAGGAGGAGCTGCGTCAGGCCGAACAGATTGCGGCTGGAAAGCCCTTCATGCTGCGGAGAAAATTTTGCGATCCGAAGTTTGCTCCGTTGGACCGGATGTGGAGTGTGGAGGACACCTATCTGGATTTGGCAGCGAGTGCTGCTGATGCGACCGAACACTTCCGAGACCTGGAAGATCGTGAAGTGGAAAAACTGTTTTGGTCGCAATTTCACAATCCAGAGCGTCCACTGGCAGTGGACGATCGTTTGGCTCAATGGGCCGAACTTAATAGGTTGTCCAGACTCGCCATGAAGTATGTCATGGGTCATCTGTGGCCAGGGAGGTCGGAGCCAAAGAGTTATTTTAGCTTGGTGCAACAATTCCTTGACGCAGTGTCGCGCATTAATGCAATGAAGAGGTCGGTGTGTATAGAGGGTGCAAGGATGGCTCTTGCCCGTGTCAAGACATACTGGGCAGAGATGGAGACCACCGTTATTGCGTCCCGAGATTCGGGTAAAAGCCGAGTGTCCTCCAAGCACTATTTTCAGGAAGTCCTTGAAGGCGCTCGTGTAATAGAGACGCAGTGCTCGAAGGATGCTATGTTATTATAGCATATGTAATGATGAAGTAATATTTTGATAAACTGTAGTGGCCTTTTTATACTTGTGCCTTCAAGTATTGTGAACACCTCCTGTGTGGCCGTTTAAAATATATGTATAAAATCTGAAAGATTGCAGTCGTTGGCTTCAACCCCCACGCACATAGTGCAGGGGTGCTCGCAGAAGACGCATTTTCACACTTAACCCAACATCTTAGTCCTA